>JAKWBJ010000203.1:2400000-3046882 GCA_023159175.1 Wohlfahrtia magnifica
ATTATGGTTTTGGATGAATTTTTTCCTTTTGTGAAATGCGTTAATTCAATGATACAATATATTTTTGTTGATTTTATTTAACGTCCAAGTCTTTTATACCTTCCAAACTAAACCCAACCACCACCTCCCACACTTTGCCCCTTTGTGAAAGTGTTATGCATGCCAATTAGCTATTGATACTGTACGTGTTTCCCTTTTTTTGCCTCCGCTGCACGATTGTTAAAAAATACAACATTAAGTAGATATACCCTTCAGAAGAACTAAAGAATGATCCTTAAACAACCAGAACAAAAACCTTTAGCACAAATTAAATTAAGTTTTAATTTAAGTTTTAAATAAAAATAAACCGTCAGAAATTTCCAAAGCAAAACAAGACCTCCAGCACAACCTAACCTTACACGTCTTGTGCTCTTAAAACAGAACATTGTAATTCACTGTGTATCGTAATAACATGGAATGAATGACCCAACTCTATTTACGTTGTCTACACTCCCTATGCAAAAACAAGCATCCATGCTATATTAAATATTACTCCCTCCTTGACCCCCTATATAATATATATTATCTTCTTCAATTCCTTGGAATGCTAATGAAAATATAACCGAAAAAATATCAAAATGAAAATCAAAAAATTAAAATTTTTTTGATTTAAAAATCTCATGTCTTTATAACTTATGACCTATGGACAATGTTCTTCCTGTGTCATCGTTTATATTTTCTTACCATCTGTTTCGAAACGAACAAACAATCAACCAAACTATCAAACCAACTCTTTAGAGGATGTGAAAAAAATGAAGCATCGTACAATGTCTTCCAATTGGATGCATTCGTAAATACAACAGCAATTTCGAATATAAAACAATTCCCAAAAGTTACACAGGCCATTGATGAAATCGATGTATCCGAACGTACACTGTTATCGTTGACACAGACAATACAAACCATATTGGAGAATATGTTACAAATGTCATCGTTTAATTTAACCACATACCGTACGACAATAGGAGCACCCACACCTGAAAAAGATTTAGCTACTTTTATTGATCAAATGCAAAGGGTCGCATTGCAGGTAAGAGACACATTTTTACAAAAAAAAAAAAAAAACACCAACAACAATTTAAATAATTACTCGTTTAATTCTGATACTAATGACAAATGTAATAATGAAAGGAATTGAAGTAAAATTTACAATTTAAATCATATTTTTAACGAAAAATTAATTTTTGAAACACAAATTTTATATTTTTTGTCACTTTTGACAAGATTTGACACAACATGACAAATTCAAATTTGCAAACTATAATATATTTTTTGTTACTCTTGACATGACATGACACAGCATGCCACAGTTCATGATTTCAAGGAAAAATATTACAATTTTTGTTAATTATGACATGACATGGCATGACATGACGTGTCACAATTCAAATTTTTTAAAGTATAATATATATGTTACTTTTGAAAGGACATGACACAGCATGCCCCAGTTCATATTTTCCAAGAAAAAAATTAATTGTCATTTTCAACATAACACGTTCATATTTTCAAAGAAAAATATTATCATTTTTGTCAATTTTGGCATAACATAACATTACGTGATAGTTCAAATTTTCAAAGTATAATATATTTTTTTGCTATATGACATGACACAGCATATCACAGTTTATATTTTCTTGTCACTTTTTACATAACACGTTTATATTAAAAAAACATATAATTTTTATCACTTATGAAACGATATTAAACAACATGTGACAGTTCATGTTTTCAAAGAAAATATTATAATGTTTGTCAATTTTGACATGACATGTCACAGTTCATGATTTTAAGATAAATTAACAAACAAAATATAAAAAAGTATGTACATCATTTGTAATGAAAATTAAATTTCTTTTTGTCTTTTATGGCTAATGACATTTCGCATAATCTTACCAAAAAAAAAATTAATAAAGTGTCATTACTTGAAAAAATAAGAGTTCCTATAAGTAAAATAATTTATGAAATACAGATACATTAGAATTATTTATTACAATTATGTCAAATGTCAAATGACTGATGTCATCAGTAATAAATAGAACAAAATTGAATAAAGTTGATAATTTGGTGTTATTAGATCATATTTTCAAAGAAATGATATTAATGATTAATATTAATATATTATGATGTTTCCTTTGACACTAATGACATGCTGTAATTACTATTATTTTTTTTGCTGTCATATCTCTTAAAAGAGTAAAAAATTATTAATTAAGTGAAAAAAGTAATAAGAAAGCTTCCGTAAGTATTTGTAAAATTATAAAAGAATTTACAATTAAAATTATTATTTGACAATTGTCAAATGACACAAATGTCAAATGACTTATGACATTAGTAAGAAATAGTATAAAATTTAATAAAATTGTCTTTAAAGAAAAAACAACATTTTTTTTTCACTAATGACTTGACATGACATGTCACTATTATATATTATTTTGTATTTTTTGATAGTATTAAAATGCTCATCTTGACTGTGAGCCATGAGACACAGAGTTTTTAAAGCCTTAACTACAAGAATCCTATTTTTTCTCAGGACTTAGGGGCTATCTAAACTGCATCTTTGGTAAGGTCAGTTGCAATAGAACCTCATCCCTATGATTTCGTTTTTAACCACAAGCATCGCGCATATGCTTTAAAGGGCAACAGCCGTTCTTAGAAATTTTTATAGCTCACAGTACCCACTACAGCCACACCGCAAATTTTTCAATACTTTAGGCCCAAGAATTTGGATTCACTAAGTATCCAGCCAGCGGCGACAGTACTTAGAAGGTAGTAAGCCACCAATAATTGGCATATTTAAAAAAAAAAAGCGAAAGTCAAAATCATAGCACCGACTTTGTTAAACGCTTTACTTTAATGAACTAAATCAATGTTCGCTTCCAAACGGCTTGAATGAGCACACTAATCTTTTTTTAGGGTTAACTCGGTTGCTTAAGTGTTTTAAAAGTTACCTATTGATACAGTTTATTTGACAAAGACATCATCAATGGTCCTTTGCGTTCAATTGTTAAGAAGTTTGGATACTGCTAGCGCCAAAATGCAAACTAATTGACAAAATTCGCTTTATAATAGAAACGTAGGACTAAAATTTTTCCAATGACCTTCTTCATCATTTAAATTTGACGAATTGTTGCGTCTTGCCAAAATATGGTAAACCATCTGTTCAGACAAGAACACAAAATTGTCAATGGTCATTCGCCTTTAGTTTTTGAGTGACTTAGACTCTGTTAATCGGAAACGAAAATGATATTATCGCACTTACATATTTCTTTACCTTGACGAATTATGTCAATATTCGCTTACAAAACATTTGCAAGAACATGATAAAGCCTTTTTAGGCTAAACCTAGTTTTTTGAGGAGTTTTTGATCCGAAATTGAAGACTGCCGATTCGATAAACCTAAGGTGGTGCTGATTATTCCTCGTTGCTGCAATCGCAAACACTTGGATAAGAATAAGAGAGTGGAATGTAACGATTGGTAGTTAAACAGCAAAATTAGACCA
Source organism: Wohlfahrtia magnifica (assembly GCA_023159175.1). Taxonomy (NCBI): domain Eukaryota; kingdom Metazoa; phylum Arthropoda; class Insecta; order Diptera; family Sarcophagidae; genus Wohlfahrtia; species Wohlfahrtia magnifica. The sequence continues at coordinate 2,403,540 of JAKWBJ010000203.1, forward strand.
ATTGAAGATAAGTGAAATGAGACGGTATGGATGTTGGGAGAAGATATCGACAAATGGAAATGTTATCTTGTAAAGCGGAAAACCCAACACGCTGGGTTTTATTATCAGCAAGGATATAAAGAAATGACTCAACTCGTGGAGGATAGTTTCAACCATTGGGTGTTTTTGCAGTTACACAAGTTTAAATTATAATAAAACAGAAAAATATACCTTTAATATCAATGAAACGGGCTTGGTTGAATAGAAAATTTTATGACATTAATGACACGTACAGGCGCAATCTGGAACACCAATTTTTACAAGCTTTTTGCAGCATATGTGGCCGTATTTTAGCAATAACTCTTCGAATGTTAATTTCCATGTATTTAATTAATCGACGTAGACAAGTGACTTTACATAACCCCAAAGAAAATAATCCAATGAGGTTAAATCACACGACCTTGGTGGCCAATTAATTCTAATCAAATCTCTATACCGTTCACCATTAACAGTAACATTCTTACCATCATCGTTTTTGCAGACTCCGCCAGCCCATAAAGCACACCAAACGGTTATTTTCTGTGGATGTAATGTTGTTTTAACAAAAGCTTGTGGATTATCCTCACTCCAAACGCAAAAATTTTGCTTATTTTCGTACCCATTCAACTAAACATTGGCTTCATTGGAGAACAAAATTTTGAAGTTTGACTAACAGAACCATTATTTTGTTAAAAAAAATTTAACAATTTGCAAGCTTTGCTCTAGTATGGGTACATCCATAATGAAATGTCAAACCAAACTAAACAAAAAGCAACTATCAGCTGTTAAATCGGTTGTCAAATACAGCCAACTAAAAGTTAAGAACCTCTAAAAATAACAGTTGACATGGAGGAAACCATACGAGATGAAAATGCTGGTTTCCACCCACATCGCAGTTGCATAGAACAAGCCATCACGGGACTAATAAAGCGTTTAGTTCCTTAAGTGAAACAAGGAAGTTGGAAGTTATTCAAGCTGAGGTTGAAACTATGCCAAAAAAGCAAAGGAATAACATGGAACTTCCTTCTTTACCTGGAAGACCTGGCTACGCAGACGATATCTGCCTCGTGTCCCATAAACACTCAGATATGCAGAATGAACTAAAAGATTTAGTGCAATTGTCGAAAGAGGTTGGTTTGAAAATAAATATGGGACAAACATATGCAATGTCGGTCACCAATACGATCGAGTTTAAAGTTGATGACCAATGATATTGATGGTTGTTGCATAGTGCCAGCAGACGGAGGAATAGATCAAAATGTATATACTCGTAACAGTCTAAACAAGACAAGGTCAGCATATGGGTGAAAGATGGATATAGCTTCTGGGATATAGCGGATAAGAATCGTGGTGGCTATGGTGTAGAGCTGCAAAACAATCGATAGTACTATCGATAGTATCGATAGTTTTGTTTTTGGCTGACCATCGATAGTTTTTTTTTTTTCACTATCGATACTATTGTCAAATTCTAAGAGTAAATATGGAGTAGAAGTACACAGTCAAAGTCACATTTGCAAAAATTTGTTCGACGCAGGTTGTTAGACGTCTGTAACCTTTTATAGTTACATAGGGACACAGTCTAACAGTTTCTTAAATTTCTATTTATTAAACTCAAAGTATGAATTGTAACTAAAATATGTTCGGACATATGATTTTGCATTTGTTCCAAACAAATTCATCTTCATTTCGTCAGACCATAGCATATTGTTATGACTATTACGTGACAGGTGTTGCTGAGAAATTATACATTTCGAGGGCTCTTACCCATAAGTCTAGTTTCCATAAGTTTTTTTCTTATTGTGCGACTTGCAACAGAAGAATAAATTCATTTTTAAGGCTTTCTGATGACTTGAATGGATTAATCCTTGAAGTACGAAATTAAAGTTTATCAAGACTGACAGTTGTTCTACGCTTTCTTTTCATAGTCTCTAAAGTTTTCTTTCCCTAGATCTTATTAATTACTTTAGTTTTGGAGCACTTCATGGTCTGAACAATTTTCGCTATATATAAGGACTACTCTTCCATCAAAATCTTCAATACATCAAATTTTATGACATACTGGACAAAAATAAAGATTCCCTACTATTTGTTTCACTTAAATTCTAATATTATTGCCACAAGTAGCACTCAAAAGAATCCGATAGTATCGATAGTTTTTTTGCAGCTCTAACGTGGTGTTGCATCTCCTCTATGGGGTGCTGTGATCCATATCACGGTAGGAGTTTAGATGGTCTCCAACACTTCACCAAGGTGTGAAGATAAGTGCCATAACAACGCGCCTTTGAAATTGGTACTCACTTGTTACTATCATGAGTGGGGAGCATTGGTGGACGTTATTCTACGCGTGACTCGGGCACCGTGGGGGATGCCAGCGTGGCGATACTCACGTAAACCACTGACTTACCTTGGGTAATGATAACATTAGACAGGTGATCAGGAGAAAACGCCACCTACTGAAAAAAAATTACAATACTTAGTAAGGATCATCACCACTACTTAGCAAGGATCTTGACCATTACACCATCATATGGGGCCGCGCTACAGTAGACTAATAATCAACTTGGATTGAAAATTAACTTGATTACTGAAACTAAACCAAAGCAATGGATGCTTTGTGGAGGAGTGGCGGGGAAAAAATTAAATATCCAAAGGTGTATCCATATGAAGTGAGCGTCAAGATACAAATGTCTCCATAGGGAACATTATTGTAAACGTGCCTTATTTTTTTTTTTTTTTTTGTATTTGCAACGATATCTGTCAAACATACTCAGTATACATCAAATCAGTGAAGAAACAACATAATATTTTTTGCATCCTGTTAAAGATGTCGAATTTTGTAGCAGAAAATGATGATTTGCGAAAAGTATTAAGTTTTTGACTTCATTTGAAGAAAAGTGCTGGAGATTACCATCAAATGCTTGTCGAGGTATATGGTGATCATGCTCTAAATGGAAAAAATCATAGGTTAATCCGGGGCAACCATCAACTTCGGCTGCAAAACCAGATCAATTAGGCAGGAAGACAATGCTGTGTGGCCGGTAGGACCAGAAAGGTGTGGTTTACCAGAAGCTTCTAAGACCTGGTGAAACCGTTAATACTGATCGCTACCGACAACAAATAATCAATTTGGACCATGCATTGATCGAAAAACCACCAGAATGCGCCACAAGACACGGCAAGGTATTTTTGTAAAATGATAATGCACCTGCGTCAAAGCAAAACCGATTAAGGATACAATCAAAGCATAAGGCTAGAATCTGCTACCCCACCCGCCGTATTCACAAGACTTGGCTCCTTCCGACTACTATTGTTTTCATTGGCTGAGCAGCACTGCGATTCCTACGAGGAAGTCGAAAATTGGGTGACTAATTGGTTTGCTTTAAAAGACGAATAGTTGTATTGGCGTAGAATCCACAAATTGCCTGAAAGATGGGAAAAATGTGTAGCCAGCAATAGCCAATACTTGTCATAAAATATTTTTTAATTTCTCACTAAAAATTAGTGTTTTATTTGCATAAAGCAACACCCGATATATACCAATAGAAATAATTGAAATAATTTTGTTGAAGTCTTACGTTCCGGATTCCGTTACGGATTAAATAAATAAAGAAACATCTTGCCTTGATAATAATTATTGTAAAGTCTGCCTTTGCTGTTTCTAAACTTGGTCTATTCTGTGATATCGTTATAGGTGTGTATTAGAAGGCATGTGTTTCTAGTACCGTGTTAAACAAAATCGAGCGCAGTAGCTTTAAGACGCATTACCTAGCTCATACAGAAAGCGGAAGGGACAAGTGCGTCAAATGTTTCTTAAAGTCCACGAAGACTAGGTGATCGGGGAAAAGTCGTCATTCCATTAACTGCTCATTGCGGAGATATTCTTCAAGTGAAGCACTGCCTCTACAGTTTCTGAAGCTAAAAATTATTTTATTAAAAGTGATTAGGAGTGTGTTGATTGGATACCGCCCAATGATATGGAGGCTTTAAAAAACTCTGTTGCAATCATAAGGATTTCAATTTACAAATTTAAAAACAAGCCTATGCTTGATCATTTCAAAAGCAGCCAGGCTATGGGTTTACCATTGAATTTTATGTGTGTAGTTGATTTAAACGTGTCCAAGTATTAGAAAAAAACTCTTCTTTGAACAAACTAAAGATGCCATTGGATGATCTCATATAAAATCATTTTTTTTTTTTCTTTGCAAAATTAAAGTTCCATTTTTAATTGCTGCAATAAACTAACATGATAACACATTATAACCTCAACGATTTAACACAATATTTGTAAGTTCGTTAACACAAAAATCTCTGTTCGAGTTTTTCTCTCAATTTTCATTTCAAAAAAAAAAAAAAAAAAAAACTTTCAACACATGTTCAGTAATTTATCAAATTTTTAAAACAGCACCCCCTCTCCTAACCTGGCCACTGTTATCATGGTCAGTGTTGATGTACTCGCCTGCTGTGAAAACTACTAACATACAGACAGGCAGCATTAAATTCCAAGTGCATTTTCGATTTTGTTCCTCTCTCTCTCTCTTAACAAGATAAGGCAGCTGCTAAGACTGTAACTGGTAATTGGAATAGTAATTCTTGTTAACGAAATATTTCTCTCTCACAAAAAAACAACAAGAGAAGCAAAAACGGTACAAGAAATTACCCGAGAAAATAACCTTGTAACACTAACACATAGACAAAATAAAAGAGAAAAGCCGAAGGAGGGATAAAGAGATGGCAATGTATTGTCTTACATTGTAGCCTACATTCGTATAGATTGTAAATTTATTCACTAATTCCCAGGTGCATGCCAATCTAACATATGTACTCGAATTCGTGCTCATATACGAGTATGTGTACATGGATGTGAATATCTATCTCTGCCTCTTTATTACCTATTATTTTTCCAGCTTTGAACTGTGATTGTCGATGAAATGTAATTTTCTTAAAACATCATTCGGTGCTTTTTTGTTGTTTTCCTTCTCAAATATATTTTAATAGACTTTTCATGTGAACCACAACCAACGTCAGGAGGCACAGATATATGGCAGTTGTTAACGAATTGTGTATGTACATTAAAAAGAGGATTATTCTCATCCTAGCAGGCCATTTCTACAGAGTTTTAGGTTACGTTACGTTAAGATCGGCCGCCTGACAAACATCCAGCACACTTAGGCTTTATAAAGCCCATTGTTATACCTACCTAGCCACTGGTTAGTTATATAACTAGACCGTCCCTTCTATGAATTTTCTGAGCCTCAGTACGAAATATATGCCCACCGAATATCCTGATCCTAAGTCTAGCCAACGCCGGGCACTCCAAAAGAAGATGTTTGATAGACTCCTTATCCCCCTCCAAACAGCACCTACAAAGAATGGAGTTCTTATGGCCCAACCTAATGGTATGTCTCTCAACTAGACAATGTACCGTAAATGCTCATTGTACTGCAGATATTCTGCCTCTCGGCAAGTTAAGTAGTCTAGAGCTCTTCTCGTCCACCCACGGTCAGAGAGTTCTAACCTGTCTACAAGTCGGAGTTTGTTTCCACTTCTCATCAAAGACATTATCGGCCCATTGCCCTATACGCAGACGGCAGGTAGAGTTCGGTATACCAAACCTCCCGCTATTCGAAAGGATCTGAGTCGCAGTGCCTTGTCTAGCTAGCTCATACGCTACACAATTGCCCGAAATTTCGCTGTGACCAGACACCCAAATGAGACTGATATCGAAATAATCAGCCATCATCTCTAGTGATGAGTAGCATTTCTTTGTAAGTCAGTAACCTCACTAAAAACGGCTACCGCTGCCTAAGCACACTACATTGATCCGGCAGCCTACAGAACATGTTACAATTAAAACCCGGAGAATGGACGCCAAAGTTTACTCTACCATTCAGCTTTGACCCACCTGTGAAAAATTTACGTGTTCACCTGCAATGACTTTTTCCAGACATACATATTCGGAATAAATGTCCTCAGATTGGCCACTGGTAACAGTCACGGGATATAATAGTCCATTTTCACGGAAGACAAGCCAATCCGGTACAGTGGCCAAGCAGAGTACTCCAAGAAACTAAAACCACATTCCCTGATTCTCAGCAGAGATATGGAAGCAGTCGATTAAGCCATGATATCTGGAGTTCAGATATTGACATTAAGTGTCATACCTGGCCAATCAATGCCGACCTTTGTACTCTTATCAAAGAGTTCAGTATGTACTTCCTACGAAGACGCGATACCATAGGAAAGTGTTGTTTTGACTATAGCCGTATAAAAACACATTGTGGCTTTCGAAGAGTCCTCAACGTTTGCCTATAGTCGCCCTGCAACAGTACAACGCAACAAGCCTTCTTGACTCTCTCCTTCACATTGGATCTCTACGACAGTTTTCTGTCGAGGATAATCCAAAAATGTTTGACCTGTTCCGTCTTAAAATATCATTTTGTGAATTTCTGTACTTAAAAGGCTTGTATTAGTTCCTAAAACTCCATATTGCAATGACAATGGCTGTAATCATATATGAATTTTAGAAACTGATTGTAGGTCCAAGTTAGGTTAGGTTAGGTAATCTGTGTTGCCTGCAAATTATAGAGTTTATTTGGAGCCATTATGGCCGACTGTATTATCATGCAAACCATAAACTAAACTAAACGGATCCCATCCGGACGAGTTTCCCACCGATTCTTTTGACAAATTTGATCAAATTCGTCAAAGACATATGTATGCCCGAGGTTTTTTAAACTATAAAGGACCAAAAACCTTCTGTTGAAAGCTTGGCAGTAAGGCTAAATGTGGTTGACTCCCGATGCGATCCTTGGAGACCATAGACACAATCGGCTCAGCTACATGGTCACTTATACTTTTTCAACAGAAGCTTTGACTTCGAGATCCGTTCTAGAGGCTTCTGGTAATATAATGGAGATTGCTGACAATGCCTTTTAGGTCTATATCGACGACTCCAGGATGTTGGGCAAGGCTGGGATGTGGTATATATATATAGGGGTACTAATATTATTAGACTGTCTTATAGGTATCCTGTCCACAGCAGTATATTTCAGGCGGGGGTCATGGTCGTAAGATGTTTCTTATCGAAATTTCGGATCACTCGAAGCTAACTCTCATATGGTTCCGGAACATAGAGATATCATCGGAAATCACGTTGTTGGTGAACTGGTTAAAAAGGGTACTGAGCTCGCAGTTTTTGCACGGCAACCCAACGTAGATGTTCCAATTGCCTCGATTAGGCCGGATATTATCAGGTCGATGTATGGCGTGGCCAAATTTCGTCGGCGGAATGAGGACACGTGCGGTGTCGCCAGACTCTGCTGGACCGATCAGGATAAGATAGGACTATATGTCTTCTTTCTATTGCAGTTCTCAAAAGCCATTACCTCATTGGAAGGCATGACGATTGACTCGGTACTCCCTCACATGATTTTTTCAAAATATGTGGTTCTAAGGATGGTGACAAAGCTTCTTGGCCTCTTTTTTCTTATCATCTTTGATTAAACTCTTCAAAATGAAGGTTATAAAAACAAAATTTAATTTGGTGGAGTTAGCCCTTTATGGTATCACAATGGACCCATCGTCTGTGACCTCGTCCTTTAAGAAGGGTCCGACACCAAACCTAACCTAGCACCAAATTATCTTAGTATCGGTTTTCTCTTTCTTCCTGCGCAAGAGTCACGTGCATGGACAAATCTTAAGTTACGAATTCATCACCACCAATACCATTTCCTTGGATACCTCCGTGACTTATAACCTATATGAAGTGGTTCAAGTTGATCCAGTAGAATAATGCACATAAAAAGACATTTAGACCTTATGACGTTTTAATACAAACCATTCATCGATGAAAGACTGTCCGCAAAAATAGATTAAGATTGCGTCGTCTCAATGGTCAAATTTCACAGCCCACTCGTCTGTTGTAGATATTCATATCAATCTATTATGGTCAGTGTGTCTATCTTCCGTCGAACGGTACAGTAAACAACACTGTTGGTTGCCTCAACCCACCTGACACACTGAGTTTCAGAGCAGGCTTAGCAGATATGCACTTAAGACAGATATCGATAAGAAGTATGTGGGTCTAGCATCGTTAGCCAGTCATAGTCATGTTAGTCTCTGTAACTCATTTAAAATGTAGAGGTGAGCTTTGGTGTCCACCGCTTTCTACCAACTAATATAAGATTGGTGTTAAAGCATTATAATAATAGTACAAGAAAAGAGAGTAATATAAGAGTATAAGATTCATATAAAAGTATAAGAGAGGTAAAAAATTATTAAAAAGAATGAAATACTGACAATATTGCAACAAATTGCCTTGTTATTAGGTAGGTAAATAGATAGGCAGAGATGGCTGTCACGTAGGCCAGAGTGGACTACCATCCGGAACTCATAATAAAGCCGCTGAGTTTTCCTATGTCTGTTTCCGATAGTCTAGTGAACTCAGGCGCATGGTAGAAGACCAGGTGCTTTTTTCTCCTGCCACATAACTCCGGGCATGTACGCAGTAGGTGAATAATTATTTCCTCCTCTTCATACCTGCAACTTTTGCAGAAATCATTGGCCAGCTGACCCAGTCCCAGAAACCTAGCATGAAGTTCCAGTGCACAATATAGAGTAGTGCCACCAAAAGCACCTCTGAGTATGGTTCTTTGAAGCTGGAGCAGACCTTCCATGCGCCCATGATCCATCTTTAGCCAAATTTGCTGCTCTATCTTGCCCGTCTCCGATGCTGTTCATACGGCGATGACGGAATTTATTACCTCATTGTCAATCCTAAGCCTGCAAGTCTCCAATGAGATTCGCAATGTGAAATTTATTACCTCATTGTCAATATTAAGCCTGCAAGTCTTCAATGAGATTCGCAATGTGAAAAATTTGCACATGATTATGTCTTACTTGGTCAGTTGATCGGCTGCTCAGCCACCTCATTGAAAGATCTGAGGCAGCCTATATACCACCTCTAGGTCATCCTGTAAGCTTTCTCAGCTGCTTGATTAGCCGAAAGTACGCTAATATCCCTTCAGTCTGATACTTTTTTAACCTGATTTTTCCTATAAAACCGCTTTTGAAAAAGAAATCCATGATTAAACATCGTTGTTACATGTTACACGAGAAACCAAACAACATCGATTATTTCTTAAAGAGAACATTAAGGCCTATTCACTGGTAACTTTGGGCCATTGTCTTATTATGAATTGCTTAGGCTCTTCCGACTAATGTATGAAAAGCTTGGTTAAAATACCTTTAGCGCAAGGGCTAAACAATTTCAAAATCTTGTCCTTGGAAAAGAGAGTTTAGCAGAGTTAAGATTACAGATTTACTTTATTAACCGTTAATCGAGGTTCAGAGTCTCAAAGATATCCTAATAATATCTTACCCGCTGGCAGCAATTTCAAATAAGATTAATTCTACAGTTTAAAAAATTATATTTATTCAAACGGAATAACTGAATTTTGTTTCCAGAATGTAGGGTACCGAAAGCAACATTTTATTTTACTTCTATTATCTATGATTTAAACATCTTTTTCATTTCATTATTTATATTTTTCCCCAATCCCCCTATAGATACAAGATGTGGCTACATCCTCACGTATGACAACCCTGGGTAGTCGTTCGAAACGTTTACAGGCTTCCATATTACAGCCACTCGAACAATTGCAAAATGAGATACTCTATCATTTGACAGCACTTGAATTACAAAGAGACCCCTGGGCCAAGCAGGTTAATCAAACGCTAAATCATTTGCGCAACATACAGGAGTATTTGGAGAAAACTGCTGGGGAAATATGTCAAAATCAAACACGTATTTACACGGAAAGGTTTACAGGCTTTTGAAGTTCCTAAGTGTGGAAACGGTTTGAGTTTTATAATAAATGTTTTTATTTTTAATTTTAGACTTAAAACCTATTTAAGCAACGATAAGGCTACCATGTCTTCGCAATTGGGTGAAACCACTGCCAGATGTCGTCCATTTTTCGATATATTCGATGCCAATCGCATATTTCTTTGTCGAAATATGATGGATTTTGTAAATGCTCTATGGTTCTTTATATTTCTAACTCTACTCCTGTGGTCCATTGCCACACCGGTGGGCTTAAATCTTATAACTTTACAAAGGAAATTGAATAATATGAGGAGAGCCAAATTAAGGGCTGCTGAACGAGCCACTGAGCGTGGAGATTCGATAAGCAGAGGTAGGAGAAGAGATCGTGGCTCTAGCACGCCTAGAGATAGAAGTACTAGTAGTACAGGTAGACCTAGGCCGCCATTGTAAGTTAAACTATTTGATTTAGAAAGTATGAGTAGATTTAACGACTCTAATTTCAGAACACGTACTGCCACTGAAGAAACTTTGGATATAGCCGATGATACACCACCCCAAAGGTCTCAAATGGGTCGTGAAAGGGAGTGGGAACGAGAACGTGAAAGAGAGCGGTCGCGTGATAGAGAACGTGAACGTGAACGGCAAAGTAGAAGTCGTGAAAGGTCTCAAGGCACATATGATCCCCGCAGAGGTAGACAAATGTAAGTTAAGAGAAATCATTTTAGAAAACTTGTTATAACAGAAGTTGTAATTAAGACGCCGTCAAGGAACAGAAGAAGAAATATTGGATTCATCAGGTCCCAGTCGTGGTACATCATATGAACGTGAAGAAAGTCAATCAAGAATGAGAAGTAGTAGTGCCCAACCGCAACAAAGACAGCAACAGCAGCAGCAGCAACGTTCTAGATTTCAACAACCACCACCTTTGTAAGTAAATCCGTATAAAGAACTAAAATTTCGGCAATAGAATTGCGGGTTTTTTTAGACGCCGTCAAGGTACCGAAGAATTCAATTTAGGCGCAGACGAAACCTGGCAATCGGCACCACAAACAGGACGTGGTCGCAGCGAACCACGTCGTGTCGGTGGTGGTGGTGGTGGTGTTGATCGCAGTGAACAACAACGTGGCAGACGTTCAATAACACCTGTATTGCCGGTACGACCAGACGCCCAACCAGCTCAGCCTAAACCCAGAACACCGACACGTTTAAAAAGTCGTGTTTCACTTACCAGTCGAGCCGTCTCGAATATTGTGCAAAAACGTGAAGCCAATCGTAGTCGAGGATTGTAAGTTTAATAAGTCTTTAAATGCTTATCTTAACATCAAAACAACCTTTATTTATAGACAACGCCAGGATACGGAAGATTTCAATTTGGATGAGGATGATAACAGTTATAGTTATGGTACTTCAAGAAGTACTTCACAGGCCGTACAAGCGTAAGGGAAAATAGTTTTTTTCCATATTTATTAGCATAATTCCAAATCTTGCACTATTTCCAGGGCTCGACGCACCCCACCGCGTTCAGCACCACCACCACCACCGCCACCCTCTAACAGGTTCTATCAACGTTATTAATTTTATGTATTTCAAAATAACATACACCTCTTTCTCCCGTCCTTATTAACAAAAGCCAACTTCACTAATCTTCTCTTAATCTCTCTTTTTGTTGAATTCGTTACGTTCTTTTAGATTCCAAGCGAGTAGTGTACGCAGCGTACGTTGGCATGCTGGTGACGAGGATATGGTATTCGAAGAATGTGATTCGCCAAATCCCATGTACATGAGTCATAATCTTAATAATTAAACGAGAAGGAGTATAAACATATAAACAAAATTTTTGGAAAATTTTAAGGAAATGTTATATAGAGAAAAAATAGAAAAATATAATGAACCCACAAGCACGATTTTTACCACAATCTATTGTTTATAAAATTGTTTTGTTTTTAATTTTTTAATTATTTCCTTTTTTTGTAACCAATTAAACAAAAATATATATTTAAGCATATTATTTATAAGCTTAAAATAAAGAAAAGATGAAAAAGAATAAGAAAAATTTGTAAGGATTAACAATTAGTAGGCCAAGATGTTTGTTTAAAGGTTAAAAGCAGTTTTTTCCAATATACAACCACCTTAAATTTTTTTTTAGCGTTTTTTATGTTTTCTTTGGTTTTTAGTGTTTTTTAGCATTTAAAACCATGAGCATTACCGTTTAAATGGAGCTGCCAATAGCAGCTAACAATTAATTCGCCGCGTGGCATTGCCAGGTTGTATGCATTTCTCTCTATTACTACTTAACGACTCACAGTAAACAATCTTTTGTTTTGTTTCATTAACAGCCTCTTCTCATTCACTACCATTTCATTAAGCGAAGAAAGACAAACAACGTTTAGAGTTTAGTTAAGAAAAATAAAATTAAAGAAGAAATTAGTGAGAATTTTAATTAATAAGAAAATTTGTTGGTGCTTTTATATAAAATTTGTAGTGCAAGTAGTGAATAAAAAAAACAATTGACTTAAGTAGTGAGAGAAGAAGAAAAAGAAACCTAGATACAAGTGCAATAACAACAACAACAATTATACATACAAAATTACCCTTAGTTTTGTTATTGGTCTGTGGCAAAGAAAGCAAAAAAAAAACAAAGAAACAAATACAACGATAAAGTGCAGTGGAGTTGCCATAAAAAAAGTAAAGAGTTCATGGTGCCTCAAAGAAAATCTTATTTTTAATTTATTGAAAATAGTGTTTTGTGAAAGAATCTCATAGTGTTATTAATTGAATAACGTAAGTAATTTTTTTTAAATTAATGCATATTTATGCTTATTCAGCTGGGGAAATTTCTTTAATTGTTCCGGTAAATAGAAAAAAATTTGAAAAACTTACATGCTATTTTCCTTTAAAAAAATTAAAACAATGATTAATATAATTTATATGCGGTGTTCGGGGTTTTTTCTTTTAAATTAAGTGATATAATATCTTTAAAAATTATAAATCTTAAATTTTATTTTTATCTCACGAATGCATATCATCTGTGCTGTTGTTGTTCTTTTTTATTTTGGTGGTATGCTTGCAGCAAAAATTGCATTCAGACGATGCTTGCAATAGTCCGACCACTTGTAGTTGTTTAAGTGTATGTTTTAAATAATTAACAAGAAAAAAACAATTGTTTTTCTGTTTTTAAATTTACTGACCTTGTTACACATAGTTTTGTTGTGCACACAAAAGATTAAAATATTTTACAAAATTTTTTAACCATAAGTTCGATTTTGATAATTTCGCAAAAGGTCAATCAACTTTTTTTTTTGTCAAATGTTTTGTTTTTGTTACCGTCTTTCGCCGTATAAGTGATTTTACAAATTAGCGCTTACTCACACGTTTTTATACCACGAAAAATACCTGTATTTACCAATTGTTTAGTGTTGTTATATTTTTGCCGCTTTTTATTTTTAATTCTCTCCTCTCTCTATATATTATGCTAATTTATTATATTTTTTTAGAGCTGATGGCCATAGCAGCCAGTGCTCTTTAACTATAATTTAGTCTTAGAATTAAGTTCCTTAAGATTAAATAAACGAATAAATAAATAAATAAATATTATATTTTTTTTTGTTTTGCAAATTGTTATTGTTTTAACTATAACCACTTTTATACCAGCAAACAGTTAAAGTAACGTTTAAAATTTATTTTATTTTGAATTAAAACAATATAGGATTTAATTATATTTGAATCGAAATTATGGTGTTTTTTATTCGTTGTTAAATAATTATGTTGAATAGTTTTTTAAATGCTAAAATATTAATACACTCAGACCTCGTTTTGTGCGATCAATTCGTTCCATGAAAATCCGCATAAAACGATACGCTAAAAAACATAAAAACTTCTAATCGTTCCTGAATTTGAAAAAATTCAAATTTTTCAATCAAAACAAAAAAAAAAATGAATGAATATAGCATAATAAAAATTGAATAGTTTTTTAGATGCTAAAATATTAATACACTCAGACCTCGTTTTATGCGATCAATTCGTTCCATGAAAATCCGCATAAAACGATACGCTAAAAAACATAAAAACTACTGATCGTTCCTGAATTTGAAAAAATGCATAAATTTCAATCAAAGCAATAAAAAAAACTAAGTCCCAAAAAATGTATTTCATTTACAAAACCAATAAAAAAGCAAAACTATGTATTATAATATTAATTGAATAAAACGAAGAAAAGTAAAAATAATTTTATAACAATATATCAGAATACGTATCTGCACCGATTTTGAATTGGTTCTATACCACTTTCATCACTAGAGGAACAATTAATATATTAGAAGGAACGGTCAAAGAGTTTTCAATATTGCATCTTTTTCTTGTCAAAATAATTTGTCATTATACTTTGTGTGGATGAATTTTTGAGTTGTTTATACAGCTTGTGATATCCCGAAAATGGATTGTTAAGTCCATGTTGAAGGTTCATTACTAAATATCAACGAGCACTTGTAAGTATACGTTGTTGTTCTTCTAATCGATACACACTGAGGAGTTTTTATAATCAATAATTGATCTGGCGTTACTTTACATTTCGGTCGATAGGCCCATTTGTAGGCTAATATCTGTTTCTATTTTGAATTAAAATTTGTAATAAATAACCCAAAAAAAAAAACTTTATTTTTAAAACCGCATAAATTTGTATACTCGAAAAAAGATATTTGAGTGTACAGTGGCATAATTTAAAATTCGGATAGGATTTACTAATGAAATAAATTAATATTTTTTACCTAACAAAAAAAGGTTTTTAAATATTTTTATTTATGAATTTATTATTTAATTTAATATTTAATGGACGGGTGGTTATTTATTCTTGTAAATATTCAATCAACGCTTTGGTACATATTCTATCAATTATTTGCTATTAAGTTCATCAATTCGTTCCCATTCTTCTTTAAAAGCGATCTTTACTCAGTGATGTTGGAAATCAGTCATGATTTTAATTTCTTTTCCAGATATACCCATAATTTCTCTATAATATTGATGTCTGTATACTGTGGTGCCGTTTCCATAACATGGAGGCACTTATACATTAACCACATTTCGTTATATTTGTGTTTTGGGTCATTATCATGATAAAATTACAAATTTTTCCAAAATGATAAATTTCTGTACACGGACTAGCATATTTTTTTTTTTATATACTTATAGAAGAACATTCATCCATCAAGAAAAACTAGCTGACTCACTAGCAGCTCCAATCCATTATACTTCCAACACCGAGTTTTATTGTAGGATGAACATTATACGATCCTAGACTTTAACTGGAGTTCTCTAAACATGCGGCTATCCATTTGAATGGAAAGCATTCAATTCGCTTTCGTTTGTAAATAACACGATACACAAGTACGAAAAGTAATGATTTTTTTGTTCAGTAACAAGCTTTAGCCTCATTTTTCCGAATAACAATATTAATAAATAGTAACTCATTGAAAATTGTGTATACACAAAACATTTCGGCAGTTTCGTAATTAACACATATTAACTTTCAGAAACATGTTTTATTAGTTTAATCCAAATACTGCCTGGTGTTAGATACAGACCAATTATTAATGGCGTTAAGTACCCATACGGAAAGGAGAATAAGACGCTAATATGGAGATTCTAACATGACAATGATCTAAAACTTACCTCCAGAGTTGTAACTTAGGGGATACAATTCAATGAGGTGCATGTTTTGACGTGGCCTGCCCAGTTCCATATGAAATCTATGGGAACTTGAGGATCACAAAATTAGAACACTAAATTATGCTATAAAGGAAGATTTATCCAAACTGATTCAGTCAGCACATGAATGGCGGAAAGCACATGACTGGTGTGAAGCAGTTATCAAAAATAATTACATTTGTATTATGCATTGATCTAAATAACTGCGTATTAATAATCTACACAAATATTTTGCCAATTTCTTTAAAACATTTTAAGATTTTTGTCCGATTAGAAAATATATAAAAATAAATATTTTAAAGTTTCCATTGTATTGTCAAGCACTCACTATACATATCAAACATCGCTCATTAGATGAAGTAAATTTTTTCGGGTGTCAAGAGTTAGCTTTTTTAACTTTTTTTGGATGGCGGAACGACTTCTATTAACAGCAGAACCAATTTTATGAACAGAAAGACAATTTTTATAGCATTCGATTATCAATTTCTTAACTTGTTAGAACCGTTTAATATGTTACTTATATCAATCTTTGGTTTATTTTCTTTCTGTCAACTGAACACTCGTGGTTACAACTTAACGGCTTAGATTTTAATATTGTTGCTTAGTTGTTGTCTGCCATGTTATGTTTCATGTCATACTGCAAATATTAATTTACCATAATGGTTGTGCAATTATATTTCATACCCTACCTCCTTTAATAAAATGGAGTCTCTTTTAATTTTTGGCTAAAAGAGACGCGTATATTAAAACATAAATTAGATATGCATAGGCGTCTGATTATTGGTTTGAGCCACTATAAAAAACCAGTTTCTTAAAAAACAAACATGTTATGAAGACTTTTTAAAAAAAATTCATTAAACTTGGGTCTTTAATGAACTAAATTTTGCGGTTTCTTCAAGCCCTATTCCTAATAGCATGGGATAAAGTACTAAAGCAAAAGCAATTTCAATTTCAATGCTTTCCACAGTTATGTGCTATAATTTAAAATAATGTTGAAGTATAATATTTAAAAAAAAACACATTTTACTTACAACTTAAAACAAAATGTATCCAATTATCGATTTTCACGAACTTAAGTTACGTTCAAATTGTTTGCTGGGTTACTAATACATATGATTGCATGTTTAGGCATTATCACGTTGTGTATAGATTTTTTTGCTCTTACTCACTTTTTTTGTTGTCGCTTTCGTTTGTTGTTGCTTTGCCTGCCAATCAAACAAGTGTCTGCCATTAAAGAGTTATAAATAGTTTTGTTGTTATTGTTGTCGTTCTTTTTTTCTTTTTGCGGTAGCCATAAGCATATTTTATGAAAAGTAATTTTCGCAAAGTTACAATTTAATTTCATCACTAAATTTTTCTTTTAAAAGATCATATTTCATTTTCTTTCACTTTATGCACTATTTATCGATGTTTTTCAGAATTCATTTATGTTTTATTCGTATTTAAATAATTTATTCATAGTTAAAAACAAGTCAATGAACCCGTTGGCGCACTTTATTAACACCGCCCACGAAATTGCACTAATGCAAAGTTCGTTGTAAGATCAGGTTAATGCACCCTAAAGAGAGTTGCCAGATTTGAATTAATTTTAAACGTATTACGAAAAAGCTTAAATAAAAGCAAAATTGATTTTTGCGTTTAACGTATCGGTTTAACCTTGAACTTTGTAAAAGTTGGTACGTAGAGCAATAATAGTTGTTTTTTTGTAATAAAAACAAATAAATGTTGTGAAAGAAATATAAAACGGTGCGATAAAAGAAATATCTGGCAAGTGATACTATTTTTCTGATAGACGCTATCGAGCAGAATTAGGATCTGTTTTTGAAATTTTCGAAACATATCCAATATCTCAAGTTATGGGTAAAAACCGGTTTTTCAGACCTTCATGCACTTATAAGCTAATAACTTAGCTAATTATTAACCGATCTTAAAACCCAAATTAAATTTTTAAAATTTTTGGAAGGTTTTAAATGATCTATAGGTTGTCGTTTAAGAAGCCTTGAATTTTCTTATACTTTCAAAGTTTAAATGCGTTTTTGCACACTAATTTATATAGAAACCGTACTATTTATGCATTGATTAAGAAACTATGTTTAATTATGAATAAGATTTTAGAAATCCTTTTCAGTAATGTAGCTCAAGAAAAAAAATCACAACTGTTAGCAAACTGCTTACTTTTTGTATTACTTTGAGACTGTATTTTTAAAAATGTTAACAATTTTGTAATAATCACATGATTATTTCATGAGTTGCTTCGAATAGACAGTGGACGTTGTTTCTAGGCACCGACTGGCGGCAGCAATCACCTGCTTAGCTGGAAGACAGATACTGAAACAAGTCAATGTTGTTCTGTGAAACCATTTGTTTGCAAGAGGAGTAACGGAAAAAAATTTTCTATGCACTACCTGCCAATGGTCTGATTGCTTCCAGCTTGACACTTTAGGAACTTCAATTTCAAAACTGTACCCGAGACATTCATTGTAGATCGATTTCCTCAGAAAATGTTAAGTATTTTCTGGCCAATAACTATGTTTAAGAACAGGCTATAAAAGAGCTATTTAGCCAGCAGGTAAAAAAATTGAAAAGGCGTTGGATGAGCCGCCCACTCATAATACCACACATATTGGAAGCTTTAAATTCCCAAGGAAAGTTAAAAAGGACAAAAATGAAAGCATTTCAATCCAGATAAAGGCTGAAGGCAACCTGGCAGTTGACAGTTTTTCTCATTTTTGCATTTTTACCATTTCTTGGGGACTTATGTCTTCCTAAACTCTTTTCTATCCTGTCAATTTACTAGAGTTGTAGGTAGTGGATAGTAAACCTGTCGGTTGCCTGGTTGCCTTTAGCTTGACACCTTTAGACCTCCAATTTATAGGCCTTCAACTACACTGTCTTCGGAAAATTTTAGGAATTTTTTGGCCAATAATGGCGTTTAAGAGCAGGCTATGGAAGAATTCTTCAATCAGCAGATAAAAAAGGCGGGAATGGCGTTGAATATCACATTATAACGACATTTCAAGAAAAAACACAGAGCGAATACAGACAGATTAATGCAGAAATAGCACAAGATAAGAAGTTACAAATGAAAAATTTGTTAGGGCTCTGTGCTTCTAGTAGGATCTGTAGGCACTCTGCATAAAATTACTTTTGTTATTTTTCTATTATAAAACCTTCACTTTAAAAATATTTCAGTATTAAAAAGACTGTGACCTCGACACAATTATGATCCTAACTCGTTCTACACGGAATAGCGATCATATACAATTGCTAACTTAAGTCGAACAGCACATATGTTCTGAAAACGCCTTGAATGATGCTTTTTAAACATAATTGGAAAATTATATAATGAGTTTATTGAGGCTCTTTTCACAACCTCCATTAATCAAATGTTCTGTTTAATAATTTAAATCGTTTTTTAACTTTCAAGCACTTGTATTTGAAAGCAAAAAACGAACAGTGATTAAAGACAAAATTTTTTTTACTGCTCAATGTTTTAAAATTTTATTGGGGTATTTGATTTCTTATCAAAATAAATTTAAAATTCGGTGTGTATTTATTGTTTTTTTTATAAACTTTTACAATATGTTGACAATGTTTCCCACATGTATGGAATTTCAAAAAATTTAATATTAAATATGATTCCATCAATAATGTTAAAATTAGGTGTGTACTTAATATTTTTTAATTCGAACAGGCCCTTAATTAATAATTTCCAACAACATCACAACCAACACATTATGAATTTGAATTAATTTCTGTGTTCAAATATTTTTTTAATTTTAATTATTTTACTTGTTAAGTCTCGTTGTTTTAACAAATTAAATAAGAAATAAATCTCTATAAGTCATTAACAAAAAAAATTAAAATCTTTTGTCAATAAAAAGTATGTATGTCGAATGACCATAAATAGTTTTTAATGTCAATGTCTATCACGAAAGTGCATTGAAATTCATTAAATCATGAGGCGTTTTGTGTGTTTTTAATACTTTTTTTTACTTTTTAGGATACAAAATTGAAAAAAAATATTCTTAAATATAAATATGATTTTTTCAGCTCTTTCCGCCCAAAACCATGAGTTTACATAGTCGTAGCTCTAGTGAAATGGAAACCACACCGTATAGTGATATTATACCGGTATTCAGTAAAGACTTACGCAAAGATTTCGATTTTAATGATGTCAAACATAAAGTGAAAAGTCTATTCACTGCCAACGAATATGATTATATAGTGAAGGAGGTAAATATATATTTTTTAATTATACTTTAATAATTACAATATTTTTTTTTTATTATAATTACAGACAGGAGAAGCTCAAATATTACATTTAATATGGATTTTACAAAACAAATCGGATGTCATTATAACACAATTTTTAGAAATTATAAAAGAGGAATACAATTGGATTGTTAATAAAATCAAAGAAGAAATCAATGATCACCAACCGGACACTTTAAGATATTTAGAGAGTCTTAAGTCTATTCAAAGAGATAATCAAAATCATACAGACTACAATGTGCATCGCACAAAGCAGGTATATTGAATAATATTCTCGCTTATTCATATTCATAAATAAAAACTAAAAGAATTATTTTTAAAGTTAAATTGCATTATTCAAAGAATTAATCTAATCAATGGTTCTTTGTCTGCTAAGAATGACTAATAGTTGACTTTACTGATAACACCAGTCGTTTCCCTATTTTTTTATAAGCATCTATTTTTAAATTTTAACACAAATATAGTTATTTTACTGGGTCGTTTAATAAACTTTGCCCAAGGAACCATACCTCTAAAATTAATTCTGATGTATGGTGACGACATCTGAGAGTCGTGCGAAATTAGCCAGACTTGAGAGCAAAAAAGATTAGGAACAATAATTTTTTTATAATCCTTTCTATTATTAAGTTATATTTAAAAAAATAAACTTCAGAACAAAACAAACATAGCCATTTGCTGATTATTTCATGTAAAGTGCCAAAAATTGTGATTTTTTAAATTTTTGTATTGGGAACTCCCTAGAGCGGTTCCAACAGGTGTGCCACTAGCATGGGTTGGGTCGATCATACATTTAGAACCGTTTGGGACACTTTAAATGAGTCAAAGAGGGATTTTTCAAAATATTACCTTTGGGTCAAAATAAGGAACATCAGAATTCATTTTACAGGTATGATTCCTTGGGCAAAGTTCCTTATTTTGATCCATGGAATACGGTTTTCCTTGTCACTTGAGCGATTTTTTGCGTCCCTACAAATCGACCCGCCCTATATGTATATTGGGCAGCAACCAAATCGATTATTTCAAACAAACCCTTAGTGTTTCAAAAGTTCGCAATGCAATTGATATTTTTAGAGGGGACATGATTCTAATTACCACATACGATATTACATATGATATTGTATCGAATAATGTTAATGTTCATAGAAATATAAAAATTTTTTTTCAATTATTCTCGAAATCGTATGCGGTAATTAAGATTAACAAATCTGCTGAAACAGCAATTAAAATACAAACCACTCTTCGTAACCCAACCGAAGGTGTCACAACAAGCGAAGAGAGCTAAATATAGAATTAGAAAAAATTAGAAAAAAGATAAAATTTAAAAATGCAATAATACAAAAAAGGTTTGAAATGTTGCCAAATTTATCTTTTTGCTGTGAAGTTAAATTGTTTCGGTTAGAAATGAAATATTATTTCATTCATATGGCTGCCGCGGCTGGCCTCACAGTACTCTATTCGATCGGACCAATTTTCGAGTGTATTTGTCAGCATAACACTTGTCTTTAACTGCGCCCTACAGAAAATAGCCCAACGGTGTCAAATTACAACTTCTTACGGGCCAACTGACATCACCATTTCGGCTAATTAAAACGCCATCAAACGTTAGACGCAATAAATCGATTGTGGCATGAGATGTGTGGCAAATTGCACCATCCTGTTGAAACCAAACATCGTTCACATCAATACCATGAAGAGCGGGCACAAATAAATCCGTTATCATGGTTTGATAGGTGTCTTCATTGACCGTAACAAACAATTACTCGTCATTGGCTTCTGTAAGACCACGCATCCACAATAAAACCAGTTTCACGAACTTTAGCAATAAACTTGCGTGTGCCATGCACTGTTGGTCCTTCTCTGCGACCAAATTTTGTACGACATTTTCTTACAATTTCTGACCAATTATATTTGTTTTGGAAATAAATCCCAACGTTGCTCAAGCCTAAAGCGATTCATTTCGTTCAGTGGAGATAATATACTGAATTTTGTGACAGAATAGAATGACATAAGTATTGCCGGATTCGAAATAACCGCTGGTTCAAATTTAAACTGATAGGTGGCCCACCCGATATCATTCAATGGAATAGTACTTCTATGTAACGATAGAATTAAATTTCCAAGAAGAATGGTAAAGAGAAAAAGTCGATAGTCTCACGTGGATTTGAAAATTTGAAATCTAAAGAAATAAACTGCAGGTTTCTTCTTTAACAAACGAAAACAAAAAATACGTCAAAGTATAGTACATGTAAAATATACGGTTAGAACGATGTAAATGAACGCCAGAGCCTAGAGTAGTTTAGTTGAATCCGTTACGGAAATGTAATTTCATATAAAAGATGTACTTCCCCCAAAAAAGGAGTAAATGAAATTTTGTCACGTATAATGCAAGACCAGTACGCAGGATGCCGGAAGATAGCGTTGTTAATATCATTATCAACCACATGACAGTTAAGAATTACTTCGGAATCTCTAGTTACTCAAAAAGATCGATATTCAATCGTACCATTTTACAAGCGAATTATAATGGCGAAGCAAGCTTGGCAGAACTCAAGTTGACAGGTGTTGGTGGAAAAAATAAATATCAATCAAATGACAGTTTAGAATTACCACAAATAAGCAGGCGACTTAAGCAAGCTCAAAGATTGGGTGAATGAACGCTAAGTAATTTGATTGGCTGAATCGACTATCAATCAAACGAGTCACTTAAGGCAATGAAAAATGGCTTAAATATTAGGTTGGGTAATAGGTTAGCTAAGGTAGGAAAGTCGGTGCCGGAGCAGCAAATCCAGAGACCACAGAGGCCCATTGTGGAAAAATAATTCGCTGAAAAGAAGAAAGGAAAAGAGGGGGAAGAAAAGAAGAAAGGAAAAGGAATTAAAATAATAAAAAAGGCGAAGTATTCAACAACGGACGCCCAAATAGACAACCGTGCATCACCTTCTGAGCCAGCCAAAGCCTGATAAATAACCCTTCAGGGAACATATCGTAGCTGACGCTACCTCCCCCAGTCCATTGAAGAAGCCCTGACCCAGCAATCTGAACCAACGCATATGAAGAGCCGGGCAATGGCGGAGGATAGTTGCACTGTCTCTTGCTCCCCCGTAACGCCGCTGATTGGGGATCCATTCCGTCCTAGAGCTGGCAATCCTGTGCCAAAGCAGCCTCGAGACCTTGCAGTCTCCTGTGCCGCTCGATAACTCTTACCCATTCTACGATGGATTAAGCTTAAAAAGAAAGCAATCGGTGGCCTAAGAGACGTATCCGCCAGTTCAATGCCCTTGGCCGCGTCCACTTAATACTGCATTAATCCAGGAGTGACCTGACGGTTCTTCGGCACAGTGCTACCAGGTTTAAGCTGACGGCGTCCAGTCAGCGCCTATATAAAAGACCAGACTATCCGCTCTAGCGGGATACGCTAGGCTGCTCTAAAGACACAAAGACCTCAGCATGGAAAACACTACACTAATCCGGGAGTCTAAAGGACAGCTCGATAACGCTGAGCGCAAAGTAGAGCCTCGCATCCGTGTCTTCCTCAGTCTTAGAGCCATCCTTGAATATAGCATGGATATTCAGGAATCTATAAACACCTTGCCATGGAACACCTTCTATGGACTACCTGCAGTAGTCCATAGAAACCGGACGGGTTGCCGCATACACACCCCAGCCCAGGTTGGGGAATAAGTTTGTAGCGTTTTAATCAAAGGCTATTATATAAACAAAAACCAATAGTTATAACATTAAATGATTCTTTATATGTTTTTCTTTGTCTTCGACCACCTCTCGACCAATTTTTCAATGCCGTTCCGCATTCCAACCTTTGCGACTTTGACGATTTGTGCAAATTGAGTTGTCGTGAAAGAATATGGTTTGGCCTTGTCAATGGGATCTTTCTTATAGCCTTTTCGCACGGTAGAACTAGAATATGTTTAGTTCCTTGTTGACTATGGCATTTCTTTCGAGTACTTTTCAGTGCACTATCCAGAACAGTCACACTAAACGCAGATTGTCAGTGTTGGTCAATGGTTGGTGAGAAGCAATTTGAACGCGATTTTATTTGTTATTTTCGTTAAGCTCTTAAGACTTCCAGGCCGCCAATTTGACGGAATTTTCCATTGAATGAAGATGATTGAGAATCGTATTGAGAGCGATTGCAGATAATTTTTTCGCACAGACCACGATTTTTTGGTACAATATAAAATATTAAAACACTACGAATCCAATCCATTACAAAAATAAAATACAAAAAAATCATGATCTATAACCTCGCGAAACAAATAAATAAATTAGCCTCGCCGAATCGAATATTATGCAAATCTACCCTATAAATATGAAAAATCTCCAAATTAAAGAACCAAACTTGGAAATAATTTCTTTTTTTTTGCTATCTCGGTAGTATTGCGTGTTGTATTCCATTATGGTAGCACATACGTCTTTGATAACATGCTAAGCCAACGTAGTATAGTATAGCTTGTACTTTACATAGCTTGATTAACATTAGTTAGTAAAAAATGCTTATTAAAAATCACGTCAGCAGGTTTATTGCCGCCGATAAATTACAAGTGTTCTACAGCAATGACCTTATAAAAGGATCTACTCGAAAAATGGAAAAGCGAGTGTGATTAAGATAAATATATAAATAGAGAAATTTGTAACTCATATACATACTCGTATTTAGCAGAAAACCGCGGATTCTTTTTATATGACCTAGTTTAGTTGCATATTCATAATTTTTTAACGCTTTCTACGGAAAATCGATAATAATTTTAGCATACACTGCTCATCGCTTGAATAGCACACCCTCTTTAAGATATAAAAATCATTTTATATCAAAATATATATAAAAATCATTTTATATCTTAAATAATCAGTTATGTGTTAACGCATTATCATCTGTAGTTTTTCAGTTTTTAGTTAACTCTTCTTTAGAGTAAAAATTATAACAAAAATACGTACCATTAAGACATAATTGGTATAGTAAATATGCTATTCAATTGTCGAGCAAAGTATACACCATAAACAAGATTTTTTAATAATTTTTTATTATTATTATTATTAGTCATAATCAGAGTTCTCACGTACAATGCAGTTATAAATTTAGAATTATAATAAATTTGCAATAAATTTCATTTATTCGTGTACCTATTTCAGCATTAAACTCTTATTGTTGATAGCAATTTAATTGATCTATTCGATTGTTTAATTTTCGAAGATAGTTAATAATTTAGTTAAAAACACTTCTAATTATAACCTACACCAAACCTTTATCACTTAATCTATGGGTTTTTTTTTTGTCGTTAAATATTGGTTATGTTGTATTATTAGAAAAATTGATTGGCCTTGAAATATTTATTTGCACAGAACAATAAAATGAAAAAGACGTGCGTTAATCATATTGTTGATAATTTTTCCTTATTTTTGTAATTTAATTTAATTTTTTTTTTTTTTTTATATTGTTGATAAATAGGAAAATTAACAATTAATATAAAAATACACTTATATTTATATCATTTAAATAAATACTAGCTAAAACCCGGCTTGCTTCGCTACCCTCATCGTAATTATTATCTTAAATGCTATCTTAGTTGAAGTTTTTGCTCTTTTTCCCCATTTTCCCCATTTTGTCCCCTTCCAGTCAATATCCAATCGTTTTTATCTTCCAGAAAGACACTGTATGTTCATAGATAGCTTTTATCCAGTGTGATTTCTGTAATTACCGCTTTTTGGCTGATGTGGATAGATAACGATGCTTTATTAGTTTTTTTTTTGGAAATTTAAGGCCAGAATTCAGGGAATGACACCTACTTATGCAGTGCATTGTGATGGTACTAGGAAAATAGGTCGTGGGAAGGAGGACAGAGGGAGTAGTGTTTATGGACGTTTGATTTGAACCGATCCATGTCGTAATTGACAGGAAAAACATTCTCAAGAAGATCATTCCACAAACGAACAGTGCGACTAGAAAACGAATTCTCTCAATAATGCGTTGTGCGATTATTAGGACAATTAACTACAAAGGGATGTGGTCTACGGGAAAAACGAGTACTGCGTGAAAATATATGATTATGCGGAATCAATTCATTTATTTCGTTAGAACACATTCCGTTATAGTACCGATAGAACAATGAAACACACGACACATTGCGACGATGCTCTAAGGAATCGATACACTACCGTCATTAATAAGCATCTTCCCCCTCTCCTGTACGCGGTCGAGAAGCCACAAAATAGACTTTGAAGCACGAGCCCATACAAGAGAGTTGTATTCCATTTTGGGTCGGATATAGGTCTTGTAAATATTGAGAAGGTCAGATGGAGTGAAGTATTTCTTACACCGTCTTAAAAAACCGAGACACTTGAATGCTTCTTTCGACACATTGAAAATGTGATCGTTCCAACGTACATCAAATGACTCCTCATGTCCAGAACATCAAGAGCATCTGAATCCTCAATATCTACATTACCCATAGTTACAGACGACACCATACCACCACGTCTGTGTGTCAGAAAACAAAATTGGGTCTTGCGCGCATTAAAATCGACCCGATTCGCAATACCCCACTCGGAGATTTCCGTCAAGTCACTTGTGAGTGTGTCATTCATACTTTGCCTTTTCGCCCCAATCTCCAAAAGGCTCGGCCTACGATCAAAAGAATATGAATGACAAATGTTGCTGTTGTCTGCGAAAGAATAGATAAGATTGGAAGTGAGAAGAAGAAAGTCATTAAGAAATATTAGAAATAGAGTTGGAGAAAGAACAGAACCTCCCCGCATATACAAAATCAAATATTTAGTCTGAAAGGATGGTGTCGCGTCCACTTATCCTATCTCGCCCAGTTATTGACTTATGATGTGTATTGCTCACGACGTTGTTTGACCCTAATTTAGAAACTTCTACTATTGCTGTTCTCAAGAATGCTAAAATTAATATTTACTTTGTATGAGAGGTCCAAGCCCACTTGTCCAATTCCGCACAATTTTTGCCTGATGATTTGAATTGACTATGGTCATTCAGACCAAATACTGAAACTTTAGCTTAAACCGTTCATAAGATACAAGGAAATCAATATATAATATGATTTTTATATATAATATGATTTGCGTAGACAATGAAGACATTCAGACCAAATACTGAAACAAGATATACCAAAATCAATATTTACTTTGAATGAAAGGTACTACGTCCACTTATGTAATTCCATCCCTTTTTTGTCTAATGATTTAGAGAATCTTTCTGTTATCATTTTAAAAATATAGATAAATACACACTTTGTATGTCCATTCAGACATACAGAGAAATACTTCAAAAATTTCAAGAAAATCGGTTATATACTCGTATGTATACATTAACTCACACAAAGTTTAAATGCTGTAACAAATGTTGTTTTCAAGTAAAATTTATGCAACACAACACAAAGAGGTTCACTCCAGAAATATATATAAAAACATTGGTATTGACTTCACCTTTCGTTTAAAATCGGTTGGCGCATTTCAGAGAACATCAATTACAACGCAACTTAAAAAAACAGAATCATTTAGCTGTTTATTATGAAACATTTGCGCAATATAAATTTGGCAACTTATGATTTCTGGCTAATATAATACATGCGGGACTTAGAATTGCTTTGCTCGCTGTTGGAATTACTTATACGAATTACCTCGTTCACAAGACACCTGTATACAAATATAAATTTGTTTTAAAGATATTAAAAACAGCCAAGTTCCTTATAAAAAGTAAATTTTCATTCCATTTTAATAAATAAAGAAAAAAAATCAGGTGTCAATTTATTTCTCTTGGGTCTTCTCCAGGATCTGTCGTAATGTGAATAATCTGGTCTATGGTTGATTTACCAGGTATAAAGCTGCATTTATAGGGTCCAATTATTGCACCGACTTTACATTTCAATCGTGCGCATATTACACACTACAAAATTTTGTACGCATTGGGAAGAAGACATACCATTGTAGTTGGCACAAACGGTTTTGTCTCCTTTCTTATACACAGGACATAACACACTGAGACTCCAATCATTGGGCATGCGTTCACCAAGCCATATGGTAAAAATTGGTATATGGTCCTTATAAAATTGTCACCTTCGGCTTTAAAAAGCTTCGCCGGTAGACACTGGCTACATGCATATGCATAAATGGATTTCAAGTTGTCTCATTGTCTATGGTGGCAGGGTGCAGTTTAGCCTATTTATTGTTTTTAAAATTCTGTATTTTGTAAAATATACACATGGCCACAAAACACTTTTGTATCATCGGGTAGAGCAGAAACTTTAAAGCAGCATTGATTTGCTCAGCAGTGCCCTGAATGAATAACCACAACCGTCTTTAAGTAAAAAGTATCACCGGTGAATACGCATTTATCACCGGCTCTGTATTCAACAAAACAACAAATGTGTCCGGTAGGATAACATGGTGTTAATAGGCAGTGAACATTCAAATCACAAATTTTAAAATTATCGTCTTGAGTCACTTTGTGATTTAACGTTCCAATACGTCCATCACTACCATAGACATCAACGGCCATACTCATAATGAACATCTAGCGAGTGTCTAAAAAAAGTATGATTTTTAATACACTTGCTGCTATACTTGCTTAGTTCAGATCAACAAACTTTAAAGCACTGACCAAATCAACTAAGTCAGTGTTCAAATATTGTTGATTTTTCTACTGTTGTGAAATTGCAGCTTGAATGTCTCCCAATGAATTTGCAAAGTTCTTTTTGATTTTAACAACAATCTTCATGTAAAGCAATGTCACCAATTCATCATATATATATATATTATTTCCCATAACATTCCATGAAGGAACATTGGGACTTCTCTCAGTCAGTGAGATGAATGAAGGGAACTACAATTGTACTCCGGCTTCGAACGACAAATGCATTAGAGAAGTTTTTCAGTAGTAGTAGTACTCATAACCAGTTACTAGATAACGTTATGAAGTGATATCACTGTTGAAAAACTCTCTTTTTGCAGATGGTCTGACCTTCTGGTTGATAGGCGGGTGTCTTACCTACCATACCACAGCGGCAGACCAATTCATCATAGAACTTTTTTTATGACCTGGAAGGCAGTCTTTGCCATCCATGCTGAAATCACTACATCTAACCCATAAATAAAAACCATCTCGATCACGTTGTAATGGAAGAACCATATTTAGGATAGACTTAGGTGAGCAAGCAATGTGCTCTATTTTAAAATTAAATATGTACAACAAAACTTTCCGCTTCAACATATTCGAAGAAAAGCAAACCTTTCTAGTTAACGCCATTTCATTCAATGACTAAGTGAAAATAAATTGCAGAAGATATTTACCCTCCAACATGCCTCAAAACTTATTGATCTGTTGCGAATTCCGTATTTTGAGTCTTATTTAATTTTTTAATTTCATTTCAGTTTCTTAAACTGCGCTCCGCCCTACGTAAACTGAATCCCAAATCTGGCCTGAGTAGTGTGATTATTTTGGGTGATTTGGGCAGCGGGAAGAAATGGCTTTCCCTCGATGTCATCTCCGATTATGATGTTTTAAAATCAATGAATTTTAAAATATTCTGGATCGATTGCTCTCTCTGTACCTCTCCCAATGAGGACTATAACGCCTTAAAGGCATTAATGCTTAAACTAAATCCGCAACATCAATTTGATGACTTCAAAATCAGTGAAAATCTACTGCCAAATATGATAATGGTATTGAAGGAGCAAATTAAATTATTTTTAGAATCTAAAGAGCATCGTAATTGCCTTTTAGTATTGGCCAATGTGCGTAACGTTAAATGCCAAGAAGCTTTTAATTTAGGCTGTAAACGTTTGATAATAACGCGTAATAAAAAGGTTAGCGACTCATTGTCGACCAAATTGAACACCCACTTAGTGCTTGATGAAGGTTTAAAGCTAACTGAGTTCCATTTCCTGCTTGATAAGTATATAACAACATATAATTGGCGTATTGATCACAACGATTCGGCTAATGATATATTTTATATGAGTAATGGTGATCCGTATATGCTGAGTACGATAGCAAAAAAATTAAAAGAGAAAAAATCGAATTGGCATGAATGGTTAAGGAATCTGAATAATTTTCAGTGAGTAGAGTGAAAAAATATTGAAAAAATAAAATAGATTTTAATTCTTTTTCGTTACAGAATACCCGATGAGAAATTTCAACGTGACATTGAGAATTCTTTAAAAGTGTTAACGCCTCAACAGCTACAATTGTATGCCACATTTGCCATCTTTCAATATTGTGCCCAAATACCTGTTAAGGTAAATAATACCTCATGTTTTAGGTGCTCATATAAAAAGGATAGGCGATTTCAAAGATTGTGTGTTCGTTTGACACAATCGATTTAGTGCTTTAGCCGCTTCCTTTGTTTTTTTTCCTCTTTATTTATATTTTCATTTTCCTTTTCCCAGATATTAGCCTATCTATGGAACAAGCAATTGTTTGAAGCCGAAGAAATTATTGAAAAATTCCATAGACATTCGTTTGTCCAAAAGAGTATTTTAGACGACAATGATACCATCGTGTGTAGCCTTAAGTATGTCTACAGTTCATATATAAAAAATTGCAATAAAATACAGAAACTTATAGATCCTCAGGATTTACATAAACGTATTATCGATTTTTATCAGTAAGTTTCTTGCGGCGGTATAAGTTTTCAAATATATTTAATGATATTTTTGAATTTCTTTTAGAATTGAGGAACATTTAAATATACGCAAAGATGTCGATTTAGATTTTGGTGCTCAACATGATGGTTATTTTTTTCATTGGATTGGCTTTCATATATATGGTGCACGGTATATGCATTTATTTCCGAAACTTTATAAGGATTTTGGTTTTTTGGGTCAAAAAATGCGTTCGGTCGGTCTTAATAATACTTTAGCAGATTTACGTTGTTACGATAGAGAGATATCGTATGATGATCGTGCATATTCGTTTAAAATATTAAAAGCTTTTTTGGCAAAAATTGAAGAGAAAATTCTACACTTTCCCGACTGTTGTTTATTACAATACGCTTTGCTATCGGAGGATTTTATTAAGGATTTGGCTTTACAGCAAATAGAAAAATTTCCACGCCGTGTTTGGTTTACAGAAAGGTAAGTTGTTTTTTAGTGCTAAGAGCTCGATATAGGACTGCTAATTTCGTTCAGTTTCGTTGAGCCCTTTTAAGTCGAATTGCAAAGAAAACCTTTCGAATAAAATGCTAAATTGTTCTCTCTTCCAGAGGACAATATCATCAACGTCGTTTCACTATAAGCCTGCCCTGGGAGCCTAAGCTTTTACGTATCCTAGAACATGATCTTTGCATTGTGGTCTTGACTAACAATGATGTTTATCTAATGGATCTTTCTTTAGATTCAACCTGTAATCTTTTGCCATTAGTTCAAGCTAAGGGTGCTGCCAATATAACTGATATCCAGGTGTTCGATCAGAAAAATCATATTTTAATCAGAAACAATTATGGACAATTGAAATTGTGGGATATATC
Organism: Wohlfahrtia magnifica; assembly: GCA_023159175.1. NCBI lineage: Eukaryota > Metazoa > Arthropoda > Insecta > Diptera > Sarcophagidae > Wohlfahrtia > Wohlfahrtia magnifica. The sequence continues at coordinate 2,434,860 of JAKWBJ010000203.1, forward strand.
GGTGGAGAAGAGGCATATACTTAATCAACGACGTGGTTCTGATGCCGCTTCCGGTTATGAAAATACTTATGGCTGTACAACTAACCGGTTAACATCTCATTCTTATAAGCAGAACATAAATGATCACATTTCGTACTTCAATAAAATTGTAGCATTTAATTTAGTTGGAAATGGCTCTAAAAACATGTTGTATGTTGCTCTGGATAGTGGTTTAGTTAAGTTTTTCGATTGGAATGTCAAATTTAAAGAATTCAAAGAGGATACCTATCATATACCATTGCCAACGGGTATTAAGAATATCCATAGCATATGTAATATTAACGATACGCATTTCATGATTATCCACTATGACCAGGAGAAATACTATAAAACAATGAATGTGACGTTCTTAAATCGACGTAATACCGAGAAGGAAAACATAAAGATCGATTGGCCTCAAAATGCTCAATTGGTGTATTATAAAGTTTGTGGCAATACTATAATATTTGTTTTCAATAGAGTCGTTTACCGTTTAACACTACGTCTAACGCCTTTTGCTGGACAATTGGAATTACTTTACGAGAGTGCCGATCGCGTTATTAATTGTGCTAAATTGTTAATTGAAAATCAATATCTAATGTTGGGCACCGAAAGGGGCCTATTGATTTATGATATTAGGAAACGTGCCATTAAGCTACACAGTAGTGTTAGCGAAAATATTAGCTGTTTGGATAACTACGATTTGGATGATGATGAATACAAGTCAATGATTGTTTGTGGCTGTAGTAGTAAGACCATCGTCTATATCTTCGGTTTACGTTTGCTTAACGATGAAACCTTAGTCTGGGAGCACAGTTGTATACATCGTTACGAAGAGTTTGCGCATTTGGAACATCATAAGAATACCAGATTTTTGGGTAACAACCTATTCGATGTTTCACAAGAGAATGAAACTTTATATGCAGTCGATTTAAAGAACCGGGTAAGTTTAATTGTTTTTTAATTTCATCGCTAAGTACGTATACTGTGTGCCATTGGATTTTTAGCTTAAAAATGCACGATTTTTAACAAATTTTATTGGCTATAGTTAGTTATGACCTTTCCTCATTATTCTGCTAAGATATGCCCAATTTTTTTTTTTAGTCAAAAACGTATCAATCTAAAGCATCCTGTAGTAATTGTTTTTCATGGTACATTTTCAGCACCATATATTAAGACGGACCATTCTGTGACCACTAAACACAGAGCATTAACTCATGGTAATTCGAACTGTCTGTCTGTCTTCGACAATGTCTGACAATATGCTTGACTGTTTCTAGTCTATCCTCTTTCTCATGCATGCTACAGAGCTCCTGTGTGTCGTTCTTGCATAGGACGATTTTTGATCGTAAATGGCAATGTTCTGTTATGATCTCTATAACAATTCTAAGTGTTTTCCCGTTAAGCGCCCTAATTCGTTCACAGGATGCTGAATACCCTACAGTCACTCATTTTAATAATGAGTTGTAGAACGGTAGTTATCTTATCGGTAGTTTCTACCAATTGTTTCACATATTTGTTGAACCATTGCTTGTTAGTTCATCAAAAACTTTGTTGTCTATACGAAAGCCGTATACTTTTGGATTCCTGCTACGGTGCCCATATGTACTATGAAACCTTCCGTGAAGACTATCCAATCTTAGCTGTTTATTTCTTTCAGGTATTATCACTCTGTTTATATCCCTACACACTTAAAATTAGTAACCCTGTAATAAGTCGACTTAAGCTGACCACCTACATTGATTACCGTCAGAAAACTCATGGGTAATGATGTTTTCGGTCAATGACAATGTAAAAATAAATAACAGATTTCTACCGTACAAAATGTCATATCCCGCATTTTGAAGTTATACAACCAATATTGTCTATTGAGATTTGTTTTTCGAAACATGTTGCAATATTTCCGATATATAGTATATTATCCCAAATTAAAGCAAATTAAAGCAAAATTGTTCTTTAATATATCAAATACACCCAGTAAGTTAATTTTAGAAATTTAAAAAAAAAAATCCTTACAGATTCATCAAATTTGCTGTGCCGAAACAAAAAATTGGTCCATTTTACCCTCACTGGATACGAATCAAAAAATAATTGCCATCAAGTGTTTTAATAATTCCGTACTTATAGCGCTTGATAATGGTGATATCTATGATGTGCAAGATCAACGTTTAGTTTTCAAAGCACCCACTAGTGTTACTGAACAATTTATGTTGAAAACCGTGAATGACAATATATTGATAGCCACTTCGGCTAAGGAGATGACCTATTTGACGGATATAACAAATGTAAAAAAGAAACAACATATACCAGTGCTTACCAAATACTGTGCCATGGTATTTGATAAATATCTCTTAATAATTAATAACTATGGAGCAGCATTGGTGAGTTTTAAAAAGTAATGTAGCAAAGCTTTGGATATTAATTTTTTCCCAATTATTCTTTTTTCAGTTTATCGATTGTGAAAATAATTTTTCTATTTTCTGCCTTATTGGTGCTCATAGCCTTTTGGCTGATTGTGAGTTAAAGAATAACGTTTTGTTTTTAGGCTTCTCATGTTATAATGTTCATGTAAGTCCAAAATCTGATCAATGCCAATTTTTAAAAAAGCTTATGATTAATTTTTAACGTTTTATCGCTTTTTTTATACTTTTTTTCTGATTATTTTATTTGATTTATAAAATTTTTCATTTTCTACAGTTTCTTTTTCTTTTCTATACCTATTCTTATGGCTTTTTTTATGACTTTGTTAAGGTAAAAATAATTCAAAATTTAATTTTAATGCCTGCCGTGTGTGTGTTTCATCCATAACCTAAAAATAAAAGCATCTGCTAATGATACTCACTTACTTTTGAGAGTCGTTCACTTGGTTTCTAACTTTAGACAGATGTAAAGTTACTGATTTTTTAAATAATTTTAAAGACAATACTGCACACACTTTTAACATATTATGCATTTATTTTAATACAAATTTTCAAATAAACAAATCAACGTATCTATCGATGAATTGAAATTTATGTAGCAAAGTAAATAATGAATAATAACAATAAATCATAGAGTGGAACGTCTACTGTTTACCATTTAATACAGGATTTCATTTTCCTTACTGCCTAAATTGGGTGGTGTTCATATAACTTAGATGGCAAGTGTAAGCTTCTGTATTCTTCTGAAAATTTCTATGCTGTATAAACTTATACTTCAATAATTCAACTTGGATCAGTGTCTCGAGGGAAAACAAATGGCTGCAGTTATTAAACTAATGTTTGTCTCTTACAACGCTGAAGAAAGCGATCAGTAAGACTTGTAGGTAATGCTCGTGATGTGGCTTAAATACCAAACGAAAATATAAAATTCAGTAATCTCCGGCATCGGCGAAGATGTTATTAAACGTAATAAACATCTATAAAAATGCTAATGAACAATTTGAAACTGTATTCCGAAGGGAATTAAATTTTTTATAGAGGCGGTTATTTATCATATCTAGCGTTTTCCTTAAAAGGTGGCTCTTTAAACCGATATTAGAATGTTTACTGTACTGTTTGACTTATTTCGAAATTTGTATAATGGATTGTTGTCTCCAACCCATTACAAAAATACTAAATAAAGCAACAACTTACAAACCCAACAAAAACAAATAATTCACAATACTGCTGTGATCTATCGAAAAGTACTGAATAATGAATTCAATAATTCCTAGCACATCGAGGCTATGCATCCTACGCTTTTGTGTTCTGTAACTTGCTATGTACAACTGCACTAACTCAACTTTATTTACAATATTTGGCGGTTTTGCCCGAGTCCAGAAGAGCATGTCAGCACGATTTGTCTTGCGCTAGTTAGTTCCAGTTTAAGATTTCCAAAGCCGTCAGATTTTGCAACGCTTGGTCTCTCCAACCATGATGTTGTCGTCCTTGCCGGATTGTATTGGTTCTTAAGAGCTGGCCAAGGCAGCTCAGACGTCGTATCCTAGTGCACTTCATTATATCTACGTCCCTATACAGCTTGTACAGCTTATATAGCTCGCTGTACAACGTATACGGACTCATAGACGACCGTAGATCTTACAAAGTCGTTCTCTCTCGAACGCTGCAAAAACATTGTCATCGTTGGTCGTCAATGTCCACGCTTCTGTTCAAAATAACAAAGCTTGAGTTTGGTTCGTCGACGGAGCCTAAAATAGCACTTGTTGGCAAGAGTAGTTCTCTGTTTAGTTTCCAGGCTAACGTTGTTCGCTGTGTTAATGCTGGTACCAAAATACACAAAGCCCCTAATCACTTCAATACTGCGATCGCCAACGGTTACATTTAATTCAAGACCCAATGACTCTTTGTTCGTTGACGGTAGGTATTTAGTTTTGGTCGCTTCTATCTCTAAACTGGAATTCTAAAAATCATAGAACGTATTGTGTGGACTTCCAGCTTGGCTAGGAATCAATTGAGCTAAAAATTTGCCACCTTAATTTTTATGAAGCAATGTGATAAACACATGATTAGCTAGAACCATGAACAGAACTTGCCAAAAAAAAAATCACGTTGGAACATTTTATATGCGATACATACATATGTTTAACAAACAGGCTCTGACTCTGTGACCTATCTTGTAATTTCATTTCGCTTCACAACTGCTGTTAATGGCTCAACTTTGATATCGATTTTTCACTTTCATGTATGTAGGAAGTCCACTTCTTATATGGCTACCTTGCGGATTCCAGTCATTCCTAGTATTTCAGCATGCGCGTTTTTACGACTCTTGTGACTGGCAACTGTCTTGTTAAAGTTTCAGTAAGCTGGTTCCTAAAGAAGCACTGGTTAGCAAACAACTGCTATGTCTCGATATCTCGGAATGTCCTGTTCAAGTTCCACAACCAAAGAATAAGATGAAGTTCACTTTTATTTATTGGTAACTTTTCTACCAAATCGATATTAGTTGGCTGATAGTTTGTATTGAACCTGGAAAGAACTCTTTTTATAGTGCAATTTCAAAGCCAATGTGTTTAATATTGTGACCACTTACTCAGTTTATTTCAATTTCTGAAAAGAATTGCATTTTGTGTGCTCAGAAAGCCGAATATTTTTAAACAACATATTCATTTGAAGCATCTATGATATGTACTTAAACCACAGAATTATAAAAACCATACCCAATTAAAGCCATCACATACCGATTAGTTAAAACGTTAGTTACAAAGACAATTAATAGCTTTGCTTTTGCATACTTTAAAATAGTTATTTTTATTTAAACACTACACTGGTCTGACGAATAGTATAAAAGCATTAATTTTCTAAAAATTTCTTTCCACACTTTTGTAATAATTTTTCTAAACTTTATCTTTCTAGACACCAATACTAATTGTTAACTATTGTAAATGTTTAATACCTTACTTATTCCATTTTTTTCATTTCCTATTTATGTTTTCTCTTTTAGATCTACAGTCTGGAGAAAAACGCCAATTCCCAGCGTAGTGAGTGTCTTAAACGTTGTGAAATCAAACAGAACAGTAATGATAATGACTTGATTATAACCTGTATTACAGCATCTGCCGATGCTAAACTTTTTGCCATTGGTCTTGATACAACTTCAGGCCACACAAATGGTTTACGCTCTTGTGGTGACATAGAGGTTTTCAAACTTAACGATGATTATAAAGAACAATTATTATACTGCCTTAAATCACATGTTCGTCCAATAAATGATATGATGTTTTCGCCACAAAACGATGTGCTTGTTAGTGTATCGGAACAGATATGTTTTTGGAATATTAACTATATACTCAATAATCCTTTAGATGTTGGCAGCAAAAAAAGGCATAGTTCACGTTTTACTTCGCAGAAAAGCAGCGAAGAGGTTGATTTCAAAGTTGTTTGCCAGCAGCAGGAGAGACGTGATCGTTTTTTGAATTTTGATCCAAACAAACATTCATTATCGCTTGATAGTCTCAAGCTAGGTAGTGGCGGCGCAGGCGGTGGCAATAACAACAATAATAGTATGCAACAATCCATGTGCTCGGATGATTTGAATGATAGTGTTTTTGGTGGCAGCATGGAAAAGACAGACAGCATTTGGTCTTACTTACATGGACCCAGTGATAAGCCTGAATTATTTTCTTGCCTAAAATTGGATGGTAATGAGGCCAAACAGATATTTTCTAATAAAGATTTTACCGAATTCTATACGATAGACGATGAGGGTGTCTATTATAACCTTAAGCTTATAAAACCTTCAACTGCCACCACACCAGAGGAAGAGGATGTGGATACGCAAGATAGTTCATCTTGCTCCTACAACAATATAGATTATTTAAAAATACACCGTTTATCGGTAGCCTCCTCTACCATGTCAGGTGCTGATGTAGTCGATAATGCTGCTATAGCCAATACATGACCAATAACAAAGTATTTCTATGATACTCGACCATTAAGGTCATTTAATCATTTTTTGACATCGTTTTTAATTTTAAGCTGTTACTATTTAGTCGTATATTTATGCATTTTCGATAATGTGATATTTTCATAAAGAAACAAAAACACAAGAGACACTCAAGCAATTAGAAGAATATTATTCTTCATGGAATCTTCATTGCAATTTTATTGTGAAATTATTTATTAAAACTAAATTTTGTTTCAAAAGGATTTCTAAATTTTGAACTGATTAAGTTAAAAAAAGTCACAATTTCATTTTTCTTTTTTTAATTTTTACTTGTATGTGTAATACATTAATAACCAACTCCTGCCTACAACTTACTAACCACCCTTTACGATTAATTATTAAGTTTAAGAAACAAAGAAATGTGTAATTGCATTTAGTTTATAATTGCCAAAATTATGTCTTTCAATTGATTTTTTTTTTTTAATAAAATATATTTTTTATATAACAAAAATACAATATTTTTTCACTTAGTGAAAAAAGGATCAAATTATTTAAATAATCTGACAATTTTGCTTGTTTGTGAACCTTAAAAGAAATGAAGCAATGAATGACTATCAAATCGTTGTTCTCAAGACTACCAGTATTATAACCTTTGGTTATACCTATCTATGTACATATGAATAATTATTCTTAAGTATCGGGTGATTTTTTAGCAACTTTTCTTTGACAACACTGTTTTTGGCAGTTTAACTATTTTCGTGTAACATGTTACGGTAAAACATGTTCAGTTTGATCTATAATTTAACCATGAATCGACTTACTAACGAATATTATTATCAAAAAGCATGCTCAAAATGCATGCTTTTTTATCGCAATATTGTGTTCAGCAACGAAGCTCTTTCTAGTTGAATGGCTAGATAAACAAGCAAAATTACCGTTATTTGATGTAAAGAGCAGCCAGAAGCTTTGCAAGAACTGCGAATGTATCCCGAAAAATTCACTATTTGGTGTGGATTATGGGCCGATGGCATCATTGGACCGTACTTTTTCAGAGACAACGAAGGCAGGAACGTTACTGTGAATGGCGAGCGCTACTGTACGGTGATTACAATTTTTTTTTTTTTTTTGCCCAAAATGAAAAAGCTGGACTAGGCTGACATGTGGTTTTAACAAGACGAGAGAGAGGCGAGTTCGGTAAACAGTTTATATCACGTTTGTGGCCGGTCAATTGGTCGCCTAGATCGCGCGATTTAACGCCTTTAGACTCTTTTCTGTGAGGCTATGTTAAGGCTTATGTCTATAGGGACAAGCCCGCAACAGTTGACGCACTGGAAGCCAATATTGAAGAATTTATTCGTTAGATGCCGGCCGATATGTTGGAGAGAGTATGCCAAAATTTGACCCCGTACACGCTTCAGATCAACTTTTACATGAAAACATCTTTAACACTAAAGTTACCACACCAGTCAAAATGACTGGTTTTAGGATTTTATTTTAAAATACCAGCTTCATGGTAATTCATAACACTGGAGATAGTTAAATAAATATTTTAAGAATTTTATATTATTATTTTACTTAAAACCAAACTGTTTTTGATTATATCAAGGCTACTTATACCGATACAAATGACTGGTGCTATTTCTTATTTTCCAATGGGATGGAACGACTTTTGGAGCTATAGTAAAAGTACTACGACTTTTTTCTGCCTAAATGTAGCATAAGCTAAAATATGTAATCAGGATGATTTGGAAGGTTTTGTGAGTTTCTAAGGCCGTGAAATTTTAGTGTGAATACATTTATTTCTAATATTCGAAAACAGATAGTAGATATCTAATTATTAGTAGAATAGATATTTAATTATTAGATTCAATTCCAGTCGCTGAAAATTACAAAACTTACAAAATCTTTGTGTTTTTGAAAATAGTGTATACGAAGAATTTAGCGATCAAAGTGACCATAAACTTGTTGACATCGAGAATAGTTGCAATAAAATTTCATACGAAAAACGAATACGAAAACATATCAAATGTATCTTTCTTCTAGATCCGAAGACGAAGATAGAAATGAAATGGAAGATCACAAAACGCAAATTTCTAAAGGCGGAACTATTTGGGAAAAAAATAAAAGAAGGGAGGGGGAGAAAAATTATGTTTTGGGAGATAAGCAGCACATTTTTATTACCATTATATATTATAACATACAAGAAGTTGTACAGTGTTAGAAGACTGTCGAGTTGTGAGAAAAAGATGGATAATTACGAAAATTGAAGACTTTCTTGCAATATTCTATTCCACTGGGGCATATGAAGAAAACAATTTTAAGATGTATGGGTCGATTATGGATTTCAACTAATCTTCAGTTGCGTTGCCGAACAGCAACTAGAAATTTGTAGTTGCCTATAGGGCAATTAAAATAGATTTTTTATTGCCAGTTGCCATATGTAATACAATTTTCGGCTACTGGATACGTAAATAAAGTTCAGTTGCCATCCATAATCGACACATTAATATTAATGGAGTAAGAAATGGGGACCAAACTCATCTGCCAAAAGCATGAGTAGAAACAGGCAAGTTTGCTTCAACAGTTTAGTTTAGTACTCAACTAAGGCCAGGTATAAGCTCACCCAATATACTACCTTGACCAAAAAGTTTCTGGAATAACCCCAGATTTGAGTTTTTTTAAATATTAAGTTGGTACATCTGTTATTGCTATTCCCGCTAAATCTTAGCAGTGCTGTGATGCATTTACGAACATGTATGTCCAAGCTGCCATTGAGCGTGAGGCAAACTGCAATCCATCGACATACTATCAATAAGTTCAATTAATCATAAGTTTATGGTTCCAGGCCATACATATATGAAATTTGGCTGCGATCATGCTTTGATCGAAAAAAATAACATCGATACAAATTCACAACCTTTATTTATGAGGACTGTTGTATGTAGATTTTGCAAATACTGCTAAGGAATTTTTTTAGAACAAAAATAGAAGATGATGGGCAGTAATACAGTTGGGCTGATATAAGGTGGCTACGATTTACAAGAGTTTTGAACCAGACCGTTCGTCCTTCGAATGTTACTGGAGGCGTTGTTACCTCCGGATAACACCTAAAAACTAGACAGTTAATTTATGGAATCTTTGGATTCACAGGAGTCCCTGATGATGTTCTCTTATCCCACTTTATGTTGCCTTTGTAATTATTTAAATAGACCCTAAATCTATCACTATAATTACTCGCACGAATGACTTTGGCCCTATTGAACAATCTTCTAACGCCAGAGCGTAGAGCCCATAGTCCACCAGCAAGGTTGGGTTCTCCTGCCCGGTTGGATCTATGGATAAGACTGCCCGTAAAACTTCTCACAGCTCACTCTATCTACCTTCGTGCTATCCATAAATAGCTACTAATCGGCCCACTTAGGTTTTCTTAAGACAGACTCTTAGATCCTGCAAGATTCAGGCTGAAACGAATCCGGCTATCATACGAATAGGAGTATCTTTTATAAAACCTCGGCTCTCCTACAAGACCGGCTTTATTATCCAGAGTCTCGTCTATTACCTCTTAGACCTCCCAGCTAACACCGTTTCTGAACGTTGGCACATTGCCCCTGTTATAAACAAAAAGTTCAGCATTCTTTCCTTAATCGTCAGAATTAAAAGGGACATTAATTCTATTAAGAAGAATTGTTTAAAACAATGCTATCTTTCGCCAATTAGAATCATTTGAAGTAAAAAACACGATTTAGTTGATACGTTGTCACCTGTTGACAAATCTTAGAGATTTTAGTTTTTTATCTTAAATGCTGCTGAAATGTTAGATGTCTTCCAGGAATAAAGTGAATCTGATAAGATTTTGGAATATATATACAAATTTTATTATAACATTTTTAAATAATGTAAATTTCTAAGAATTTAAAAATTAACCTTATTATTATACGTCTTATGCTTACTTAAAACTGTGCAATGCATAGTTAATAACGTAACGAAATAGCGCTGGAATATATATATATATATTTTTTTTTAAAGTGTTCATTTGCTGTTTAATAAGTTTGTTAGCAATATGTTACATTTTTTTATTTAAAAATTACAATATAAATTACAGAAAGTTAAAAATATATTAAAACTTCATTTATCGATTTAAGCCATTCTTTCATACCGACACAGAGCTGTAAAAGGCACTTAAAACAACTTAAAACAAAACAATTATACATACGTCAGCTTTTATATCATAAAAAATAAATATTATAAAGACGAAATTCTTTACCATCGATTTGAAAATAATTTTAATATAAAAACTTTTTTAATATTCTAATAAAAAAATAGAGCTTTTTAAAATCTTTGAGAACTTATTACTACTTATTTAATCACATTGATTAAAAAAACACTGCAGAGGAATGTTATTATCAAATTAATTTATAAAACTTAAATTTCAACACATTTAAAATAAAATTAATAGTTTTCCTATGGTAACGATTTTAAATCATCTGGTCATTAACAAACGAATACACTTTCTTAAATGTGTAAACATTCTACTTAATGAAAATTAATTCTAAAATAATCTTAAAAACAAACTTTAATGAATGACATTTATAAATTACCTGACTAATTCGATATAGTGCTATTGTTATGCACTTGAGTGCTTATATTCGTAGATAAACCAGTTAGTTGATCGAGAATTTCTGTAAAATCAAACATAAAATGTAAGTTTACCATAGAAATAGAAAACAAATTTAAATTTCTTATATTTACCACTTATTTGTAAACTATCCGAATTATTTTTATATGCTGTATAGATTTGTGCAGTTTCATTCGATTTTTGTTTTTTAAATAAAGTAGTACGTAAGCTAGCCTCTAAAAACAAATGAAACAATATTAGCAGTTACTAAAACAAATTTATAAAAATCAGTCTCATTCTCTTTTCATTGAGCAATAAAATAATTAAGATTTCTAAGATATTTTTCTTACTTCTTTTTAGACTGGACCTGATTGTGTGTCGTTGTGGTCCGGGCTGTATATGCTTTATGTTATTTCGTACACTTTGTTTTCCAATAGTTACTTCAGCTGTAGACGGTTTACTATAATTTTCATTTATTTGCAAGGGTGTCAAAGGTAATTGTGAAGTATTAGCCTTTAGAGAATCATTTAATAAACGTTTTTGCCTTCTATTCTCCATGGATGTATTGTTTTTATACAATATGCTACGTATGGAGGGTGATATACCAAGTGAGGTAAACATTCTTTGTGATTCACTTAAATCTTCTGACATAATAAATATTTGCGACCTATTTCCCATATCATTAGCATTTTTATCACCCATTTCATCAATTAATTTACGTAGCACAGAACGTAAAATTTTAAAACGTTTCAAAACTCTATGAGCTTCCACCTGTTGCTTAGCAACACACTTCAATACGGCTTGACATTCATTTAGTATAAGAGAAAATTTTTTAAATAAATCCATGCTTTGAGGTTCCTTTTGTATTTCCTTGAAGTTAATGGGCATTTGGTAGTGCTCATAGAGAAATTGACCCATTTGTATAATATCCTCTAATGCCTGACTGTTATAGCCTTTTGCATTTTCCTGAATGGTTTGAGTTAAAAGATCGTGATAGCATGAGGCCAATGCCTGAGTATCAATAATTTCCTGTATTGCATATTTAAAGTTTTCAACTTCTTCATTGAAATGTTTTTCCAAGATTTGGGAAAATATGCCGGAAGAACCTTTCGTTTGTAAAGATGGTATGATGCAAGAGTCCAAGGATTCGAAAGAAGCCAAGCTACTACGTACAATAGTTTTAACTTTAAAAAGAAAATATGAAATTAAATTAAAAATTACTATATAACTTTAATTTCGATAAAGGGTTTTCCCATAAGGTTAAGTCATCTCTGAAAATATTTTAAAACTCCCTTATAGGCACACACTTTATTTATGAATTTACTTTTCACATTCGGTGCAAAGGCAATTGCAAATATACCAATTTGTGTTGTTCTATCGATATTAACATCAAAATCCGCTATTAATTCATCCAATTCGGTATCATCTGCATCTCGTTCCTGTATGACATTACGCAATTTTTCTATGGAAAATTTCTGAAAATCTAGAAAACATGTACAGACCAGGCGTATCAGAGCTTCATTGATATAATCCTCCAGCTGATAAAGAGCATTTTCCAAAGAAATTGCTTTCAGCTTACGATTACTATCGTTCAAAGTAACTCCAGGCTTAATGCCAGCTGTGCATTCCTCCTGAAAGGCCATGCATTCGCGTAATACTTTTTGACATAAAGCCGCTAAAGCCTTTTTGTCTTGTTTAAGAGCTACATTAGCAAACGCCAAGGTATGACTTAGTATGAGGTTAACCAGGGAACGTATTTGTTGGCTGGCAAACATGGCTTGAGCTTGATTTTCAGCTACATTTATACATGTGTCAGCTACAGTGGTTGGTGTATCATTTTTGTAGCTGCTATAGGGTGTCAACTGATCTAAAACTAAATCCATAAGATCAACAAAAGACTTTTCTTCATTTGGTGTAACTTTTTTAGTATCTTTAGAGCTTAAAGCTTTAAGGCAGCTGCGCAAACGATTTATACACCAATGTATACGATCGAGAAAATGTTGACGGGAAGCCTAGTAAGGTGGGTTTTAGAAAATAGTTTAAGGAAGGAGAAAAAGATATCTTACCGATATAGCTGCACCTAGTTCATCCTCCGCCTTTATTGTTTTCTCCATGTGCTTAATGCAGGTGACAATTTGTGTTAAACACAAATATATTATCTCTACCTGCTCATTACTGTCTATTTTTTGTTCGCCATGCATTACTAACAAAAATTGATGTAGGTTTTGTGCGCATTTTAGGAATTCTAAACAAAATGTCTAAAAAATAGGAATCTATTTTATAAAAACCCAAAATGAAGATACCGAAAGAGTGCTTACGTTTAGCCAGGATAATCTGGTGTTTTGCATACACGTATAGCCTTTACTTATAATATGGCGACAGTTAAGCAATTGCTTTTTTACATTTTCTAAACAATTTTCCATTATTATTGTTTAATAAATAAAAGTACTTATTATTGCACTAGAACACAAAAATATCCCACAAATGAAAGAGGCTGTTGCTGTTTTTCAAATTGTTTTCAAAACACTCAAACAACGTAGTAGAAGAAGGTAGTATTTTAATATGTTTCTTAAAACACAGTGGCAGCACTATATCAATTGTAAAACCAAAAGTACGGTGAACTTAATAACCCAATACACAAAAATGCCAATTTCAAAAGGAAAGAAACGGATGGTTTTTATTTATGTATTTGAATGATAATATACTTTATGAATACAAAAAGTTTTTATTGAAACAATAATGCTACTTCATGGACTGTATACTATTTACTTAATGTATTATTAATTACAGTAATCGATAACACTAATATGATATTAACCTGGCAATGATTATCGGCACCTGCTTTATCATATGCTTTAATACTGGCAGCTCTATTGAAAAACCGATTATTCAAGTACATTTTAGTAATGTCGTCAAAATTGATGATTATTTTTTTGGAGGATTTTCATTTTAACATAAAAAAACTTTCTTAAAAATATACTTTGAAATTAATCATTCAATAAGAAAACGGAAAAACCCATACAAATGTATTATTAAAATCCTCAAAAATATATGTAGTGTGTAATATAATAAATCCGTAACTTTGAAGCAAGTGTTTTGGAAAACAATTTTTGTATTAGTAGCCATACAGCAAAAGGAGTGGAAAAAAGCCACAAAAGAGCGAAACGGGAAGAAGAAGAGAAAAAAAATTATAAGCAACAACAACTAAATAGCAAACAACAGTAACAATAGCAGTAGTACCTAGTAAAACATCATAAGCAGTAGTTGTAGGGAGCAGCAGCAGCAGCAGCAACAAGAATAAAAACGGCGGAGCAGAACACAAAACAAATAGAATGAGTTCGTCAACGGCAAGCCGTAAAGAAACGGAAAGGACCAAATTAATACAGGAAAAATGTCAGACATTATTAACACAAATGTTAAGAGATGAAGACAACAAATATTGTGTAGATTGTGATGCAAAGGGTAAGTGAGTTATGTGTTAATAAGAAATACAACAACAAAAAAAGAAAAAAATCAAAGTTTTTAACAATATGTAACATTAACATTATCAAAGGCTAATAAATAAGACATGCTTGCTAAAGGTGTGTTGGTCGGTCAGTGGGGGGTAAGATGCGTGTAAAATGTGCGTTAACAATCACAGGAATAATTATTGTATCTCTAGCCAAACAACAACAGCAACTACGATCGCATGAGAAATAATAGATAACAAGTGTTTGGCAAAAAAAAAATTATTGACAAAATGTTAAAACTACTCTTCTTTCTCTTACTGTACGAACTAAACACGTTTACAAAATGAATGGCATTATATTTTATTTGTTTTGGTTTAATTTTCGAGAAAATATTATATATATATATAGAAAATATTTTTTGATGACTTTTTTCTTTCCCTTAAAAGAAAAAACTAGTCAGCAATAAGGTACGGTGCGTCATAATAGTTTGCACCCTACGCAGACAGTAGTAGTTCAATAGTTTTAACTGAAGTGGTTAACACTTTGAATAGCAGAATCAGAAGCATCTGTAGATTTGATTGGACGGCACTTGTAATGCATAATACCATACAATGCATCTGCTCATGCCTTGATATCTCTATCATAAGAGTAATACAGCTTGTATATTTGCTTTCTTTTGCTTAGAAATTGGCATCATTCGTTAAATAACGGCTACCACGTCTACACAGTAGACACTTTAGTCAAGTCTTTAAAAAACACCTAAAAGATTTTTTTCGTACTCTATGGTCACTTAACTAACTATGGAATATTCAGCAAAAGAAGAAAGATTTTAGTGTCGAGTGTTTAGAATCGAACCCACAATGATAATAATAGAATAATTTTTAATAATCGGCTGCATTATTCGTTTGAATAGCAAACTTTCTGCAAAAGTTTTTTTCTGTCAGTAACGATATACAGAAATAAATTCAACTACTCTGTATTTCACTTCTTTAAAAATTGATGCTATTAATGGCCATTGCTGTATACGTGTTCATTGGCTTTTAAATGGATGAAAGCGGTAACGATTTTTGTAGATTATGTGAAGAAGAAATTGGACGATCCAACTGTGTCACTGCACCTGGGCTTTCTGGCAGAATTAATCGATTTTTAGGTTGGCAAACGATTCATAATCTTACCTCCCTTTCGGACATAAGGCCTACAACCATTCTCCAGTCTGCTGAGAGGCTCTGGGTAATGGTCTCTGGGTGTTGCAACCATCAATCACAAAGTTTTGATCTTCATGGGTAAAGTTATTTATTATTTTAACATAAAAATAACACTGCTCATATTGTTAAGCATTCCGGAATTACGCACCTCTTCCTGCCAGGTGTGCTATGATCCCTTCTCTATGGAGAGCATTAAATTCAATTTTATCTGTAGTTTGAACCACATTAGTTAAATTCCTTAGCTAGCTGCATGTACATATGTATGTAGCTTTGCAATAAAGCTAAATATGCAACTGCCAACTTTTTAAACTGGAATAAGTTTACAAAATTGTAATCCTCTTTTTGATTCGTTCCTGTTTTCCACTATGAAACACCAAAAAAGAAAAAAAATAGACAGGGAGATACTACACAGTTCGAAAAGGATAAAAGCCTTCAGTGAAAATGGTATTTCAGTGCGGTATGTGTGTGCAGCGTTATTCTTCGTGGAATGTTTCAGTTTTGACCTGGTTTATGCAAATTTTTGGCATATTTAAGGGCCATTTATTAAATGCGTGCCGTATATCGTATCTTGTATGGTATGCATGCAGATATACTGGGCGGGATGCCACTTTCCTCTTACAGACGGAGAGAGATGAATCCCACCGCTCTGTACAACGTAAAACTGAGTCCTATACGAGGCTACGTATTCCGGTGGCTATTATTACTGGACATTGGTTTGCTAATACGCACGTGAGTTGACTTGGTCTGACTTTCTATGACTGCTGTATGTGTTGGCAGGATGAGGAAGAGATGTCAATGTCCAAACCTTTCGGATAATAAAACTGTTTTTCATGGCAGTCCGTTTCTGCATACCATTTCGGACCTGCTTAATATAAATTTTAGCGGGCCGTCATCTTTTGCTCATGCTTCTGGTTGGTTTGTTTCGGACAAGTGCACGGCGATCTAGGCCCACCTGAATACTACATGCACCTTTCTCTGGACTTAACAGTGGGATCAGTTGGATATATGTCTGGCTACCCGTTGGAATTAGCATGTTTCGTAGTTTTACTGTTACCAAAGTTATGATAAATCAATCAAAAGCTGACCGCAGAAACTAAGTAAAAATTACTCTTTGACGAGAGCTATTGGCATAAAGCTGTGTTTGGAAACCTAGAACGAGGTTTAAACGTCTTTTATGGCAGGCATGTAGTCATGTTATTGTTAAGGCTCGTACAAAGTAATTTTGCCGGCAACAGTACTCCGGCGACGGTGTCCTTCGTTATTTTGCAACTGCATTCTTTAAAAGAAAAATCGTTAACATTTAATTTTTACACTAACTCACCCTCCCCTTTTTGTTGTTTTTCATAAGGTCAGTCTATAAATATGATGGTTTTAAAAACATCTGGCATCTTTAGAGAAAAATTTGATTGAATACCTTGAAATTTATAGCAGTCATGTGGGATAATAAAAATTCCTCTATAACTTAATCATAACTTCTTAACAAAAAATCATCTTAAACGGTGTTTTCAAAAATCAATTGGTACGCCATTTCCACCCATAATTTACACTAAACTCGTATACAAACGAAAAATAGTAAAACAAATTGAAAAATCGAATCAAAAACCATGTATGATAATAATATTAAATGATAAAAAACACATTTTTAAAAATACATGATAAAAATTTAAATAATATGTGTATTTTTTATTTAAATAATCATTTATGACTGCTGCTGGCAACAACAATAATAACAATGCTAAGTTATTGTGTTTGTTGTTTGTTTTTTATCGTTAAACTACAACAACAACAATAGCAATAATATGGCAACAAAAAAGGCATTGGACTTTTGCATAATGTATTGCAAAATTAACAAATGAAATACAACACACTTTATTGGCTAAAAAAGAAAAAGGAATGTACCGAAACAGATCCAAAAATGAAGCATAAATAAAACATGTGAATATATGGTAGCCCTAACTAAAACCTATTTTAAAAAATCTTTTGATAACACTGTACTTTAGTTTATATACAATTTCTATATATCTAGTTTAACCTATACGACTGAATATTAACCCATGTTTTCTTTTTCTTATTTTTGCTTTCAATTTCACTTAAGGACCACGATGGGCATCATGGAATTTGGGAGTTTTTCTCTGTATACGCTGTGCTGGCATACATCGTAATCTTGGTGTACACATATCACGTGTAAAGTCGGTTAATTTAGATACATGGACACCCGAACAGGTCATATCTCTGCAACAGATGGGCAACTCGAGAGCACGTGCTGTTTATGAAGCACAATTGCCCGATGGTTTTCGGCGTCCACAGACTGATACTGCATTGGAATCATTTATACGTGCCAAATATGAGCATAAAAAGTACTTGGCTCGTGAGTGGGTACCGCCATCACCACCCAAGGTGGATTGGGCCAAAGAAATTGATGAGGAGTTGGAGCGTCAGAAACGTAAAAAGAAAGCCGCTCAGGCGAATACAGCTTTGGGCATAGGGGTAATAACAGGTACAACGAATGCAGCTGGACACGATAAAAAATCAACGACAACTTCATCTGTGGCTAAATCCTCGCCATTGCCAGCTCCCTTGCCTAAACCTAAACCGGGTCAGAGTGGTAGTAGTCCAAAGATACAACGTATTTCGACTAGTTCTACTGGGGCTGAAAGCAATCATAGCAATGATCTTTTAGGTTTGGCATCGCCTACGAAACCCGTACAGTCATCAGCAGTGCCCGGTCAACAGTCGTCAAATATAAGTGACTTACAAAATGATACGTTTAGTTGCTTCTTGAGTGCTTCGCCGGCTGGGAATGATACTCAGCTAACTGCGAGTAATGCAAATCCCTCACAAAACTCTTTGGCTAAAGAGGAAGAAGACTTTTTCAATCAGGGTTCATTGCAAAGTGCAGCCGATAAAGATAAATCAGGGAAACTGACAAAGGATAGTATATTGGCTTTGTATGGTCAGGCACCTCCGAATCCGGCGCCAGCTATAAATTTCTTACAGCAACAGCAGGTTAATCCACAGGCGGCCATGTTTGCGGCAACTGGCACATTCACAGGTATGACACCTGGAGGTTTCATGGGTGCTGGTGGTCCGGCGGCCAACCAGCAACAACAATTTATGACGCCACCCAATTCAGCCAGTATGTATAATGCCCCCGTTATGACAGCACCAGCCGCATTTACCGCTCCAGGCATGTCAGCTTTACATATGGGTGCTGCTGGTAGTGCAGCTGCAAACGTTCAATTTGCAGCACAATTTCCCATGCAAACAGGTTTTCCACAAACGCAAACAATGGGTGGCGGTGGTATAATGGCAACTGGAGGACAACCGTCTGCTGCAAATCTTATGCATACGCATAATCCAGGACTTATGACTAGTTTAGCTGCAAACAATACACCACTTATGTTTCCAGGCATGGCACCAGCAGCAGTCATGCAAACGCAAGCGGCATACAATCATCAAGGTTTAATAGGCGGCGGGTTTCCTACAGCCACTATGGGCACTATGAGCGCTGTTGCTCCGGCTAATAATGCGGCAACAGCAAGTTTGCAACAACAATTTGGTAATCTTAATATCGGCAATGTATGGCAATAAATCTATTACATGTAGGTATTTCTTTAAAAGAATTCCTTTTTTAAAATTGAAATTACTTAACTACTTGCCGTGAAATATGAAATCCAATGATTATATCTGTCTTTCCTTCCTACCTTCCTTCTTTCCTTCCTTCGTATCTATTACTTATTCCATGTGAACTTTTCTCCCATACTTGTAGTGGGAATACTTTTGAGCTAATGTTAATGAAAATTACTACTTTCCCTCTGAAGTATTAATAATTTATTTGTTAATAAAACAAATTATCAATTATATATACAAAGTGGTTTAATTTAAATATGTAAACCATTTCAGGGCTCTCTTTACACTTCCTATTTCTCATATGTTCTATTTGATATAGATATTTTATTATTCTATTCTATTACTAACACAAAATAAAGTATTTGTTTTCTCAGTCGCCACCCCCCATTCTAACGAAAATGAAAAAGAAAAACTTAAGAAACTTTAAACAAAATCTTGTAAAGGTTTAATTATTAAATTAAAAAAATAAACTTAATAGTAATTAATAATTAAAAACTATAAAAGTTAATAATATTTTAGCTTATAAATAATACAATATTAAAAAGAGCGTTCTTCTATCTTCACTCTTGTAACAATTTCTTAATGAAATTATAAATTAAAAGAAATATTTGTTTTACATTTTTTAAGCAAGATTATTATTAACAATGAAAACAAAAACAAAAAATGTAAAAGTATAATTAATATGTTAGTTATAAAATAAAAGAAATATTAAAATATAAATATAAAAAAATTTAAAAGTAGTATTTAATTAGTAGCTATTGAGTAACAAAGAATATTAAATACTAAAAACTTTTGTCTGGTGGCTAACAAATATTTTCAGATCTTTCATAGTGGCATTAGTTGAGCAGATAAGATTTAAGTCAAAAACGATACTAATAAAAATAAACGCCATATTTTTCCTAAAACATGATCTATTCTACACGAATGAAACTTTTCACCAAACTATAGCATCATATGCCATATGAAACTTTAAGGAGCCTCAAAATATAAGAAATTTTTTATGACGTAAATTACTATGCAGTGCACTCGGAATAACGTCAACGTTTATCAGATTGTTGACACATGAATGTAGAAATTCAATATGAAAGCACATTGATAGTGTAGTTTAAAGGGTTTTTATTGTTTATAAACTAAAACCAAACAAAAATAAATCCAAAGAAACAAAAAAGGCTTTTAACGAGAACAAAAAATCAACCGAACAGAGAAAGACAATACATATGTAACTTAATTTCTATAATAGTTATAAGGAGAATATCCAAATCGCGTGCACTATATTGACTATTATTGGTCCGGGACATTGTATGGTCACAAAGATTTTTATAATTATATATTGCGGTTAGAGAACGAAACACTATATTTTAATACCATGGCTTTCCTTACACATTGTACATAAGGAATTTAATGAAAGAGTTGACTATGGTCACAGTGAAACCGTACAGAGTAACTCTAAGAGATTACGGTTGAATAAATTGTCTATAATATTTTCCAACAACTAAAAATTCTTTCAAATTAAAACTTTTTAAGTTAGCTTTGATAAAAGTCTATTCGATTTAAAATGGCAAGCGAATCGGAAGCGCTAACAATATTTTGTGAAACCCCATAGTGAACATATAAATAAAATTGGAATTATATATTGGCCGAAAAACGGTATATAGAGTTCGAAAGAAGTGTAAGGACGACTTTAAAATCGGCCCGAAAGCTTTTGAAATACAAAAATTTCTAGACAGGAATACTGTAAATAGCACGAAAGCAAAATTACATGCAAAGAAATTGAAAAGTTTGTTTGGACAAATTGTATTGCTGCTTCATGGACAAAGAAACGTATGATTTACCCGACTTCTCACAGCTTCCAAGCCAAGAATTATACATTGCAACACACGGGGGATGACAAATTTTAGTCGAAAAGGAATTCGAAATTTCTAAATTCTTGCTATGGCAAACCATCTTTACTTGCTTCTTGCAGCTACAGCAAGACGCCTTAGGAATGGTATTTACATAGTTTCTTAGTACCTCAACAAACAAATCCTCCAAACTGTCCAGAGCCCAGGCAATTTGAAACGATTACTCTACTTATAGATATATCTTTAATCAGGCTTAAATAAACAAGTCGGCCAAACTGTCCAGAGCTCAGGCTATATGAAAGGTTTACTCTACTTGTAGATATATTTTTAATCAGGCTTAAATATAACATGTGAATTTTTTCATAAAATATTCTTGAAACCAATTGCACACTGGTTTAAGGCAGACGTTAATACTTTACGCCTATTTTAAATCGCTTAAGTGATATATTTTGAAGAAAAACTTTTATCCAGCTTTTGTAGTTGACAACAGTGTCACTTAACGCTCAACAATCCAGCTGAAGTATCAAAAGTGTTGGCATTTTAAAAATGTATACCGTTTAAAATCATTGCAATCATTCTTTAATATGACTAGAATTATATTCAAATATTAACAGTCTTGCCGACATATAATTTAGTTGCCAATACTTAAAAACGAAGAAAGCTAGAAACACTCATTTATACAATAATCTGGCAGCTTAAGCCGAACAGCTGTTTGAAAATTACAACATCTGTCCTGTTTTCTCAACCACCTTTTACCACGCATATCACTCACTTTTAATTCATTATTATTGTTTTATATATTCCGGGTACGAACACACACGTAAATTTTGTTTGTTTTTTATCATTTAATTTAAGGTTCTTTTAATTTGTTAAAGTAAGTTTCCTTAAATAATACTAACTGATAATGTAATTTATTTAAGTTTATTTTTAACAGATCCCATGAAATGAGTGAAAAGGAGAAGGAAGAAAAACAGACTGTAAAACTTTTTCCTGATGAAGAGAGTACGTCAACAACTGAGGAACCAAGGGAAATGACAACTAAAGAGGCCTACTTCGCCACTCTAAACGAGTGGGTCAAACATGCGAATATCTCTCAAAATGCCATGGCCATGTTTCCCTGGTATTTTATGTCCTCCTATCCACAATTGTTTACCCAACCAGCAACTGCTGGTGGTCTAATGCCTATCATGGGCTTACCAATGTCCGCACAAAATCCAGCACAGCCAACTGTTGCGCCCGTTAATGTTAACAACTTGCCTGCTGTTAACGGCTTTGGTTTGAGACTAATGAATGACCAAGCCCAGGCGGAAATAATAAATCGTCACGGTGGCTATGAATATGTGGTGGCCCCATTTTGGAAAAGGGCAGTAGCTGAATTCATTGATATGTTTCTAATGCTTGTCTTTAAAATACTCACCCTTTTTATAATTACCAATGTTTTTGGCTATGAAATAGTGTTGAATGTGAATGAGAGTGTTTTGAATAAGGCCATGGATGATGACGACTTTGCTGGCGCTCTACTATACTATATGGACTTTTTGGCATTCTCTTCGGATTTGTTAGCTTTCGAAATAGCCACAAAAATTTTTGTATGTTTTTATGAGGCCGAATGTACAGCACATTTTAATGGTGCCTCCGTGGGTAAATATATTATGGGTTTGAGCATAAAATATGTGGAGGCCATGGTCGTGTTGCCCAACATTAATGGCATACCCGCGGTTCCACAACCAGTACCTCAAATACAATTGGGCTTCCAAGCGGCACGTGTTCAAATGCGAGCCTTACTCTTACCAGCTGAAACGCCAAAATTTAAAAGAGCATTTGCCAGAGCTGTAGCTAAGAATTGTATACTTAGCATACTATTTCCCATGTTTTTCTTGATGGTTTTCTTTAAAAATAATCGTACGGCCTATGATATTTTGACCAAAACAATTGTGGTGGAAACAGCCAGTCAACCGGTGCTGTTAAGAAGACCGGCACAACAACCGCAGCAGCAGTAAAAGTAGGATTGTTGTTTTGTACATAAATATTGATTGTTATTGTGTATAGGAGGCTGGCTAAAAGGATTTTTGTTTTTGGTTTATAAAGAAATATTGTAAAAATATAATATCATGCTAATAATCATACTTGTAATTAGAACTGACTATAAAACATTTAAAAATTTATTTTTTAATATTGTTTTGGTTGACTTGTCATGAAAAAAGGATTTTTATTGAACAAACTACAAAGACTAAAAATAAACTGTTCCCCGGTGTGTATAAGATGTGCGTATATTATTGTGGCAAATAAAAATAAATATTTGATCATAAATTCAAACATTTGCTTTAAATTAAAAAATGAAGATTGCAAATGGAACTATAGATAAATGTGGAAAATAATTATAACGGTTTTTATTGAAAAAAAACGATTTTTTGCACGCAATATGAAAAGCCTTATTTCTAAGTTATTTTATTAATTTCCCTTAAGAGTATTTTTAAAATCCCATTTTAATTGACAGCCATTTTTTGTAACGTCTGGCAGCCTTTTTCACTACTGGTGTTTTCATTCAAAAGCATTGTCTGTTTTACTTGTTTTTGTTGTTGACTTGGTAAGAAGGGTGTAAATAAATAATTCAAAGCACTAACGTGTACTTTTTTTGAAAAACTATTAAAAAACATATTTTAGTAGGTAATGTACCAAAAGCAGTTACATTAATCCACGTAATGGCCGAAAAAGAAGAAACTAAAGAAAAAAATATGTCATCTGAGACAGCAACAGCTGCTGCATCAACTGAAGAATTGTTAAAAAAGCCTAATGACGTTGCCAAAGATAAACTGCAGCAGCAGCAGCAGGAATCTAAAAAGGAACTTTCCGCTAAGGAAGCATATTTTGCCACTCTGAACGAGTGGGTAAAACATGCCAATATCTCCCAAAACGCCATGTCGATGTTTCCCTGGTATTTTATGTCTGCATATCCACAACTGTTTGCGCGACCATTAGCTGCAGGTGTTTCATTGAGTTCCCAGATGCCAACAAATTCTGAACAAAATACTCAAACGCCTTTAAATCTCATAAATGCCAATAATATAAATGATAATTTTGCACAAGGAGGAGGAGGTGGCTTCGGCCTAAGGCTAATGAACGATCAGGCACAGGCTGAAATGATTAATCGCACTGGTGGCTACGAATATGTGGTGGCCCCATTCTGGAAAAGAGCTCTAGCCGAGGTAATCGATATGATAATAATGCTATTCTTTAAAATTGGCATTATGTTTGTGGTAACAAGTATTTTTGGTTATAAATTTATGATCGACATGGATAAGGATGTTCTAAATAAAGCCATGGATAGTGAAGACTTTGCTGGAGCCCTACTTTTCTCTATGGATTTCTTGGATTTTTCTTCAGATTTGTTGGCCCTGGAAATAGCGTCTAAACTACTTGCCTGCTTATATGAAGCTATTTTGACGAGATATTTTAATGGTGCCACTCTAGGTAAACATGTTATGGGCCTAAATATTAAATATGTAGAAGCGGTAGTATTGTTACCTGTTAATGGTGTACCCCCACAACCGGCACCTCCTATACAGCTGGGTTTTCAAGCAGCTCGTGTACAATTGCGTGCATTACTATACCCGGCAGAAACGCCAAATTTTCTGCGTGCATTTGCTAGAGCAATTGCCAAAAATGTCTTCTTGAATCTATTGTTTCCCATGTTCTTCTTAATGATATTCTTTAAAAATAATCGTACAGCACATGATATTCTAACGAAAACAATGGTTGTGGAGAAATCAAGACAACCGTTAGTACTGAGAAGACCTAACCAACAATAGTAGTAAAATAGCGTTTAAATGGTTTAAGTTAAATTGTAGGAGGTTTCTTTTTTATTTATTGCCATAAATCAAATAATGGATTTTGTTCATAAATTGTATATCATATTTAAAAAATAAAATAAAATAAAGAATTTTTTGTGACTTTTTACTAATGCATTCATTTGCCATTGCTGCAATATTACTATATGTAGGTGCTTATAATTAATGTCAAGGATCAATCTGGTGAGTGTATAAACTGTTGTCTAACATTTATAAACAGCACATACATAGCTATGTAACTTTTTAAGAAAAATTTACTACTATTAGGAAAGGATAGTTGCTTTTCTATACTGACTAATTACAATTATTCAATTTTTCACAATTGCTTTGATCACATTAAGTCCTTGACTTTATTTATTTATGCTTTTCTATACTCAGACTAATTTAATGCAAAAAATTATTCATTTTTTCACAATTGCTTTGATCAGATTAAGTCCTTGACTTTATTTGTTTATTATTTTTTTAACAAAAACTATCACCTCTTATTTTACTTGCACGTTCTTCAAAGTTTGAGCCAAAATATTTCCTTTTCCGGGCACATGTAGAGCAGCTCCTTTATAACAGGCTACCAAAGCATCGTTTGTTTTCAAATCGGGTGCACAAGTTTCAAAAATTTTCTTTTTGGGATTCATTTGAGCATCTGGCTGTCTGGGATATCCTTCACAATGTACCAGATCACCGGGTACAGCACCATCAGGAGGACTTAAAATTTCAACTTTTTCCGGTGTAGAGGCACATATAACCATAGCCTCTGAGGTTATGCCACGCATTTTGGCAGGCTTAAGATTACACATAACAACAACCATACGATTTTGCATTTCCTCGATGGGTACAAACTTAACTAGACCAGAGACAACAGTGCGAGGTTGTGATTCACCACAATCGATTTTCTCCAAATACAAACTATCAGCATCTGGATGACGGCTCACCTCAACAATTTTTCCAACGCGCATATCTAAACGGCTCACATCAATAGGTAGTTCTGTGGCGGCAGCATCTTTGTTGTCAGCGGCAACAGGTTGCTTTTCTTTTTTTGGTTTCTTTTCCTTATTGGACTTTTGTTTAGCTTCATTGTTATGTTGTGTCCCCTCAGCTACAGCTGGCACACCGTTGACCTTAACATCAGTACATAAATTGCGTACACCAGGTACACTATATTGTTTCTTACCATTTTTGATTTCCAAGGCAATCAATTGGGCTTTGGCCAATTCGACTTGTTTCTGTAGCTGGGCATTTTCAGCTAAAAGTTCCTTTTTTTTACGGCCAATTAATTCCCCACGTATAGCTGATAACTGAAAAAAATATGATTTGTACATTCCCACTTATTCTAACCAAACTTTCCATTTCATTGTTATTACGATCTTATAGCAATAATTTACCTCACTTTTTAAAGTTTCGATTAACTCTTGGCTACGTTTATTATTTTCGACAACTTGTTCCAGAGAGACCATATTTTTGGAGGGATTACTGAGTATTTTAGCAGAATTAGAACGTAACAAAGATGTTCCGGTGGCAAAAATACGATTCATTTGGAATTTATGTAGGGAGAGCAACTGAGTGGGGCGAATTTGTTTTTATAAAAAAAATGCTGCCAGACTATTAATATAGAACTTTTCGTTAGAAAGTTTTTTTTAAGAAGATATACCTATATAATAAATGATTGTTCTTTCATTTTCAAGACCTTTAAAAATATTTAAAAGACATCTTATTTTAATTGTAATTAAAAAATGTTTTGAATTTTATTAAATTTCTGTCACACTATTCATCATTAATACTGTCTAATACAACTCTGTTATTCTGCTAACCAGTAACCGTTATATAGCTACCTAAATATTGATGAGTACTCGGTATGCAATTAATTACTCACTATTTTTCTTTCGTAGTACACAAGCGAGCAAGTGTTCTTTAACAGCGTAGTTGGAGAAGAATCTCTTTTGGGTGTGTATTTTGTTTTGTTGGTTTAAAAGGATTTGCGAAATTGATTAAAGAAAAACTAACAAATTAACAGCTTGTCGTTTTTATTGTTGGCTCGAAAAGGTAAATTTACTAATAAACTAACAAAAAATAAAATAATTAAATTTATATTTGTGTGTTGAGAAAATGTAGATAGAAAAAATTGTGTAAAATGTTTGTGTGGTGAAATTGTGCACGAGAGAAAAAAGTATTTAAACAACCACCCATTAAAAAAATAATTTGTTCCTATAAAATCTTAAATTTAAAGAAAGTTTTTGTAAAAATTGAAACGTTTCCAAGTTTGAAAAATAAATTCTGGAAATTTCCGTGCTGTATATATATATATATATATATATATATATATATATATATATATATATATATATATATATATATAACTAAACTCTGTGTATGATTTGTTTGCCTTAACAACCTCCCACCAGCCCTTATGTGTTTAATAAATATTTGATTTGCTTTATTCTATTGCTGTGCTTGCATATTGTGTCGTCGTTTGCCACTCCCTTAAAGATTGTTAAATTATGTAGTCCCCCTTTAGTCCTATGGGGACTAATAGCTTTCATCGATTTGTTAATTTTTTGTTACGCTCGTTGTTGCTATTTTTATACAATAACGACCATAATCATGTTAGTCACTGCCAGTGTTGATAGTTTATTTAAAAGGAATACAAAAGGAAAACTCGCACATTGTACCTTTTGATTTTCTATTGACCCTGTTTACAAACCTGTTAGACTTTTTATTACCAAAGTGTCCTTTTTTGTAGTTTTCTTTAAGCATTTTAAATTCAAAAAATTGCTTTAATATTTATTATAGTGGCATGATAAATAAGTAGATACATACTACCAACACACATGCTACATACGTATGTATATATCTATTATGGTCTGACCTTAAAGTGTGCTGAACATCATTATAATCATCATCATTAACACCCCGTATCACCCATTTTTTAGTTGTTTTTTGTTATTGTTTTGATTTTTAAGGAAATTATGTGCCAGTGTTCTGTTAGGTATGGTTGCTTGTTAGTTATCCGGTGTTATTTGTTGATACCGACACTTGATTGTTTGTGTTATAAGAAATTTATTGTGGCGTAAGCTACTGATGATTTAAAAATGCAAACTATTGCCTTTAAATTATGAGGTGCAAAGTGTAGATGAGGTAATATTAATTGTTATTTCATTGGTGTGCATTAATTAAATTTAAAACGAAATTGATATCCTTACATCGACTTAAAAATTTATATTATAGAGGTGTAGCGTATAAGACGTCACATGCTAACACTACTTTTAAACAAGAGTTAATTAAATATGAATGCAATATTTTGAATAGTTACCATATAAAGACGATTGAAAGTGTTAAATGAAAACAAGGTTAGGGGTAAAAGAGAGAATTCAGTCCACATAGTTTCAAGAATCATTGGTTCATGACAATACCTTGAGTGTACGGATATAGAATTAATTTTTGATTTACTTTTGAAACAAGAATGGATAGAAAAAAATTACTCAGCGTACATGTTTCGTAAAATCAGTGGCCTATAGGGATACGAGAAATAAAAGAGGAAAACTAAACAAATCAAAAGAAAGTAATGTTGAAAGTGACCGAAATCTAATTGAAAATGGAAGAAACCAAAAGAGGACAAAAACACAAGATAGTCTTCCACATATCTCAATCTCTATAGGAGGGACGAATTATACCGGTAACTACGAAAAGAATCAAGCTGTGGTGTCCACTATCTACGGTGTAGTTACACAGGTGGACTCTTTATTTAATATATGCTCTTTTTGCAAACATCTCGACAGTTTTGAAGATTAATGTCGGCTAATTAAGATGCGAAAAAATTTCTAATCATGTCCCTATACCGATCAGCATTGACAGTAACATTCTGACAGCATCATTTCTGGAGACATATGGACCAATGACTCCGCCAGCCCATAAAGCGCACCAAACAGTAATCTTCTTTGGATGTAATGGAGTTTCGACAAAAGCTTGTGGATTATCTTCACTCTTAATGGGAGAATTCTGCTTGTTTGAAATAAATTGATTGTTCAGCGCACTGTGTGGTAAGTTGGACCGTGTTGTCGTTGATATTTAGCTGATTAATTTTTGAAAACTAAAATTCAGTCAGCATGGCTAAATAAAGATGGATTTTTACGGTAACTGCAACTCATTGTTCATTTCGAAAGAAATAAGGATCGATGATACCGCCAGCGTGTTTGTCCAAAGTAGTTTGGGCAATTAATTATCTACTCTTGGAATTATTATATACCTGTCATTTCTTTTATTTGTACTAACATTATTCTACTAACATTATTCTCGCTCTTTATTATAATAACATTGGTTTCCATTATAGCATTTGAAAGGAAGCGTAATTTTATACTTATTTTGAACTATGAAGCTTCTTTCCATTTGAACTTCAAAGAAAAAGATGAGTAGCGTTTGGCATGCCGAAAGGCTTAGACCTACTCCACTTCGCCTCAGGGCATTAATTTAGATACTAATACAAATTTGAATTTTAATTATAATTATTATTATACTTGCCTTAGTGATTGAAATTGTAATTACCTCTAATTAATGATACTCACCCTTTATATATTATACTTACCTTAACCTAAATACATTCTATATTCTGTATTCTTCTTCAAATAACTTGAATTTAAATTCATTTCATTAACTCCTTAAGCCAGAATAAATTTTATAACGTTGTTTGAAAATTACTCACCTTTTCATTTACACATTGGCTGCAATATACAAGGTAATTTACTCAAGTCTACTCACATTCATTCGTTTTCCTTAGCGCCTTTTCTCCCAAGCCGCATTAAACACTCAATTTTAATTAATGGAACAGTGATTCGTTAACGGCTTGAGGATTGTCTTCGCTTCAAATACCGCAATTTTGTTTATTGACGTAGCCATTTAACCAGAAATGAGATTTACACTAAACCCGAATTGCTCTATGAACTGCGATTTCAATTTAATATTTCCACTAATTTGACGTGTTGTTCTGACATTAAACGATTAATTATGCTATGCCAAACCTTACTGAACATAAATATCAGCTGATATTCTGAGCTGTCAAACTATAGTTATCGATATCTATAGTTCTCATGTAGCTAAAAAAAACACCCTATGTAACGGAAACCAGCAAAATATAGAGAAAAAGTCCCTTTGCAGGCACCGGCTTTTACACATGTGCAAGGTAAACTCAAGTTGCATAACTACAGCTGTTTATATACATATTTGTAAATAGAAGTGATCAATGGCTTATAATTCTTTAAGTAAGCCTTAAGTCATAAAAATAAAAATATTGGGAATGTATTTATACCATTGTCTTCTTAATATATTTCCAGACACTAAATATGCTAAATAGGCCTTTAAGTGCAAAAATTAACATATTTTTTTTTTAGCATTGAAGGATTGTATGAAAAAATAATAGTCTTTAGCTTAATGTTTCTTATTAGTTTCGAGGACATTCGTCGTTTTTAGCAATAATTTTTTCCATTATAGAAAAAAATAAATTATTTTTTATATAAAATAATTTTTTGTTTCTCCATGTAA
Organism: Wohlfahrtia magnifica; assembly: GCA_023159175.1. Taxonomy (NCBI): domain Eukaryota; kingdom Metazoa; phylum Arthropoda; class Insecta; order Diptera; family Sarcophagidae; genus Wohlfahrtia; species Wohlfahrtia magnifica. The sequence continues at coordinate 2,465,355 of JAKWBJ010000203.1, forward strand.
CTTAATGTTTTTTTTTTTTTTATTAAATAGCTTAATTGTGTAGAATTTTTTGTTTAAGTGCTTGTAATGGTTTATAACGCATTTTATTTTTGCATTTTTCATTGTTGCTTGCATACTTAGTATATGTATTTGTGAGTAGAGCCTATATGTGTTAAAAAAGATTCCCATATAAAATTTTATTCATATTATATTTTGATTTCATATCTTTTTTTCTATTCCCCAAAAACATTTTTTACAGCTTTTTTTTTTTCTCAAATAAAAGAAAACTCTCACACATAAATATTTTACATATTTATTAAACAGCGTTTTATTTTGCACTATAAGAAAAAATATAATTCCTAACTAAAAATCATCAATCACCACTCAATATCAAAATCACTTTTATAAATAGTAAAACTTTTTAAGTGAATTTTCAAAACTAATTTAATCCCACACCTGTTCTATTCTACCATCATAATTATCATATTAATTTTAAAGAAAAGTAGTTTCTTTATATAAAAAAGTAAAAAACAAAAACTCATCCTTCCACACTTTTTGACTTTGAAATATTGCAAAAAAAAAAAAACATTCTTTTTATAAACAACCTAACGAACAAAAAACATTCATCATAGGACTATCAGAGACAGCAGTTATGGACGTTATGTCTTCGTCATTGCAACAGCAACGTATTATTGTCGAACAATTGAGACGTGAAGCGGCTGTAGAACGTCAACCTGTTTCGGAGTCATGTGCCGCCATGATGCGTTATATATCGCAGCATGAACAGGAAGATTATCTATTGACTGGTTTCTCCAGTCAAAAGGTTAATCCTTTCCGTGAGAAATCATCGTGCAGTGTTCTTTAAACAACAACAACATTAGCTGCAACAACAACGATAAAACAATACCTAATAATGATGACGATGAGTTGATTTGAACGAAAAAGAGAAGTTCTTTTTAGAAATGGCAACGTTTATGAATATGAATAGCAGAAAATAAAAAACAAATTGTTGTAGATGTTTTTCTTAATAAATAAACTACCACCTAATATCAAAAACAACAACAATAATATAACAACAACAACATTTAATACGTTTAACCTAACTTATCTAATGGCAACAATTAAGAAATTATCATAAACTATAAATTCAATAAAAAAAAATTACAACAAATTCTAAAAGTTCTTGTACTCATTTCAAAACTAAACTCCAACGGTTACATACAACACAACCAGACAAGGTCAGTTGAAGCCTTTGCTTTATATGAAAACAACATCTACAACGTTTTTCTTTAAACAACTACAATATTAACAACTATATTTAATAAAACGTTTAAGGAATAGAAAAAATAACAACATTTAATCCTTATATACATATATATATTTAAGTAATTCAACAACAATAATAACAACATATTTTTATAACCAACAAACAACAACCAACAGCTAATAATATTAATCATTATTATTACTATATCGTACATATATATATATCGTGTATTTAGAACCCAATGATGAACAAATATTTATAAAATTTTATCTTCAATATAAATAAATATCTTAAATAAGTTTAAAGAAACAAGGATGAACAACAAGAATAAAAGAACTATTATAGAACAAACAGAAACAACATATATCAAGATTATATAAGAACATCAACAATATATATATATATATATATCATATATAAGATCTAGTATTTAAACGTATATTATAAAAGTTATATATAAATATAATAGAAGATGGACATTTAAAAGGTTAAATTATAAATATTAAATCGTATCAAAACTTGATTTGTATGCTTAAACTGCTTGAAATCATTGCAACACTACGTATTCTTATTTGCAATAATACAAGTAGAACATATCCTGAATTATTAAAAATTTTTATAAATAATTTATGCCACTATTATGATTTACAACTAAACTATGCTGTGTTGTTATAAAACTTTGTAAAAATGTGGCAACTAGCCTTCAACAAAAATTGACTATGTACCATAAAAGGAACAGTAGGTCTCAAATAAGCTAAATAATAATGGAAATTGAAGTTCAATTGAAAACTATGTGAAATCCTGCAAATTTGTAATAAAATTGATTCAAATTTTTCAAAAATTTATGCGTTTGGAATAGTTTTCTTTAATATGGATATTTTCCAAATAAACCACAAACATCGTTAACTTATAAGTCGGTTATAGATGGCAACCTAACTTTAATTACGTTGCCAGTTGCTGAAAGTAGTTTTACGTATGGCAACTGACAACTAAAACACTATTAATTGCCATTACCATATAGTAAGTAAATATAATAATCTAGTTGCTGTTCAGCAACACAACAACTGACCGATTAACTTTTGAATTTTGACAAATTATTAGAAAATTGTGTAAAGTGAGTTTAAAAACGAAAACAAATTTCGAATATTTCTAATGAGATCGAGATTTGCTAGGTCAAACATAGGTTATAATTTATTTTTTGTGTTGATTATGGATGGCAGTTACGTTGCCGAACGGCAAGCTGAATTCTTTTGTTGCCACAAATGCAACTAAAATGAATAGATTTTTAGGTGTTAACGCAACTAAAATTCGGCTGCCATCCATAGTCGACCAATTATAACTGCAATTTTTTGTAAAATATTTTTAAGACAATCGAACAACAAACAATTTCGATTTAAAACGGTAGAAAATTAAACAGCCTTATTGCGGTTTAGATATTCTTTTTTTTTCTAAATTGAAATTTCTTCTTAAGTCTATTAAAAATATAGCGAAATATTGCAGCAACTACTTCAAGACTTTAGAAAACTGGACCTCTGGCTTAGTGTCGTTGTCGTATTTCGGCTAATCAAATTTAATCTATTAAAAAATGTCCACAATACTTCGCCAAATATGAGACTTTCATACTTTTAGTGGTTTAAATGGTCATTAACATATCAAATATATCGTCCTAGCCCCATATAAAAGCAGTCCTTACTTTTGATTCTAAGGTTGTTTTAATTGACGAAGAGGGAGTAGTAATAGGCTACCAGTTTAAAGACTAAAACAACAACTCCAGCTATTCAAAAATTCTTTGTTGCTACACAATTAAGGGATGTGTTAGAACATGTCCTAAGAAGATATCCAGAACGCTGTTATCGAATTTCTACTTTTTAGTCCTAGATTAAAGAAAACAAACATTTTGCTTTAATGTATTACACAAATATTGTAAATTTACCGCGGTCCCAAAAAAAGTTTGTTAAACATAATTTGTATGCAAGCTTGTTTAATAAATTCTTTATAAATCGAAAATAATTTTTATGAATATGGGTGTTAGCCTTTTTGTATATTGTACAGGGAAAAAGAAGTATTTTTCGTTAATCTCTTATAAAAATATCGAAAAGAGTTCATTTTTTATTTTCGAACAATTTCTGAGCTTTTTAAATGTCCAGCTCTCTATTAATACAAATTTAATGTACTATTTAATTATTATAAAGCGTGGTTTATATTTTATAACCAACCACCCACACACTCTTTATTATTATTATCTATTTGTCTATTGTAAATCTAAATAAAACAAAAACCAAAAAACCATTGTCATCTTTCATTAATTTCAATAAAAATATATTACTCATACCAAATAACATGAAAGAAAAAAATTTCAAATGGAACTCCAACAATAACTAATAAATAACCATTACAACAAAAACTTACTCTCTCTAGCTACAATCTAACCACCCGCCTCAAAAAACAATAAAAGAATAACTACTTCCAATATATCATTGAAACATAACAGAAGAAGTACATACATATTAGTGTTACACCATAACATAATAAGCAATAAAACATTATATATTATAACATATAAGAATACTTTTGGTTGAAAATACTTTTTTCAGATTTTCCAAATACACCAAAATTTAATTGTGTTGGGTCCCCTATAGCAATGGGATCTAAAATATAAAGGAAAACAAATCCAAAGCAAACATAACTTTAAAGCAAGAAATTTAAATAAAAAAAATATTTATATAAAACCCTATTTTATTATAGATAAAGAAGAAAAAGAAAGAGAATATACGTATATATTTAATACTTAATAGTAAAAATAAGAATAATTAAAAAATTCAAAGAAAAGTTTTTGATTACTTAAGAAAATATATTCCCTTTTGAGTAAAATTAAAAACTAAAAGAAAACAAATATTTGAATTAAAAAAGAAACATTAATTGCTTAGTATTATTAGTATTTTAACAATTTATCTAGTTTTCGTCTTCGTAAACCGACTTTTTTAATGTAAAACAAAAAAAAACATTTAAAAACAAAGAAAATATATAAAAATTTGCCACCATATTCATAAAATTTTAAATAAGTTTAAAATGTGTTTTATTTCAAATTTTTCCTACAAAATTCTACTGAAATAGATTTTAAATACTTTTTATTTTTTATGAATATTAGCGTTAATACAATATATTATTATTTAATATACAGTGAGCGAAATATCTTGATGTACACAAGATGTTATTATATGTTTTCGACATGTATTTCCACGGTTAACTTCATAAACCTGTCTTGCTTGAAGAATTTCTTCTTCTTTAGTGTTAAACAATTAAGGGTTGTGGCAACCTTTTCACAGGATATAGTTATATTGCTCACTGTATTTAAAAAAATTAAAAACAAGTAAATACTTTACATATTAAAAATAATATTAATTATATCTTAATTTTTTTAACCCTAAAAAAAATCGAAAACTAAAAATTTGCAAAGTTATAGTTAAAAAATAATAATTTAATGAGCGCGTGTTTAAATTATTATTATTATTACCTATATAATTATATATAAATAAAATATAAATATTTTTTTCTAGCAGCAAATAAGCTTTAAACAATTAATACTAATTAGTAGTTTCTTTAAAAAAACCCAAAAAAGAAAAACTAGTTTCAATTGTTAACATTATATTATTAAAAAAAAAGTAAATTGAAATAAAACATTGTTAATATATTATAATATTAATTATTATAAAGTGAACATCGTAGCAATTATGTATATTCAATATATTTATATATACATATATATACAACAAACGTTATGACAGGCACGAAAGTTTGTAGCTAAAACAAGGACATTTTTCTTAAAACATAACCCTACACCATATTGAAATCCTATAAATGTATTTTTTTTATTGTTTTTATCAAAATCACCCTGAAAAAGTTTAATTTTTGTTCCTAACTGAAAAAAAAGTTAAAATTAATATGGGAGCTGTAGTTAAATTAAAATTAGAAATTTATTTTTTTTTTATCAGCTTGACTAATAAGTACTGTATGTAATATAATGGCAAGTTCTGTTTTAAACTGTTTTGAAACACAATCTAAATGTGTAATTTGTATAGGTGACCTAAAAGAAAAATCAATTTTGTATTTAAATTAAAGAAGTTAAAAGTATATTTTATTATTATATTAGTATCATAGCGACCAGGTGCTAAAATTAAAAGTAAATTAGTAGAGAATAATTTTAGTGGTACAACAAAGAACTATTGTCATTAGTGACTAAAGAAATGGATAACATTTTTACTTAATATACCAAAATGGCGCTAGTGTAAGGGCTTACGCAACTATAACTACTTTTTTCTCCAGACTTAAATAGCTGTAGCAATTGCTACTTACCTTTTGCTAACAAATTCCATAAATCTAAAAACTAATGAAAACTCATATGTTTCAATGACAAACTTTTTATTTGTCACTAAGAACAATAATTGTAATTGTGAATTCTGTTATCGAAATAACAACAAAGCTAAAAACTAGCACCATTACTGCAATTTGATAATAATAAAGTGTATAGAAAGAGCATTAGATACTCCTGTCCACGCAGAGATGTGTGGATTAGCAAAGGTAGTTCTTAAAAAGCTGCACGTACAAAATTTTTACAACTTACCACTGAGTTCAGCAATACACTTAACAATAAATGAAAAAGTCAAATTGTTAAACAATTTGATCACTGGGTATTACGCCATCTTTGTCCTAGATTAATCAACTACTCACAATATGCTTCTTTAAATCTGTTACAAAATACAATAGCAACTATAACAACCAAAATAACTGAAAGGAGCGTTCCACAGGGGGGCATTCTATCCTCGATCTTGTTCAATATTTAAGGTGGTGTTATGCAGATACCTGTACAGTAGTCTATGCATCATGGTACAGTAGTCTATAGATGACATAAGTTCCAAAATTACTACTTGGCCCCAATCTCAGACTATCTGAAAGAACGTAGACTCCGATTCACACCTTAAATTCCTCAGTGTCTCTTTACCTCGTTGGCGAAGGAAGTAAGACTATAAATCGACATCACAGTCAAAGGTAGACGCATACTCACCATAAGCAATCCTGAAATTTTAAGTGTTTTCTTTGATAGCCTCCTTTACTTTGTCTCATATATGCCACATCGACCATACGGTAAGAGCACGTAACAGGATCCTAAAAGGTCCCACCCGATTTATCGTGTTGGGAAAAAATGTTTCCAAAGTTTTATTAACATTATACAAAACATCATGGCGAACCATTTACCTATAATGTTATCGGTTTACGTACCACTAAGTTTTTTACACAGTAAGGTTTAATTTGATAAATTTTGAAACATATTTTTTTTCTGAATTTAAAAGATAAAAAATATTTTAAATTATGCAAAAGAACCCTAACAATTATAGCAATAAATGAACAAGGGCTACACTTTGTGTTATAAATTATATTGTTTTTAATGTTGTCCTAAAAAAATCGGCTTAAATTATATCCTGGAGAATTTTAATTAAGAGTATTAACTAGTATAGTAGTGTTATATTAATTTAATTTGAACATTATGTACTAATTATATTTCAAAACACTCTTTAAATGCTTGTTGTCCTCTTAGTTAAACCTGTAGTATTAGAAAAATTCTGGCAACTTAGTCTTCTACACTTAAGTTTTCCAAAGAAAAGAAGAAAACCTTAAAGGCTTCCATTTTATTTACAAATATTGAAAAAATTTAATTTTTTACTTTTAGTAGTAAAAAAAGCAATTGGTGATTTAAATTTAAATTTAATTCAAAATTTTAATAAAGCAACGAATTAACTCTTTTTTGTTAGGGAAATTGATGAGTAGTTTTATATTTGAAAGATAAAAAAGATCCCAAAATTATACGTGAAGGGTGTTATTAGTTTTAAGTCTTAACTTGGGTTTTGTTAACTGTGTAAGAAAATAGCAAATTTTTAAACGTTAAGTTGCGTTTGATGTCATTTATGAAATATCTTATAGTTTCAATAGGATTTTAAGTGAAATTTACGTTTCGAATTTTGCTGTCGTGAGCAAACAGCAAAAATTTAAACGTAACTGTAACTAAAATCTTAACTTCTTATAATTTTTTTTACAACTCAATTTTCCTATAACCTAACCTGCTATAATACTAAAAGAAATACTTTAAATAAAACTTTAAGTAATAACGTTGAAACATATTAAATAATAATAAAAACGAAGGAAATATTTTGTTAAATTTAGTTTGAAAACTTAAAAATAAACAAAAACTATATTTTTTTAAACAAAATACAATCATAGAGAAAGAACGAGAGTGGGCAGCATGAAATTACGTTAAATATTTTGCCGTCGTGAGCAAACAACAAGTAAAATATAAAATGCTACTTGTAAGCAAGCAAACTTGTACATAGGGTTGTATTCGATCTCAAATAATTATTTAATGAGAGTTAAGGGTTGTATATAAAAAAACACAAATAAACACTTTAATTGATTTTTTTTTTTGCAAGAAAAATGTCCTTTTTTTCCTGCGAATTTATGAACGCGGTCAACGAATTATTTATAAATCGTATTTAAAAAATATTTTAAAATAATACACTTGATATGTTAGAAAAAACTTTTTTCTTTTAAAAATACCATTTTATTCATAATGAAACATATTGGAAAAACTCGATGCTTTTGTTATTTATTTCTTCTTCTTCCTAAATGTTATAAAATATTAAAAACAAAATGAAAAGTTTGAAATTTATTCTTATTAATATCCTTTAAATATTAACAAACAAACGAACAATTATTATTGAACAAAAAAGACCGACAACAATTAATAACTTTTTAAAGCTTCTCTTTTTCTTAGTTTTGTTTTCATACAGCAAAACAACAACAAACATTTGCAAATAATTAAAAAAAAGGAAAAAAAAGAAGAAAAAGTATTTAATTAAAATAACCCAACACAACTAATCCTCTCCTCCCTCAGTACAGTAAAAAAATAAGAAAAATATATTTTTTTTAATTCTTGTTTTGCCTTAAAATAAAACCAAAGTTAAATGCTAAGCAGAAAAAGAATAATTATTAATTAAAACTTAAATTTGTTGCAATACCTACTTACTCCCTACTAACTACCTATCTACCATACATATAATATTTACAAAGCAAAGCAAATATCCACAGACAAAAATTGCTTGGACAAATATTTACACAATAACAAAAACAAATAAATACAAATTTATTAACCCGTACATATTTTTGGAGGCTATAAATTACTGATACCTCTCTCTCTATCACTCTCTAGTATTTGAAAAATATATCACATCCATGACATTTTTACAAATAAATGAAAACCTAAACAGTCAGAAAAATAAATACTATAATAACACCAACTACTACAACAACCACCAAAACAACTAACCAACCAGTAAAAACATTAATAAGAATTTCAAATTTATTAAGAACAAAACAAAAAATACTATTTAAAAACAAAGGAATATATATTTAAAAGAAATAAAAATAAAATTCGTTTGCTTGGAGATTTCAATAAAAACAATTTAGATGTGTTAACTAGTGGGACACAGTAAAACCGTTAAAAAAACCTAAAAAACAAAAAAAAAGGTTAAAAGTGTTTTATTTCAAGAACGTAGTTCAACAAGGTTGTGATGAGAGTAAGCGTTAAGGCAAAAATATATAACACATTTTCTAAAGTTAAGCTACGGTCACATTTATCAAATATTTGTCGAAAATAACCTGATCACTATTTTATAGAAATCTTGGATTTTTTATTACTTATTATTTTTTGATTAAGTAATTTAAAAATCTAAATATTTTCTATTATTTATTTTTAATACTTAGTTGAAAAATCGCGAAAAAGCAAAACGTTTAGTTACGATACGTATCTTCCAATAGCGAACTTTGTCATCATGGACGCATATATCGTTCAACAACGAATGCAAATAATGCAATTGCTTAATAAAAAAAATTATTGTTAACAAATGACCCAAATTTTCATCAAAAAACCACTACAACTTGTGCAATATTTAGCATCCTGCAATAACTGGCATTTTGATCCCTTTAGACTTTCTTGTGAGGGTTCTTTAGCCGCAGATTTGTATGAATAATTTACAGACCTTAGCGTGTTAATGTTATTTGTGCCATCGGTCAAATTCAGCCAATGTTATCTGCCATAAATATTTGCATAAGTAAGCCTTTCAAAGAAATAAAAAAATTTCGTTAATAACTTGCACAAGGTTTAAGTTAAAAGATATGCAGATAACATATAATGAAAGACCCTATATATGGGCATATCCGCCAAAATGTAGCGTAATGCTAGATCAATTTTTTGTATGCCTTAAAATCCTCGTTTGATCTAATTTTTTTACAGAATATAGTAATTAAGTTGCGCAACTATCCGACTTGATTTGCCACATCATTACAGACAGATCCTTCCATATTCCATGTTCGACTGTTATATTGATATTTTAAAGCTAAAGCTCATAAGATTCAGTAACATTGTAATATTTTAGACACGCTTATCGTAGTTGGCGAGCCGTAGTCGCCTTTCAGCATAACAGATTAAAGAAAAAACAGGCAAAATGTTTTCTTGAATCTAGACAAAAACTTCGAAATACGACAATGAATACGCCAGCAATGATAATGCCTATTTGATTTCTATCGTAGACTTACACAAACGTAATATTTAAGCCACTTTAAAAAACTTCTTTTCCCTTTGACATTTTTGGTATATTCTTTCAAAATAAAGTAAGTTTGATTATTTTCACGATAGCTGTCTGAATTCAACTATGCTCAAAAAAAGAATTAGAGAATTTTAAATCACGTGATTCAATGAAATTTTTATTAAGAACTGATCGTAAGTAGACTTTCGTAAAATTTGTATGCAGCAGTAAGAGTTATCGGAAAGTTCAAATCATGCTTGATGATTGGGCTTGGAAAGAAAGCACAGCGTTGTCGACTTTTCTGGGTACCAGGTACTGCCTCCGTTATTCTACTACATTAACTCGAGGGTTTTCCTCACGTATAACCGACCAGTCCTGGTGTAATGAGCCTATATACATGGTTTCAGGGTACATATGGGCGGTAATATCTGATCGAACGACTTTAATTCTACTTTCAATAAGCTATTTGGAGCTAAAGCTGGCTAAAAGCTATTGCAGATTACGTTTACTGACTTGTAAATGGAAGTACGGCAATGTCGATTTTTGTCACTGCCCTTTGCCGCCTCTCAGTAGAATGCGTTGAATTTCTTACGTTCTTTTCGAGCATAGAACCTGTCACTATTCTATAGTTTCCAAAGGAACCTTTCTCTATCACTGTCGACTGGACAGGCCACGTCCTCTTTGCTGTCCTTGTAACCTCTGTTTTTTACCTTTCGTTTTGCGTATCTTTGGTTGTCTCTATTATTTTCTTTTTTTTTCTATATGATAATGATGATGCAGTCTTTTAAATTTAAAAACAGCATTCATTTTAATTTCGACTTTTTTATAAATAATTTTTTATTTATATTATTTTGTAATTGTTTTTTTTTCGTGTATTTCTACTTTCAATTACAAATTAAATTGTAGAATTCGTAAAACACTTAATGTTAGTGTTCAAAAAAGTAAGACTAAAAACGAAATGTCGAAGAAAATAATCAGTAATATGGTTACAACCTCAACACAATGTTTTTTGTAATACAATAAAGGTGAGTTGTGTGAGAATTTTTTTAAACAAAAACGTAGGGAGAGAAATAAAATGTGATAAGGTGGACCTTAAAAAAGTTTTTAATATTTATATAAAAAGAAATGCCAAATTATGTTGATGTAGTAGTTTGAAGGGAAATGAAATTAACTTTCGTCATCACTGCCGGCATTCTGATGTGGTTTAGGTCCACCAGCACGCTTAGCCATAATAATTTGATCTACCTTGAGAATGGTATTAGCAGCACCTACAGCATACTTAATACCCCAATATTTCGATTGGAAAAGATCATAAATTTTAGCGGCAGCTACATCCATAGTTTCGGCTTTTTCAGCTTCAATATTTAAACCAATATTTGTACCTGCAGCATCTTTATGGGCCAAGTACAATTTATTAATGATTTCAGTGCCATTAATACCACTATTCTCAGCTAAAGCCTTAGGGAATGCTTCTAAAGCAGTGGCAAAACGTCTGACAGCATATTGTTCCAAACCGGGTAGGGTATCAGCATAAGCAGCAATCTGTGTAGCCAATTCAATTTCTGTGGCACCTGCACCGGGTAAATAACGGCCATCACGTGATAAACATTTGAAATTGTTAACACCATCATCAATGGCACGTTCAATATCGTCCATGAAATTATCGGTGGCACCGCGTACAACAATTGTCGAAATACGAGAGTCTTTGCCTTCATTTCTGTAAAAAATTAAAGCAAAATTTTAAAAATTATAATCCTTTTTTAAACCAAGGCTCTTAATTGAATTTTACCTGAAAGCTACAATGGCTGTATCACCCAATTCTTCAATGCAAACTTTGTCACAATAGCCCAATTCTTCTTGGCTGGGTGTGGTAATGCGTGGCAATACTGTACCATTGACGGCACGAGCCAAACGTCTCAAATCGAATTTTGAATTCAAACGTATAGCCATCAAACCATATTTGTTGAGGAAATGTAAAGCCATATCGCCAACTTTGCCACCAGCCACAACAACTTTAGCGCCTGTATCAGCAATAGCCTTAATTTGACTCTCCAATAAATTCTCTTCACCGGCTGAGAAATTCATTAGTTCATCGGCGGTCTTAATCAATACTGTGCCTTTAGTTTCAGTCTGGATAATATCAACGGGGCAGGAGAAAATGGCAATTTTAGCTTTTTCAGCATAGGAAACATCACCCTCCACGAAACGTTTGAAAACCATGCCATGGACTACCTCAGATTTTGCCAAACCACTGCCAACAATTTTGCAAACACGGACATTGTCTACATTGAAAGTACCCTTATCGGGTAATATGGCTACACAAGCCTTGGCTACCAAATCAACAAGGAATTCTTCTTGACCATATTGTTTAGACATGATAGAAGCTCTTAAACATTCTTTGACCTGGTTGATATCACGATAATCTTTGATTTCATGGCATACCAATTTGGGTAAAATCTCCAAGGCTTTTTCCATGGCCTTTTCATAGCCTTCGGCTATTTCGGCAGTGGTAATTCCCAAACGCAAAAGTTCTTCAGCTCTTTCAAGTAAAGCACCAGCAAAAATGACTACGAAATTAGTGCCATCACCTACTTCAGCATCTTGCATTTCACTAGCCATAACCATAAGTTTGGCAGCTGGATGTTCTACATCCAATTCACGCATTATGGTGCCAGCATCACTGGTGACAAACTGTTTTTCAATATGATTGATAATCATTTTGTTCATGCCATTTGGTCCGTAGGCGGAACGCATGGTTTGGGCGAACTCTTTGCAGGCGGTAATATTACGATAAACAGCTTCTTCCAAACCGCTATACATCTATTATATGAAGAAAAACATTATGAAATGTTTTCATTTACTATTTTCAAAGAAATTTAATGAAAAATTCAAACATTTGTTTCAGATATACATATAAACCCGTGATGAGTCAGTTTTTAATGATATGAGAGAGAAGTACATGGCAGGTATTGTCACCGCATGACAGCATTTCTTTTGTTTTTCATTAAATTTTCTAAGAACTTCCATTTAAACTTCTTAAATTTTCTCTAAGAACATGAGTTTAACTTACACGAGCTCCTTCCTTCATCATTTGGGCTACGCCAGGTGCTTTTGGTACAGATAAAGCCATTTTTACGCACAGATTTTTTATTCTTTTACTTTTGCAAAATTAACAGAACCGTCCTTATGAAAACTCTCAACAAGACAAGAAACAACAATAATTAACTTAACCTCACTTCAAAGCCGCCTACGGTTACTTTTATTAAAACAAAAGTATAGTTATCGGTTACTTTCTCGAATGTTTTGTTTTTCGTACTAAAAGAAAATAAAAATGCCAGATTATTTATTACTAATCGTATTGGGTAGTGCGAAAAGGTAATTAATGTTAATTTCACATTATTTTTATTATATTATTGCTTTTTAACGAAAAAAATAAAATTTTTAAATAAAATTTGCTTAAATCGAACTTTATCATTTAAATAAGGATGATATTATTTCTCAAAAACGTTTCTCTTCTAAATACGAATGTTTTATTAAATACTTAATTCTTAAAATCTGAAGTATAGGTCCTTAATACTAATTTTTTTAACTTGAAAGGCTTACTTATGTCATTTTGTTTTTTGTACGCTATTTTAATATTCAGTGTGAAGCGAATTTAAAAGAGTAGTGATTTATATGTTTATGTTGTTTTCTTTGGACTCTCATCGTTATGAAGTCGGCTCTCGATGGAATTTATAATAAAAAATATATATATTTTGTTAATTCTGCTTTCCTTTTCGAAAGAATTCAGCTGGCAATGTTTCAAATGCTGAGTTTAATATTACATGACTGTGTTATGCTCTACTTTCGAATATTCGTTTGGAGATTTCACTTTACCGCTTACCTACCCTCAATACTCGGTACACTGGAATGCACAAAGGGGACTTAGGCACGCTAAGGCAGTGATATGTCTGCAATGTGTGCATCGCTCTGAGGTTCTCAAGTATGGCATTCTGAAGTTGAAACTCTTGACGTATTTTCTTTCTGGTCATTTTCGACTGAGAGAGCGCATCTGCAGAGGATGACTTTCACGCATGTGGATGTTTGTAGACTGCGCTCACAAGCATCAGTGTCGGGTTGATACTTATTTTGTGAAGTTTGGGTTCTTGACAGGTTGGATGGTGATGTTTGGGGAGACATATGGTCCCATTGGAAGACATATAAACCTTTAGGGGTTCAGATCTGCTGGTTTTCATTAGCGCAGCAGATCTGCTGAACAAACTGTAGACCGGAAGGAGCACAATAGATCCTTTTGGATGCAGTGTGCTGCAGGAGAGCCTGTTCAGAATGATGAATGATGATGAATGAGGTCCTGGCGTTAAAAAGCTCATGATTGATGTGATCAATTAATGAATTCTCGCTTTTGAATGTGTTTTTCATTAAATTTACTCTTTTAATTTTTAGACGTAGAGCCGTTTCTTTGTCATGTTGTTTCTTTCTGGTTATCCGTACAAGTAAGCTGTGTTACTAATTTATTAGAAAAGCTTCAAGTAGTGGTTTCTATATTTGTTGGCTCGGTCTAGTATGTGCTGTGTAATTCTTACATAAGCAGTGTGAGTGTGAGTCTACACGAGTTTTTTCAAAATGGTTGATATTCCAGCATAGGTTACAGACCTAGCTTAGCATCAGGGATATAATTTGAAGAAATCGAAATAAAGAAATTCTCAAGCCTAACTTGTTTGAATTAGGGCTTTAAAAGTACTTTTTCGGATTTTTAATTAAATTTAAGGGTCATAATATCAAGGCGCTATTCTAACCCAAATAAAAACATTCTTCATTAGTCAATAAAGAAGTAAATTTATCAAATTTTTTCAATTTATCTTAGTAATACATGAACGAAAGAATGTGCGGTCTATGTTGACCAGATTTCAATTTAAAGAATCAATTCATATTCTCTTTAATTTTTCATTAGAATTGTATAACAATTCAAAATAATTTAACAGATATTTGACGACTCTATATTTGACTTAATTAATAGGCCTTTAAGTGAAAAAATTTAGAGAGCAATATTATCCACTACTTACACTTTTCGAAAATTATTTTTTTCCTCAACCAATATTTAGTACAGTGTAACTATTTTTGTGCGCTTGTTGGCCGTTTTTTTAGCACTTTGTGGCCTTTTTTTGGGCTTTGTGGCCATTTTATTTTGGTTTTGTATTGATTTTATTTCTACAAAAACTATAGTTATCAGTAGAGAAGCTGAGGAAAAAAAGCATTCCCCTAAAAATTTACTGCTTACAAATTACGGTAAAAACTATTTTTTTGTCTTAAATTTATAGTATTTCTAATAATTTATTTAAATTTCAGTTTAATTTTGTTAATTTCTAAAGACAACGTATAAAATTCCAGTGTAAGGCTGTTAAATTTCAAGTGGCAAGTGTGTAGAAGAGTATTAGCGGTCACCCTCAAGGAGTGTGTGTGTGTGTGAATTACCGTTTTAAGGCCTGTTGCATATTGTTTCTTTTTTAACAATCACCTTGAAGTCCTTAAGCACCAAGATAGGGCTCGCCGAGACCGCTCTATTAGATATAATGGCTGCCAATTTACAACAGCAGCGTTTAATAAATGAACAGCTTAGAAGGGAGGTAGAAATACCGCGGGCCCGAGTCTCAGAGTCCTGTATGCTAATGATAAAATACATGTCAGAGCACGAGCATGAAGATTTCCTCTTGACCGGCTTTAGTAATCAAAAATTAAATCCGTTTAGGGAAAAAAGTTCTTGTAGTGTTTTATAAATGAAACGAATTTAGCGGGAAAAACTAGGGCAAATGAAAGTATACTTAACGCAGTTCCTAAACAAATTTCTATTAAAAAAATCTTAAAAGTGGTCAAAAGATCTCCTTGAGAGACAATGGAACTCAATTATTTATTGGTGTTATATACATACAAACACATACATACCATATATACATATACACATATATAAATAAAAATATACAAATTATCTACATACATATATACTGAACTATAATTAGAAGCCCCAACAGTATTGTTTTATCGTTTAAAAGTTTTGTAACCAAAAGATCTAAAAGAAACCAAAAATGTAACCGTCTATTGTTATATCATTTTATTGTTAAGTATGTGACAAAAATATTGTATATCATAGGAAAGCTCTCTATTGGAGTTTTTATTAAACTATAATTCCCTAGAACTATTTATTGAATGCATGCATTGAAAACTGAAATAAAATAAATGTATTAAATGTAGAGATAAAAATATAAAAAATATATACATACATATATCAATAGAAATCTTACAGATAACTAGCAAAACTAATAAAATTATAGCAAAAAATTCAAAATCGGAATTGAATCTTTACAAGTCGAACGGGGTAAGGTATTTACATTCCTTCAACATATGTTCTCTTACTTTCTTTCAACATATGTTCTAGCGTTGTTATGTTGGAATATGACGGAACCAAAATTCAGGTAGATCACAAAAATGATTACCACAAAATTGTTTCCGAAGAGTACTAAAGGCCGCATGTGCTGAAAGATGGATTGTTAAATAGATGTTTCAAAGTGAAACGCGTCATAATTATTAAAAAGACACCCTATCTATGATTTAAAATGTGTACATGTGAGACAAACTAAAAGAGTAACTGAGGTAGAATCTACACTACTAATTACAGATGATGTCGTATATATGATGCAGTAAAACAATCTGTGGCTCGAAGGCCTGAAATGAATAAAATACAGCCAAAACCAGTAAGCACCACCAGAAGTCTCACTATTTTACTGCCAGTGTTCAAACAGTTATCATACGCTAACGTTTTAACAGCAAGTCAGACCACAGTGGATGATACGACAAATAAAACAAATCCTATACTTAATCCCAGCCCAAAGTAGGAGCTTCTGAGTTCAACTTCAGTCGACTGGAGTCTACTACAGAAAATCTGGTGCTAACAACAAATACCAACAGCATAAGCAATATATATACATCAAAACGAAATTGAATTTGTTTTAAAAACAAACAAATAGACATCATGCTAATCTCCGAAACTTATCTTAAAGCAAGCAGTTTCTTCAAAATTAATGTATACACCTTTTTTTAATACTAAATATCCGAAAAGCAGAGCAGCGATTTTAATTAAATCGCGAATAAAACATAATTTAATTAACGAATTTTGCCAGGTTATCTTCAGGTCACTAAAATTTGCATTCAGGTTTTTTTTACACAAATTTGTAATTTCATCCGTGTATGTATCACCCTATATGTATTTAAACGCCGAAACGCCGATTCTTGGCAACCGGCTTCTACAATGATAAACATACTTATTAGGGATTTCGTCTAATAAGATCAAAGTGACGCATTTTGTTTGATGCAATATGTAAAATAGAACTGAATGCGATTTGAAGTGCTCACTGACCGGCACAAGATTCTCGATTTGATTGAGTTTGGTGTTATGCAAGGTATTTCTGGAGAAGCGATTCAGGCTGATCCCTACTATTGCTACCGTATTGAGCTCTCACAAAATTAAGTTCCCAATTAGTTGCTCTGCGCAGACAAGTACGCAGATAAATTCGCTGAAGTTGTGGTATTAAATTCTCTTGCTTTTTTATGAATCAATGGGCTTCCAGTGATTCTGCGATATTCATGGAGTAATGATACCAATTCATCATCTGACCTGAAAGGTCTCTTTGTCTTTTGTGTCAAGATCATCACTTTTGCATATGGAACTTATTAGGGATAAGCTTCGGTAAGCAATCGATGTGCTTCAGCTGATCGTTTTTCTTCAGATATTTTTCTTACAATTTGTTAAATTGACTATTTTATTGGTTACCGAAGAAGCTCATTCAAACGATCATCCGGAAAAGGCATTTAACGCTCTAACTGTTACAAGTTAAGTTAGTTTTAATTGACAGCTACTCGCGTCGTAGCTCATTCCATTGTGTTACCTTGCTTACCCTTTCGGCGACTATTATCGAACTTATGGTGGCATGGGGTTATCCTTATCTTATCCTATTGCTGTTCTTGTCATAAAATCTTGTTCGACCAATCAATATTCGTAGTAAGTTCTTAAATGCAGCCCAATGGCAAAGAAAATTTTCCGTAGAGTAAGAACTTGACGAAGTGCATTGAAAATAATCTGGGGTGCTAAGACGGCAAAAGATGCCGCCATACTAATTAACGGAACTAAACATAACATTAAAGTACTTGTCACTGATGGACAGATTTATCACACCAGAAGATATAATATGCATCCGTCAACTCATATGAGCCTTCTATTGAATTTCAGGAATACACTATCTGAACGTAGCGCTTCTTTCCTTGTTCAGGATTTGACGACTATTGAAACTGCTGCTGTGCTATTGGCATTATGGATTGCTATGCGACTCTAACTTGAGTTCTGAGTCTTTGCATGCGATTTAGGTTTGAACCACAACCAACACGTGAATTCTTCGAAGGGCAGCAACATTGTGATTGGGTAGGTACCAAAGTCCCTGTTATTTGGACACCAGACCACCTACAAATAAGTAAACCCGACTCCCACAGTTAGTCAAAACTTAGAGTCTATCTATCAATATCTATCGATACGATGCAAGATACGATGCAAGATTGAACTTCAAAGAACGCAGTTTTGTTTCTTGTCATAGTCGCTGAGCAAAACAACTGAGCCGATACTTTGCTCAGCAAACTTGAAACAACTTTTGGCGAAAACACTGCTAACTTTGACAGTGTTTTCTGGTATTGAACGTTGTTTTCCATCAGCGACCTATGAATTTGCCAACAAAGAAAATTTTTTTCCATACCTAAGAAAACTATTCAAGTTTCAATAACATTTTAATGAAATATAAATTTTCATATTTTCTTGATTGAGAACGTCTTTCTAAGTACTTATGTTTTCCAATTATTTATAGTTTGATTTTAATACTTTAATTGTTTTCAATTCCTTCGCTTAAATCTTAATAAATCCTTACAAGCAATACCGCTTCTCGTCTGTTGAAATAAATTATCAGCGTTTTTAAATTTTTTTTACGAAGAGATATAATAATTATTTTATTTTCTTTTAACAACTCGCTAAGCTTGCAGTAATTAATGAAATTACAGTTATGTTTAGAAAAATAGCAGAAACATTTATTATTTCAAACGAAATTTGTATTTTTTTAAATTTTAAGCCTTTTTTAAATAAAAAAACAACAGTTATACCTTAATAGAGAGGGGCAAATATAAATAAATTAAAGCCTTAAAGTATGCTATTTTGTTTATCTTTAGAAAATGGAATACCGTTAGTGCAAAGATGTACGTAAACAAAAGAGCTTAAAATCCTTCATAGACCATTATATACTTGTGAACTACTGTTATTTAAAAGGGGGTTTTATAGAGAGACAGAGAGAGATAGAGAGAAATTGACAACAAGTGCAATAACATTTGCTAGCCTGTTTGTGTGTGTGTTAAGAGACAATAACAAAAACAATAATAATATTTGCAAGTATGTATTATCTTTACACCTAGCCAAAACAGTTAAGTACAACAGCCAAGCCACTGGCTGAGCAGAGAGCAACCACACCAAAACACAACAATTATAACAACAATAACTAAAAGTTCAATGACTTACGACACCACTATGTTGACAAACTCATAAATATGTATGTATGTACAATATAAAAACTCATATACTACTTTACCATACATATTTATGTATGCATGCAAACACCCATTACTTAAAAACATACACATACATACATCCTTATTCCTTTAAAAATATATAAGCACATGTTCGTTTTTAGATTTAATAGGTACCTAAATGGTGGCTATAGCAGCACAGCATCAATTGTTTTTGGTTATTTTTTTTAACAACGACTATTATGGCGAAAATGTGCTCAACAATATATCCAACAACAATAAGTACTAGAAATTCCTAGAGTTATGAAATTTGTACTCTTACTTTTTCCTTCTTATCCATACATATGTTCATAGTGTATATTACATTATATGGGTGTGTTAGAAAATAAGAGTAAGTGTATTAAATAAGAGTGCTATTTTGAAAACATTGGTCATTTGTATTTACTTGTTTTATTTTGAACAAGTAAAGAGAAACTTTTAACATAAATCCTTTTAATGCTAAAAGCCCATAATAATGTAACGGTAATTATGCACTTGACTAACATTTTAAGAGTGTTTATTAAGAAAAAGTAGGTTGTAATCCCTGTTATTTAGTGTTTGCATTAAAATCAGTGTTGTCAACTTTTAAATTTCAAAAAAGCACTAAGGACAAGAAAAAACGTAATTTTTCAAAAAAAGCATTTAATTTAAAATTGTTTTTAGTTTTATTTACATGTGCACATTGAATTTTTTAATATATAGGTGTTTTTATTCAATTTTAATAAAAATTTGATATATCCAAGCGTTTTTACATTAATCGATATATATTTGCTTAATTTGCACTTATTGAACTTATGTATGTATCTGATACAAAAGTGGGAGATGCTATCCAATGCCGGACACCTTTTGTCTGATGATTTATATTGGAAATGAAGTCGTCACACCAAATTCAAAAACTTTCACTATTACCGTTCACAAGATATGCAAAATTTATTATTTTTGAGTTGGAAAAGCTGCATACTGCTACGTAACGAATAAGCAGAACAGATTGCTGAGTGGCGTTCACTAATTAACATTGCTTTTATAAATTTCGAAAAAGCTTTTTACGCCGAAAAGTCTTAGGAAAATCATCGACATTGTTGATGTGCTATACTCAATTAATGGTAAATCCCTATTAAGCTGTGTCAACTTTCTGCTCATCGTTGCCTTCGAATGTGTGTTAAACAGATGCTAAGGGGTAAAATAACCTTAAACTTAAAACAAGGCTGTAAAATCTTGAGAATTCCGAAGACACTTGTCTCTTAAAAACATGTGCATATGTGCATAAATGTTTTGTAAATCGATGATGCAAGCCCACAGATTAAAAACCACTATTTGGTATAAGTTTTGCCTTTTTGCTAATTCATTGCTGCCTTCGCGTGCTAGGAAATTTAAAGATTCAATCTCCATACATCTCATCTAACAAGTAAATAAGCAATTTTAATTTGTTTGCATATTCAAAGCTTTTTTTTATTGCGTTGTTACTTTTTTGTAAAAATTTTTATTACAATTTGAAACAATGATTTGGCGCCATCAAAAAGAAAAAAGCATTCAAATTAAAAAGAAAAAGGCACTAAGCACTAACACAAACATTTTTCGCGTCGGAAGCACTAAAAACAGTGCTAAAAGCACTGAGTTGACAACGCTGATTAAAATATTGAGAGTTAAAGAGAAGAGAGCAAAAATAGGTTATAAAATATTATGACGTTTAAAAAAATACTTTAACCGTTAAGTATACAGTTGTATAAGTATGAATTATTGTATGTATGTGTGTAAATAAATGAATTGTAAATAGGTGATTGAATTGTTTACTTAGATTCCCTTGTGTTTTTAGGTTAGAAATGCAGACTTTTTTGCTTGCTTCTATTTGAAAAGAAAAGCGTTTAAAAAATGTTAAATTTTTTATACACATTTTTTTTTTTGTTATCCTTTGACTAGAGAAGTGCATTAGTAAGAAGTGTTCATATTTAGCTAAAGTTACTTTAAATTCAGAGTATGTTGTCGGAATGAACACAGCATAATTGGATCCCTTTATAAGTCATCAAATCTACTGCTGTAACACGCATCAGTACTTAAATATACACATAAAGACACAAACTTATAGTCTACACCCACGGCAAGTGCTTCAGACAATGGTAACCTAAGAAAACCAGTTACCCTTTAGCAGTTCTCGAATGCTAACACAAATCTAAAATTTCATATTTTATATATTCGTATAACTCTTCATGTTTCATAACCTTTACACATTCCAATAATAACTTTACAGTTTAATTTTAATAAATTATTGTATAAATTTGCAAATATTTCTTTTGATCCCTTTACGACATTCTTATAATAACACCCTGGCAACGCTTAATCTATAAATCAGATTATTTTGTTTATTTAACAATAGCCAGCCTCCCCTTTATAATGCATGCACTGAACTTTTATAAGTTTGTCTGGCAACTGTCAAGTACCCCAAAACAAGCATACACACGATCGCACACATACTTAGTACGCATACAGCCATACAAGCAATGTAAATAATTCTTCTACAATTGTACTCACATCACTCTCTCTCAGCCATCATCTTAAATTCTTTTACTATTTAGCAAAGCAAATGTGTATTAACAATAAAAATAACAACAATGTTATACAATAAACTAAAGAAAGAAAAAACAGTAAAAAATAAATATTGTTATTTATTTTGATTTGTATGCATATTTACAAATTTATTTTAAGAACAAAACCAAATACATACATATGAACATACATGTGTACATAGATATATATGTGAAAAAAGAGAGGGTAAAACTCAGTTGGAATTGAGTGTTTCGTTAAAGAAATTAAATTTCTTTCAACTGTATTAGTGTGTCTGTCCGCGTGCTGTGTGTGTTTTTATGGAATTTTCTTTGGAAAAATATTGAAAATAATTCGTTTTTAACCTAAATTTTACTAAAATACTTTTGAGTAATTTAACCTAAATAAAGCAGATAAATACGAATTAAATATATTAAAATACAAAATTGTGTTTTTGCATAATAAAATACTAAAAAATCCTACAAAACATAATCCTTTGGTACTTTTTCTCTCTTTATGCTTAGATTATTTAAATACCATTATGTTGTGAGATGGCTAAACTAAAATACAGTGGGTAGTTTAAAAGAAATGCAAAATTTAATTTCCAAAAACGTACGATTGCTTGAGGAGTAAAATGCGAATGGTAGGCTTACAGACTAGTTGTTTTTAATTAACGGTAAGAACAATGAAGGCAAAAATCTTTTTTATTTTACGAATAAATTTACACTATGGCTGCTTAAAAAAAAAAAAAAAACTTTTTCAAGTAAAAAGCAACGTATGTACTATGTACCTATATATACAAAAGACAAAAAATTCGTGGAAAGGGTAGTGTATATTTTAAAATTACTTTTAATAATTTTTTTCTTAAAGTCTGGTATTGTATTTAAAATTTCATACGAAATGCTCTCAAATTACATATACAATTATTTCGTACGAAATAATTGTGAAATATTGTTGAAAAAACAGTATGTATTCTGTTCTTTTTACGAAAAATATGTAGAATGAATACACCAACGTTATTTTCTAACTGCAAAAAGTAACATTTTTTTCAACTACGATATAACATGAGCCTCACTTCTTTCGTACAAAATTTTAAGCAACAGCAAATACTGCTACAACATATAATAAGTCCCTTATTATATGGTTAATAAAGGCTAACCCCTCTGTTGTTAGTCTGCAACGGGAATGCCAAATTGTAGCAGCATTCACCATGGAGTGGTGAGAAAATGTTAATCGTATCGTTATTACAGTGCTTTTTAACCACAGAAAAATTTGGTTTACTGATGCACAGCGTGTAAGATCATCTTTAACAGCATCCCCTGAGTTCATGCCATTTGTCGAATATGGTCGTCATATAGCTGCAGTCATGATTTGGAAGTGTCTTTTAAGATGTGCTTTCAAGGAGAATTTTATGACAGCCCAAACTGCTTTCAAAACAAATCAAAATCTTTTTAGTTTTGTTTATAAAACTTATGTCAATAAATAAATAAAAAAATATTGTTCTAAAAATACTAATTATTTTTATATGTGTGAAAATATTTATTTATGTCCCTACTGAGTATTATTTAATATGTAGGTGGAGAAAACCTATGGTTTTTGTTTGCAAATGTAAAACCATGTAGCATATTTTAAGGAATGAAAGTGATAAATTTTGGAATGTTAAATGTTGCGCAACATTTTTCACAAAGAGAGTACTAGGCTCTAAGCGTAAATTTTTTTATATTTTTTTTCTACTTTTAACTCACTGTGTCTTCTAATAGACAAACAAGACCCACATATTTTTACTGGAAAACATGTTAAACATACACAGTTTGCTTGTTTTTTTAAATTTATACTTGTATGTATGTGTGTGTTTACATTTTTTGCTCTCATTTTCTAACGCTTTTTGAACACAAAATAACGTTAAAAAATGCTGACATTTTCTCATGGCTTTGTTTATGAATGTGTGTGCACGTGTAAGTGTGAATGCAAAATGTAAACATAACCATAGAAGGCATAGAAGGCAGTAATGCATTCACAGATTCTTTAAATTTCCGCTAAATTTTTTTCTCGTTTTACTTAAATCAGTCCTTAAGCGATAATTCTCCTGGTTTAAAATGAAAGTGCATGCGAGTATGTGATGGTATGTTGTCGTAGTTGTTTTAGGTATGTTGTATATGCATGATTGCTAACAAATAACGGTTGTACATGCATACATATGTATATATTTTCTTCATTTCTAGAATTTTTTTTTTGTAAATATGTAAGTGTGTGTAAGAAAAACTGGGTCAAATTATGTTTATGCCTTAGTTAGTGGCTGGCTTATCATCCTTAAAGTCAACATTATATGTATATGTACGTATAGGTATAAATACATAGGTATGTATGTATTATTATTACATGAAATAAGTTTATAATTATCACTATTTATAAAAAAATCTGGAAAGTAGAGAGTAATGTGTTAAAATACACGTCAAAGTGGTAAGAAAAAGAATTATCATCTCTAACACGTGTTATTACATTAAAAATATAAAATACTTTATTAATAAATAAAATGTAATTATGTATGTTTGTATGTATGAACTCATGTATGTAGATTTCGTTCTATTTCTAACTCTCTCTCTTAGATTTTTAAGCAAGATTTTCTAGTAAATAGTTTTGTTCTGAAATGCTACATCATAAGGTAGGTTATTAACAAAAACAAAAGTATACGCAAAATACTACACACTTGCATACATATGCATACAAACAAAGGGTAATACGTCATATGAAAGCTATATGTATGAGTGTATGTACATTCATATCTAAGTCTGATTGGATGTGTGTGTATTTATGAAGTGTACTAATAATTTAAAACATAAACATAAATCATCACACTGCCCTGCATACATACTTACATATGTATATGTAGGTCTTGTGTAAATGCAAAAAACTAGGTTACGCTATCAATAATGAATGTAATTTTTTGTTTTTTCCCTTACCATGCCTTTCATAGACTCTCGAGGTATACAAGTATGGTAGATATACATATAAGGTGTTTTTAATTCTACGCGGACTGTAAATGGATGTGTGTTTTAATGCATTTTACTCATCATATGGTTTTTAGCATTGCGTTGCTGTCTTCTCTGAGAAAATCATTTCTGTTATTCTCTATTAGAATATCGACTGATGACGTCACATTTCTTGTTTTTATTTTTCTATATGGTTTGTTGTTGCATTTTTTGAAAGTAACATCATTATTTATTTATACAGTGTTGTCAACTACGACGATTATTTTTCAAGATGCTTGTTGTTATAGTTTGTATTAAATCGTAAATGAAATACATACATATATAGTGTTCTTTAAGTTAGCGAGTTTTTGTTGTTGTTGTAGCAACGTGACCTGTATTTATATGTATCCAACTTAATCTATTCTTACTCCTCTTCATCTTCACTCTGTTCAACCAACTCAACAGTATCCAGACGCATCGTATGGGTCCATAGGGACTGGGCTTCAATTGGGTTGGATTTGCTCTGAAATTGAACAGATGGTGCACGCCATGTGGCCCAAACTCACAAGCAGGACATTGGTCAGGAATAGTAATGTCATTGGTCCTAGAACAATATGAATTTAACACACTTCAGGAGAAACTGAGCATGATGTTATAAGCTGTGACCGTCATCATTCTTATTTTCTCCTGCGGGTGTTCTATAGGTGACGTCTGAAAAAATTCCGTTACAGTCCTAAGGACAGTTTTTGACAGGTTCGCAGCTTCTTTCATTTTACCACGCTGACACTTGGTGTCCATACAAGGGTAGCGTAATTTACCATTGACCAGCCAATAGTTTTGTTTGTAGTTTCTTTGTCTATACTTCAAGTACTACCGGCTAGAGACTTGAGGACCTTGTTTCTACTTCGCATCTTGTCGCAGTTTGCAATGGCTATGCGTAGGAACCAACGAGGCTATCAAATAACACTTAAGATCTTTGGATGCTTAACCGTCAGAATTTGGGCACCGTCGATAGATACATCTGTGCGTTTTTCTCCGGTTCGCGCTTTTCCCCGGTTCCATTTTCCAGATTTCGGACACAATACGCGAGGCTGTCGAATTTAAGAATTAAGAATTTTAAGAATTTCAAGGAGGTTCTATATTTCGCGATAATCGTAGTACTTTAGTATCAGCATCGAGATTCCATCTAGGCCTATCGCATTCGAAGATTTAGCGGCTCTGATAACCTGAGCAAATTTACTCGATGCAAAAACATATGGTACGTTGTCAACTTGAATACCGTGAACCTTCACAACGTTACTTTTTCTTCTTGTTTTATCTGTATCAGGTTGCCTTATAAATTTACGGGCACCGTTCATGGTTCGATATGGTGTTATCGCTGAAGGTTATCGCGATCCTATCAGCCCCTTTTGTTAGGTTTCACAGATATTTGACCGTAGATCATAGCCTGCTGATTTCCCGTTTAAGAATGTTGACCAACTTACTGATGTTCAAGTTTTGTTAGCATATTCTGGAGTCGCTGGGGTTCGACGAAGATCATCCTTCTCATCTGTGAGTCTAGTCCCTAGGATATGGAAGTCCGGTCTCAGGATTTTAATTCTTCGGCAGATATGAAAAGTGAGTCGGCTGAGAGGATGGTGTTGTAATATTTCTTTTTTTTCGGAGCACACGTCAGAGGGGGAAGTAAACTTTTTGAAGCCTCCTAATCTCCTTTTTCTGGTTTTTATACGTTCGACGTTCAGAGATCACATAGCCAATAGAATTGTTGAGCTTTATAATTCTGGGTAAATGGTCTAATCCTAGATCAATTATGGGCCGCCACGTGGTATAATTGATCGTGCCAGCGCTGCAGATCGTAACATCTGAAAAGCTGATATCACTAATAATTGTGATGAGGGCATCATAGTTTACAGTGCAAAATGTGAAATCGGCGATTTGTGCTGTACCTTTCTCATCTTCCCCGAGATTCGAGAGCCAGTGTTCGTAATGGGCATTGAAATCTCCCAACACGACCCGGCTAACATCTTCAAGGAGAAAATTAGGTGCGGGCGATAGCTTCATGCTCCTGACCTGACTGCTATCGCTTGGAACAAGCTTTTAATTAAAGGAAAAAATTTAATTTTTCCACAAACCATCTGTAAAACCATTTGCTCAAATAAGTATTTGTACAGGGTGTAGAATATGTCGTTTACTTAATTTTTTAAATAATATAAAAAAATTATTTTTAGACCGTATTTTGTTAAAAAAAAACACTTTGGCAACACTTATTATCTACCTTCAAAACAATTTCTATGACGTTATAATTGTTAGTTTTATAGTATACATATGTATTTAATAAAGCGATACATCATATTACATTTATTAACAACACACACATACATACATACATATGAATGTATGCATGCATTAGTTAGGATAGGTTTACACTACACTTTCTGTTTTTTTAAATATGTTAGATTTTAACATTATTACTTTGCTATGTGCATACATAAGATGAAGCGAATGTTATCTTAACATTTTAAAATAGTATAAAAGTAACAGGATTTATGTAAACTTAACCTAAATTACTGTTAAGTTATGTTAACCACGTACTAAAAAACAGTATACGAGAGAGTTCTTTTCTATACAAAAAGAGTTTAACATAAACATGTAAACAAAAGAACGGTTTTTAAAACAAGAACAACAACAGTTGTTATGCATTTATCAGAAAAATAAAACTCATGTTACAAATACGGGGTTTTAAATAACAAGCACATGCATGCTTTTGAGCTCATTTAAAGTACAACCGGTGCTCGTATAAGTTGTGCTAAATTGGAAGTGAATAATAAACAAAGGAAACAAAGAACACTAGAAAAAAATAAACGCAAGTGAAACAAAGAATACAAAATAAAATATTTACAACAACAATAATAAATTATAAACAAAAACTAAATAAAAAAGAATAGAAAACTAAACAACAGTTAAGGCAACTGTAGTGTTTAATCAAGAAAAAAAACGAAGTGTATTTTTGTGTACTTTTTCAGAAACAACAAAAGCAAGTTTTAATTAATGGAAGAGCAGCAGCCAGCAGCATCTGCAACGATGGAATCTGATGATAACAAGAAAAAGAATTTTCAAGTGAGTTTTTGTTTTGTCAATGTTTTCTTTTAACTAAATGATCAAAAAAAAAAAACTTGTAAATTTGATTTTTGGGCGTCTCTATAGGAATTTTTTTCGTCATCCAAATTATGTTGTTGCTTTAGTTATATGTACATGCATATAAAGACATACATACATAAAACATATAAACCGTTGCAAATTGTTAGCGCCAGTGTTTATATACTTATGTATGTACGTAAGTGCGTATGTGTGTATATAATGTTAAATATGCCAGAAACTGGGTGAACTCGAAATAATATTATTTCTTTTAAGTTGCCATCGTTGTTTTTGTTGTTGTCCTATACTGTCTGTCTGTGCATACGTACATATATATTTTGTTCATTTCATCTACATTTGTATGCACATACATATTAATTTGTTGTTGTTTTTCTTTTAACTTTTACTACTCATCATTTATTTAAGAGTTACATACTCTGTTCTCGTATGTTCTTATTTTTTTACTCATTTGTTATTAAAAATTCTCTTTAAGTGTTAAAGAACTTTAAAAAGAAAAGAGATTTCTACGCAAAATTAACGTATAAATGATAATAGTGATGAGAGAAGGAGACAACAATAAAAATTACAGTTTTCCCACATATTTTATTTATTGTTATTTTTTTGTATTTGTTGTACGAAAACAGTGTTGTTAACTGTACAAATTAGAAATAACATGAAATTATCAGAAAAGGTTTGACTTTTGTTGTTATTTATCAGTTTTTGTTGTTTAAGAAGTACAAGTATTTTTTATAATAAATCGAAATTAATCTAATTCGGTTTTTTATATTTTCTCTTAAATATAATGATCCACATGTAAGAGAGTGATCACTTTTGAAAGCCTACATTCAACCATAGCTACTAAATTTGATGATTTATTATCATTTTGACGATTTTTACGATTTTGTCCCCAAATAGCATATTGACAATCCTTATTTAGACGATTTTGAGGAATAAAGTTTTTTATTATATAACTTTAAAAGCAAATAAAAAATTAAAACAAAAATTTGCAAATACACTATTATTAGCCCACGCTTAATTGTATTTAATGTATTCTTGCCTCGATTTGTAAATATTCGTCTTTTCTTATAATTTTCTAATAAAACCTTATTTTTCGCTTAATTGCCTATTCACCCCTGTTTTTTTTTTAATATTTCGCTCAAATTTTTCTCGTTTAATTAACAAAAGTATTTATTGGCTATTAAACTTCAGCTAAATGCAACTATGCTTTTATAGGAATAAATTTTTCGGTTCAATTTTCTTTTAAAATGC
The DNA here is from genome assembly GCA_023159175.1 of Wohlfahrtia magnifica. Taxonomy (NCBI): domain Eukaryota; kingdom Metazoa; phylum Arthropoda; class Insecta; order Diptera; family Sarcophagidae; genus Wohlfahrtia; species Wohlfahrtia magnifica. The sequence continues at coordinate 2,494,790 of JAKWBJ010000203.1, forward strand.
ATAGTCGGTACAACGTTGTTACCTCTGCAATAACTTCTTTACCATAAATGCATACGTGCAAACGGTTGAATACCTTTTTCGCATAATTATTCAAAAATCATGGATTTTTTGTCGAGGTAATTATCCGGGAATTACAGTATTGCTTCTGCAAATTTACATTAGTAATAGCAAGAGGTAGTTATAGCATATTCTTAATTATTTACTTACATACAGCAACAAAAAAACAACAGTTCAGGTCTTCGATTTAAGATACATAGGTAACACTATGCCACAAAAGTGTTTGAATGACATTGAAAACTGCATTCTTTAATATATTATATGTATGGCCAAAACACTCGCAAGTTTTATTTTAATTTTGTAATCCTATTTAATAAAAAACTTAAAAACCAATTTTTTCGCCATAAAATGTATAATAAATAAACAAATTAAGAAAAAATAGTGGAAACTTTGATTATTCTGTGTACGACGACATCCAACTTAGCTTTATAAGTGTTTGAATAACTGAAGCAACCTTTCTTTAATTTTACAACCTAATTTAGTCTATTAGCCTTCAACACGCCAAATTTTTTGTAAGTTCTAAGGAGAACTTCTCACATGCTTGAGTTAAAATTGACTTATGGTGTTAAGCAGATGACGGATTTGTTTTTTGTGCCTGTATTTTTGATATGCTTACAGGTGTTCATTAATTTTATTTGTTAGTAAATTTTTATTTGTTAGTAAAAATATGTTTTTTTTAGTATTTATAATGCAATTATGGACATTTGGTGGGATCAAGACGTAATTTTGTTCCATGAGCTGTTAAGAATCGGTGATCAGAGCAGTCTATAATTACTTTGTTTTAACCATGAATTATGAGAATAATGCCCGGAATATAAAGATAAACAAAGTTAACAAAAAATTGTTAGAAACGATCAAGTGCCGTATCCGCCGTATTCTTCAAACACTGCTCCTTCTGACTATTGGCTGCTTTTACGGATACAATATCTTTTGACAGGCCACCGAATCACTTCTTTTGAAGAAACATAAAATTGGCTTCAAAAGACGATTTTTTCTAAAAGGGAATTCGGCAAATGGCTAAGAGGTGAAAAAAGATAATTATTATGATATTTTTTGATAAAAAAGGACCGAATTAATTTGTACTTAGAATATGTAAATTATACTTATTTGTATCGTTAAACTACAAAAACCTTTAAATAAAAAACTGCTCGCGGTTTTTTTTAGATATAATACGATAAAAAACCCTGATAGGTTTATTTAAATGGTTTACCAGTGGATTGCCAACCATGTTTTGCTTAGACAAATTTACTAGCCTACATTTTGTAGGCGTTTCGAATGGATAAATTCTATTTTTTTTTGGTACAAATCTCTTGTTTCACAAATATCCAAATTAAACGCAAGAGTGACTTCTAGAGACAGTGAACGGGCTTTTTTTCTATAGAAAAATTAATTAAAATTTTAAATTAAAAAAGATTAAAAAAAATTATGCCCTAAGCACGATTTTTTTATAGAACAAATTTTTATTAAAAAAGCAAAACACAAAGTCTAGAGGAAAAAAGAATACAGCATATGTTATAAATCTAAAAAAATGTACAGTGCTGCATAAAAGTATAGGTAATTTTTAAAAATTTGTATGGAGAACATCGATGTGGTCAGAGTTTTAATCACAGCAAGTAGGACTTACAGGATCATTTTCATTCTTCATTATTTTATAAGACATTAATTTCAATGATGAAAAAAAATTACGATGTAAGGATCACCACCAATAACTGTATTTTATCCGGTAAAAACAGAGCTTTTATATGTGTCAATGATCTGTAAACATAGTTTTCCTAAAATTGCTTATATTTGAGGCAAACATCTGCTGTATAAGTACTTCACTTGAAAACTATGGAATGAGCTTAATGATGGCTCAGATTTGTTTACAATAATGCATATGACATTAAAAGAAATTCCTGGTTGAGACCAACGAACTCAGAAGAACCAGAACCGGTATAAAGCACACTATATATTTGATTAAATACCAACGTTTTGCTAATCGTTTGCTTCGATTACTACCATCTAAGGTAGAACCGTCAATATTGAGTATTACGCCTAGAAATTATACGTCTCTATGAACGTTTAAAAGGATCAGAAAAATCTCAAAAAGGCTGTACCAAATAATACTTATCACAAGTGCTTAATGAATGAACAAAAGCACGATGTATACGTACGTACTAGTTTCACTTAATTTAGTTTAGTTATAGTACAAATTATTTAAATTGCTGTAAGCTAATAGCCTAAAAATATGGTTTTAATTCCATTAGACCTTTTGTTCCTTTTTGTGTTTTCAAAGCAAGTTTTGTTTTAATTATTTATTAAAAATTAATTTTAATGAAGTTATCAAATTTTTTTTTTTTTTGGAAACCATATTTTTTTCAGCCTGGAAAACAGGTAAACTTCCAAAAAATTTGCCGTAATATTTTACTAATTATTAAATTATAAAGCAGTTTTGCCTAAATCAACAGCTTTAAAAAAACGAATAGAATTTTCTTTTGTTTTAAAGGGTTAATTAATGGTCCCTTTTTCAGCAGGCCTTTTCTAATAAAAAGTTTTTTTTTTATATATTTTTTTTTAGATTTTTCAATTTATTAAAACTCTCTTCTCTTTTTTAGTTTCAGTTTCAATACGAATTTTTGTTCTTCTTTTCCATTTTTCCACTAATTGGTTTTTACTAACCTTTTTCCACTCATTTTTTTCACAATTAACTGCCCATAAACCCTAAAAGTATGCCAAAGTTGTTTATATTCAAGTTATTGAATTTGAATAAAACTTTTTCAGTTTGTTTTGTTTTTTGAAGTATGTTTGATGAGTCTTTGTTTGAGTGTGTGTTTGTACTGAAAGATATTCGTAAGTTTGTTTTTCTTAATTTGAAAACAATAAAACCTTTGGAAACCATAAACACAACAAAAAGTTGAATATACATATTTAACATGTGCACATAAATATGCTAATGAAATTATGCCTAAAATTATGCTTTAATAAATAATTAAACTTATCAATATGTGTTAAGTGGTTGTTAAATGCAATTAAAGTTATAATTAGAGATTTTTAGATATTTGAAATTAAAGAATGTTAAAAGGAGAAAAAAAATACAACTTATTGAGAGGATCCCTGATAAAAATTTTAGAGTAAGCTATAGGCTTGGACCATTTTGGAAAATTTTTTTCTTTTTGCTTCAACTATATAACGGCTCAAAAGATCAGTTTAAAACGTTAGCTAAGGTGGTATTTTTTCATTTTATTATGTTATTTTTACAGTTCTGTGATGTAAAGGATGATAACAAAATAATAAGTTACAAATCTTAGGTAAAGAACCATTTTGGTTCATTCATGTTAATCGATTCTTTTATGAATTTGGTTACAGACCAAGTGCAAAAATCAAGTTTTCTCAGTAAATGAAGCGCAACTTATTTTTCGTTATATATTGGATGTGTACAATAGTGGTCAAAACATTTGCAACTATAGCAGTTTTCTATCTCTCCAATTACCCATTTAATTCCGATTTGTTGTTAATCCTTAATTTTTTGTATATTTATAACTTTATTGTGTTTTTTTTTTTTTTGTAATAGCAAGAAGAAATCATCTTCTGATTAAAGCAGCGTCCGGCAAACTAATATTAATGCATTTTACAATTGTGGTAATAATTTAAGGCGCCATTTTGCACTGTATTTTTCCATTTGTTTTCTCTTCAGTTCTCTTTTTTTATTTTTTGCCTATGCGCGTGAGTACGTACGTGTGAAAACAGAAGAGAAGAGCTCCTCTTTGCGGGAATCTAGATTAAACACAACAAAAATTTGAGAGAGAGAGTCCCAACTATTCCTCACCTCTCTTACTCTATATGACAAACTTTTTACTTACAAACCTTTAGGAATGACTATATTTACACTTCCTTTTCATAATGCGAGTTTATGACACTTTTAATATATTAAAAAATTGTACATTAGTTATTCAGCTTCTCTAGAAATAACAGTTTTACTAAAAGTGATATTCGTGCATTACATTTTTCGACAAAATTTGATTTTCACATGATTATTCTCACTAAAATACTCTATTCAAAAATCAACAATTTGTCGAATATCCATCCATAGGATGCAAAAGAAGTAAGATCTCGGGTAACAACATTACACGAAGACAGAAAAACCAAACACTTTTTTGTGAAATATCATAAAGCAATACCTGGAGAAGCAAAATCTGAAACTCCCATTAATGCTAGTATTTCAATGGTTGACCATTAATAGTAGAGCTAGGGAATATGCTCTCAGAAGCTATAAGGTTGCAAAAAACCAACGGAGAAATTCGTCTTTACTTTGTACGAGCACATGCGAATTGGACTCCGCAACAATGTAAAACAATATTGTTGTCTGACGAGTCTTTAAGGATCGAAAGGAAAATTTCGTGTACGAATGAATGGTGGCGGTAATATTGTTGTTTAGGGTGAATTTTCCTACTATATATCATGGCATCTGCAAACGGCAAATTATGTTGACGGCGGATGTATATGATATTCTTGCCTGGAGTTCTTACGATACGGTAAAAATAAGATCAATTCAATTGCATTAAATTTTTTACTCCATACATCACCGATTAATGCATTGTTTTCTTTATTCTCTAAAGAGACTTGTTGCATTGATTTCATATGCACTCATTTTATCCAAAAGCCATACAAATTGAAATACCGGAATTACAGAGTACAAGCGATAAACTAGAAATTAAACAAATGGAACTCAATATAACCCTCCAAACTGGTTGAATTACAAATAAATTTATAATAAAAAGTAAAATATTTAATGTTTTAAAAAACAATAGTAAGATTATAATAAAGAGTAGAAAGTTTTTTTTTTTACCTAACAGCAGGGTTAAAGTTAACACAGATCTAATAGTATAACATAGGCTAAAGTTAAACCAGATCTAATAACGGGTCAGCCATCTAAAGTTTTTTTTTTCAACTAGTGCTTATTTCGCGAATGGTAACACAGCTCATGTCTGATTTGACAGATAATTAGTTTTATCCTTCCGCTGAACGAATATGGTTGTGTATACGCTTGAACAACGCTAGGAAATATTGCGACATTACTTTGAAAATCATGGTAATGTTGCAGAATCAACAATCATCTTTTCAGATGAAGCTCATTTTGATCTTGGCGGGTATGTAAACAGATAAAATTGTCGCATTTGGGGCACAGAAAACCTGTACGCATACATTGAAAAGCCGATACACCCAAGACGAGTCACTGTTTGGTGCGGATTTTGGTCCAGAGGCATAATTCGAAAATAAGCAAGGAGTGGCCGTTACAGTCAATGGCGATCGTAATCGGGCCATGTTGAACGAATTTTTGTTCACAAAAATTGAAGAGGAGGATATTAGCAACATTTGGTTTCAACAGGACGGCGCTACGTACCACACAGCTGAAGCTACACTCGATGTTTTGCGCCCTGTTTAAAAAAAAAAGTTTATTTGGCACACCCTATAGTATAACATAGGCTAGGTTACCCCGTAGCAATTATAGCCTCGAAATTGATATAAGGTTTATTTATGATTGTAAATTAATATCCATCTTTTAAGGTTTTGGACAGAGAAAATAGTCATGGCTGAATTATGATTGCGGTGTTATTTTTCGATAAAAAAAAACAATCACAAGTCACGATGAACAGTCAATGCTGGGCGTTTTTTGCACAGTACTTACAAACCGAGATAGTCCGCTGTTGTTAAAAGAACTTGAGTATCCCAACATTTGATCGAAGTTGACAAATTTTCTATGGTTTTGGTACGTTTAGGATTATTCTTACTTAAGCCGGATCTCCAACCTATTGTTGGTCCTTGTTCTGTATACATCAAAGCATACTTTCAGGTTAATATATTGCAATTCAACGCATTAAAATAAACTTTTGGGCCAATAAAAAAAGGCATTAGTTCATACATTTTAATTAAAAATACTGTACTGTCTGTCTGTCATATTCAGGTGTATCTTTTTTAATTTCTTCTGTTAAGTTTACAATTTTTCATATGCCATGCCAGCAACAGTATTTTTTAAGTGTTTGTGTCAGAGTATATTCTTTCAATATTAAATGATTGAATAAAAACAACAACAAAAAATATAAAATTCTTAAGGGAAATTATGAAAATGTTTTGCAAAAAGTAAAATAATTGACGAATATTTAATGAAGGTTGTCAAGTACAAAATAACGTTTACTTTGAAGGATATGTTTGGAAAAAAAGGGTTTTCTTTTAAAATATGGCATATGTTTAATGGTAGGGGGGCAGCTTTTAACATATTTTTCTCAATATTTCTCTAATTACTTATAAACATTTTATTTGAAAACATATTTCTTTTTTCAAAGAAGAGCCTGTCAGGCAATAAATAAAAAATGAGCACAAAATGAACATGAGTGCCATGTGATGTGGTGGAGCAAAAAGGGTGAGGAGATGGTTACAAGTATTTATGAAAAGTTAATTACGGTTTAATTAAACCAATAATTCATATTTTATAGCTTATCTCTTGTTAAGAGTTGTATTGTTTTGCGTTATCTGTGTTACACTGAAGACTGTTCTAACGGAGTAAAATGCTAATGGAAAATTTTTTTGAACATCTAATTGTCTAATTGACTTGATTTGAGTTTCATACAAAACTTTTCTTTTTCGCGAAATTGCCACAAACCATCTGCCGATTATTTAAATGGATAGAACACATTCGTACTTTTCAGCTACTTAGCAAAAAACCATTTTTTGTTTGGCAGAAAATTCGACATTTTCTGAAGAAAACATTTTTTATTGTTTACGCTGTTTTGTGTAACGTCTAAAGCTACGGTCACATTTGGCAAATACTTAATGGAAAAAAGTAGCCACTATTTAAAAAAAATATATATATATATATATATATAAATAGAAACACTTCCTTCTATGACAACATTTCTTAAAAAGTTATTTAAGAACAAACAATAGTACCAAAAAATTTTTAATATTTTTTACTAATTTAATTTGACAAAATAAACTATAAAAAAGCAAATATTTTTATAAAATTATGGTTACGTTTGTCAAATGGGACCGTATTTTAACACTTACACTTTTTGTTCTTAATGCCGAATTTGTTAGTAATATAAAATTACATTAACAGCCGTTAAACGTGGCCTTTATGTTTAAATAATCCAACTCTCATTAACTCTTTCTCGTTCTTTGCTCTCTTTTATAAACAATTTTTTATTTTTATTTCTGTGCAACGTTGCCGTTTTGGTTATTTTTAACCAAAAATGGTTATCTTTTTCTCTGATGTGTAGATGCGTACTTTTTTTCCATTTTGGTTACTTTTTTCTCGAAGTAAAAAATTAAGGTAATGACCTCTTTTAACGTTTATTACCCAGGTTCTTCCTAAGTGTATCACTTTAAAAACGGGTGTTTTGACAAACTCCTTATGGTAACATATGGATTTCATACCAAAAGGCTGAATATTTTTTCGAGGCCAAGAATGAATCGAACAAATTTCTTATATTCTCTTCTAAAGTGAAAGGTACTCCGATCGAAACAGATATTAGTCTGACGGGCAATGTTTGGATAATAAGGCCGCTGAAACAATTTGCCTTTGCATTTTTGTCTTCCTTTTTCATATCAAAATCATTACTTTCCAACTGCATAAATAATCTCTCGCACTCTGAGATCGGTATGACATATTCAGCTTTGGCAAACAATCGTTGTTTATACTATTTCGTTCAGTGGCTAAGTGAGGATAAATATCAGACACATTTCACTTCAACGCAATTGTTTGTTTCGGGTATTTAGCGACTCATTAAGATATCTGTTAGTAAAGGCCTCTAAAGTAAGCATATGATCGAATTGTCTATTGTGCGAAGTTAGTTAACATGTAGTTGAAATATTTAAAACAAATAGGAATTTTTGTACCACTTTTTTTCACCAGTCTATATTCAGTCAATACTGCTATAGATTCCACACATAAAATTATATTTTTATGTATTTTGTATTAAAATTATGATTTAAAATTTTTGTTATTTTTTGGTTACTTTTTTATTGAAAATTGGTTACAAAAAAATCGAAGTTGTGGCAACGCTGTTTCTGTGTTTTTTGGCTTTGTTTTGCTTTTGTTTATATTTTGTAAAGCTATTGAACCTCTTGTTGGTTTGGTTTTGGTTGGTTGTTGTCGTTGTTGTTCTGCTCTTTAGCCTCCCTATCTTTTTTTTCTCTCTTACACTGCGTTATACTTAAGGCACCTTTTTTTATTCATTTCCCTCTTACTCTTACGTCCTTAATTTTGTTGATTTTGTTGGTTTTGTTTTAATAATCTCAATCTGAATTATATACACCACCATATCAAGGACATGATAAGTGAGTTTGTGTGTAGAATGATGCTCCCTTAATACAAACGCACATAAACATTTAGTTTTTTTGTTTTACCTTTACTACAAGAGTTAAGAGTACGGCAGGAGGGGAGAGTAGGAGAAAAGTGTTTAAAAAAAAACTTGCTCTTGTTAATGTTTTGAACCTCTCCATTCATAAAAATTTCTTATAATTCGAGAGAATGCAATTCATTGAAGCTTTAACTTTTAAGTGGGAATTTTTTTGTTCTTCTCTTCTTGTACTTGTACTTGCATTTGTGCGTCTATAAATTTGGCTGTTTGCTGTGGTTTGGCTGTTGCTGTGTATTTAGTTTTAAAAGGAAGGGCAGAAAAAAAATTTTCAAAATATTTTTTCCTTATAATTTTCATGTTTTTTGGTGGCTTTAATTTTAATTAAAAAAAGTTTAGCTTTTTTATTTAAAATTTTTAAATTAATTTCTTCATAAAATGCACATGATAATATAGTGTTTTGTTAAAAATAATGTAAAAGTTAAAAAAAACCTTAGTGTATGAATGCATGTATGTAATTAAATTTGTTTTCTGTTGACAATTGAAATCTTTTTTTTTAATTTTTTTATTTTTGTTTAAAATTTTAAAATTAAAAAAGTTTTATCCTGAGTTTTCCTACATTTTAATAAAATTTTGTAACGCTGTAGAGAAGGAAGTATTTAAGCACTTTAAAAACGTTTTTTTTTCAAATCTAAGTCGAAAATCTAATAAAATTGTTGTGCTATATATACAGTGTCGTGCAAAAGTAAAGAAACCATAATATAAGAAAATACAAGGTACTGCCACTTTCTCATTTTTTCTGACGTATTACCATTTGACAATAAAGGCGAACTGACATCTATGTTGAAATTTGTGCAACCATACACTGCTCGCAAAATCCCATTTTTCATATAATTTCTTCTTTCGAATTCGATTATGAAATCGTAATAGAAGGCAAAACAAAATGTTAAATGTGCACACAAAGAAAAAGAATCAAAAAGAAAACAACTTAAAATAAATCTTTAATAAAACCTTCAAATTTTCCATTTCAATACATATTTTTTTAGTATTTTTCTGAAATAGCTTGGGTTGGCACTTATGCTGCAAAATTCTAAATAATATTCTAAATTTATAATCTTGATTAAATTACACAAAATTGTGTAAAATTTCTGGGAATAATAATCCTTTTCCTGAATGTGGCAACGCCTTTTAAATGTTTACATATAAAACAAATTATAAAAATCTCGTTTATTGTCAAACAATTTTGAGAGGAACTATCTTCTAATTCTTATATCATGAAAGCAACAATCCATGTAAAAACGAAAAATGTTATTTATTTTCGAAAAGTAATTCATTTAGAAAAAAATTTGTTCTGTAATTTATTTTTTATATACATACATATGTACATAAAAAAATATTTTATTATATATTTATACTTTATTTTTTATATACATAAAAATATATTACTTTACGTTTCTTCAAATATCAGCAAAAACAATCGAGGTCCTCCAATGAAGGTGTCCAAACAAAGGCAACAAATTAATATTTCGTTGATGAACCTTTAGTTCTTAAAGCTTCCCTACATCTGATCGGCAAGAAATGAAACAAATAAGTACGGATTCCGAAATACGTACACATTCAGCTTCTAGATTTTCGAAGAGTTCGGTTTGGTCTTAAATTTTGTTCCTGAAATGTTTTCTTCAATATTTCAAAGAGATATAAGTCGGGGACTGTGCCTGCCGATCTTGAAATAAATTAAATATTGTTAGAAAGAAATAAAATTATTCGTTTTTATAGAGCTTGTTGGTTTTCTTTTGCACGACACTGTAGGTATTTAACATTTGTCACTGCTAATTAAAATATATTTCGCAACAAAAAAACTTCTATGGCACTGTTGATTTTCAGTGGTCTAAAAACTTTAGCATGAACTTTCTTATATCTAGCAATTTCTAGAACCCTAGTTATTAATTGAATGTATGAGAGTGTTAATATGTCAGATATAGTTTCTTGTGTGCAGTAGTTTAACCTCACACAATAGTTAGTCTGTGTTTGTTGATGTAATGCGATGTTGATTTATTATTCTTTATTAAACTTTTAACATGATAGCAGAGCGCTTTGCATTACTCTACCACGATAGCCGCTCTTCTAAGTGACACTCAACGTGATAAACATAAAATATTGGTGGGAAGTTTTACTTTCTTTAAATAGGGGGCATACCAATTAGCAAAACAGTTTACGAAACATATTGAAGCTTAAAGAAGCTAGAAAGCGATCATGCATGCGTCATTATATTAACCTGTGCTAGCGGAACACTATACAATGCTTCTTTCTACTCACTAAAGTCTCTACAAAATATATTATCGTAATTACATAAGCGCTGTCTGGGAAAATATATCTTGGTCAAGAGGGTGAGGAATGCTAACTCTATAATGAGTCTAAAATAGACTCTACTTGCGATTTGGTTCTAAACCACAACTACTAGGTCTAGTATCAAAAAGACCCTAAGATTCTTCGATGAGTAAAAGTGTAGAATTAACTAAAAGGTCAGATTTAACAGCTCCAAGCGGGACATCTTAATTTATTTAAAACAACAGAATTAGCTGCTTCACGAACTAATGCCAGTAGGTATCAAAAGGCTGCATAAGGTGTGATGCCTTTTCTCTGCATCGTAGTGTTAGGAACCATAAGATGTTGATATTTTATTATTAATAAAAAAACTTTGTTTTATTGCTCACTGATGACCTAGTATATATAACCAGGACAATTAGAGAGTCTCAACTAAAGGCGAAAAAAAGGTGTTATTCTGCATTGTGACATTGTAAAGTCACACATTTACAATAAAATTTGACTGAACTTTGCACTGTCTGACGATTATTTTGGCTTCATTGTCTTCAAAACTCTCTCCTTACGCTGCCTGACGTTCACCTTGGCTTCGTTGACTGCAAAACTCTTATGAATTAGCTTATGACTTATGAAAATAACCCAAGGTTATGAAAAGGGGCCAAAAATATGCTCTTAAAAAAGTGTTTTATGAGCGTAAAATATGCACTAAAAGTCCAAAAATATGACCTAACATTTTTCAAAATATGCTCTAAAAAAGCATAAATATTATCTTTGTTAATAGAAAAAAGGGTTTCATTCTACAATTCAATATTGTTTAAAAAAACACATATCGTCATATAAAATCCAAAAAATTCAAAATTGTTTTTTGATTGATGAAGCAGCCTTTCGGAGTATAAAGTTTTTGTCAAAAATATTCTAAGCTTTACCTAAATGTTTTTTTTTGTTTTCAATTTTAGTAAAATTTATGAAATGTAGTTTAGGATTTTTTGAATCTCATTTGACAATATATCAAAAGCAAGATATAAAAAGTTTAACAATTTTTATTTGTTGTCGTAACAAACAATAAGGTATTGACTTAAATTTTTAAAAGTAAAGCGTTGTCTATTACGTCCTTACGTCAAACTTTTTTATACATTGAATGAATGCCTTTATGTAATGTGGACATATTTAAAGCATAACAATTATGCTTAATTTGAAGAAGATGTGTTAGGATCATTTGTATAATGTTGGCATATAATATGCTCTAAAAATTTAAAATGTTTAAAATGCTCTTTAAATACGAAACAAATCGAAAACATACTCTTAAACTGAAATATGAACAAAACATGCTGTTATAAGCAAAATATGCAAAAAATATGCCCTAACAAATCGATGCAAAAATCCATAAAAATTCTTAGAAGGGATAAATATCTCACATTCGACTTGATATTGTATGCATGAGAAAAACTTGCAATTGCACATTTCTGGTTTTTCTGGTCATGAGTCATAATAATGGCAAATATGTATTTGATTAAAGTTGTGTATCAAGAAAATTTTAGCTCAGAAATATGGTAAAAACTGCAGATGCTTTTTATGGTGTAGATACATATTTGTTTTATATAGAAATGCAAAGTTTCATGCATAAAAGCAATAAAAAGTGAACATGTTTTCTTTTAATTTTATTGCCCCCAAAACAATGCTTTAATTATGTATTCTCTTGTCATATAAAGGGTCCGCCATCTAACGTTTTTTTTTCAACTAGTGCTTATTTCGTGAATGGTAACACTTAGCTCATGTCTGATTTGACAGATAATTAGTTTTATCCTTCCGCTTGAACAACGCTGGGAAATATTGCGACTTACTTTGAAAATCATGGTAATGTTGTAGAATGAAAAAAAGAAAAAAATCATCTTTTCAGATGAAGCTCATTTTGATCTTGACGGATATGTAAACAAGCAAAATTCTCGCATTTGGGGCACAGAACACCCGCATGCATACATTGAAAAGCCGATACACCCAAGATGAGTCACTGTTTGGTCCGGATTTTGGTCCAGCATAATTGGGCCATTTTTCTTTGAATATGAGCAAGGAGTGGCCTTTACAGTCAATGGCGATCGTTATCGGGCCATGTTGAACGAATTTTCGTTTACAAAAATTGAAGAGGAGGATATTAGCAACATTTGGTTTCAACAGGACGGCGCTACGTGCCATACAGCCGAAGCTACACTCGATGTTTTGCGCCTTGTTTTTGAAGATCGCATTATCAGTCGCAGAGCTGATGTCGTTTGGCCACCTCGGAGCTACGATTTGACACCGTTGGATTATTATTTGTGGTGTGCCGTCAAAGATAAGTGTTACGCCAACAAGCCAGAGACAATATTCGTGAAGTCATTGGTGAAATACAGCTGCACACAATCGATAATGTGCTTAAAAATTGGACCGATCGTGTAAGCTACTGCATGGCCAGCCGAGGCAGCCATTTGAATGAAATTATTTTCCATTATTAATCGGAAGGATTGTACTTTCAAATAAAAAAAGAAATTTGGGAAAATATTCAGTAGTTTTTTTTATAGAATTTCAAAAAAAAAAATATTTGGCGGACCCTTTATTTTAATTTATTTGCTTGCTTGTATGTATCTTCACCCTGTAACATGTCTTAATTTATTTTTTTATTTTTCATCCTTAATACATGATACGTTTTTCTATCGCTGTTTAAATTTCTCTTTCTACTCGAGGATATTGATAATAATGTCAGAGATGATGTTTTACTACTGTAATAAAAAACCCACAAAAAGACGAACATAAAACGAAGCATAAAGAGCAGCAACAACGACGACAGCAGCAATGAAATTTATTTTTTGTTATTTTATATTTCCTTCATTGTTATTATCGTAATTAAACGTAAAGGACATAATAGACTGTCTGCTGCCTGCTTAACTGTCCATATTTAATTTTTAGTATTTTTTAAAGGAGAGAGTAATGCAGTGAGAAGTCTCTAAGATGGACAGAGAGGTAGAGAGAGAGAGAGAGATAGTACAGGCAACAGTGTTGCTATTAAAAAAAATTTAATTCTACCAAAATATCTTTAAAAATCTACCAACGTCTAAGAACCATTAAGAATAGGTTTTGCAATTTTTACTAACATTTTTCATGTGTTAATATAAGTACATACGTAATACGGTACAGTACGGTTTCCGAAAGGGCCGTTCTACTGGTGACCTGCTGGCGCTGCTCTCGTAGAAGTGGAACAAGTCCATTTATGATTTTGGCGAGAGTAAGGTTGTGGCTCTGGATATCTCAAAGGCGTTTGATAGAGTTTGGCACGAGGCTCTCATTTCGAAACTTAATGCTTTTGGTGTCGGTAGTCACTTCTCTCGATTTATATCAAGTTTTCTCAGAGATCGCTCTATAAGAGTGGTTATAGATAGGGTCTCATCCTACGAGTTCAGGGTAAACTCAGGGGTACCGCAAGGTTCTCTTCTTTCTCCTACTCTTTTTCTAATATTTCTTAACGACTTTCTTCTTCTCATTTCTAATCCTATCTACTCTTTTGCGGATGACAGCAACATTTGAACTCATATTCTTTTGATCGTAGACCGAGCCTTTTGGAGGTTGGGGTAAGAAGGATGAATATGAACGTCACACTCACAAGTGACCTGGTGAAGATCTCCGAATGGGGTCGTGCGAACAGGGTTGATTTTAATGCACGTAAGACTCAATGTTGTTTTTTAACACACAACGTGGTGGTGTGCTGTCATCTGTGTCAATGGGTAATGTGGATATTGAGGAATCAGATGCTCTTGATGTTCTGGGCATGAGAATTCACTGTGACGTTCGTTGGAATGATCACATATTTCAAGTGTCGAATGAAGCATTCAAGTGCCTTGGTTTTTTGAGACGGTGCAAGAAATACTTCACTCCATCTGATCTCCTTAATATTTACAAGACTCATATCCGACCCAAAATGGAATAAAACTCTCATGTATGGGCCGGTGCTTCAAAGACTATTTTGGAGCTTCTCGACCGCGTACAGGAGAAGGCGAAGATGCTCATCAATGACGGTAGGGTAGCCAACTCTATCTATTCATTGGAGCACCGTCGCAATGTGGCGTGTGTTTCATTGTTCTATCGGTACTATAACGGAACATGTTCTAACGAAATTAAGGAATTAATTCCTAAAAATCATATATTTTTACGTAGTACTCGTATTTCTCGTAGAGCGCATCCCTTTGTAGTTGATTGTCCAGTAAATCACACAACGCATTATAGGGAAAATTCGTTCTGTGGTCGCACTGTTCGGTTGTGGACTAATCTTCCAGCGGAAGTATTTCCTGCCACTTACGACATGAGTAAATTTAAATCTAACATCCATAAACACTACTCCCTCTGTCCTCCTTCCAATAACCTATTTTTCTAGTACCAGCACAATGCACTGCATGAGTAGGGGCCATCCCCTGGGTGCTGGTCTTATATAAAAAAAAAAAAAAAAAATATGAGCTGCAAAATAAAGTGTTCTATGAAAATTTCAACAAAAACAAGTGAGGCAAGGTGGGCACCAATTGGAATATGATTTTTATCTTATTATTTTTAAATTCTTTGTATAGAGTCTGAACAAAGTTTCTAAATCTAATTCTATCTTAGGCTAAGCTTTTCATCTGGGACTTTATCAGCTCCTTACTTCTAAATATACTCTCAACTGACCTTCGCCAGGTAATTTTTGGACGACCTCTGTTTCTCGAACCTTCAACAATCTTGTTTAGACTTTTGTTGCTTATGCTTAAGCCGCCAAAATAATTTAAGTAATATATTAAGTCCTTAAACACTTGCGCTTGGGTGTATAACATAAAAATATGTAATAATTTTCTTGCGAATTTTTAGCGTGTGAAATATGGGCACAAAATATATTAATTCGAAGTTTTGGTAATCGTTACCAATAAATTTTATCCAACTTTGTAGCGATATATGTATTTATTTCTTGGCTAAAGGTATGCTAAAGTTTTGAGGCCAGTAATGAATCAAGTGAATTTCTTCGTATACCGTGTCTTAAAAAAAAACGTATTCCAGTATGAGCTTTTGGACTATAAGATGTGTGAGCAAGACTTTCTCAAGCTATTTGCAGTGTTGACAAGTAGCGTACTAGATGACCTCAATATTCATGGCAATTTTAAAATTTTTGTTTTGATAGTCAAGCGGCGCTTCTCTTCTTAAATTTGTACACTATTACATTTCTATGGGGCATATAATATTGTTGCGGAAATGAAAATGCCTGCAAAGATATTTATTATTTAAACAGTGCTGCGAGTCGCAAATTTTAACGGTTTTGGTTTATTACAACATTCGAAATTAATACAAATTTACCACAAAAGGCGGCGCATTGTGCTTAGTGAATAAGTTATAATTTAACAGTCAAAGAGTAAAGTAGCGTTAAGGCGTTAGTAAAAGTGTTGAGGATAAAAACGTAACAATATAATAAGCAATATAATAAGGCCTATCAAGGCTGACTATAAAAGTAGTTTTTTAATAGCCTTGTAACAGGTGGCCAAGCGTTTTTATGACAAAATATTATTACGGCTTTATGTCTCCTTGCATTATTTTGAACAATACTTTAAATGAATAAATTGATCTCGATATAAGTCCCTTGTGCTTGTCTGACCCGATTTTAGCAGCTCATAATAGATGACACCCTACTGATTCTACAAAATGCAGATCATTACCATGTGACTAGGGATATGCGGCTATGGCTTTGATTCGTTACGTTAACTGAGCTCAACATAAGATTTTATACATTTTATGGATTCTTAGCCAGTAATGCATTTCGAACAAGAAAAATCATCGGCTCCATTTCGTGTGGTAGTACGTACCTCATTGGTGCTTGAGTGGTCCCTAGTGATTTTGAAAGCATTTCTTCAATTTGGCAGCAATCTTAATGGAGTAATGCCTTCGACTCATCTTCTTCGAACTTGTTTTTTACTGATCTAGACGATTTTTGCCTTTTGTGTCAAAAGCTTTACATCTCAATCCAAAAAACCATATTTCTGAGGTGGCAATAGATAGAACATATTCTGTATAAGCTTGTAATTTTATCAACAGGCATAACATTTGACATTTCGTTCACTGTATAACTGAGAATAAATTCGAATACCCTCCAAAATACCACGTAAGTTATTAAAAACGCAAACCATTTATAAAAGATATGTCATCTGTTGTGAATTCTACGTTTTTAAGTTAAACACCTGTTATGTTATACACCTTTAATAGTCCACAATTCCAAGGCAATTAAAAATTCGTTTTTGGATAAAAACATTTGTGTGATAGAATAGAATGGTCAGCTAGTAGTTTTGATTTAAAATCCATAGAGAATATTTAGGCCAGTCTGCCAAAGCGTACTTTCGACAAGTATATGGAAAATATGGAATTATACCGCTCTGAACGTTACAAAATCTAGTCAAATCTATGCCAAGGCGATTGAAACACTTTATTGTATCCAATTAACAATAAAATCCAATGGTACAATAAAATGTTAGTTTATTAGCCTGCTTTAGAAACTATTGGTAACCTTAGTTAGTATGCTATACTTATTTCGTTCGAAAAAAACATTGTTTCTTAATTATAATACAATAAGATAAAGTTATTCAATACATATGTTCTATATCTACACTGCGTTCTTCCCTAAAGAGGTTTTGATTTGATCAAACAAGTTTCTGAAATAAAACCATTTGGTTTTTAAGAAAAACGTAACAAGTGTTGTGCGTTATATTTATTTGGCAGGGTGTAATAACTTGACTTTTATTATCTTTAAAACGTTTTAAACAGAAATACATTTACTGACC
The DNA here is from genome assembly GCA_023159175.1 of Wohlfahrtia magnifica. Lineage (NCBI taxonomy): Eukaryota > Metazoa > Arthropoda > Insecta > Diptera > Sarcophagidae > Wohlfahrtia > Wohlfahrtia magnifica. Next base: position 2,512,311 of record JAKWBJ010000203.1, read on the forward strand.
TCTAACCTTTTTTAAAAATAAAACTTTCTTAATTCTTTTCACTTATTATCTCTATTGTTTTTAATGCCCTTTGAACTTTTAAAAAATTGTTTCTTTCTATTTTTGCTCTCAAATATGAATTACAACTGCGGCTGCTGTTGCTGTTAGTCACTGTATGCGTTGATATTTATAAAATACAACAAAAAAATAAATATAAAAGAAAAACTTTTTTTTTTCAAAATCAAAGACAGTTTTTATCTTGACAGTCATGCAAAGAGGTCAAAGGTGGCCTGTGAAGTAAGCATTATGTGACGCATTTTGTTTAAGAAAAATAACTTTTTTAAAAAAAATTATTAATAGAAGCGAGTTTGTTTTTATCTGAAATGTCCTTGACGTTTAACCCTAATCTCTTACCATTTATATATTCCTTCTAATTTTAAACTGGAATGTTGTTTGGCTCCTAAAAAAATAAATCTAAAGGGTATGTGGCTGGATGGCATAGTGGTTTGTAAACGAATACATAAGATTTCTACCATTGCTTCTACACACATGCGTACACCTTTACAGTGTTTGTTACATCGCTGGTGGTACAGTACTTTATTATTCACTATGTGAGGTCATTTACGCTTTTAGTCAATACATATCATATTAAATATACCAAAGTCTTTAAAAAATACTTATACTCCAGTTATGAGTATGTTGCTGTATGGCATAGTGGTTTGTAAACCAATACATTATTTTCTACCATTGCTTCTACACACATGCGTACACCCTTACAGTGTTTGTTACATCGCTGGTGGTACAGTACTTTATTATTCACTATGTGAGGTCATTTACGCTTTTAGTCAATACATATCATATTAAATATATCCAAAGGCTTTAAAAAATACTTATACTCCAGTTATGAGTATGTTGCTGGATGGCATAATGGTTTGTAAACCAATACATAATTTTGTACCATTGCTTCTACACACGTGTGTACTAGGACTGCAAAACTATCGATAGTCGGCTCATTCGATAGTATCAAACTATCGAAACTATCGATAGTTTGCTTAAAAAACTATTGATACTATCGGATTCTTGTGGCAACAACATTTAAATGTGAAAGGGAAAGAATAATAATAAATAAACAGTGTTGAAACAAATAAAAGGGGCACTTTATTTTTTCCAGTATGTCATAAATTCGATGTATTGAAGTTTTTTGATGGAAAGGTAATCTATATATATAACGAAAATTATTCAGACCATGAAGTGCTTTAAAACTAAAGTAATTAATGCAACAACTGTCAGTTTTTATAAACTTTAAATTGGTACCTCAAAGATTAATGCCTTCAAGTCAGCAAAAAGCCTCAAAAATGAGACTAATGGGTAAGAATTCATTTCTCAGCAAACGGAAGCAACACCTGCATCGTAATAGTTAGAACAACATGTTATGGTCTGATAATATGAAGATTAATTTGTTTGGGTCAAATGTAAAATCGAATGTACGAATATATTTTAGTTATAATTCATACTTTATTTGACTTTAACAAATAAAAATTTAAGAAACCTTTAAACTGTGTCCCTATATGTAAATATAAAAGTTTTGCAAATGTGATTTTGACTGCATTTCGTGTCCTCCGTATTTACTCTTAGAATTTGACGATAGCCAAAAACAAAACTATCGATACTATCGATGGTACTATCGACTGTTTTGCATCTCTAGTGCGTACACCCTTACAGTGTTTGTTACATCGCTGGTGGTACAGTACTTTATTATTCACTATGTGAGGTCATTTACGCTTTTAGTCAATACATATCATATTAAATATATCCAAAGGCTTTAAAAAATACTTATACTCCAGTTATGAGTATGTTGCTATATGACATAGTGGTTTGTAAACCAATACATAATTTTCTATCACTGCTTCTACACACGTGGGTACACCCTTATAGTGTTTGTTACATCTATGGTGGTACAGTACTTTATTATTCACTATGTGAGGTCATTTACGCTTTTAGTCAATACATATTAAATCTATCCAAAGGCTTTAAAAAATACTTATAGGCCAGTTATCGTTTTCTCATTTTCAAAACCGATTTTTGGTGATTCAGAAAGAGGAATACCAGCATTTGATTGATGTAACTTGGAGAACATGATATAGCACTTCTTTTGTAGTGTCACTTTTAGGCGAATATGCTTAATAGTTTCACTTTTAGGAAACAATTTATAGAATTTTTTAATAAAATTTAAAAAATAAAGTTTTAAAATGTTTTCCTTTTATTATCTCTTTTTTGTTTTTATAAAATATTTTTTCCTTCTTATTTTTTTTAATATTATGTCTCTTCATTTTAAAATAGAAAATACAATCTTATCTCTTATTTTCAAAGCACAGAAAGGAATTTCTCTCGATTTTTTTTCTATTTAAAATCAATACGTTTTCGAAAAAAGTTATTTGAGCTATTGTGTGCTCCATCTTATCTTCTGTGCGAAACCAGTTTGTATGAATTTTATAAAAAAAAATATTTATTTTCTTTTTTATTTATTATGAATAAAAATCAATCTTTTTATCAAAAATATTTCAAGAATGTGTAAAATATTTGAAGAATTTCAAGAGTTTATAGAGCGTAAGTTATATGAAAAGGACTTGTTTCAAACAGTGATAATACAGCAATATAGTGTAGAAAATATACGAAGGCTGTTAGATAATTCTGTCAGACTTTTTGTGTTTCCTGTGGAGTTACTTTTAAGGCAACACTAACTTTCTTCTACTTTCACACTAGACTTCTGTCGAATCTTGAGGCCAGTGTACACTACTCCATCAATCAAATTTATGATGGTTATGCAATAAATATGACTGTATCTATCAATCTATGTATCTGTATCAATGTTCGGCATTGTGTTAGAAAATATACTCTTTTTGCATTTATTTCTTAAAATGAACAAGTTAAAGTAAAAAGGTTGGATTAAATAAAATTCTGATTTCTATGGGGGTAGTTTTATTAATTCCGCTCACGTATGACTTAATTTTAAATAGATGTATGTATGTATTTGTAACACTTATAAATAAAATTACGACACTAAGCAGCGAAATGCCACCAAAAACAAGTTATAAATACTAATCTTATGCTCTGTCGTCTACGTTTAACATTAACGTCGATAACATCGTTATCTACATTATTGTCATCATCATCAATCAACATGTATTATACGCAGTGTGACCATATTAGCTTTTTTAAGCTAAATTTAGCTTTTTTATGTTCGATCTAGCTTCGGAATTTTTCATTTAGCTTTTAGCTTTTTTAGCCTTTTCTGACATATCCACAAAATAGAATAATAGAGAAAAAAAATAGTACAAACTTTGTAAATATAGTTTCTGCATTGCTAACATGCTTATATTAATTAGTAAATTGATATTCTTCTTCATATGAGTTTGACAAAAAAGTTGAAAATATTGTTATTTGTTGCCCTTCCTTTTTTGTATTCTTAAAAAAAAAAAAAATGTAATACAAAGAAAGGGTTTGGTGTTTATCTCTGAAAATATTGCCTTTGGAAATCCTTGATATTTCTTATTTTTAAACGACGTTCAGTGCAATACCTTTTTTCAGAAAAGAAAATGAAACAAGAACTTAATTTGATTATAGATATGTTTCTTTTAATGTCTCAAAAAGTGTTACTACCATTGTTATGAAATTTATTTTTTTCTGATTTTGTTTCTTGTTTAAAAGATGACATTTCAATTTACATTTCTGGTCAATGAAGTTTTTTAAATCATCGCTCGTGTAAGAATTTATATTTTTTAAGTGAATCAGAGGAATGAGCATATTAAACGAAATAAATCTTAATTAAGATTAGATTATTTCAATGCCCATGGACAATTTTGATTCACCGAAAATTGGCTGAACTTTCAATTCATGCACCTTGAGACCGGATTCTATCTTTTTTCAGGTTCTGCTCAACTCTCATAAATATAAGACAAAATATTAGCCAATGGCCAATAATTAAATTGACTAAATAAAACCAAAATTTATCAAAAGTTTTTTGTACAATTTTATCCGATGTTGCCCGAGAATTTATATACATATATTATAAACGAGGTTAACATTCCCCTTTATCCCGATCCTATCAGTTTTTGGGCCACCTATCTGTTTTTATAAGTGAAGTAGACGATGACTGTTGGCAATAAAAAATTGCTTTTAAAAGAAAAAATACCTGTCATTTTCGAAAAAACTCCGATGTCTAATAAAAAATAAAAAATCCCCGACTACATTTTTGTAAGTTTGATCGATGTATTTATGCTTTTAGTTTCAACAAAATCTGCTCAGTCCTTTACACGTTATTGGCCCAAAAATGAACTGAATAAAGAATATTTCTTAGTTTTATTCGCATACTTTTAGGTTTGCCAATTTAATAAACTTTTAATAGTAAGTGACAATTCATGTAACTTATTTGGCCCGTTTTTCCTATTTCGTTAGCTGGATTTTTTTGTGTTGAAAATTTCAGCAAAATCGGTTTAGTCATATACGAGTGATTGGCAAACAAACAAATTTATAATAAATATATCGCACTTGATCAACAAGAGGGTATTAAATCAAAATTTTTTAAATTACACTTTTTGCAAGAAATCAACTAACAACATCACTAACTATCTGCTGTAAAAATTTCAACGTATTCCGATTACTCTTTCATCTCGAAAACCACATTTGAGACCATTTTCGTTATGGTGGTGTAGTGACTATCTTTATATCACCAAAAATGTATTATTTTTCATAAAAAACTTATAATTTTTTGCTTACTATGATGATTCTTAAAATGTAACCATAAATAGTTTTTTAGCTCTACTGACAATTTTAAAATTTTGAGTTAATACCCTCTTGTTGATCAAGTGCGATATATAGATTTGAAAAATGATTTGAAACTGAAAATTATGTACATTAATGTATAGTGATTTTTATAGAGGTATAGAACTTTAAGTTGGTATTACTTTTTAAGATGGTGACCGATTTAACAGCTGTCAACTGATTTATTCTCAGTTTGATTTGGCAATTCATCATGAATAGACTCACGCCTGAACAACGCTTGCAAATAGTGCAATTTTCATTTTTCATAAGTGAATTTTTTTTTTCATTTTTCATAAGCGAATTTTGTTTAGCGATGAAGCGCACTTCTGGTTGAATAGCTACGTCAACAAACAAAACTGCCGCATTTGGAGTGAAGGTAATCCTCAAGTGTATGTGGAAACACCGTTACATCCAGAAAAGCTAACTGTTTGGTGCACTTTTTCAAAGACGATGGTGGCCAGAACGTTACAGTCAGTGGTGATCGATATAGAGCCATGATTACTAACTTTTTCGTTCTTGTATTGAATAACCATGATGTCCAGGAATGGTGGTTTCAAGAAGACGGTGCAACTTGTCACACAGCTCGTGCCACAATAAATTTATTGAAAGACACGTTTGGTGACCGCCTAATTTCACGTTTTTGACCTGTGAATTTGCCTCCAAAATCTTCTGATTTAACACCGCTAGAATACTTTCTGTGGCGCTATGTAAAGTCATTGGTCTATGCGGTCAAGCCACAAACGCTTGACCATACAGCCACAAATGTTGGAAAATGTCATCGAAAATTGGACGTCCAGATTGGACTACATCCGCGCCAGCTGTGGCGGTCATATTCCAGAAATCATATTTAAAATGTAATGCCACAAGATTATCTTTCGGATAAATAAAATTCATGTCAATCGAATAATCCATCGTTGTTTTATTGCAACTTAAAGCTCTATACCTCTATAAAAAACACCCGAATTCTTATTGAAATTTGTTCAATTAATAGTTTGACTTTTATGCTGATTAAATCGGTCTAAAGTGATATCTAGTTTATCACCTAAACAATTGTTTTTACTTTAGATTTAATGAAAACAATTTATATAGTGCTGTATATTAACCTTATCAAAAAATATATGTTAAAAAATGATTTAAAATTTTAATTTTTTTTTAGCCGAAAATAAATTTTTTTTATCTTTTTTTGAACACTGTTTTAGCTTTATGTCATTTTTAAATCTGGATTCTCAGACATAAAGACTCTCCTTCTCTCTTTATTTTAATTTCTTTTTACATACCATTATATTGATGAGTTATTCTATGCATGTGTACCATGGGACGTATACGTAATGAGAAATTAATCATGTAGATTATTTTTATTACCCATACGCAACGAGAGTTTCTTTTTCTTTTATAAAAATAACTAGCTGAAACCTGGCGTGCTTCGCTACCCCTATATTAAATATTACTTAACTTCTACCTTAGTTATCATTTTTTATCTTTTATTTAATTTTATTCCTGTCCGGCTTAAATACAAACATTTAACACTTTATGAGCGGGTGCGAGTACTAGTACCCGTTTCGCGAATTGCCGTTTAAGTGCAGGGCAGATATTAGTAGTCGTTTAAAATCACCACTTTTAAGTCACACAAGGAAAAAGATAATGTTTCGCGTCTCGCTTATAAGTGGCAATCTGCAAAAGGGGTACTAGTACCCGAGATCATAGTGTGTCAAGATAGCCTATAGTTCCTTTTCGAAAGACACCGTAGAATCTGCTTTTTGGCTGTACACAGTCGTAAAATAAATACGCATTGATTTTTTATACTGTGGTGGCCATATCATATGTAACTAATTTTGGCTTATAATAAAATCCCTGAAACTTTATCCCGAATAATAATAAAATTAAAATTGATTAATGAAATTAAAGATTATTTGTTTAATAATAAAATTTAACACAACAACTTAATATAACATAAATATTTGTATAAAAAAATCGAAATACGTTTGGCTAAACCAAATGCAACTTATAATAAAAGTTCAAAAAAAACTTCACCGAAAAATATTGAGATTTTGTTGGAAAACCAGAATTCTGTAGCACTGGTGTGCAACGAAGTGGCATAGATTCTATTAAATTCTGTACTATCGATGCTGGAATTGAGTTTCACGCCTCTTTTATTTTCATAAGCAACTCGTTCGTATTTCGAACGTTATTACGGTCGATTCTCCGATTAATTATTTCCCAAACGTTCTCTATTGGGTTCAAATCGGATGATTGAGGTGGCCATTCCATTACAGTTATGTTTTCTTCAGCTAACCATGACTTTACTACTCTTGATGTATGATTTGGGTCATCGTCATGTTTGATGACGCAAGCAATTGGCATTTCCCATTCAGCATATGGTGGAAGAATAACAATTCTTAAAATATCTTTGTACATATGCTGATCCATTATACCACCGGTTCGGTGCAGGGGACCCTATCCATTGTGAGAGAAACACCCCCACACCATTACACTGCCTCCTTTATATTTCACTGTTTTGGTACAGTACTGTGATTTCAGCCGCCTCCTCACATAGCATAAGTCGTCACTCCCTATTATATTGAATTTTGATTCGTCACTGAATAATACTGTTTTCCATTTGGAAATAGGCCAGTTTACGTGGTCTCCAGCAAATTTTAACCGCTTCAATTGGTTCCGTTTTGAAATAAGCAGTTTTTTGCTGGACGGCGAGCCCGTAAAGAGGCATCTACCGAGCATTTACCCACACTCGTAGCAGCTGCAGTTGAAGGTCTTTAACTAGTTGTTTTTTTACAGTTTGCACGATCAAGTTATCTGTACATTGACTTGTGCGTCGTGGACGTCCTCCCGATGGATCAGTGAAATTGTTTTTGTGGCTTTATACTTATTTACTATTCGTGATATTGAACTTTTGTGAACTTTATATGTTTCAGATATCTCTTTTTTAATTCCAAACCGAAGTTATTGCGAGTCATTTCTTAATAGGTAGTTTGTGACCGTACGAGAAAATATTTTTTGTCAAATATTTATTACAATCACTTTTCAACACTCAAGAAACCAAAACTTTCCAGAAAATATTAAATATGAAAAGACATGTGAGTTACAATAACGGTATCTTCAAATTTCTTCAGAGTTCCATTTGCATTTTATCGATAAAATTTACGGCAAAATACAATATATAAAAATATTTATTGGAAAAATTACCATTATTGTTTTAACTGAACCTAAAACATGAAAAAAATCAAAAGCTGAGATACGTTTTAAATTAAAATAAAAAGGTTATAATATAATTGCACAGTGGGTATCAGTTGCATAGGATATGGCCAGCACTGTATATAAGATATTTGTATAGATATCTTTTACCCGCTTTGTTCAATATCTGTTTATCTAAACCTTCTGGCTTTTGGCTTATATGAATAGAAAACGAAGCTTTAATTATTTTTTCCACTTAAAAAATTCCATATTTAGTATAAATAGAAAGTATCACGCCCACTCATTCAATCTCTCCCATATTATGGCGAATGATTTGCATTGATATTATGAAGTCATTCAGACCAAATTGAGAAGCTCTTAATTTAACCGTTCTCAAGATATGTATACAGAAATCAATTTTTGACTGATGAACGTTTAGTAAGTTCTCAAGATATACTTAAATTAAAATTTACTTCCGCCTCCTTTTTGACTGATGATTTTAATTGACTGAAGTTATTCAGACCAAATACTGAAACTTTAGTCTTAACCATTCTCAAGATACACTAAAATCAACATTTACTTTATATGGGAAATACCACGCCCACTTGTCTAACTACGCTCTCTTTTGAAGATTTGTATTGACTATGAAGCTATTTGGATCAAATGTAGAGATTCTTACTGTTACCAATTTGAAAACAAATAAATATTTAAATTGTATGGGCGTGGCAACGCCCAGTTGGAATTTTTGAAATTTATATAGCCTATAGATCTTTCCAGACACACAGAAAGATATTGTAAAAATTTTAAGAAAATCGGTTTTGCCATTTAGCTGTCTATAAACATTAGCAAACATACATACATACAAATACACATTCATTTTTATATATGCATAAGATGTAAGTGAGAAAGTTTTGAAGATAGTGTAAGAGTGTGAGTATGGTGTATTGACACATTAAATGCACAGTAATAATAAATTGGAACAGACGGACAGGCTATAAAATTTATTAAAATTTTCTATCATTTGTACTTTGTTTAATGGATAAAAAGAAGTAAAATCCATAATGATATATATTCATCATCTATGCATACATATAATTTTGTAGTTATTAAAGCATCATAATAACGAAGTTATCGCAACGTCGTTGAATATATTTGTTCTACAACTGGTTTTAAAGGATAAATGATTAAAGAGCCTTATAATTAAAAATGTGCATTAAAATTAAAAAATTTTGAACGATTTTTTAAAATTAAATAGAAAACATAGTTTTTCTTTTGCAAATTATAATATAAAACGCAAAGAGTTACTCATGGAAACTAGTTTTATAGATTCGAATCATAGTCTAACCAGCTATATCTCCATCTTTAAAAAAGAAGGCACCAACCATACCGTCATCATTTGGTAATGTGAATTTAAAGAAGAAAATGGTGGTGTAAACAGAAACAATATTGAATTCACAAGATAGTACGCTCGTACATAATTGTTAAGCAAGGCATTTACTGGAGTTTATTAGGTTAGGTTAGAGGGTAGTGTCAGCCACACAAATCAAGTGGCCCGTTGTAATAGTATACATGAAGCCATGCGCCTGTGCTAGTCACCAAGGACTGATTACTTGGTCTTGATAGTCAACCAGAGGCCTCAATGATCAATAGCTCCAGCAATCCCAGACGGATACTGCTAAATGAAGTCGGCCACACTCTCTTCTTCCTCTACAACCTCGACAGAAATCATTGCCGGTAAGCGCATGCCTACCCATTACGCAGTGTGCAGTAAGGACAGATACATTAGAGGAGATGCTTCCATGATTAAAATTTAAATAATTGATTGGTGCGTCTACCATCCAATCTAGGCCAGGTAAGTCTAGCAATGAAGCAAGATTTCTCCTCTGCCCAGGATATGTCGGCGTTCAATAAGTACTTTTGCCTAATAGACAGCTTAATGAAGGACAGCAGTACATCCACCTTCGCGTGTAAGTGAATGTCTGGAAAGAGCCAGCTCATCATCAACACAATTACCCGCAATATCCCAGTGACAAGGAACCGAAATGTAGTGAGAGTATCCCTATGGAATCACGACAGTCTCTAACCAGCCTATAGCTGAAAGTCACACCTGAAAGAGATCTTATCGCGCTTGGCTATCAGAAAAGATGCATATATAAGTTTTGTGAGCACTGCCAACTCGGAACAATTCCTCTTCATGGTAAATAGCTATTGCTTCGGCCTGAAACACACTATAGTAGTCCAGAAGTCGGAGAGACAACTTGAGGTTGAGCATTTCGGAAATAATTCCATAAGGTGGCTACCTTGTTTGTTTAAAGTGCTAACATTACATATGTGCCTAAATGTAGATAATTTTTAATAGCCATACGATTCTTTGATGCAGCGTTTAATTTCTTCCTTTACTGCAGGTGTGGTGTATTAATTTTAAATAGACCGACAAAACGCAATCAAATAGTGTGCAACTTTACACGGTGGACAATTATAATCACAGAAAAGTTGGGAGAACTTATGACCAGAAAAAAAGTCTATACACACATTCGTCTGTAGGTCCAATTATCCAATTTTGTTTTAATAAATTAGTTTATCATGTCGCAGTATTGATGATCAATAACAGTCAGTATTGCACAAGTCAGTTCCACTCACCTTGTTTTTTAACAATTTCAAGTTGGTTCTCTTAACTTTTAATCCGGTAATTTTGAGTTGTTATGTTCACTAGACTGAATTATTTTGTTCTCGAATTATCCAGTTCATATGACACTTTTATAATTCGTTTTAATGATTCTGTGAAATTGAATAAACCCGTTTAGCGTAAACAAACGTAATATACATATATTACGGCTCTTAATTAGGCTTTAAGTTGTCTATGAAAAAGTTATGAGAACGAGTTACAAAAAAAAAAACGTTGTCTGTGAACATGGTTAACAGAGTTATCAAGGTGAATGATTCCAAGATGCTACTGGCAGGATTTGTGGAAATAGCAATTCTGTACGAGGTTTAAAGTAAACTGTTTAAAATATAAAACACTTGGGCCAAGACTTTTTTGATAAGTACTCGTATGCCATTTAAATTCCTTTTTGATAAAGTCATGCGGCTCTTTCAACCTTTGTTCCTTTTTATTGGGTTTCTACAAAGCATACGTTGATTTGTTTCAGTTTAATGAAGTTGATTTTGTTTTAAGCGAAGTAGATGATTAATCCACTCTAGTTCCCTCCATATAATGAATATCCTTGCTAATTGGTGGTGATCTTTATTTTAGTATTGTAATTTTTCACAGTAGGTGCCGTTTTTCCTGATCATTTTTCTGATGTTTGTCGTCATCACCAGAGGTAGAGAGGCTTCTTCCCTCTTTTTTTTATATGGAGTTGTCTGGAAGGAAGTTGAAGCCTCTTTATTACACTCGAACCACAATTAAAATTTTTTTTCGTCATGTCCTCTGCTAGGACTCGAACCTGGATCCCTTGTGTTGTTATGCGTGCGCTTTTAGTCACTACACCACGCCACCGCTTCCCCTTTTTAGGGCTCTTAATTTATAGACATAAATTTGGCGAATTGGGTGACTAAGACACGATTTTTGGTTTGAATTAGTGAAAGAGCCGATCAGGTATAAAGTCTGCCAAGATGGGCCTGAGTGTGAATGAAACCTTGTAAATGTGAATAACCTTGGCGCTGCCATTACAGCGGCTACGATGTCAGTCTAGAGATAAAGCAGAGAATCACTTTTGCCAACAGGCTTTATTATGATAACCAAGGGAAATTAAGTAGTGTAGATCGCTTTCGCTCATCCCCACTGTTCTTTTTTATTGCGCGGAAACATAGACATTATCACGCACCGATGTAGCTGTCATGGGTGTACTTAGGATAAAAGTTCTTACAAGATCTTTTGTCCCTTGCGATTTGGCGAGGAATTTCGTATTCGAACCAACCATGAGCTGGTAGTTAATAAGCAAATTAACATCCAACGGCTACGCTGGGTCGGAATTGTCGTTCAAATATTGTATATGAAGGTGCTCTAGCGAGAAGAGTGTTTGATGCGGCAGTCAGTTTGCATCGGCGTAGAGAACGCCCTTGTCTACGTTGCAGTAATCAAGCCGAGAAATTCCTGTCCGCATCATGTTTCATGTATATACAGTGATTAAATTAGGGACTTATCGTCGCTACTTCTCCGAAATGTCTTGAAAAAGTATGAAATAGAAAATCTTGATTTGCATATCTATTGACCTTTGCTTTTATTTGAATTGTAAACATTTCTGTTCAAAAGGAAATAAAATAAAATATTATCAGTTTTATGCTACAATAACCACAATAAGAGGAAGTATGCTGGTCAAATAAAGACAATGATAATGATGATGATGATGATGATGATGATGATAAAACGAATGCAATAGAAACTAAATCAATGAAACTTTTTGAAAAAAAAAACTTAAAAAAAATGAGTAATTTATGCACATCATTGAGCATTTTTAAACCTATTAAGGAACAGATTGTTTGGTTTCCTTAAAACCATTGATTTAAAATAAATCTTATGCCCAAAACGGGTTAAGCAGCATCAGCATCAAGCAGCAGTCAGCCCCTATTTATGTCTTTTGAGTTTTAAATTCCCTGGCACGGCACCATTTATTTATTTTTTGCTGCTGTTTTTTGTTTTATTTTTTTCGGTTTACTGGTGGCTATCGTTTATTATATGGAAACGATTTAAGATTAAAGATTTAAAGGTTTGACCTCTTTTTTCTTCCACCCCCTTCCCTTTAGCAGGTTTTTATGCTTTTTGCACTTGTACGAAGGAGGTGATGCACCATCCTTTTAAGCCCTTTTTCTATGTGAAACTAATTTTTTTCTTTCTTTTCAGAAGTGGTGCCTTAACAAGAGTGTTTATTTAAAATTAAATGAAAAAATAGAAGAAGTGCTTGAACAGTAAACAGTTGGGAATGTTATCAACCTATTCTGTTTATTAAAATAGACAAAAAAAAGTACAGAAAAACTTCACATAAAACAAGTCACTGTATTTTAACGATTTTATTTTATATTTTTCTTTGAAGGCCTAAATAAATATGTGTGCGAAAAATAAAAAAATGATGCACAAATGCTTCGAGCTATTTAGGCTTAAGTTTAATATTTAATAGCGAAAAAAATGCATTTACTCTCTACTCCATATGTATACTAACGCTTTGATAAGGATAAATTTTAAGTGAATTTTTGCATTTAAAAGACAGTTTCGTACATGCGATTATTAAAGCTTTATACAGGGTTATGGATTTTTCGGCTTTAACTTAAATTTAAATAAAACACACAAGAAGCTATGATGCTCGGTCATTTAAGTGACCGCCTCTGGATTGGTTTTAGCAGGCCATTAATTTAAGAGAGTTCTAGAGTTCTCTCATTTAGAGCGGTATCTCAGCGATTACTTGACGAATATTAATTTTCAAATGCTTCAACATTAAGGAATTGTTTGCATAGACATGGTCTTTGACATATATTTTTCCATAACTCCCCTAGGGAGCATATTGGCTTTCCATAAAGCATTCATTGCTTTGTTTCAGTTTCATTAATTAAGTTGATTTTTTCAAGCTAAATAGATGATTAATCCACTGTAGCTCCCCTCCATATGATTGTGTAGTGGTGAAAATCCTAGTTGGTGCTGGTTATCTTTACTTAGCATTGTAATTTTTTTCCCCAGTTTGTGGTATTTTCTCCTGATCATTCGACTGATGTTTGTCATAATCACCAGAGGTAAATTTGCTTCTTCTTTGTTCTTTAGTGGAATCTTGGACATAGCCCGCCCTAAAAAAGTCAGATTCATCAGATCACATGCTTGCTGGCCATTTGACGTTGCCATTTGGCGCGACCGGAAAATGTATCACGCAATAAAGCCGAAGATGGGTGTGTGTGTGGATCGCGCCTCTGTCTTGTTAAAACCACAATCATCCAGTTCATAATCTTTAATTGCCGGCCAAAAATTCGGTTATCATACGGCCAGAGTGGTCTGATGTTTGACGGTAACGGTTTTTCAGTGTCATTTTTGAAAAGTATGACCCAATGATAATAATGCACACCAAACAGTCGCCTTTTCCTAATGCAATGGCTTTTCCACAATCACTTCTGTGTTCTCCGAGCCACAAACACATAAATTTTGCTTGCCACTGAGTGAAAAATGAAATTTTGTGCAAGTATTTCACTAAATAAATTATACTTTCGGTGCCAGATCGGGGGTTGCGTAACCGTTAAATGGATATCGAATTTTAAACTATTTGGTGTATAACTTAAAAATGCAGGATAGACTTCTATTGTGGTATAATATAAATTCTTCATTGGTAGAGTATACATTAATTGAAAGCATTGGCTATTATTAGCTAATAAAGGTCATAATTAAACTGGTGTCAAAGGGGGCACTGCTTATGGGAAAGTACACTTCGATTTTCAGGGTCGCGACACTATTTGTATTGAAAAGTGTCTGCGAAGAAATTTGAGAGGCTTGTATATTTGTTTCATGTCAGACAGTCAGAGAGTCAGAAAAAAATTGAGCTGCGCTTGGGTTTAAGTATTTGTATGCAGTTAGACAGTAAGACATTTTTGAAGGCCTTGTATTTTTGTGTGGTAAAGTCGAAAGTTGTTGTAGACTGTCTGATTTCTTTCAATGAACTCGGTGTATAGTACAGCGTCACGCTATGTCGAGGTCCCGAGTTGTGAAGACCAACCTAGTAACGAAAAAGCTTACTGCCATATGGAGAGAAGAACATGAGGTGGGTTCCTTATGTCTAAAGCATTGTTCGGTGTCTCTGTGGAATATTCCTGAGGTAGGATCAACACCTGGTTTGAGAAGGAGTTTTCTCGACTATGAGAAATCGTATCTGGACTGAAATAAGCGAAAATGTTTATTTCCGTATCTCCTAATAGATCTTAAAAGATTTTAAAATTGTTTCAATTTTCCAACCGTTATTTTCTAAATGATTTTTAGTTGATGTTGCGATCGTGTGTTTATTATTAAAAGTTTTTCGGCCAACTCGCCTCAAAAAAATCAATTGTATTTGGCATAAATACCCTGTGATCGTTGGCCTCAAATTAAGCTTCTTATAATAGATGGGATCATTCTACTCCCTTACATACACAGAGGATTACCTAAGTGCCAAAAATTGATCTGCCGTTGGTGCTGCCGGTTGGCAGGAAATATGGACTATTTCCTATGCTATGGGTTGTTGTAATGAATCATTGTAGTATCAAACCATTATGAGAATTAATGGTTTTATGCTAATTGGCGTGGTGTAATATGGTGCTTGCATTAAATATAGAGCAAGCCCAGAATTTAATCACAGCGAAAACAAGGAAATTTTCTACATCAAATTGGATTTTAAATAGCTAAAGGGCTTCAACCCACCTCCTCCATACAAGAAGTAAAACATTAATTACAAAAAAAAAAAAAAAAAAAAAAAAAAAATGGAAAAAAAGGGGAAGAAAAAGAGGTAGAAGCCTATTATGAGCAGCAGGAAGGTTTCGCATCACTGCACTAAGTATGCAGGAGGCAACGACAGATGTCAGCATCATCATCCTTCGTAGACCTGCTGCATTAGACTGATCACCTGCTTAGCTGAAAGAAAAAAAGGCGGACTACAAAGAAACTAAAACAAAATAAAAATGCTTTGTGGAAGCCATATTCTTACAACTGGCGTAACTGGAAAAAAAATGGTTCAATGCAACACTACATTTGGGTCCCTGGTCACAGGGATATTCCGGGTAACTGTGTGGCTGACGAACTTGCTAAAGCGGGCACACTCCTTTCGGACAGTGACCTGCTTGTAGGGGTTGATGTACCGCTTTCCTCCGTTAAGACTGTCTATCAGGCGTAAATACTTATTGGACGCTGATAAATCTTGGGCAGAGGGTGATTCTTGCTTTATTGCTATACTCACCTGGCCCAGATTGGATGGTAGGTGTACCAATCAACTTTCTAAATTGGATCGCGGGAGCATCTCCTCTGTGGTGTTCATTCTCAGGGAGCATAGCATTATGGGTAGACACGCGCAGAGGCTGCGACTACCAGCGAATGATTTCCGTCGAGGTTGTAGATCGATTGAGGAAGACGAAAGTGTGGCCCATTTCATTTGCCACATTAAATTCATTAAATTGTCGGGCTGGTTTCCGACTTGATTTCCGGGAATGTGCTTCTATGTGGAACCTCTGGCTGGCGGTCAAGACCGGTTACCACCGAACTTGGTGGTCGGTACGAAGATCTCGCTTTATTTGTGGTATCATAACGGACCGCTATGTGTGCTCAAGTGTGCCTTGTCTCAGCAAGGCTGCCCCTCCCTCATAACCTAACACTACATTTCGGATATGGAAAATTGTCTGTAAACGTCTATTGCCTTTAAGTCGTGTGGTATCCAAATGTATTGCCTTTAGATGTACCCTGCTTGCAAAGGTTTGAAATTGTTGCTTAAAAAGCATCTAATGACTAGCAAGCTCTTCTTGAGTTTCACGACAATATTCATAAATAATACGGTGGTGAAAAAAAATGTTAAAAACCTGGAAAATAATACTATTTTTCTGATAGGCGCTATCGGGTAGAACAAGACCTGTTTTTGGAATTTTCTAAACACCTGCAAAATCTTGAGTTATGGAAAAAAACCGGTTTTTTGGACCACCATGCAACTATAAACTGATAACTGAGATAAATGTTAACTGATTTTAAGTTTCTATTCGGATTTGGAAAGAAAAGAAACAGACATTTTAAATGATATATATGTCGTTTAAATAGTCTTGAAGAATCTGGGTGAATTTCACAAGCAAACATTGCTTTCAACATATTTTTTTCCACATTTTTTTAATTTTCGATGCGTTTTTGCGTACAATTTTATATGGCAACCGTATTACTAATGCGCACACATCATCTTTAGTACGCTACAATTCATGGAACGTTTTTAGAATAAGCTTGTGTAAGCAATCGATACTCTTGCTATAAAATTGAATGCTTTCACCGATCAATGTATTACCTTTTAATGTCTGTAACATTTTGCTCCCCACTATTGCAACCATATACATACATAAAAGAGTAATAACATGAAAAGGGAAAGGGACATGTTATATAAATATCCCTTCATTTAAATCTATGAGCCACTCTCTTTGTTTCTCTGCATGAGCTCTATAGAATTTCTATGAAAAAATAACATCATTTAGTAAAAACATGGAAAGAAAATAAAAATTTTTTTTGCATTTATTAACAAAAGAATACAATTCAATGACTGATTTAAATAAAGGGAGAAAAGGAAAGAGAGATAGAGATAGAGAAAGAGAAAAATAAACATGCCAGCTAAATAAATCAACAACGATATGAGTTGTAAAGGAATCCTGCTGTTTCAACAAAGCATCACAGCCAGAGACCAAATGGTAAGGGAAGGAAGAGGGAAATAGAGAGAGAACCAAAAACAAACATTTGCCAAACGTCATTATAATAAGTTCATAGATTCTGTTTCCTTCCCCGTTTTCTCTTTGAAGTTTTCGTTCTATTCTTATAAAAAAAAACCATTAGCATTTTGTAAGAAAATGCTTAGATTAGAAAATGAATATCAAGAAAAGCTGAGGCATGAGTATATAAAACACGATTCTACGTAAATAAAAACGAAAAAAATTGATGAAAAACATCAGACGAAAACACCATTTCTCCGTAAGTGTCTGTAAAATAGAGAGTTCATTCAGAGAAGATAAGTCGAAGGAGGCTGCTGGGTAAGGTATCTCTCTGGGCATATCAGGTACCTTCAGGAGCGCTCCATAAGAGTCGCTGGGCGTAATACTGAGTCTGACACCTTGTAGGTGGCTGTGAAAGATCTAGCGTTTAAGAGCTTTTTTAGGTATTTCGAATGGGCCTTGTCTATCCACAGCAAGATAGTGGTTTAAAACTTCCTTATAGACTCCCGGTTAAATGCAGGTTCTTCCAGGCTACAGTCTTTGGTGTCCAAAGGATGATGGAGCTGGACGGAATGAATACAGAATTTGAGGTTCTGGGGATTCTGATAGGTTTGATAGTTGATTTGAGGGCAAGGACTAGGACTAGGTTGTAGGATGCAGGTACATCTAATTAATTAAATGAAAGGCAGCCTGAGACAATGGAACACATCTTGTGTCTCTGCCATTTACGCCAGAGACGTAGACTATGGTCGCTGAGCTTGCGATTTTCAGTGGCCTTAGTAAAATTGTTTCTGCTAAGATTTCTGACCTGGAGGGAATCAGCTGGCTGGTTAGACGACTCCGTGCAGTTCGATCTTGTTTCTTCCATATTTTCCTTCTCTCTGTTCCTTTACATTCTTTTATTTGATTTTCTATTCTCTTTCACTTATTTTCGACATTATTTTTCTATTTTTCCCGGAAGGCTCCCATAATAGCGTTCTTTTCTAAGTTCCTGAGTGAGATGCGCTAACAGTGCCTTCTCTATCTGCTTTACCTTCCTAACTCTGGCCTATTGTGACATCTTTAAAAACAAAAACAAAAATTACACATAGAAAAGCCACTCTCTCTAATCTCATGTAGTTAGTCGATATAGTCGATATCTTGAAAGTGGTCTGCAACAAGATTTCTTAGTCTTTATTCTTGTAGAGCAGGACAGCCACATAGAAGTTGTTGTACTGAATTTAAATTTTTCGTTATATATCATAAGAACCAAATTATATCTATTAGAACCAAAAGTGTTTTACGTCCTTTCTTTTCTGGATATCCTACCATATATTAGGCAGCCTTAGTCTCATCTTCATCAACACCTACCACATCCTTAAAATTCAATATGACAACCAAGGAATTTATGAAATATACCTATTTTCTTAGAAATTATACCCGAAAGAAGCCTAACGGAATGTCTTCTGTTCTGTTTCTTTTCTTCGCCAGAGTAGGCCAGAGTATTCAGGATATATTTTACAAGATATTAGATATTGTCTCCCTGCAAAAGAGTCACGTCAAGGACGGCAAGATCCTCGCGAAAATTTCCAAAACTCTAGGGGAGAGAACTTTCAAATGTACTGAGTTTTTCAGAACATTGACAAAGTTAAACAACATATTTTGAGCGAGAAAATGATAATTTCACAGGAGATTGAAAGCTTGAAGAAGCTTTACTTCTGAAGAGGCGGTAGTGTATTCGCGATTTCGCGTTTATGTTAGCCTTTTCGAAGGTTTTACAGAATGTTGGTAAAATTATGCCACATGCATTATTGAGATGTGCATTGAGCGAAATATTAATAGTTTCGAAAGAGAAAAAAGCTTGATTATATAGGCTTTTTTAAAGTGGACTTCGAAAGTTTACAAAACAAAGGGTATATACATATGAATTAGGCCATGTATGTTTATCTTACGAGGGTGTTTATCTTACGAGCATGAATTGAAAGTTAAAAGTCTTAAGGATAAACTATCAGGGGACGAATTGGTGCCTGAATATAAAGAAGAAGACTTCCAGGTCTTGTCAGTCCCTATATACTGGCAATATGCGCACCGTGAAATCTTTTTTTGATTCGAGGGAGAAGTAAGATTTTCTTAAGTTACTTCCAGTCCGTACTATAGAGCATGTACGATGCTTACATACGAAAACACAGCAACTTCATGCCCCTAGATCACACGGAACTGCCAATCAGTATTTCTACATGTGTAGGTTGAGCCTTATGTGGCTATTCATCGCTGTTCTGTTCCTTTTTACCGAGGCCAAATTTTAACTGCGATTTGGATTCACATTCGATTCAGTCTTCCGATAGGAATTATATCAGTTTTCTCCGGACTTAAGTATAATTTTCCATTTCCCCACGCATATTGCAGTGACAGTAGTCTCTGATAAAACGTGAGCAGTATAAAAAGGCATGTTTTGCGTTTTCCTATTCATCATAGACTGAACATTTTGCAAAAATCATTGGTCAATTGACCCAGTTTAAGCCGGCATGAGTGCCTATTATAAAATGCCCAGTAATGACACCGACAACTACGTTGAGTGTTCTTCTTTGGAGATTGAGCAGATTTTTTATGCGCTTGGGATCTGGCCAGATTTGCTGCGCCATCTTGCACGTCTACGAAGCGTGGACGTAGGATGCCAGAGCTTTCACAGCCGCTTGACTATCCGAAAGTATGCTAATATCTCTACTGGATACGTTGCCCTTTCTAATGATCATAAAAGCAGCTCGGAGCGCCAATACCTCCATTTGAAAAACGCTACAGTGATCCGGTAACCTTAGAGAATGAGCTAC
This sequence comes from Wohlfahrtia magnifica, assembly GCA_023159175.1. Taxonomy (NCBI): domain Eukaryota; kingdom Metazoa; phylum Arthropoda; class Insecta; order Diptera; family Sarcophagidae; genus Wohlfahrtia; species Wohlfahrtia magnifica. The sequence continues at coordinate 2,532,497 of JAKWBJ010000203.1, forward strand.
TATATTCGCCGACTTAGAAAAGATACCTCCACCCACCGCTTTATTCAACTTGGGTCGATCCGTGAAGATTTGTATAGAGTCTTTAATAAGGTGCATCACACCATTAGCCATTAGTCATTGGGAAGTCAACTGTCAACTGTAGTCAACTCTCTCAAAGTCTCCCAAGCTTGTCAGGACTTTTTAGTGACCCACATTTGAATCGCATCACGGCCTTGTCGGCCGCAGACGCTGACCTGGTCAGATTATAGTTTATCTTATCATGCTTTTTTCGTATTCACTTATCTATCTGTGGAATTAACCTGAACGCGCGTCTTCCTTTTAGTGAATTTTCCCACATACGTGTTCAGCCTAATACTGATTTATTTCTTTCGAACATTCCTTGGAACAGCTAAATTTGTGCCTATTTGGTGGTATATGTTATATGGACTGGTATTATTCTCGTTATCACACTAGCTGCCTCACAAAACACGCTATTATGCAGTAAATAAAAGTTCAGGCAAACCCAGAGTATAAGTATAGGTTACTAATTAACTCGGCTGTAGCAACTCTGATGCTTTCTCTTATATCAGGGGCCTAGTAAACTTAAAAAGATACATGGTTTGACATCTCGCTTGACTAAGACAATAACAACATCACCTTCGAACGTTTGGCAAACAATTCTCTGATAAACTATTCGTAACTGAGTATTGCAAACGAAACAAAAAGGAATTCATAGAGTTCATCCGTGGCTCAGTTTGTGGAAGCAAATCTTTTGATCTCGAAGGTTTTCTTGTGATATCAACAGCAAACCTTTAGCATTATTTAAATCGAATAACTTTGCTCTCTTCTGGTTTTGCCGTTACTTTTGCATTATTCATTATTTAGCTTCTCAATGATAAAAACGAGAGAAATTGTTTTTTTTTTTTTTAAGAAACAAAAAAACAAATAAAACTAAGAAAAAAGAATGTCAGCATATACCCGCCACGCGTGTACATTCGTCGCTGTTTCAGTGAGAAGGAACAAATGAAATGAACAACAGTGTTACATACATTGTTAAGCATTTTTGATTCGAAAATTCTTCGTCAATAGCGAACAATCGCTTATTGCAAAACTCAGTTGAAGCGGGATTTTGTGATTTTTTTCTATACCATTTATTAACGAGTGTGAGTATAATCCCTCTTGAGAATATATTTCTTTGTTAATGTATAATTATGCTTGTAAATGGTGTCCTTTGGTATATTACATCCCTCCCATGGTGTCTTCGAAATGTATTTGCTTACCTTCTCTTTCTTTCTCTCTTGCTCTTTTCTTTATTCTAAAAGAGCTTTATATGTGTATTGAACTGTCTATTAAGATGAGTGTATAATAAAAATGTACGATTATAGGTGAGTGTGTGTGTATTATACTGCTGCTATTCTTTTTATAAACATTGTGGGTTTGCATTAGCCTTCTTGTCTATGAGGCAAAGTGAGTATGTGTGTGTGTGTGGTTGTTTATTTTTTAAGCAGACTGTCTGGTTCATTGGCTTATTTTTCTTTATTATATTTTTTATTTAATTTTTTTTATATATTTTTTGCTTATGAGTGTATTTGGGTAAACGTATGTATATATGAATGTGTGTATGTATATTTGTTTAAACGACACCACAAATCGTTGTCTGCAAAATGAGAGAAAAATAACAAAGGCAACAACAACGAAGAAATGATTAAAAATCTATGCAACTTTTGTTTCTATATGTCGAAGTATTTTTTGTTTTTGTTTGCTTTTTTATAAGGGGTCCACCAAATAAAATTTTTTTTTTTTGAAAACAGGGCGCAAAACATCGAGTGTAGCTTCGGCTGTGTGGCACGTAGCGCCGTCATGTTGAAACCAAATGTTGCTAATATCCTCATCTTCAATTTTTGTGAACGAAAATTCGTTCAACATGGCCCGATAATGATTGCCATTGACTGTAACGGCCACTCCTTGCTCATTTTCGAAGAAAAATGGCCAATTATGCCTCTGGACCAAAATCCGCGCCAAACAGTGACTCGTCTTGGGTGTATCGGCTTTTCAATGTATACGTGCGGATTTGCTGTGTCCCAAATGCGACAATTTTGCTTGTTTACATACTCGCCAAGATCAAAATGAGCTTCATCTGAAAAGATGATTTTTTTTTGGCAAAATCGGCATCTTCTATAAGTCGATCGCAGGCCCACTTAGCTAAGCGAAAAAAGCGTATACACAACCATATTCGTTCAGCGGAAGGATAAAACTAATTATCTGTCAAATCAGACATGAGCTAAGTGTTACCAATCACGAAATAAGCACTATTTGAAAAAAAAAACGTTAAATGGCGGTCCCTATAGCTTTTGTTAAGAAAATGTGAACAATTTTTTTAAAAATTAATTTGCTTTTAATTGACTGCCTTTGTGTGGTTGGTGATGGTGATAAAAGGCCTAATTTTGGGGTTATTTTTATTGTAAGTAAAATTATTATAATTTAATTATTAATCATGTACAAGAAAAAGCAAAAAAAAAAAAACTATTTTACTAAAGTTAAAGAATTTATAGTTTTACCCAAATATTTTAGAATATTTGGAATGTAGAAAGTTTGGAGTCGTCCATTGCTTCATTTTATTTTACTAACATTAAACTTGACTCGAAAGGGTTTGTAGAAGATCTCAATGACTGAACCTAGTGTACTGCCTGAGGTCTTGGTGTGTGGTTGTCTGGCATGGGTGTACATCGAGAAGTTTTCGTTTTGGTTTGGTTTACCGTGGTAGTAGTTCACTGTGCGCAAATCGTCAAGTTGAGTCGAAAGTATGTATATGTATAAACATTTTAATGCACACTTAAGTTATATTAGATCCATTCCGTAACTGCGAGATATCTTCGGTAGCTCATTAAATCAGACCTAAATAACTCATCAACGATGGATAGTATCTGGTTGCCAAAGAATCTGTTTACAAAAGCGTAGGCGCCAAGCACTCAATGTCCAGTTATTACTCCCAGCAACCTCGGTATATCCCGTTATAATTAGATTTAATTTGTCGTCTGGGGTCCTTAGCAGAATTGAAAAAATCGTGACAAACTATATTTTTTCTTGATTCTTGACAATCTGTAAACATTCTTGTAAATCAATCATCTGACAACCCTAGGTTAGGTTAGGTAAGGTGGTGGTGGCAACCTTAAGTGTGTACCACTTCGAAACTAGTCTGAGAGTGTCGAACTTTGCTGGAAGCGATCCTGATCCTGATCCGGATCTTGCTCTAGTGTTAGTATGACAACACAAAATCATTGTGGAAACTAGTAAAAACACTGGCACTGGTAAAGTAAACCATATCTCTGTCTCGATGCCGACGCCCAGTTCTCTTATCTCGGAATATGGATACAGAAGAAGGAAAAACATATCTTACTTTTACAGAATAGTTGTAAAAAAAGACACCCATTGCATCAGTATGAGAGACCAGGACCAGGACCAAGTTATATACTCGTGAATTTAGTTCCTAAAAAACCTTTTTTCTTGGAATTACATCCCTGTTGGCGTTTGATTTTCATCGTAAATGCTCATTAATAGCGCTGGGTGTGCGTGTCTGTTTTTTTTATGACGTGACGTCTATATACGTCATGTTTTTTTTTTAAATTAATGCAAAACAAGTACATAATTCAATAATCTCTTGCTGAATTTTTCTTTCAACTTTTTTCTTTCTTTAAGGTCTTTTATACAAATATTTGGTTTTCTTGTTGATGTTTATATATGTCAGACATACTCGTATTTATGAATATAAGAACTTGCTAATGTGTTGCCTTTTTACTTAAAACTTTTCAACTTAAACCGTAAATCTTTAAATTTATCTATAAGTATGACACCTGCTGTGCCATTACATTATCCTTCTTTTGCCATCAATATATCCTTTATAATGTCATTGCAAGTGTATGTGTGTGTGTGTGGGAGAAAATTACATGGAATTTAAAAAAAAAACAAAACGAATTTTCAACAAGTAATAAAACAAGAAAACATAAAAATAATAATAAAAATGTACCAGAATTCCTTAATTTATGGCTGACAAGCGTACACAACAATGTTTCGTAGTCCTACAGCAAGAGCTCTACCGTGTTTTTTTTCTACTTTTCCGCCAGCGTAAACAAAAATTAAGCCTTGAAAGAGGGGTAACGAAAAATGTATGTTCATGTGAAAACAAAATATTTAAAATGAAAATATTAAGTTGTAATATATGTACTATATAGTATGTAGTAGTAGTTGGCAAAAAAATAAATATGGAATTATTTTTTGGTTACAGTAAACGAAACAGACACTAAAGCTTTGAAGAAAGAAAAAAAGTGAAAAAATTAAAATGAAAAAATTTACACATGAACGAATAAAAACTGCAGGAGTAAGTACTAAACAGAGAATATGTAATCTTCTATACACTCACAAATATAATGTTAGTAATGATATTCTATAATTTGGAGCGATACGCATTAATGTTAACAGAGCGAAGGTTTGTTCATATCACCATAGGTGTCCTATATGATTCCTTATGAAAACATGGTTTTCATCCAAACACAACGAATATGGAGTGGCTTTTTGATAAACAAATCTTTTAATCAATAAGTTTATCTGTGGTTCTTCTCTATGACCAGCTGGAACAAAAGGATAGCCTTCTGGCTGAGGAACCAATGTAGTGCTTTTCAGGCTAAAGTATTTGCTGGAGGAATATCTGCACATTAGCTTTTTAGTATTAATGGAATTTTTATTAAAAGCTAGTGAATAATGAAGCGTTTGGTTTAACGTGTGCTTATCGTCACTGATGAGCATGAAGCAGGCCTGAATTTTTGGCGTCTGTCAGCGTCAACGATGCATCTTCTAGTAAGATATACACGAGTTGTAATTTAGTGCTACTCTATCTGGGTAAATTGCCGCCTTTTTAGTTAGAGGTTTGGGATTGTCTAAACCGTTTTGCAATATTCACAAATGAGAGCATTTATTGTCATATAAATCCACGCTAGAATCACGATTCTTACTTGTGCTTCCTAGCACGGTTGGCAAAAACCCGACTTTTAAAGCAAACCCAAACCTCCGGATTTTATTGCGTTTTTTGGATGGATTTTTTTGTTTTATCAGGCTTAATAACTGCTTCCTAATTTCGTTCAATTAGACAATATTTCTTATTTGTTAGTAAAGTTACGTTGGGCTAAAGCAGACTGCAATTACTTTATTTGAAACGTGCATTATGAAAAAAACGGCCGGAATTCAAAGACAGACATGGTTAAGTTATTCTCATGACAACACTCGGCATCACGTCGCAAGAGTTGTCAAACGATTGTCAGAAACGATCAAATGCCACATTCGTAATATACTTCGAACATTGGTCCCTCTGACTATTGGCTGTTTCGACGTAGACAATATCTTTTAGCGTGTCACTGAATCACTTCGTTTCAAGAAATCTAAAGTCGGCTTCAAAGTTGGGTCGCCTCAAAATACGAGAAGTTTTCTTGAAACGGAATTCGAAAATTGGCTCAGAGGTGGGGAAAAGATGTATGTTAAGCGGTAATTTGATACATTTTTATTTTGATAAATTATCTTTTTTGAGCTAAAAAAGGACCAAATTATTTTGTACTCCCAATACGTACGTAAATTATTCTTATTTATCTTGTACATAAACTACGAACTACTTTAAATAAAAAACCAACTGGGTTTTTCTTAAACTTAATACCCAATAAAACTTGGGTGGGTTTAAATAGGTTACTCAGTGGGTTGCTAACCCTGCTGCCTAGAGAACAGCATCCTTCTTTTTGATTGGAAATCAAAGTCTCTAAGGAACCTAGTGCTAAGGGTTAGTTCCTTCTTTTTCGGGCAACAGATCTGCCAGGCATAACCAAGACAAATTGTTTCTGGGAGCATAAATCCAGGATGTGATAGGTCACTAGTGGGCTAAATAAGCTACTAGGACCTATTATTTCTCCTGTCATTGGTGAACATGAAGAGGACTGGTCAACTATTTAACTTGCAGAAAAGTATAATATCTGTAGATTGCTGCATGGAAAAGGATGTAAAAACTACGATACACCTTATCTTAAATTGCCCAGCGTTGGCTAGACTAAAAACTAGGGTTTTCAATAACCCTATAGTTAGAACTAATCCCTACAGTAAATACCTGTTGGTCTGAGCAATTCATAGAAAGGGCGAATTGGTTAGATAACTAGCCAGTGAATGCTATGGAGGAAATAAGATTATCACAGTGTGCTGGGTAGTGCGCTGTCTTGCGAGCTTTTGAATCATTAGCGACTTAATATCCTTCCTTAAATTGAAGTTTTACCAATCTCAAGGTATGTATGTGGGAAAGCACTACGGCTGTAGACATATTATGATTATTGACTGTTTTCAGCTGTATCTTATTACGGAGATTGGAGCAGTAACGTGTTAGTGCTTTATATGAAGTACTATAAGGTTGGTTTGCTTCTTCATACTGTGATTTCCAAAAATTGCAGTGTTGTGCGCTGAGAAAAGGAAAGATTCATAGGTCGTCCTGTTATAATAAGTCTGTCACACATCTGTCTGGTTTACGAAGACGAGAAAATGGTTTATATTAATTTGGATGAGCGACTTATTTTCTACCTCTTTTTGTTATTTTTTGGGGTTGAACAAAGTTGTTTCAATCATACTCCCCCCATTTTTAATATTTTTTCATTCCAACTATGGCCTGAAGCAGTGTTGCCATATTTTTTTTTTAGTAAAACTGAAAATTTAGAAGAAAAAACTGATCTTCAAGTGAAAAAATGCACAGATTAAAAAAAATTTGAACTTTTGATAATCAAAGAAGTTATTTGAAATGTGATTAAGTGAGTTAATAAGAAAAATATCAAAATCTTGTCTGATTTGAAAATTATATAGGGTCCGCCATCTAACGTTTTTTTTCAACTAGTGCTTATTTCGTGAATGGTAACACTTAGCTCATGTCTGATTTGACAGATAATTAGCTATATCCTTCCGCTGAACGAATATGGTGTGTATACGCTTGAACAACGCTGGGAATCTGGGCCTGCGATCGACTTACAGAAGATGCCGATTTTGCCAAAAAAAATCATCTTTTCAGATGAAGCTCATTTTGATCTTGGCGGGTATGTAAACAAGCAAAATTGTCGCATTTGGGACACAGAAAACCCGCACGCATATATTGAAAAGCCGATACACCCAAGACGACTCACTGTTTGGTGCGGATTTTGGTCCAGAGGCATAATTGGGCCATTTTTCTTCGAAAATGAGCAAGGAGTGTCAGTTACAGTCAATGGCGATCGTTATCGGGCCATGTTGAACGAATTTTTGTTCACAAAAATTGAAGAGGAGGATATTAGCAATATTTGGTTTCAACAGGACGGCACTATGTGCCACACAGCCGAAGCTACACTCGATGTTTTGCGTCCTGTTTTTGAAGATCGCATTAACAGCCGCAGAGTTTGGCCACCTCGGAGCTGCGATTTGACACCGTTGGACTATTTATTATTTGTGTGGTGCCGTTAAAGATAAGTGTTAAGCCAACAAGCCAGAGACATTTGATGCTTTAAAGGACAATATTCGTGAAGCCATTGGTGAAATACAGCTGCACACAATCGATAATGTGCTTAAAAATTGGACCGATCGTGTAGGCTACTGCATGCCCAGCCGAGGCAGCCATTTGAATGAAATTATTTTCCATTATTAACCGGAAGGATTGTACTTTCAAATAAAAAAAGAAATTTGCAATTGAATTTTGAATTAAAATTTGAATTATTTGCGGACCTATTAGCAATTTGAAGTTCCATTTGATTTAAAATTCTCCCGACTTCGGTATATATCAAAATATGCCGGATAATTTATATCATATGGTTGCTTCTATTCAAGCAGACAGAACACAAGAAATTTACTTTGATGTACATAAATGATGATTAATGAGACTGTTCGGATTTTACACTTTTTTCGACAAGCTTAGCACTCGGCGGGTAAATCGGTCTCAAGAACACTTAATCCAGTGGTGCTAGTCACCTTTTTAGGTTAGCTTTTGTTTTCGAGATACACCGTTATCTTAAGATGAAGGAGGCTGTATAACATATATTCAAGTTTTTCAAAAACGGTTTAGCTTATTGATAAAATAAAAAAACCGAAATTCTGCAAAAAAATTGTCTTTAAGACTAAAACTTTTCTTATATTTAATAATTCCCATTGTTCTTTTGCCAAAAAAAATTTATATTTCTGAAACGACTGCGCAGAAAAATTCAAATTCTTAGACCTAAACGTGAGTTTCCACACTGTGTGAATTCTCTCTTTCTTTGTGATCAGTGACCAAAAAAAGGCATAATTAAATTGTCGCATTAAAAACGATACCAGTAAAACTCACAACAGTAATATTATGCATATGTGGTGAAATCTAACTTTAGAAATTGTAATCAAAATAACAAAATAGAGAGGAGGAAAAATTAAAATGATAAAAACCGCACAATCCTCACAATTCACAGAAAAGCTTATTTCTTAAACAAAAAGTGTCAAAACTGTCCAATGCTTAAAAAACTGCGAAATGCAGATAAATCTGCACATTTGGTTACGCTGGCCTGAAGTTTTTATTTCAAGTTCGAGAATTAGTATCTCGAGTGCAGCATTCTAGGATGTGCTATCATAGAGTAGTACAGTCTTCACAGTGGATGCAGGGCTTAGCATTCAAAATGCTCGTTTTGCTCTGTTGAGTCGGCACTTTATGTCTTTGGATGAACTGCCGGTTGTTGTAATTGTGCAACCCAGATATACAAAAGATGTCTTCTAAAGTTTGATTTTTAAGAAGGAATGGTCATAGCGTTGATGCATAGATGCTCGTCATCTTGGTCTTGCCTGCGTTCCCACTCTTGCTGATAGTTTTTCCACGATTTTAATCAGAGTATGTGTTCGCAAGGAGACAGTTATAATCCGCGTAGTAATGTCTTCCAAACACTAATGCAAACCCCACTTGATACCCCTGGGGACTCGTGTGACATTAAGCATTATAGTGAGTGTCACGCACTCAGCCTTGTCTAACGTTCCTTCTAACTGCAATTCGCAACAGTTTAATTATCGTCTGAGAGAAAAACGTGGTAGTTCACTGGGAGCAAACATTCAAGTAGAGATTCTAAATGGCTTAGTTTTCATATACTGGTAATTAATGACTCACTGAATGACTTCTTTAGATATTACAGTGGTGGGGAGAAGGGTATGACTAGTTTTTTTTGTATATTATAGTCATATCAAAGAATTGTCAGTATCTGTGTTTTCTGCCAATCTAACCTAAGTTAGTTTACTAACATTTTTCTTTTAGTGTTTTATATTCTGTTTATATGCCCAAAGTTACTACTTTATATACTTCTGGGTGTATGTAGAACTCAGCAGCAAAAATAAATATTTACTTTGAGCATTTTCTTTCTTTTTAAGTATAATAACAACAACGAAAAACATAAAAACTGTTTGGCTTTTAGTCAAAAAGTTAAAATAGGTAAATAATCCCTAGAGTCATTTACATATCAGGTGCAGTTGGAAGAATCATACAGAAAATAAAAAACAGCTTAAAAGCCAAAAGTCAATCGAAGGTATTCTTCAAAGAGAGAAAAGAATCGTTAGTAAAAAATCGTTGAACAGCGGATGGAATTCAGTATTCAGTGTATTTTGCACAATTACAAATTGTTGGAGTTACTTTTTCAATATGTATCAGTTAATTAGTTTAACTTTACGAGGTGACTTTAATCTTTGAAGGATATCCACAAACGAGTTGGTTTTTTGGTGATAATAGTTTTCCAAGAAGGCCGCGTGTTATCACAGATGAGAAGATTTTCAATAACGAATATCACTTAAGACGTTTGAACACATCGATAACTTCCATAATCAGAGCGCTATAATTGGTATATATTTTTACTCAAAATCCGTTAGCCTTATATCGGAATTCAATTTTCTTTGATAGAAAGGGCGTAGTAGTTTACAGAAAGTTTTTACTGCAAGGCCGTATTCTTTTCTTCTGCCATTCTTGACTCTCAGCGGAGCATCCTTGTCTACCGGAATCTATTGCGAGATATTTGGCTGAAGTTATTTATCGTTTGTAGCTTCGCTTCAACTGAACTCAGGTGCACCAACACGCCATTCCTGCGGATTACAACGCAGAGCTTCTCGAGTAAAGTTAGCAGATAGCCTTTGAAGTGTGTGATGTATTCACCGCCATTTCCGATGACATACCTCTAAGAATATACTTAACAGGAGAAGAGACTAGATTTGCCGCGTTCAATAGATCGACGTTCTGTATACGATTCGGCCACCATATGTTTAGGATCTAATGCAGGCAGGTTTAAAGAAGCACGTCGCTTGTGCGCTTCCAAGTTTCGCAACCGTAAAACAAGATATATTTGGCATTCGAATTGTAAATGTGTAAGCATAGTAGTAGCTTCGATGTCTTCGTTAGCACCACCCTTTGTAGCCACCGTAATGCTCAGATAGTTGAATGGGCCTACACATTCTACGACTTCGTTATTCACTTAGATGTGTGGTGAACAATTTGCGCTTTAGCCACTAAACATTATTTTAGTATTGGAAATATTGGTTTACAGTCTAGCTGCATGACTTAAACATAATGGCTACAATATTTTCCGGAACTTGGCTTTAAATCCTCTGAGAGAATGCATCTGTGACAAAATTCATCCTTGCCTTATACCAGTTGCTACTTTAAATAAGTTTACTGTTGTAACCGATTCAATTTCCGCGTACATGGCGCGGATTAAATTAAGAATATTCGGTAGTATTCAAGACCTATATTCTGTTAAAGGCCGTTTGGCCAATCAATATTGTAGAAGGCTCACTTCTGTCTTTATATTACTATATCCTACAAAATCTCTATATTTATTAGGCACATTTCCTCAGCCATTCTGCAACGAGATGCCCTTATTAAATTTCTCTGACCAACCAATTAACATTGATTAACCTCAAATCCTCAAATGCTGGATAATAATAAAGAAGATGTTTATTGAATTATACTTTTTTCAGTGTAGGATAGACTAGGAGAGAGTGTTAGTTTTGCTAAATCACAGATCACTTGAGCACTCGTAGCGGACAGTTGTGATGCCACATGAGACGATGCCTCAGATTTGACTAACAAATCCGAATTCATCAACCAAACTCCCTGTAGTTATAGTGAAGGCTTAATGAAGTTGTCAGTTGTCCTATGGTCGCGGATGCTTATGCCGATCTTTCTACAATCTCGACCGAAATAATTTTTAGAGAAACACAGCTTTTCTACATGACTATTCATTTTATCATTGTAGCAGAAATCATTGTCGTCACAATTAATCTTAATCTATATTCTTAACATTTATCTCAAGCAGTTTCAACAATTGTCTCTGTTCTCTGTTAATCCAAAATTGAGCGGATCTTTTTGTTCTTTTAGCAGGAGGGTTCTTTAATTCGTCGATCAGTTTTTGTTTGTAGAAGGAAAACAACGATAACTCCAGTTTATTCGTAATTTTCTAAGGATCATATTTTTTCGTGCGTGTTTTTGTGACTGACCAACTTAAATAAGAGCGTTGAGTGTTGAGTTGACTGGCGTCTAGCGTTGACGCTAAAGTGAAATACCTAACAAAGAGTGCTAAAATTGTGCCACTTTCCAACAAAACATCACTAAATAGGTATAAGATAATGGAAAATCGCTAGATTGGACGTGATAGTGACTAAAATGGCATTAGTTTTGCCGTTTTTTTATTTTGATTTTCGAATGAACTTTATTTTCTAACGCGCTACCAAAATTTGATTTTTCAGTTGCAAAGCATTGACGCCGCGCTATTTTCTCAACGAACCACGTCTATCAAAAATTGTTTCCCTTTTACAGATTAGATTAACCTTTAATGCTTTAAACTTTTGAATTAATGCAATAAATTTAGAAGAATGAAGTTTGTTTGGCGTTTCTATTTGAAATTTATTTGTTGCCTAAAAGTAGACTTTCTTTATTTACAGCATTTTACTTGTTAAAGTATACCTTTAATAATATATTTTTTAAAACAAATAAGAAGACAGCTTTTTGGCCTAAGCAATTTTTGGCTTAAACAAAAGTAATTCTTTTCATTTTCATAAAATTCGTTTGCCAAATATATTTTATACATATATCGGATAAAATTTTTTTCTTTCCTTTAAAATAAAATAAAAAGAAACTGTTTTCTTCTAACAGCATATGTATTTCCACCTCTAATAGAAGCAGGTATTTCTTTGAATTTCATTTTTCACATTTAATTTAATCGTGCCAAAGCCAAAATGTTCATCGCCTGCTACTTTACAATTTATCCTGGTAATGAATGAATTGGTTTTTCAGCGGAAAAGGATAAAAAAATACATGGAAAAGAGCTGAAAACCCAACCATAAAATTTTATTTTCTTCTGCCACCTGTCTCAAAAGAATATATTTACGAGCAAAGAGAAACAAGTCGTAAAAAGAATATAAAGTAGACAAGTAGCACAGAAGATGTTGACAGGAAAACATTAATAGAATACTACGTTAAATTAATTGAGTGGAAAGCATGGCAGACTCTATAATACCTTACAGCATCGTGTATACTTTGAAAGAATAAAGTGCTTGTATAAAGCCTAATGTATCAGCGATGAAGACCAGAAAGGTCCATTGTTGAAAGCCTTCTAGTGATAGAAAGAAAAAGAAAAGAAAAAAACGGAAAACAGAAAAAAAGGAAAGAAGAATGAAAGAAAAAGAAGAAGAAAAAGGACACCAAAGCAAAAGAGAAGAACACCCTCATATAGTTGCGTCACCTAATAAGCCAGCTGATAACTGATATAAAACCCTCCAGGTGACAGACACTGGCTGACGTAACTTCACCTAGACCACTAAAGAAAACCTGGCCTCGCAACCTAAGCCTGTTTCTCTAGAAAGCCGGGCAAAGACAAAGGACATGTTCCACGGTCTCTGTCTCCCCAACACATTGCCACAATACCCTTGCACTTAGAGCACACTACCCAGTCAGAAAACCTATCACAGGGATTCTCTTCTCAGAATAAACCCCAATTTCGTCCTGGAGCGGTCGAGTTGAGGCCAAAGCAACCTGCCTACAACCTACAGTCTCCTCTGCCGCTCCATAGCTCTTCCATTATAAGACGATCCCAATTATCCACTAAGCTCACAAAGAACCCAAGCGGGGTCTGACAGATGCATCCGCCGGAAAATACACTTGACGGTACCCACTCTCGCCAGCTCATTGGCAGTTTTATTCCCCAACAACCACTGTGTCCAGAAACCTAGCACTGCTTGTTGCTGTACACATCCAGGAGTAAAGAGACGGTCTTTCTATACAGTGAAACCAACTTCGAGTTGACGCATGCCCAGTCAGCGCTCTAATAATAGCATGAGCAAAGTTTAAGGTATCTTGGTATAGATCTTTTTCATGAACTTGTCTGGATGTATGTCATTGACGAATTTGAATAAATTAGTCCGCAATTTGCATATATAACTTATAGGTTAGAATAGCCATGATTAGACCATATAACGTTCCCCACTCTTTGGGCCTTATTCACCTCAGTCGCTACAATCACTAATGGTCATGATCCTAGCCGGCAGATTAAATAGTAGGATTCCAATGCACATTCCATAAAACAGGTTCATGTACTGATCCTTTGGGGATGCATTCAGTAACAACATATGCCTTGGGCTTGGTGTCAGTAGCGTATAATACTAACCAATCCAACAAGTAGTCCTGTATAATCGATATTGGGTATTGAGCAACGTTTAATTTCTGTAACCCACATTAATACAATACTTGTTCCGCTGTTTCTGATGCTTGCAAAACGACATACAGTGATTTAGAAGGGGGAAAATTACCCCTAAACAACAATATTACTGCCAACAGTCTTAAGGGTGTTATTAATCATTTAAAGTGCTTATAGATTAATAAACTTCGAGATTTTCATACTGTAAGGACACCAAATAACACTGCTTAAAATTCGAAGAACACTTAAGACGGTAAAGCATGGTAATAATGTTGTTTAGGGGTAGTTTGTCTACTATGGCGTTAGGCCACTATATCGTCTACAGAAACTTATAAAAGTAACAGATTTTGTTGAAATTTTGCAAATGTGTATGCTACCTTCACCTGAAGAGAAAATAAGTCACCATGATAGGTGTTGAAATGAAGTGTTCTAAGAAATGGTTCGATGATAACAATATCACTGTATTAGACTAGCTTCCACATTCTCCAGGTTTAAATGCGATAGAGAATTTGTGGAATTTGCTAAAAACAGCAACCAAAGAAATGTTTTCCACAAACTATTATGAGCTTTAGAAATTAATTCAGGCAATGTGGTACGATATTCGGATTTAGCAGATCAAAATGTTGTCGATTCTATGCCCAGACGATATTTGGCAGTTTTAAGCAACCACGGAACCTCGACAAAATCTTAATCACTCTAGAACAACATTGGAACTGAAATTAATGCAAAACTATTATCATATTATTTCTTTCTTAAAAGTATTTTGAAAATTCCCTGAAGTGTCCTTATTTTTTTTTTCACAGGGTGAACTTGTACACTATGTTTAATTTAATTAAAATTTTAAAATACAAGCAATAACTAAATAAAAGTGGAACGAAACATGTTTCTCTAGTTTATTTACTAAAAATAAGAAATATTATTTATCAGCAATTATCTCATTTTATGTACTTTCTGATCAAATGACAATATGTCACATTGGATTCCTTGCTATTTTTCACATCACTGTGCACGTGCTTTCATCAAAAGCTACCACACAACTGAAAGAAATTGTTGTTTATTTGTTATTCTCTATTGAATATTTTCGTTTTCGTTCGGTTGTAAACATATACGAAGCAGATTATACTCGTGCACTTGTGCTATATGTGATTTAAAAACAACTTAATTGTGTCTTAGATAACCACAACTCGAAACTATTTTGTTTCTCTTTGTGCGCCTCAATATATGCAATTGTTTTAAGTCAATTATCTTAATACTTTTCCATGAAAAAACGCCCACACATATGCACCCATATTACAACCCACTGACCAAGGAAATTATACGCATGAGTTAAGTGCGTTGGCAGAAAAATTTGTCTTAAAACAATTAGAAAAATTGAAAACCAATTCAAAATGCCAGACAATGGAAAATTTGTAAAATCAGCTAAACATATCATGAGGAAAAATAAAAGAAGCACTAAAAATGTAAAAGGAAAACTAAAATGTAAAAGTAACGAAAAAGAAACAATTTTTTTGTAATTGATTTTAATAAAAAAAATTTAAAGAAAACTTTATGAAACTGCACGTTTCAGTGAGCTTTTTTTTGTTTTACATGCTTAAAAAATTGTTCTTGAAAGTTGGAAGAAATTACAACTTAAATGAGATGAAGTAATGATAGTCAGTGTATCCTCCTCACCTAATGGAAAATGTTTAAAAACTATTTTTGTTTCTTGTGAAGCTCTAAACTAACTGGTGGTGTCATGTTCATGGAAGGTAATAAATTTGTAATAAAAGTGTCATTTAAGTTTGTGGGAAAGTTTTCCTTTATTATATATAAGGAAAAAATATTTTTTTAAAGCATATTTCAAGGGAAAATTAATTGCTGCTTAAACAATGCCATATATTACTTTAAAACTATGAAATTCACAACAGATGTCGTGCCTGTTGCACTATGTTTGTGGTTTTAATACAACATATATGACATATTGGAGGTAATGCAATGTAAAGTAATCAAGGTGTGAGTCAGGCCCAAAATGGCTTTTGCACCACATACATCGTTGATCTCTTGTTACTCTATTTGTCATTGACGGGCTTAATTCGTTCAGCTCCTTTAATAGAAACGTTTAAAAGCTCTGCTCGCCCAGAGCGTAAATGCGTGTAGCCTGTGTTTGCTGTGCCCCAGTACCAAACAGTTAGTGATCAAGTGTTCCATTGACTTCTTTTCCCCACAGCAGAATCTAAAGATTCTAATAGTGGAGATGTCCATTCTGTAAGAGACACCTGCATAAGAGGCCAAGTGATATCTGGGAGTGTGCACGAAGGTTAAATATCTTTCATTTATTCCCAATTAGTTCTTGAACGAAATAGTTAAAACAACAAAGTTTGTCTTGCTTCGAAGACAGAGAATCTTGTGCCAATAAAGTATCATTTGCCAGAAGTCTTAATTTGGGAAAAAAGAGCAGCAGAAGCACTTCCATCGCTCACCTCAGCTTATCCTCAATATGTTCAATGCGAGATGTACCATGTAGAAATAATAAGAAATACTTTCTGTGAGGTTAGGTTGATGGTTGTTATGGACTGCTTGACATCTCTCAAGGAACTTGGCGTTGACAACACGGTTGCTCTAGGTTGAATCCCTGGTCACGAGAGCTATCCTGGGAAAAAAAGGGCTAATTTTCTTTTAGCTTTTGAGTCATTTTTTGAGGTCTCTGTGGTATACGGACTGAAGGAAAATTCGCTCGATATGAGACAGGCAAAGAAGGCATTGTGGTCTCAGATACTATTGCGAATTTTGAGAATTTTGGGATATAGTGAACTTATGGGTCCGCTTATAATTTTCATCGAGTCGTTGTGCGTTTTTACACTTATCAACATAACATAACATAAACGAGAGACAATAACTATCCAGGTCAGCGAAAAGAGTTTAAAGTCAATGGTGATTGTCAAATTTAAGGAACTTGCATACACATTGAAAGCCATCAAACAACATTTCAATCTTAAAGCGATTGCAAGCAGCAGTTTCCAACCAAAACAAGGAAATTGAATAGCCCGCGAAACGAAGATAAAAGACGTTGAAAGACGTTTGACATGTTCGAACGCTATGCCAGAACGTAATCGGTGCAGGTTATGTTTGTTATTTGTATTATTACTGGCCATAATAAATCTGTTACTACAACTTGAAGCGCAATAAATCATTTGTTAAGCCTAGCTCAAGCAAAATCAAAAGCCAAACCATGGCGGCTCTGTATTTGGTGGGATCTGGAGGATTCTATCCATTTTAAACCGCTAAAATGGAGGTAGACGATTACGAAGGATACGTACTAATTAAAATTTCAAAATAAGGTATCCGAAATTGTCTCGATTCGTTTTTGGACTCACAAGTAAGCAATTTTGTGTTTACCGCGAGGTCTTAATAAAAATTAGTAGTTGTAACAATAAATTAATTAATTATGAATTTGCTGTTGCTGTTTACGAACTTCCCCTACCTTTTGACCATTTTGTTGATGCCGGTTTTTTATTCCTCTTCATTGACAAAGATCATGCCACTCCTATGGTTCAAATTGGTGTGAAAAATGTATCTTGGAGTATAGCTTTGACGATTAGTGCAACACGGGACCTGGTGCTGCCGTAAAGAAGTATGGTTTGGCTTTATGCAGTTGAATAGCCTCTCTCACGCGGTGTTGTAGCTGGACTATGTAGAGCTCCTTATTTACGATGGTATTCCTTTCGAACATTTGCCATTGCATCATGTCCTCTCAGTTATATCAAATATAAAAATAAACTGTATGGCCTTCTTTGGATTGATGTTATGCTTGATTTTCGGCTTTGGTGTATTTCCTGGAGCCATCTTTTTTTCATTCCTTAATTTTTATGTGTAAGCACCGTTTTTCATTTCCATTGACGATTAGCTACACAAATCGCTGTTTATGCGTGCTGCTCAATGTTGGGCAAGATTTTATTTCTACGCTATGAACTTATTCCCTAACCAAATATGATGTACCGTCTCCTCTTCCTTCTCATTTCGACAGTTGCACAGAAGTTATTACATGATCTCTGCCAATTGCCAAAACACAAACTTTTAATCGCTTTCAGCGAAGTCTGAGTCTGATACACCTCAGTAAAGATTCTGAGCAGATCTTCACGGATGTCTCCAAGTTGAGTGGAGCTGTGTGTGAAGGCATCTTTTCGGTTACAGGACAACTGTAGCGGTTTTCTTGCGGAGGTATCGGATATGCGAGTTGCTTTGAAAGGGCAGCGTCTCCAGGAGAGACATTAGCATACTTTCGGATAGTCAGGCGGCTATAAAAGCTCTGGGATCTCACGTGTTGACCTCAAGAACGGTTATAGATTGCCGCAGATTTCTCAACGAGATGGTTGAGTGGCATAATATTCATATTATATGGATACCGGGACACAGTGATATTCCGGGAAACTGTAAGGCTGATGAACTGGCCAGACATGGCACCACTATAGAACTTATGGGCGAATTTTCTAGGGCATTTAATTGGGAACCTGCGGAGATGGGCACCATATCGCCGAAAATATGGCCAAAGCTGGATCTCAAGCGCACAAAAGATCTGCTCAATCTCCAAAGAAGCACACTCAACGCAGTTGTCGGTGTCATTACTGGGCATTGTACAATAGGCACTCATGCTAGGCGGCTTAGACTAAGTCATGTGGCCAGTGATTTCTGCAAAAGCTGCAGAGATGGGGAGGAGAAAGAAACATTTCTTCACCTACTGTGCACTCGCCCGGCGTTATGCGGCAGGAGAGGGAGATATGTAGGATCTACTATGCGACTGAGCTCACGGAGCTGTCAAGTACGGACATTAGGAAGCTTTGAGAATTTATATAGGTATAGGGGGATGACGATCCATTGTGGTATCAAAACTGACTATTTCTTGACCTTCGTGTGTCCTTTTTTGGGGCAGCTACTTCTACCTTTCCCCTTCGGTCCGCCTTACCCACGTATGAACCGGTCGACCTCGCTTACGGCTGCCTTGTGGATTTCAATCAATAGCCTTGCATTCCAATAGCAGTAAGGGCCTTTCTCAAAGTGTGAGCTATCTAACTTTACTTTCGTTTAATAATATTGTTGCGAAAATAAACAGTTCCTAAAGAAGATACAAAAACTTCAGTGCATTTAAAAGTGTATTATGTGATTTTAGTTCATTGGTTTGTGTCCAGGCTCTAAATGTGTGGTAATGCCAAACTTAATTTGTGTTAGTAATGGTGTTACCAATTGTGTATTGAGCGGTGTTATCGTGCCGATTAAAATTAATGGAAATGAATGGAAGGTTATAGTAAGAACAAGAACATTCGGAAGTAATTTAAATTGTATATAAAAGGCGGCTCTTTATGCTTTAGTTAGTTCAGTTATAGCTTGAAAATCATTGTATAAAGTTGTAGGACATAAAGTCGTGTTTGGCCGTAAATGAAAGTGTTGAGTATTGGTGTATTAAGCGAGTATTAAGTGCAAGATAAATAAGCTGTATAGATAGAATTGTTTACGTGAAGTTGAACAAATAAGTGCATACAGTAAAACAACATAAGTGTTATTTATTTTATATACATATAGACGTATATTCGTAGTTATCATTAACCAAATAAATAGTTTCAGCAGCAGTTGCAGCAAAAGTATTTACTATAACCAACTGCAGTTAACAACAACAACAACTACTACAACAATAACAGTAAATAAACATTTATTTGAAAAGAAAAGTAGTTAAAATGTAACAACAGTAACAATTACTTCTACAAGGACATACTGTTCTTTATTATTGTCAATGCAACAATTTCATACTTTTCGAATTTTTGCGAATTTTGTTCTAGATGTCCTTATTACATCTTAAAAAATGTTTTCATAATCAAAACACGTTGTTCCTTCGTGTAATGTTTTATATTAACTAACCGGGATGTATTTAAAATCTGAAAATACAAATTTAGAATACAAATTACAAGTGGAAAAAAATGGCAGCAAAATTCAAATTATACCTCAATTTTGGACACCTACAAGATAAATTATAAAACATGTAAGTAGATTTTTGCTGCTGGGTGTTTATATTTTTTATTTTGCCAACAAAAATTTTATTGTCCCTTGTGATGAGAAAAAACGTGAAAGTTTTCAAAAAAATTTAAACACAAAAGGATGCCCAGTAGTTTAAGAATTAATTGATTGGAAGGAACAACATTAAAAAGTTAAGGCTTAAACGGTAATCTATTCTGCAAATAGTCTAAAAACTTTTGGTATAGATAGAAAGCTTGTTAAGAAATAAGCTATTTTTTTTCGATATATTGGGTGTTAAAAATGTAAAACATTTGACAAATTTTATTTTATTTTTTAATTTAAAAAAAAAAAGAAATGTATCTTCAATTTATTCCATCATTTAATTGAGAAGCAACTCAAACAGCAATTTTAAAACGGTTACCAGCAGCAGGACTCAATCAAAGGCTAAGATATTGAATAGGTCGCGGGTTAAGACGATTTTGATATATCCAAAATGCTGCGATGAATCATTACTGGTGATGAAAAATGAATCCATTACGACAAGCCGAAGCGCAATAAATCATTTGTTAAGCCAAACTATCAAGTTTCTAGCCTGAATTAGAATAGAATTTCCAAGCCATTCATACCAAGTCCTAAAAAATCGTCTTCAGCCTGATCTTTCTATCGGAGTTTTGGTCTTCCTCTTCTCCGCCTTCCCTCATACGCGCGACATCTTCAAGCCAACGCAAACATTGTACTTTTATGCGTCTTAAGACGTCGATGTCATCATAAAGCTCATACGGTTTGTGGTTCATTCGATGTCTATATTCTCTAAAAAGAATTTTCTTCTCGAAGACTCCAAGAAGAGCTTCATCTGCCCATGCTTCAACGCCATATAACAACACGAGTAGTATTAAGGTCTTCTACAACGTGATTTTCGTTTGTCGAGAGAGAGCTTTGTTCTTAAACTGCTTGCTGGGACCGAAATAACATTTACTCGTACAAGCAATTATTCTTTGTCTTATTTCCAAACTGATGTTATTCGTTTTAATTATGGCTGTACCGAGATAGTTACATTCGTCCACTTTTCCAAAGTTATAGTTACCAACGTTCACATTTCAACCCAGTCTTATGGAATCTCTGTTCGTTGAAGCTGGTAACTTGATTTTATCAACGTACACTGGCAGATACATTTTCACCGATTTTTGTTCAACATTTGTAAAAGCGGCAGTTACATCTCACAATATCCGACCAATTATATCAATATCATCAGCGTATGCGAATAGCATATGTCGCCTGGTGTAGATTGTGTTTGGCATATTGTTTCGCAATAATTGTGGATCGTTAATGCATAATAAATTTATTCAAAGTATTGGTATCGTTAGCTTTGATCCTTTTCTCATCTTTCAAGCAGTTACGAATATCGTGGCAATAGAACTGTTCTGAAGTGAAATGTATTCCAATTAGAGTATTTTGTATTAATCAAAACAAATAATAGTCGGGGCAAAGTCTGTACTGTAAATACTGTAAGTAAGTGAAAGAAAACTTTGCAGCCATGTCATAACGTAGTACCAGAGATTCATGTCTGGTTAAATTTTCCAGAAGTCTTTCGGCCAATGCTTGCTTTAAAGAAGTTAGTTGCGATCGGTACAGGTCCCCAGTGTTTGATTCGAATTTAACATATCATGATCTCGCCGAATATCCAGCATTACATTGATGCCTGGTTAGTCCACAGCGTTGTATCTTTTATTTCAAGTAATGATTCGATGCAAAATTGCGTTCAAGTAGCATTTCGGATATGCGGCATGCGTAAGTTGTTGTTTTTTATTTGAGTGGCTTTTAATGACTTTGCAAGTTCTTCTAGACAAAAATTTCCATGAAGTTCATGGTTTTCAAACTTTTTTGGCAGACCTGGACGGTCTTTATTTTCTACGTCAAAATCACCAATTTAGAACCCTACAAATCAACTCACGCATTTTGAAATCGATGCAACATATTTACAACAAACAGTGGTATAAAATTCGAGATTTTCGAAGCAAAGAAAAAAACTTAATATTACTAATTCCTCCAATGACTAGGCCAAAACAATTAACAGATATATAGGGTCCGCCAAATACATTTTTTTTATCTCTTTGAAAATGCTATAAAAAAAACTACTGAATATTTTCTCAAATTTCTTTTTTTTATTTGAAAGTACAATCCTTCCGGTTAATAATGGAAAATAATTTCAGTCAAATGGCTGCCTCGGCTGGCCATGCAGTAGCCTACACAATTGGTCTAATTTTTAAGCACATTATCGATTGTGTGCAGCTGTATTTCACCAAAGGACAATATGTCCTTTAAGGCGTCAATTGTCTCTGGTTTGTTGGCGTAACACTTACCTTTGACGGCACCCCACAAATAATAGTCCAACGGTGTCAAATCGCTGTTTCGAGGTGGCCAAACGACATCAGCTCTGCGGCAGATAATGCGATCTTCAAAAACAGGGCGCAACACATCGAGTGTAGCTTCGGATGTGTGGCACGTAGCGCCGTCCTGTTGAAACCAAATGTTGCTAATATCCTCCTCTTCAATTTTTTTGAACAAAAATTCGTTCTTGACCAAAATCCGCACCAAACAGTGACTCGTCTTGGGTGTATCGGCTTTTCAATGTATACGTGCGGGTTTTCTGTGCCACAAATGCGACAATTTTGCTTGTTTACCTACCCGCCAAGATCAAAATGATCCTCACCTGCAACATTACCATGATTTTCAAAGTAATGTCGCAATATTTCCCAGCGTTGTTCAAGCGTATACACAACCATATTCGTTCAGCGGAAGGATAAAACTAATTATCTGTCAAATCAGACATGAACTAAGTGTTACCATTCACGCAATAAGCACTAGTTGAAAAAAAAACTTTAGGTGGCGGACCCTTTAGTTACGTTTTAACCTTTTTAAAACGTTGGAGTTCTTTTAAATTGCGTAGAATAAAATAAATGAAGCGAATTTATTATTTTACACAGTCCAAATTGTCTTTATACACAATGCCCAACTTATTTAACTTCCACTTAATACACAAATTTACTCAACTCTTTACTCTATGACTGTTAAATTACAACTGACTGCTTGAGGAGAATGTCGCGGCTTATATAATTCATTGTCATAAGTTTCGAATGTTCTAGTATATTCCACAACCTAAATTTCAGTTAGCGCTAATTCAAATGTAAAGATTTAACACTCAGTTGAATTGGAAGCACTGTCCAAATAGATATAATTATGTCAGGCAGATCGTAGCGTTGAAACCAACTAATAAAATAACTTCCGTAATAAAGTTTATAGCTTTAAATGTTGGCATATCTTTTTAGGTGTTTTCATTTTCGTAACAATATGTGCCCTCGAGAATATCATATAAGTTATTAAAAACACAACTCATATGTACGCCATCTGTTGTGAATTTTAATGTTATACACACAACAACTGATCCACCTATATACCTTTTAACCTAAATGTCGTTGACATTAAAAAAAATTTATAAAAATTATTATCACTCACGTTATCATGGTTGGCGAGTCGTGTTTTTTGATATTTTGCTTATTGATTAGACAGGCATTAAGTTTGTTTTTCTTAATTTAGTCCAAAAATATCAAAATACGACAAAGAAAACGCGGTTAATAAAGGCCAGTATCTCGTATTTTTCAAACGAAAATCTTTGGATGAAAGGAGGAGGTTAACATAAGGTCGGGCTTACTTGCTAATACTTTTCTTACTTGTTAAATATTCTATTAATACTTTACTGGTTTTCTTCTTCTTTTATTTTTGATATTTCTTGCTTTAACTAGAGCAAGTTATTTGATATTTGAAAGGTTGGCAGAAAAAAAAATGCTTACGAAAAAATAGTAAATTTTAATGAAGGTTAACCGAGTTAAGTAACCGGAAATTCAAAGTGATTTTATATTTTTACATACTCACACACACACATTTGCTATTAGAAATTTTACAAAACGACCAAAAATTACAAATTCAAAGGCCTTAAAATAAAATTTTATGGCAGGTATTGAGAGAGGTTGCAGAATTTGCTTTATTTCTACAAATTCAGTCGGTTGTAAAAAAAAAAACATAAAATTAAAAATAAATAGAATAAGAAAAGGAAATTGAATTCTATATGATTTATTCCATTTTGGCTTTTATTGTTTGAAACAATTTATATATTTATTAAGCTAAACAATAATATTTCTTTTTTGCTCTTAACTTATAAATTCATTTGAATATTTTTGAATACCGTAACATAATCCCCATATCCGTTTTCCGTTTCTACACTCATACACACACTCACACACACAATCTTTCTTTCCTGATCTAAACACAAATAACCACACAAGAAGGCTTTATATGCAAGCAGAGAGACACGTGCTGTTGAGCATTTTACAGGAAATACTTTCCAAAAACATTTAACAAACACACCTAAAACATATATATTTTTAGTTTCTATTAAGCGTACTCTTCCGCTTACACTCTCACTTCACTTCGTTTGTACTGTTCTTAGTGCTAAGACACTTGTGTTTAACCTTTTGAGTGCAGAAGAATTCGATAAAGTACCACTAACTGCGGTTAACTATTTGGACAAAAACATCTTTGTCTTATATCGGGTGTTTTTTTTTAGAGATTATAACTTTGAGTTGTCAATACTGCGTTATTTGATAACTGATTTGTTTAGTTTGGCATGATATTTCATTATGGAAAAACTGACACCAGAACAACGCTTGCAAATTGTTGAAATTTTTTATCAATGCACACTTCACATGTCCTTCAAAGCGGCTAGTCCGAAGAACAATGGTCCGTTTACGCAGCACGCTCTTACTGATAATATGCATCCTGTGAGACGCCGATCAGTGCGCACTGAAGAATCTCCAAATCGATCTATTCGCCACCTTTCTCAGGAACTGGGGTTGCGTCTCTCCACTTTATGGAAGATTTTACGAAGGTATCTTGGTTTAAAAGCTTTCGCGATTCAACTTGTGTAAGAATTAAAGCCAAGCGGCCAACGTATACGTTGGCAATGTGTCGAATGGGCTGAAGCACAAATTTTTATCAAAATAATGTTCGTCAAACTTAGCATGCACTTCGTCCACCTTATAACGTACATAAACGTCCTTCAGAGCTGCTAACTCGAATAACAATGGATCGATTTCGTACCACGTTTGCTCTTGCTGATAATGTGCATCCCGTGAGACGACTAATAGTGCACACTGAAGAATCTGTAGTCGCTGTACGGGGAAGCATTGAAAAAGATCCAAATGAATCAATTTGTCGTCAGCAACTGTAGTTGGGTAGATTCTACGAAAGAATATTGGTTTAAAAACTTTCAAGATTAAACGTGTGGAGGAATTAAAGGCAAGCGATCATCGTATGCAGCCCCTAAATCAGACCGGAACCTAGCTGTGCAGGAACGTTTACTACACCATCCTTGAATATAATTAAAGATTAGAATGATCAAAGGGGACGCAATTTGGGCGTCGTTCTGAGGTTCCCAATGGCAGGCCGAACTTAAAACTCCTTATGGAGTTTTTTAGAGGGCATTGTAGACTAAGAGCGCATCTGAAGAGAATGGCGTTTATAGATGTGGTTGTTTGTAGACTGTGCTCACAGGCATCAGAGACATATTGTGTGAATGTTGGGTTCTTGGTAGGTTTAGATCAAAATTTTTAGTTAGATATGGGGCCTCACTGGGTGACATATCCACTATTCTGGTTTCAGATCTGCTGGCGTTCATTATGAAGGTAGCAGATCTGCTGAACAAACTATAGACCGGAAGGGGCAGAATAGATCCCATTGGTTGCAGGTCGTGTCTAGCGATATAATGAAAATGATAATCATATAGGCCGCCAACTCCTCAAATGGGCTGAAGCACAAATTGATATTGAATTTCATGCCAAATTTTGTTCTCCGTTGAAGTCTATTTTTGGTTAAATGGGTACGTATATAAGCAAAATTGTCGCGTTTAGAGTGATGATAACCCACAAACTTTTGTCAAAACATCATTCAATCACTAGAAAATTACTTTTTGGTGGGCTTTATGGGATGGCAGAGTTTTTGCTCAAATGTTTTCGAAAACGATGATGGTCAGAATGTTACTGTCACTGGTGAAAGGTATAGGGATATGATTTCAATTTTTTTCGTACCTCAATTAGCTGACATTAGTCTTGCTGACATGTGGCTCGAACAGGACGGAGCTACAACACGAGCTACAATTTATTTACTCAACGAAACTATTGATAAAGAGTAATTTCACGTAATGGTCCAATCATTTGGACACCAAAATCATGTGATTTAAGTCCAATAGATTAGTTTCTTTGAGGTCACTTTACTACTTGTTTATATCAGTGAATTACGCATTATCGTTGATTTTTTGCGATAGTTTATTCTGTCACTGGCTATTTAAATCCAAACCAAACATCCGTAAACACTACTTCCTCTTAACTTCTAATTATAGCTTCTTTTCTCAGTACTAGCACAACTTGGTGCATTAGTAAAGGTCATCGACTGATACGAAGTGTATCTCTTAAGACCATTCTTACTGTTTAAGGCTTAAAAAATGTTATTTCTTTAAAATATAAAAAATAATAAAAATACCAGCAAAAAAGAAAGACATGTTTCTATCTTTTTTTTTGCTTTTAACAATCCAATGAATTTTTAATGCCATCGGATCCATATCCTTAATATATTCGAGTATTTTGCTACAAAAGTTCAATAATATTTATGCACAATATTGCCATCAGTTTTGTTGGGTACCACCACAGGAGGATAATAATATTAAAATACCACATTTAAGAGTGACCCATTTTTTATTTTCCTACACGCACATCTCTCCTAAAGGACACATGAGAAAAGGTTTTGTTAATACCCTTCAACATTGTTGACAATGGTGTGCGTATGGTGCTTTAACACACTTTATCAAATTTTGAATGTATCGGTGCATAGTTCGTCCTAGATTTTTTTCTCTTGGAAGCATAGATCTTCTCTTGGAAGCATAGGCATCTTTGCCTTTTCTTTGGAATCAGTTTTTGTCTTCCAGCTAAGCAGGTGATTGGTCTATTGTAGTAGGTCTAATGTGGTCGTAGTCTAGAGACAACGCCCTCTGTATATTTTGTGTAGTGGCGAGGAATATGAGCGTGCTTTGCCCAGTTTATAAGAAGAGTGAGCCCCCCATCCCACATAGCATACAAGATCTTATCAAACGTATTGTGCGAGAGACGGAAGCTCATCGCCAACAAGCTGATCGGGCCTGGTAAACCCACCATCTACCAGATTTTTACAATACGTTAAATTCTGGAGAAGACCCATGGGAGAATATCGACACACACCACCTATTCGTCGACTTTAAAGCCGCCTTCGACAATACAGATAATAGGAATTGCTAGTTAAGGACTTTGTCTATCTGGGTTCCAGCATTAACACCGTGAACGACGTCAACCTGGAGATCAAAAGTAGAATCACTCTTGCCAACAAATGCTACTTTGGGCTCAGTAGATAATTAAGGAGCAGAGCACTCTTTTGATGGTCCAAACTCACGCTCTACAAAACGCCTATCATCCCTGTCCTGCCATATATCGTAGAAGCATGTCGAACAACGACGAAAATGTTTTAGAAGCGTTCAAGAGGAAAATGCTTTGTAAAATCCTCGGTCCTCTACCAGTAGCAGATGTATACGAGCTGTACAGGGACGAGGACATAGTGAAGCGCATTAAGATACAGCAGCTGTGCTCGCTTGGCTTCGACTTTCGTATGGATGGTACGGTGCCTCAAGGCGTCAAACGGGGAAAAGAACGACCAAATCTTCGTTGCAGAATCTAACGGTCTTGCGATTCTCAAACTGGCGCCAGTTAGCACAGGATAGATTCGGCTTTGTTTGACTCGGCCAAAACCGATATACGGTTGTAGTGCCACATATATATATATATATATATATACAGTTGTAGCCGTTGCCTGATCTTTCCATGATGTCTTGTAGTTGGTGACGTTATCCTTTTTCCCTACGAGGAGATCAGAGGAAGGGTTCGAAGTTTTTTAATTATTTAAAACTCGAAACCATACTGAAAATTTATCTCTTGTCATCGCTGCACTACAAGTTACTTTTGCAAGAATTTCAACCACTACACAACGCTATCTCTAAACTAGATTATGGTTGATCATTTTAAGAGAGACAATTTGGTTTAAGAGAGTAGATTCCACTGCGTAGGGACGGTTAAAAGTATTTGGCAAAAATGTTTTAGTCTTCCACGAATAACTGATCGATAAAAAGGGTTCAAGCTGGTATCTGCCTAATAGACATAACTTTGGGTTACAGAACTAGGTAGAATAGATAACTGACTTTGGCCAAGTACATAAGAACATTAATATGCTTGTAGATGGTCCGGACTAGTTCAAGGCTATTTTATTAAGTGCTTAGCGTTTCATTTACCATCCCTCGCTTAAGATGTAGAACTAGAGTATTTTAAAAGTGAGTAAGATAGTCCTAGAGAACCACACATATAAAGCAGCCAATCTTTGGAGTTCATTAAAGATGTGTGTTGTTGCTTTTTCCATTGATGAACTTTAATAGCTCTGTCATGATTGTTTCGTTCAAATGCTGGATTTTTAAATACTTAAGATGAAAACTGATCATATCGTTTGTGTGTAGCAGCTCGTAATTGGTCTGGTTATTTAGGAAAAGCTTAAGTTGTCTTAGGCTAACATACTCTTCCATGTTATCACAAATATAGCGCATTTAGATACGAGTACAATCTTGGAAGAAATCATGCAGAATATACATCTATTGAAAAAACTTTATGCGTGTTAAAGGTACCCTCTTCGTAACTTTTCTTTTGTGTCGGTATGTAAGAATAGCTTAAGTCGTATGTATATGATTCTTCAACTCCCACTTTAGCAGTTCTCTAACGTACTGCATTGCGGACTATATTTCCAAGTTGGTTGAAATTAGAGATCTCATCTCGGCCTCTATGAAACCTCTTCAAGTAATCTATGTCGCCAAAGTCTTCTTCTAGCCTGATGAAGAGGCTTCCAGCTTCCAGCTTCATTGCCAGAATACGTTTTAGATAAAGTTTAAGGAAGGCTTGTAAGCTTCTAGTAATGACAGCGGAAACCTTCCATGTTGTACAAACATCGAGAAAAACCGTTGTAACGTTGGAGTTACATATTCTTAGCTTAGTGTTCAGGCGCTTACACGGTTTGTAATTTCCATATCAAAATTATATCAGAAAGTGCAGTGTAATGGTGTACTGGGTAGCATAGCGCCAGACTGGGATGATAAAAAATTTATTTATTTGTTTATTTTGTTTTATTATTATATTTAACTTTTTCTTTTTAAAAAGTACTTTGTGGTTATGGTACTTTTACTCATGGTCACAGAGAACCAGTCTCAGTGTTATTAAGAATAATAAAATATTTCTTCTCTATATGAGAGACTTTAAACAAAGTTCAAGGTTTTTGTTTATTAAGAGTAAAAAAGCTTTTAATTAAAAAATTAATCCTTTGCTTTTCTTGAATTAACGGTAAATGAGTTTATATTCTTTCGCTGATTTTAACAAAATTAACCAGACGTTTTTGAGTTTTGTTTTTGAGTAATTATTGTAAAAAATTGCCATATCCTGCCTAGAAAGTACTCTCTCACTCACGATATCATTACCATCATCATAAGCATTTCATAACCCATCCCAATACAATTGGTGTTTTTTTCTTTTGACGCTTTTCATATCAAATTTATTGTCGCATTAATTTCCCAACATCATCGTCATATACATGTAACGGTGAAATATGTTAACTTTTTGCATTTTATACTCTTTCTACATTATACGTTTACGTATACACATACACACAGGCATACTTATGTATGACTAGTTTTGATTTATAAGTACTTTCTTTATGAAATATACTTCTCTCGGTAACATATTTCAGTCTTAACCATTGCAAAGAGTGAAAGTCAAGGTCAAGTATATGCTACATTTAAGTACTCACTGTACTTGCAGTTGCAGTATATATCGAAGGGCTTATGGCGACTGTTCATAAGGGCCTGGTATTCACATAAGACGTGCACAATCGTTTTTTTTTCTCCACTTGGTCATAGCTGCAACAGTAGTCGTTGTAACTTAACCCCATGCTGTGGGTATGTTTTTCAATCGGCCAGTGACACAGCCAACAGTCTCGACACATCTGTTCCATCAAAACCAATGAGCGATTGATTTCTTATCATACCTGAGCCAAATCAGTTCCTTGATGCTGCAGAAAGGTTCAGCCTTCCATCTGCAGTCCGCCCGATACTAGTAGAAGTATAAAATAGCCGTCTTTATCTACCCTATTGGCGATGCTACCAAGGCCAACCTTTTCAAATTTAATGCCGATGACGCGCTAGCTAATTTATCCGTCCAAATAGAGGCTGGGGGAGTTCACTGAATCCCTAAGCCTTCTCACCATCCCAGATGTGTTAGTGTGTGATTTAAGAGCAAGGATGGGCCGCCTGGCTATCCACGTGCTTCATCCCGAGATAGTAGTGAATACGCTCTCCTAATGGTTAATATCTCAGATTGAAAAAAACTCGAGTCATCAGGAAGACTGTAGTGGTGATTTAGGTTATCATTCACCGAGAAGATTCCGGATCCAACGCTACACCTCATCTACGATCCATTAGTGTAGATCTTGGTGTCGAAGCTATTGATTGGATCTCACCCCTGATCTTTTGTCGAAGTTGAGTTCCGCAGTGCTTAAGTCGGAAGTAGAATGCAATCCGATCAAGAGTTTACCCAGAATTCTGGTATAACAAAATTGCCTACGCTTCCATACTCCTGAAGACGATGATCTTACTGCCGTCGAAGCCTAAACATACAACTCAATCCTCTAGGTCTACTGTTCTATAGCCTGTCTTGCTATATCATATGGTGGACTTTTGAGAGTGTGGCCCACGCATCCTCCATTTACGTTTCCGTATTTGGTTGTCAATCGACCGTTGCTTCGCAACAGAACACAAGGTCTAGACCAAAAAATACTCATAATTCTGCTTGAAAACTTGTTCATGAAAGTCTAGATGTATTGTATGTTGCGTGCTGCACTGTGGCCGAACATCGTTGCCATCTATTAACGTATACAAAACGAACAGCAACAAAATTCATAACAAAGAGTAAACATGAGTTTAAAACATTCCTGAAGCAGTTTTGCGACGCTTGATTTTGAATCGGGTGTATTTTTTACAGTTACACAAGTTTAAATCATAATAAAACAAAAAAATATATTTTTAATATCAATAAAAGGGGATTTATTGGATAGACGTATGATGAATGACGCCCGTATGACATTAATGTTTAAATATGGTTACAGCCATGTGGCCACCCCAGCTGATGCGTACAAGGCGCAATCTAGAACACCAATTTTCACAAATTTTTTTTTTGGTTTATCGGCGTAGACAAGTGACTTTACATAACCCAAAACCCAAAGAAAATAATGCAATGGGTTTAAATAATACGCTCTTGGTGGACAACTAATTGAAAAATCAACTTTAGCACGCGCTATGTGGCATGTGGCTCAGTCTAGTTGAAACCACATTTCAGCAAGATGAATGCCAGCTATTAAGGTATGAAAAAATTTCTAATCATGGCCATATACCGTTCCCCACTCAAAGTAACATACCACATTGATCAAAAAGTTCCCAGAATTTATTCAGAAAATTAAAAATACAAGTCTATTCATCTCAATCTATATTGTTCCCTTTGAAGTAATTCCCGTCGACTGCAGCACACTTATGCCAGGTTTTCGGTATGTCCATCAGTGCTTCCTGTGATTTTTCCATTATATCTCTCGGCTGCTGAAACGCGTAATGGTTTTTTAACTCGATTGAATAGAAGGAGGTCGTAGGCAGCCAAATCAAGAGAATTCGGTGGCTGTTGGAGGGCCTTGTTGCATTTTTTTGTTTAAAATTTCGACCAAATAATACTCTTTGTTTACTGTCTGGCCTTCTGGACAAAAATTTATGATGCACTACACCATTGTAATCCATGAATACCGTGAGCATAGCTTTCTTTTTTGACTGAAAATGATTCCGGCTCATTTGGTGAACGCCATTCACTTGCCTGATGTCTGGATTGTGTGTCATACTCATAAACCCACGTCTCGTCTCCAGTAATGATCCTTTGGCAAACGTAAGAATTTCGATTCAGCCACGCAAATCATATATTTTGGAATCTCAACACAGTCAAAATTGTAAAAAATCGCCAACACACATAGATATACTCTTGGCTACGTAGCTTTTTTAAATGTCAAGCTATGACTTTAAGGTTTAGCGGGAATATCAACGATAGATGTACCAACTAAACAAAAAAATCTAATCGAAGCAATGGGACCACCACACTGAGGTTATTCCAATGACCAATGATTCCGTCAGCCCATAAAATACAAAAAAAAAAAAAAAATTACACAATCTGAACACATGCAACTCCCTACATTATTCAAATTTCAAGAATGATCTCTTTCTGCCGACCACTTTTTTAAGCGCTAATATTATCCTACATTCTTCCTTATGTCCCTATTTACCAAGACGATTTCCATATCTTTTGCCTCGCATTTGTGGTTTTAAACCGCAGAGTAGTTTTATTTCCGTTCAATACCAAAGAACATATACGTTAATGGCAATGGATTACGTATGTATGTATTTAAAATATACCAGAAATTCATTACAAGATGCCGTGTCACTATTCAGTATGTGGCAGACATGTGTTATTGAAATGGTCACACTGCTCGCTCAGCAGTAATATGGTGATATTAATGATGAAAACTGATGACGCCAACAATATTAAAATGTAAGCAGTATGTAAGCATAAGCATGTGTGTGTAAGTAATAAATAACGGTAATGTTAGCATGAAATTGTAACCATCGAGACAAATTTAATTAGGTTTTGCTGTTGTTAGTTGGGTTGATAATAGATGCCATAGCCGGATACTACTACTACTGGTTTTAATAAAAGGCTCCTCTCACCAGCTCATCATTATCTTAATCGTTAACAACTGCATCTTTGACATCATAATCATTATCATTCATTCATCTCTCTTTTTCATTAACTATGAACATTTTCTTAATGTTTTTACTCGTCGTAGTTAGAGTAATGGCTTTAGAGGTTATGTTTTAAGTGAGAAACCAACATAACCGACTATTGGTGACAATAATTGATATGATAGTGTTAGTGTAGGTGAAAGAGTTAGAGAGAGAGAGAGAGAGAGAGAGAGAGAGGCAGTGTATACAGAGTATATGAGTTTGATTTATATTTATGGCCTAACAACATGCCATGTGTCGGCAGTCATTTATAAACTCATTCGTTCATTCACATGTTTGTTTATTACATTCATCATCTAATATGT
The DNA here is from genome assembly GCA_023159175.1 of Wohlfahrtia magnifica. NCBI lineage: Eukaryota > Metazoa > Arthropoda > Insecta > Diptera > Sarcophagidae > Wohlfahrtia > Wohlfahrtia magnifica. Next base: position 2,565,535 of record JAKWBJ010000203.1, read on the forward strand.
AAATTACTTTATACCAGTGATGTGCAAAAGTAAAAATGTAGTTGTGTTAGTGAAAACATGGAAATTACTCTCTCAGAAAGAGCAAAGTTGATGTTTTGTAAAATAAAAAAAACAACATACATCTGCTGCACATTGTGCATTCGTCGCTGTCTCTTTGACGACTAAAAGCAAAAGCATATGAATACGTGTGAGCTGATCAGGGACAAAAGTCCCATGAAAAGCTCATGACTGCTTTATACTCTCTCTTTCTCTCTTCTCTTCACAAGATGCCGGTTTTAATTACATTAAAAAGTAAAGCAAAAAGAAAGTCATTATTGCTAGCAATTAAACATTAAACAGTAAATAGAAGATACAAATTATTTTATAAGAAATACTTTTGTCCTTTTGATTTGCGGATGGTGTGTGTAAAGGACGATAAAGGATTGATACTGCTTAAGAGATGATTTGCAAATGTTTGCGCAAATGCTAATGAAATGCTTTAACCTCCTTAAAATCGAAAAAGGAAATGTTCACTATTTTGTATGTGAATATGTACTTCCGCTCTAAAAAAACTACAACAAACCTTGTTCAAAAAACTTTTTTGAACTTCATTTACAAATAAGTATTCTCTGTAATTTACATCAAGTTTCAAGTATCTGGGTTTTATATTGGACTCAAAACTTCATTATAAGCTGCAGGTCAAGGATTACTAACATTACTAGTTTTGTGTTGAGTTTTGTTTCTGTAAATCAATGTTCGGCCTAAAGTGGGAAATCAAACCAGTAATAGTGCTCTGGATCAGTGATGGTAAAGTTGATACGATCGTACTTTTTTGATACCAAAGGGTCCGCCAAATTAAATGCTACAAAAGAAACCACTGAATACTTTCTCAAATTTCTTTTTTTGTTTGAAAGTACAATCCTTCAGGTTAATAATGGAAAATAATTTCATTCAAATGGCTGCCTCGGCTGGCCATGCAGTAGCCTACACGATCGGTCCAATTTTTAAGCACATTATCGATTGTGTGCAGCTATATTTCACCAATGACTTCACGAATATTGTCTTCTGGCTTGTTGGCGCAACACTTATCTTTGACGGCACACCACAAATAATAGTCCAACGGTGTCAAATCGCAGCTCCGAGGTGGCCAAACGACATCAGCTCTGCGGCTGATAAAGCGATCTTCAAAAACAGGGCGCAAAACATCGAGTGTAGCTTCGGCTGTGTGACACGTGGCGCCGTCCTATTGAAACCAAATGTTGCTAATATCCTCCTCTTCAATTTTTGCGAACAAAAATTCGTTCAACATTTTCGAAGAAAAATGGCCCAATTATGCCTCTGGACCAAAATCTGCACCAAACAGTGACTCGTCATGGGTGTATATGCTTTTCAATGTATGCGTGCGGGTTTTCTATGCCCCAAATGCGACAATTTTGTTGGTTTATATACCCGCCAAGATAAAAATTAGCTTCATCTGAAAAGATGATTTTTTTTGGCAAAATTGGCATCTTCTGTAAGTCGATCGCAGGCCCACTTAGCGAAGCGAAAACGCATTGGATGGTCAGTTGGCTTCAACTCCTGAACCAATTGGACCTTGTATGGCGTCATACCAAGGTCTTTATGCAAAATTCGTCAATTCAATGATGTCTCCGAAATGTTCAATTGTTGAGAACGACAGTGCATTGATGTTTATGGCGCTTCACGCACACTTTCTGCCAGTTTCTTTCACTTTTTTCACAAGACAACGAACATACGGAGCTGACGGTACTTCTCTTCTTCCAAAATCCGTACGCAATTTTTGCACACATTCTGCAACATTACCGTGATATTCAAAGTAATGTCGCAATATTTCCCAGCGTTGTTCAAGCGTATACACAACCATATTAGTTCAGCGGAAGGATAAAACTAATTATTTGTCAAATCAGACATGAGCTAGGTGTTAACATTCATAAAATAAGCACTAGTTGAAAAAAAAAAAACGTTAGATGGCGGATAACTTCAGATTTGAACCTCTTATATTTCCCTATTTTTAAATTCATTTATTTCAGCATATTCCAGGTTTTATTCATTTTAAGTACTAATGACAATTTTATTACACTATGGGACAGAAATGAATGAAGTTGAAATACGTGAGAAGTGCAACAAGAATCCGTTTTCTAAATATTAAAAATTATGAGTTATGGGTAAAAAACGGGTTTTCTGTCTTTCATGCACTTCTAAGCTAATAATTTCGCTGAATATTAATCGATTTTAAGTTTCCAATATGTAAAAAGGAGTAACAGAAATAAAGCCACGTGGTTTGTCCGATATTACGAGATATTTAATAGCTATTTACATAAGATCTCTGGAGTGTGCGCATAACATGTTGTGAGTTGTTTATAAATCTCTGTTGTCTCTGGATGATATGGCGAGACACTCGACGGTTACCCTTGAGTTCATGGACATGAGAACATTGAAGGTAACTGCATGGTGGATGTACTTGAGTAGGCAGATACTACTTTAGGTCCAAACGGATCGATTGGAAACATCGATGCTCCTTTTAGGACTAGACCGAAAAGATCTGACCGCATTTGGATTACCGTAGAATACTGACGGAATTATAAAGTTTTTTTGCAAACCAATTCATAAAAAAATCATTTTATTTTATAAAATTTGTTACATAAGTTAATATCTTAATACCGAACGAAAATCCCATTTCCCATTACCGTTCTGGATGTACAACCTGGTGATTTTTCAAATTCTTCTTCCTATAGATGTCCAATGTGGTGGAGGTCTCCTAGTAAGAGCCTTATAATCACCTCTAGATTGGAAAGATTGTAAAGGACTGCATGTTTGAGTATCACTGGAGCTTGCAGGACATGTCGCAGTGCTGCCATTAACGTCATTCTGCACTTATTGCCCATTGATCTGTACATTTTGTTGCTTACGACTCAGAGCTCTATCAGGCTAGGAGCACTGTTCTTTTGGAAACAATCTCTCAATAGCTGTAGTAGCATTTTTGGTTTTCGCACACCGTCTCTAAGAAAACTGTGGACTTCTTCCCTGGAAGAAAGAAATGAAGAGAAGATAGGATTTCTACGGGCTTTGCTATTACAATCTTCACAGACGAACCAAGGTAGTATCCGTTATGGGGACTAGTATTCCTGCGAGTTGGCAAACTTTACGGAATCCTTTAGACTACCGGAGACCTCTATTATTTTTCTACAGTCGTGTAAAACGCTAATGGTTCGTAAGTCCGGAGTTCCTTAAAAGCAACTAGACTTTAGGTCTTTAGTACATACGGCTTCAATGAAAGTGAAATCTATCAACTCCTACTCTAGATATTTGCTGTCCTATGACTGCAGTTTCTTTGGTAAGAGAGCACAGAACAGGTGCAGTTCCATCTCTTCCTGCGTCATCTGTGGCCTCCGCATTACAGTGGCAAGACACTGAAACACTGGATGCCGCACCACTCTATTTCGTAGCGTTCTACACGGGTCATTAGATGATCGGAACGCACGCAGGGAGAATGCCGTTTACCCTTAGCTGCAAAAGCATTTCTGGTTGCTCACTTTCTCTGTGTCGCAGTGCACAAACCCGAATTCCTTTGATCTTCTTCATTTAATAAAAACTTCGGTTTGCTTGTTTTTTCCTTCACTTTCTGCTTTGTGGAAAGCCGGACTATATTGGCTTTCCATAAAGCATCCATCAGTTTAATTAATCCAGTTAATTTTCTTGCTAAGTAGATGATTAATCTACTGCAGCTCGCCGCCATATGATTGTGTAGCAATGAAATTCTTTGCTAAGTGGTGGTGGTGATCCTTACTTAGCATATTAATTATTTCCCAGTAGGTTGCCTTTCATCCTGATCATTCCTCTGATTTATGCCAGCATTGCGATAGATAAGCTGGAAGGTCATGGGGTGTCATTTGGATGGATTTGTCTGGATTTGTCTTTATTAAACACTCGAAACCACAATGAAATTCTTTTTGTTGTCCTCTGCTGGGGATTTAAAGCTGGTCTTACCACTACACCACGCTAGCCCCGCAGGAATCAATGCATTGTTTCTTTCTTTCGGCTTCGTTGGATGAGGTGGCGACTGATTTATGTGTCCCCGTACTAGGGTGTCATTGGACCATTGAGAATTTACATATAATGAATTTTTAGCCTTATCAATGCCAATCTCTTGCGATTAGCTCAGAGCAGGTGAGGAGAATAGTTTAGACAGGCATAGGCACCGCAATTTATGAGTTTTTTCAGGACTCGAATGCGTGGCTTTTACTGTACACGGTAAATTTGGAATCCACGCCAAGAAAATGATTTTCCTTTTTAAGAACTACTGTCATAGCTGATATTGAATTTCAATATCTCGAGCTGGAAAAATACCAGTATCGCAGTGGTGTGTCGGGTGTTTTTTAGAGGTTCATAACTTTGTATTGGCAACACTGCTTTATTTGGCAACCGACTGTAGTTGCTTTAGTTTAGCAACGCTTACAAATTGCTTAAATTTTTCATCAAAATAATAAAATTTCGTGTTGTTTGCGGTTTATGAGCTGACTGAGCCATGGGACTGTATTTAAAAACGATGATGGTCAGAATGTTGCTGCCAAAAGTTTTTTTCGTATCTCAATTAGCTCCCATTAATCTTAATGACATTTGGTGTCAACAGGACAGAGCCACATGCCACACAGCGCGCGCTACTACTGATTTTCTCAAAGATCGTGTGATTTACCCCATTGCATTATTTTCTTTGGGGTTTTATCACTTGTCTACGTCCATTAACCAGAGACAATTAAATTAATTAAATTACCATTCAAAGAGTTATGGTCGAACTACGGCCGTATATGCTGCAAAAAGTTTGTGAAAACTGCTCTTACAGATGGCGCCTTGTATGCGCTTGCCGTGCCTGCCACATGGTTCAAATCATATTTAAACATTAATGTCATACAATTTTCTATCCAACAAAGCCAGTTTCATTGATAGTAAAAATATTTTTTCTTTATTTTGTTATGATTTAAACTAGTGTAACTTTAAATACGTTAGAGAGCTATTGGTCTAAGGCCTGTTATATATAAAGCCCTTTTTTAGGGCCAGTTGTTCGTTTTCGCAACCTGTCTGGCTATGATATAGTATTCGACTCTCTATTAACTCTCTACTCTACCTTCTCTATCTGTTCATGCGATTTACAGATCTAACCGAACTATGAAATATTTTTTTAAAAAATTTTCTAAGTAGAAAGAAAAAAAGTTGTAAAAGTACCAAAAAGGTACTTTTTTAAATAATTAATATTTCTAAAGCAGGACAGTACAATACTAAGTATTTTTAAGTAGGATACTATCAACAGTGTACTCTTTTGAAATACTCAGAATCTATAAACAAAAATTAGTACCTCAAAAGTACCTGTTTGTTAACATTTATTATACCGTTGCAATGAAAATATTTATACTGAAACATTGTTTATTAGGGCACCCAACGTGCATAAATACATCATTTTTATCAAAGCCATTTAGCCAGTTGCACGAATAATTTCCGTTGTGCCAAAAAAAAAAAAAAAAAAAATCTTAATAGACATGGTGGGTGATAAACGCTAAATGTTACAAATAATTTCCTATGCACCAACAACAACAATACAACTACATATTTATAAATGTGCCAACCCAACCGTCATGATGATAATAATTTTCAATATTTTTTGTTGTTGTTGTTAGTTTTTGCAAATGGTGTTAATAATAACAAGGTGACGGCTATTATGTATTGAAAATTAAATATTTAAATTCATGCACACACACACACATATATATATATACACAGTCAAACAATATTATTAAATATGCTCTCGTTGTGTTATTCAATTCAATTCATTGTAATTCAACAGCACCAGCCACCGGAAACGTTTACATTGAAAGGATAATATTTTAATGTTTTTTCTTTCTTTTTTAAAATTATATTTGAATGCATATTTTTTGGCGCATATGAAAATTTTAATATGCAAATAAGCCGGCATTAATGTAGAAAATATTCATTTTATTAACAATAGGCGAATAATATGATAGGAAAAGAAAAAAAGCGATTTTTTCCTACTGTGTTTGAGCCTAATTAAAATTGCTTTGAAATTGTTTGAAAAAAATTTGTGAAAATAGAAAAATATAATTTAAAGCATTATTTTTTTATAATTTTATAATACTTAAAATTTTTGTTTTCAGATTAAGCTAATCTCTTCTCAGCCTTCTGAGGAAAGAGTCTACTTTTGATAAATCAAAGAGGAAGTGCGGCCGATTTCCGTGTAAAATTTTATGAAATTTTATTTGATATCGAATGCCGCAATTTGTCTCCAACACTGCAGTTCATTTTTAAGCCCTCTGTATAGGTATACTGGTGATTTATTTGTCTATTAAAGAATTTTGCTTTGAACACTATCAAAATCCTTATAAGAAGTAATATAGTCCAATGGTTGGTTCAAGATCGGGTGTAGTAGGATTAAAATCACCGCATGCCCATGTGTCCTTGATTTTCACTATCCAGACGCATTAAGCCTCATTGCGCTGCAGGCAAATTCCACATATATAAAAGTCTATAGGAACAAGCTGCATTGTAGTGTTTAATGCCTCTGAATAACTAGCTCTCAGTGTGCCTGTTATTAATGAATGCTGATTAATGAACTTTTATAGTTGGTCCACTATTAAAATTAATAGTATTGACTGATATTAATAAAAGATTTCCCATATACATACTCCTTGTTGCCTAATTAGGCCATTTTATTTTAACAGTAACATACCACAGAACACGGTCTATGTGCTTACATTCTTGCGCAGTTTTGATTTTTGTAGCAAAATCTCCACTGAACTATAGTAGTTCAAAATTTTAAAATCATTCTAATTTCTCACTATGCGGATAATCTCGTCCAACATTTCCTTCTCCTTAGTGTCACTAGCATATAAGTCGAGAGCTTTAGGTGCTGAAATCAAGGATCTGTAGGCAAAGAGATCTGAAAGTTGCTGTTAATGAAGAGTCGCTTAATACAACCGAAAGAATAACCCACGATCTCTTCACATCTTCCTTAAATTAAGCTGAAAGGGGCATAACTTCTCTTCATAACTCCTGTGCACCAGAAAAATATAGAAGGAAACAACAACAAAAACCATACAACTACATATTTATAAATATGCCAACCTAACCGTCATGATGATCATAATTTTCAACTTTTTGTTGTTGTTATTTTACAAATGGTGTTAATAATAAGAAGAAGCATAACTTGGCTAAGCCTACATAGTTTGTACAAAGCAATTCCAATTAAGGCGGTGGGGGGGGGGGGGGGGTGGCGTGGTGTAGTGGTTAGAGCGCACGCATAACAACACAAACGATCCAGATTCGAGCCCCAGAAGAGGAAATGACGAAGAAAAAATTTAATTGTGGTTTCGAATGTTTAATAATAAGACAACTCAAGACAACTCCATCTAAAAAAAAAATAAAGAAAAAAGCCCCCTGACCCTTCTTGCATACCTCTGGCGATGATGACAGACATCAGACGAATGATCAAGAAAAACACGCCACCTACTGGGAAAAAATTACAATACTAAAGTTAAGATCACCACTAATTAGCAAGGATCTTCACCACTAAACAAAAAAAAAATAAATCATATAGAGGAAGCTACAGCGGATTAATTATCTTCTTAGCTTGAAATATCAAATTGATTAAAGAAACTGAAACAAAGCAATAGATGCTTTGTGGAAAGCCAACAGAGGAGTGACGGAGAAAAAAAAAAATAAGGAGGTGAACGTTTTAGAATAGATGATGATGCCTGTCAGCTATCGTTGTCTAAAAACAGCGCTCTCTGTGTATTTTATGCAGTGGTGAGGAGCCTTATTGCTGCTTATCGTTGACCCCTTTTTCGTTTCTTTTTCTTTTCCCGAGAGGTAAACGTCCTGGAATTGATGATGATGCTGACATTTGTCGTTTCCTAGAAGCAGCGGTCTCTATGTAATTGATGTTGTGGTGAGTAGTCTTGCTGCTGCATGTCATAGACTTCTATCGTTTTTTCTTTCTCTTTTTTTCGAGGGGTGGCGTTGCCTGACCTCTGGTTGAAGTATTTTATTATTTAAAACTCGAAATTGTGATAATTTTTTTTCCTTACTGGGGGTTCAAACCTGGTTTAAAAATCAATTCAGAGAAAAAAAGTATAAAAAATAGTAAAATGATTTAAATCTGATTGAAATCTCTTTAAGACCATTTTATAGTGCGTGGTCTATGATTTACATTTTTTTTTTGCTTTTGCTTTTGTTTGTAGTTTTTGTTTTCATTAATTTATATGAAATTATTTTTTTTGCCATTTTAATATTTACATACATATGTATGTATATTTTTCTCACATCTGTCATGACATAAAAAATTTTTTTAATGGAATTTGTAATTATATTTTCCATTCAAAATGTTTGTTTTATTTTAAACTGTATGTGAAAATGTTGAAATTCACATACCGGTTGAAAAAAAAAGAAAAAAATTGAATATCATTTATCAGCATCAAATAAAACCATTAACAAGTCGAAATGGTTGTTTGCTTGGGCGTTGGTTCAGCTGAATTGGCTGTCTGACCTTGAAACAATTATTTATGATTTTAGGGCGAAAAAAAAAACAATTTCTCTACTGATTAATGATTTGGGCTTTGGAAAACCAAGAAAACTGACATTCGAAATTTTAATACTCTCTCACAACTGCACACACACACTGAAGCCTTCTCTTAAACAGCATCACTCATAACTCCTACTGCTCGCAATCAAATATCCAGACAAATTCAAGGTGTTTTCCTAAACGTTTATGACAGTTGTTATGTTTGTTTATGTTTGGTTAAGAGAGCTAGAGAAAGAGAGAGATTTAGAGTGAGAAGAGAGAATTAGAATGAATAAACATAAAAAGTTAATGATTTTACAGCTTCTTTGTGCAAGAAAACAGCAAAATAGAATAGACGAGGCGCCATTAAAATATCCAAATCTGTTAAAATGTTTATTTAAAAGCACATCTTTAGACTGTGCAAGCCCTTACTTATGCATGGTGCGGTTGTGTGATGGAGATCTTTGGAGAAGTCTACATATAGCAGAATCTCTGACAGGCATTGATGATTACGGGTGAACTCAGGTCCACCTCTTCGAAAGCTCTGTTTATCTTAATGAACCGGCTTTCCGTGGATCTAAACAGAGGGCCATAAGACTGAGGATAGCGAGGGCATAGTCTGATAGGGCTCATGGGTATTCGGTCATCTTACGGTATTTGGATACATCCCTAATATGGTGGTTTATTGTATACCCAAACTCTTCCTGGACTGAGTGTTTTCGCACTAGAATCGAGCTTAGACCCGGGTCCGCCGAATGTTACATGCATGGATCGAAGTCTTCGGAAAGGTTCGGGGGTGGTGTCTTTGTTCCCGCATATGGGTGAGAGCATCATTTAGACTTCCGGATCACTGCAATATCTTACAGGCGGAGGTCTCGGCGATGATGAAGTCAGTAAAGTGATTGATGTACTACATGTGTATTCAATGTTGATATCCGGACAAGTACGGGCAGTCAGGCTACGATCAGAACGATTTCCAGTGTCTACCCGACATCACGGGTAGTATGTGAATTCTGTGCTATATGGCAAGACCTTCAGACCTGGAAATTATCAGGGTTGGATGTCACTCTGACACCCGGAGGAACTGTGTGGCGGAAAGCTATTGGATGAGATTATCCACTTTCCTCTTGCTGACTTCTGGTTCTGCGATAATTGTTAGACAGGGTACAGCAAAAGTGGGAGAAGGAACCCTTCTACTCTGGATCGAAACAAGTTTGGTTTCAGTACGATCGGGCTCGTTCGGAGTCCATCACGGAGATGCCGCGGCAGTGGCTAAGAATCCTGATGGCTATTATCACTGGGCATTGGGTGGCTGGTGTCTACGCTAGGAATTAATGATTAATGTAGGAGTTATCAGGATGAGGGAGAGGAGAAAGCTGTAGAACATTTCCTGTGTCAGTTTTCGAATCTTTCGGTTAGAAGGACTGTTTTCCTTGGCAGTTCTTCGTACCTGGCTTTCTTCACACCTGGCTAATATAAATGGAAGCAGGCTGTCATCATTTGTGTATGCATCTGGTTAGTTCGTTTTGGGCCGGAATGCAGACATGTAAGTCCACCTGAACGCTATCATCTATCTGCATCACCGAGGGATCAGAATTGGACCCAAGTGAGCCGAAATCGTGTCTGGCTATCCGTTGTAATTAAATAACTAACTAGACTGTAAGCTTGCTTACAAAATAAGTACTAACCTGCATTTTACCTTAGTTAGGTCAGACAAGACTGTTTTACTTTCATGTTCTGCCTTATTTAGCGGCATCTACGCCTATTATGTTTTTTCAATTAATACATCTGCGAAAGCTTGTGAGACTTTAAACTATCTGGAGGTTCTGAATTGAGTGCTGTTTTATATTTTACTTCGTTTAAGGCGGTTTTGACCTGAAATCAAAATTATTGCAATGTTTAACTTACTAAATAGGTAGTATGGAACCAGTCGCCATTCTTGAGAAAGCTTCTAAGGAAGGTCTACCTACTAACTATAGGTTCCGTACCTAGACATTAGTATTACCTGCCCGACCTGCCGCCATCCCTTTTTCTTCATTTGCTTCAGTATGGCTTTCTCATTCTCAATGTTCAACAGTTCTGTGTTACTTATAGTGTTAGGCCAGAATATTTGACACATAGTATGATTCTGAGTCACTTACTTACTTACGTACAGCTTTTGATGTTATTCAATACAAACCAGAATTCACTACCGTACAACAAAAGTGATTAGCACACGAGTTGAATATGCTAAGCTTAGTTCATCTGAGCTTCTCGATATTTACCGCAGTTATCCGAAAGCTCGTTCCACTTTATTGAGAATGTTTATTGAGAATGCTATCTACATACTTGACGGGTTGGCATTACAAGTAAATCTTTTGAGGTCCTTCAGTTTTGAAAGCGTATTGAAAATCTTATGTGAGAGTAGACAAATATCATCCGCATAATTCAAATCTTTGAAAAAGGGGGTTGAACGTTGTTATAAGTAAGGGATGGTGGAAAGCATCTGCATATTTGCTGGCTCGGGCGACAGACGTCATAGATCTTTCAACCGCAAGGGGTCTAACTAAGAATTGTGGTATGGGTGAGAGCTATACATTGCCTTATAGGCAACTTTAAAGCCATGTAACTGCACATATTAACCGTCCTTATTAAAAGTCGATGTCTGCTGCTATCGTTTTATGTGTCACTACACTACGTGGTTAAAGTATTTGCATACAACACAAGCAGCCCAGATTCAAATTCTAGCGAGGGCAAATACATTTTCGTCGTAACTTCGGATTTTAAATAATTAAGTGGCTTAAGCCTAAGCCACTCTCCAGAAGATCCATCCAAGAAGCCACCTGACCTTCCTTACTTTGGGCACAGTCAACTACAACGACATCAGGCAACGCCAACTCTTGAGGAAAAAAATTAAAGGGAGGAGTCTCTGATGACCAGCAGCAGCAGCAATTCTCTATACCATTACTACTCCAAATAAACTGAAGACGTTGGCATTACCAACACATGGCATTACCAACATCTATCCTTAATACTTGTACAGTAGACCGATCCCCTGCTTAGCTTGAAGAAAAAATTATTGCAAAGAGACTAAACAAGTTGCGGAACAAAAAACACCGCGTATCACATCTAAACTTGCATCTAAATCGATTTAAATAATCGCAAATACGGTAATAAAAGATAACATAAGTCTACTGATTATTATGAAGGTGCACTGCTAGACAACGTTAGTTTCGTAAATCGATGTTGGTTGCATTTTGTGACTCCCTACGGCAACACGTGACTTGATAGTCCTTTATTTTAATAAATAAATAAAATATCTAAAGCAAATATTAAACCAAAATCTAAGCTTTATCTCAAAATCAATGTCGTTTGCCCTTTTTCAGTTCTAGGCCCCCCATCCAATAAATAATAAGAAACTTTGTTTTACCGCAAGTTTTTTAAATATACGCTGCTGAAAGTGTCATAAAGTGACACACAATTTTACACTAAATAATAACAGCAGCAGTTCTCCCTATTACAAAAAGCAGTGGTAGGTGACAGGTGGCAACAACAACAATAGCTTTTTGCCACGATTCAATTATTAAGTAAGACAATCAAGTGAAATTGACATTTTTGAAAAAGCCTTCAAATAAAAGCAACAACAATGAATAACACAAACAATAACAGTGTTAACGAATATATTGTTGAGCCTACTGTTGCCTAACTTCATCATACGCATTATTATTATTTTTTTTTGGCAATTTAACAATAGATTTGTCGATTATATTGCAACACAACACAGTGCCAGTGTGCCACACAATACATTTTAATTTAGCAGATTTCAAATGCATAATGACTTAAATAAGAAATTATTGTTGTTGCTAACTCTTCTGTAGAAGAGCGAGTAACAGCAAATGTTGATGACACATTAACAAGAGGCTACAACAGCAACAACATCAATCAACATGATGCCAATTTAGCAATTGTAACAGAATTTTTTGTTGCTTTTATAGTTATTTTTGGCACCATAGAGAGCAATAACGATTACGCGTTTACACACTTACATTTACACCTACACGGGTAAGGGTTTTACACCATTTCCGTTTTCCAGGGTTTTTCAAACCTAGATTTTCTTGAATATGTAAATATGTATATTACCTCGTCGTGTACTTAAAGTAATCACTTTCAAATGAACAATTGGTTTAATTAGATAGAAGAGCAAGAGGATAACAAGCCCAACCCACGAAGCAAAGACTAAAAATAGTAAAGTGCAACACCTTGAATTATGCCATAAGGACAAGTAGAGTAGGTAGTATATGGCTTTCCATATATCGGGTAAGCCATTTAAAAGCTTAGATTTAAAAATGCAATAAAACAAAAACGGTTTGAAATGAAATATTATTTTATTCATATGGCTGCCGCGGCTGACTTGACTGACAGTACCCCATTCGATCGGACCAATTTTCGAATGTATGGGATCGTATCTCGGCAATGGCATCACGAAGGTTGGCCTTTAAATACTCAATTGTATCTGGCTTGTCGGCATAACACTTCGTCTTTAACGGCGCCTCGCAGAAAATAATCCAACGGAGTCAAATCGCAGCTTCTTGGCGGCCAACTAACGTCACTATTTCGGCTAATTAAACGGCCATCAAACAAATACCGCAATAAATCGATTGTGGCATGAGATGTGTGATAAACTGCACCGTCTTGTTAAAACCAAAACTAGTTCATATCAATACCATGAAGAGCGAACATAACAAATCGGTTATCATGGTGCGATAGGTATCTCCATTGACCGTAATGGTTGTGCCGTCCTCATTTTCAAAGAAATATTGGTCAATGATGCCTCCGCTCCGCAAGCTGCACCTAACAGTCACTCGTAATGGATGCGTTGACTTTGGCTTTTGTAGTATCACGTTTGCTTTTTTAAGTGCCTACCAAGATGAAAATAGGCTTCATCCGAAAAGATGATTTTTGCATTTTTTTTTTTGCAATTTCCGACCAATTGTCTTTGTTAAGGAAATAAATTTCCAATAACTCCCAACGTTGCTTAAGCCCAGATTGATTCATTTCGTTCAGTGGGGATAATATACTGAATTTTGTGATAGAATAGAATAACATAAGTATTGCCAGATTCGAATTAACCGCTGGTTCAAATTTAAACCGATAGATGACCCATGCGATATTATTAAATTCTTTACCTTTTGGCCGACTAGCATTTCTTATCTGCATCTTTCCCAGATAAGTCGATTTTGGTATCGTTACTACAAAGGAGTAACTTTTCTTCACTTTTCTTCTCCCTTTGATCCACACCAAACTGTGTAAGATAAGGCAAAATTTTTCCTCTTAAAATTATTTGTTCTAAGCAAAGGGACTTTTCGAGCTATCTTACCTAGTTGTCTTGTCTTCTACACCGTTCGTGATGGCAATCGCCTTAGATAACTCAAAGAGGTTCCGTTTGCCTAGAATAATAATGCGTTTGACTGTAGTTAATGTAGTTTTTTAGGTCTACCTCCTGTTTCATCAAAATTTTTTAATTCCATAAGCGTTAGTTACAAAATACTCAGACCGATTCAAAGCTTCTGCCTCAAATTTAAAGGCTTTATGGGTGATATAAGTTTAAATGATCGTCAATTAATTCTATTTCACTTAATTTCTCCATTTAGAAAAAAAATCACATTCCTCCACATTTGTCAACATTTTTTATTAGCGGGATTCCCCTTTTTGCTTTTTAAAACAATAATGCCAGACTATATATTTGGGAATTTTTTGAATGGTTGTCTAATAAGTTAGAAAAAGTACACCATATGTGTACATACATATCGAGCCATAACCGCCAAAAAGACGTAAGCGACAATTAAAAAACTATATAGAAGAAGGTTTATTTTAAATATTTTTTGTTCTAGTCTAGCATATAAGATTTTTTTTGGTTTTACGGTAAAGTCATGAAGGAACATTTTAGATTTATAAAATTTTGTGTGCTGGTGGGAAGGATCGAATACTAACGATTTCTTTCAAAAAACGAAAATCGATAATCATGGCCCTTGGCTCGATATGTAAACTCATCATCATATCGGTGTCCTTGTCTTAAATTAAAACGAACATTTTAAAATCTCATAAATTTGAATTCACATAAAACGATTGTGAGTGTACTATCCTTTACTCACTTGTGCTCCATTGTTCTCTTCTGTAGTCGTTAGAAGCATGAAGGACGTATTGTTAAGGATCTCTTTAATAGCTTTTTACTCTAAATTAAATTTTTGTTTAAAAGGATCATAAATAGATTTTTAAAAGAAAAATGATGTGTTTTTGTTGTTGTAAATTTTCTCTTTTCTGTCTTTTTGTGTGTTCTTCTTCTTCTTCTTTTTTGACAAAGCGAAAATACAATACAATTTTTCAAATTTTATAATATTTTTTTCTTTCTTTTCTGCTCTCGCTCGCTTTTCCTTTCTTATTTTGACGTTTCTTTAACGCTTTTCATTTTTTTCTTTCATCCTTAGATTAGTGAAGTATCGCGTAACGAGAAAAAACCTGTGGTTGTAAGCTCTTTGGCGGAGTTGTGCAGGAAAGCGGCTACGTTATTTGAAAAACCGGATAAACTGCCCAAAATACATTTGGATGCGGATGGTACAGAAGTCGATGATGAAGAATATTATCGTACTCTGGAATCAGAGACGGATTTAATAGCCGTATTTCCAGGAGAACAATGGATTGATGTAAGTTTTTAATAAAATAAGGGTGGTGTGGGGTAGTAACTATTTTAAATGTAAATTTAAATAGTTTTGTTTTAATTTTTTAAATATGTTTGTTTTTGTTGTAACATGTTTTTATTGGTGATTGTGTAAACACATAAAGTTTATTAGTTTTATTTGTTTAATTGAAATTAAATTGTGTTTTAGATTTTTTTTTTTTTTTTGAAATTAAAATATTTTCGGAAAAAAGTTTTTAAAATAAATATTTCTCTATTTAACGTTTTACCAAAAAAGCATTAGGAATTAATAGAGAATAATAACGTTTAAATTAAAATTATTTGTTAAATAAAAATAATAAAATATGTTTTAAAAACTTTTTTGTGGACCCTACTACACTACCGCACTGACATAACAGTCATACATTGGGTTTGTCTTTAATAATGTCGTCTATAACCCGTCTGTTATTATCATCATCAGTCAGCAGGTTGCCCAGCTGCAGACTCGCCTAACTCTTTTGTGTTCTACTGTAGTCAAGAAAGATGACCACCCATCCCCTCATACCCAATAGTACGCCACAATCGTTAACCACAACGTACACTTCACGACACGCCGAAAGTCATGTTCGGACAGCAATTTATCCATCCACCGAATGAAGCTGAGTAAGAGTTTAGCACAGGAAAAGCTCTAATCTCCTCCGTATCCAATTTAGCCCGTTCGAAAACGTGAAATCTGATCCTAGCTAGCGTAGCATATTCGCACAAAATGTGCCACTTAATTTTATTCCATTCTAGACAGAGCCGTTACTCAGTCTCTTTGAGGAGCCGTAAGCTATTGTGATGATATCTCAGGTAGTAGTATTCCAATAGAAACCCACTCTCGTACCAATATCAACCCCATGTATTCCATAAAAGAAACTGCCTAACAATCGTTTGGCCTATCACACCTCTCCCAATGTGCGACCCAGCGAGAGTGTTTCCATCTATTCACTTTCGGTCTAATCAATATCCAATTAATTCCATAAAAGTGCTCTGGGGCAAAATCTATATATCCTGATGGATAGAAACTCCTGAGGATCATTCCTATTTCAAAGCAGAACACATTAAGATTCTTTTCTTTCTATCTAAAGCTAGGATCACAAGATTGTCGCAATGTAACAATTATTGGCGCGGCAATCGTGTGACTGCCCAATAAGTAATAATGTGGCCACAAAAATATCAAAAATGCGCCAATATTTATTGTGTTCTTGTGCGGCAATCGAAGTTGAAAATACGTACCAGTTACATTTTGAATTTTATTTCGCAGGATAAATTGGGATTATTTTTATATTTTACATCAATAAAGCACAATACAAATTGTGTCATATATATTATTTTGCGACAATCGTGTGATCCTAGCTTAAGACAATGTAGAATATTGGGTGCTCGATCAAAAAAAATTTTGAACAAAAATTAAACATTGTTTTGTAATACTTGAGATGAAGACCCTGAGGCAGCGCCTCATAACTATACTCCGTAGCTTCAGATTGGCTTCAGTAACTTATTATAAAGAAGGAGCTTATATTTCAAACTATGCACCGAGTTTCTATTAATTAGCTAATTAATTTTACAAAGGTACCAATAAGATATAAACATTCCAAACAGCCATCCCGAAAGGGCGGTTTAAGATCATTCTGTTTTTGATGTCAGCACTTTATCCTCGAAACCAGTTATAAACATATTTGTGGAATGGCGAAAGGAATGATAATACGATTTTAAATATTGGATATATACAAATTTGTTTATGGAGAAGGGCTGTATGAATTACAGAGGTCTGAAACTGGCAGAATAGTAGATTTTCTAATAGGCTGCGTCTCTTGCATGCGCCGAAGTATTGCCTCTGCCTGGAAAACGATGATATCACAGTGCGTATTTTTTGTGACCGTATTGCTCTGAATAAAATCAGATTAACCACGTTTTCAATGTGATTCAACTAAATCTGGGGGAATATCAGGCTCTGCTCATATCTGAGACTTACTATATTTCATTGGAAAGACGGAGAAATTGCTATATGCGAACAATTGAGCGGGATGATGTCAGCGCTTTCTTCATGGGGAAAAATTGAGTATGATGGTGACAGTGGACGATTGTTGTTAACTGGATATCATCTGCGATCAGAGTCGCACGTGATGAGTGTGTGGGGTCATCTTTCGTGACTATAACTAGACAGACACAGGCAGGGTGTCTGCCCCTACTAGTTGATAATAATTAATTTCATCGAGATTTCTTATAGAAATAGCTCTCCTTAAATATATATATTGTATGTTTTCTGAAAATTGGTAGAATTTTGTTGGATAATACTTGCAAGAGAGAGAGAGAGAGAATGTAAAATAAGACTAAAACCAATACTGACTAAAATTGCTAGAATTGTCGTAGAAGAGATTATATTGTGTCTGTGATGTGTCGATGTCTTAATGTGTCTTAGTACTAACTTTAAGAAACTAAGGCAAATCTGTCATTACTCTTTGAACTTTTGGAACTATAGATACTATAAAAACTATATCGAACTTGTGCTAATGCATCTGTAATGTTCTTATGTATCAGATCCGAACTTCATATCGGCGATTTTTTAATTGCCCTTATTTTTTCTATTTTCCAGTCTAACGAGCCTGACACTTCAGTGCCCAACCCATTAGAAGTAGACGGCGATATAAACTACAGTTAATATTTCTGGCTCCACAGAGACGATTAGCTGAAATATAGTAGTGTTTGTTGGAACGGTAGCGGCAGGATTCGAACTTAGGCCGTTTAGGAATAAGAATTTATAAGCTTTAAACATGTTGAATATTTTATAAACAAAATTCAGAAAATTATTTTTTTGTTTTAATAAATAATAATAAAAAAACAAGAACGTTTAAGATCTGGAATTCAAGCACAGTTACTATTTCTGGGGGTATTGCATTAAATTTAAATTGAAGCTTGACCCCTTTTTGAACTCATACACTAATACATCTCAGAAAATCCATATGCCTACTCATGGCTCCCAATTTTTGGTAAATGCAGTTAAATGAAGATGATTCAAATCGTTTTATACTCGCAGTTAATTTTTCGACAAATTCATTACTTCTTTGGTGACCGACCTCTTTCAAAAGTGCTTTAAGAGAGCTACGCACTTATTCTTTAACCATATAGTTTATACCGGTGCTGGAAGATTTATAACGGAAACAATGGTGTAAATTTTTGAGCCATAAGACCGAAATTTACAAAATTTAATTAAATTTTTAAAAAGATTGTGTCTTAGGATTACATAACAAGCAGAAAAACGAACGGATATGTCATGTCATGGCTATCCCTTCGAAAGACATCAGTCCTTTAGTGCTAGAAACTTAAGGCTATCACCAGCGAAGACTTCGGGACCCACTTTACCCCTTAGATATAACACTTGGTGTCGTAGCCTATGCGGTGCGAATTCCGACTGTGGTCAGTAAAGTAAAAGCGAAGTCTTCAAAGCGCTAGACTATAATGAAACCTTTTTATCTACATAAATACAAAACGATTGGTCGGTCAGTGGTTAATTGTGCGGCTCCATCGTTGAATGATGCAAAGTAGAGAAACATTAAAATCTGCCTTTGAACACCACTGGTCATTAGTCTGGATTTATTTGGGGTTTAAACTGGTAATAGCATTTATGCCACGAATTCGGAAGCTTAATCCTGGTACCACGTAATTCTACCA
Source organism: Wohlfahrtia magnifica (assembly GCA_023159175.1). Taxonomy (NCBI): domain Eukaryota; kingdom Metazoa; phylum Arthropoda; class Insecta; order Diptera; family Sarcophagidae; genus Wohlfahrtia; species Wohlfahrtia magnifica. The sequence goes on from JAKWBJ010000203.1 coordinate 2,584,464, forward strand.
CTATGGCGAGGCCCCCTTGGGGAAGCAGCGTGATAACTGTGGTTTATACCCAAATCGCAGAGAGGGCATTAGCTCGATGTGATGTTACACTCTTAACCGAGTCCCTGACACTTTTCTAAGATGGAAGTCATTTACAAATACATGCCTTCGAATTTGTTACTCGCATGTGGTTTTTATCATCTATAAAGGCTTTTGTCGACGGATTATATTCACTCGATACTTACGTTTAACTTTTAACTTACTTTGAGCACCGCTACATAAGGAATTATAGGCTTTTCGAGACAATAGAAGCAGTTCTTCCTCTTTCTTCATTTTAATACGCAAAGCGACATACGTCTACTTTCATCAAAAGCTATTACACAACTAAATGAAATTGTTGTTTATTGTTGTTCTCTGTTTCGTTATTTACGTTTTCTTTCGGACGTATACATATACATACGATAAAACGAATGTATTTCTTTGGGCTATAGGCACATATGCTTTAGACGCATCGAACTTCTTTGCATCGCGTTGTTAGCTCCGAAAATTAAAAGGATGTACATATCTCCGCTCTATTACCGGCAAATATCATGATATTATCTTCACTCTATATATTCACTCGATACGTACGTTCAACTTGTGACTTAGTTTGTGTACCACCTACATGAGGAAATATAGGTCTTTTCAGACAAGGAATGTAGTTCTTGCTGGAATGCTATTTTAGGATTCGTTTTTACTTTAACAACATCATACAGTTGGATACTACCATAGACATGTAAGAAAAAACTTTAGTGTATACGAGGAAAGCCAACGCGGATATGTGTAGGATTTGCTAGGTCGCTTTTCATGTATGGCAACCTTGGACAACATTCGCAGGCACTGTTAACATGAATGTCGTATTTGGAGTTTGCCTTCTTATTATAACAGACATAGAGGATGTCTTGACTCGGAATACTGGAACGACTCTGGCACATCTGAGATCGGGATTGTATAGCAGCCTTAATGTTTATGTCATAATGTCTATCGGTTCCCTATAGATCGTGCTGTGCTTGCGGTCAGGGCCACAGCTACAGCTAAAGTTTCCCGGAACCCAACACAGGATAACTTGAATTTATGATTCTAGACATATCAAACTTCTCTTGCATCGCGTTACTGGCTTACAGAATGTCAAGGCATGTATCTCCGCTTGATTATCGACAAATATCATTAAACTATCTTTGCTGCCTTTTCTATAGCTTTTTATATTGCCAAGTTACAGTTTTACGTGACTGGCATACCCCACGGTGCCCGAGGCACGAGTGAAAACAATGCGTTTACCAATACCCCTCACTTATGATGAACATCATCAGTGAGTACCAAATTCAGAGGTATGTTATTTGGACATGATCTCTACACTTTGGTAAAGTGTTGGAGACTATATAAACTGCTATTGATCAATGGGCCACGGCACACAGTTAAGAATGTAACTACACATCGAGCTAGCGCTCTCCCCGCGTTTTGGGTATAAACTACAGCCATCACGTTGCTCCCACAAAGGGGCCTCACCATAGTTGGGCAGGGATCTGGGTCCCTGGTGCTCCCGACTACCGTAGTAACAGAATTTAGCCTCCGGTCAGGCTTTGTAACATAAATTCTACTGCCAGTTTAAGTCTAAGTCAGACTGGTGGCCAATAAAGCAACCTGAAAAAGAAAACGAACAACAACCAATAACAACATAACGAGCAAACAATCCCACGACCTTACAATCAACACACTCAAACAATCATGCAAACCACACAATCACATAGCCAGAACCTTAACCACATCAGCGTCTTTTATTTGCCCGCGCCACGAATATCGCATATGTCGGGCATGATACCGACGTCATTATAAACGCGCAGTTACGGCAATTCACAGCTCCCTTACAGCGTGAAGCTACGTGGCCCGCCTGATCACATCTTCAGAAAACGTTCACCCTGAATCTGCAAATTCTAACCTGGTAATCAAAACCCAGGCAACGGTAATATCATATTACCCGGTCGTACTCGCGCACTCCGAAACTAAACCACTTTGTGCACCGCCCTACGCTTAACAGGGTCGATAGAGCCCTGTCGGTCCACTAACGAACTTTACATTCCCATTGAAGACCTCCCGAGACATCCATTTATTGCCAAGGTGACCTCAACTTGAAAAACACTGGCATAATCTAGAAGCTCTAGTACGAATGCAATGTTCTTTCTCTTTTTCGAAAAAAAAGAACGCCTACATCTACCCTACCATTCATTTAAGAGCCAATGTGTAGAAGTTGTTTCGAGAACGTTCACTGTTTAATTTCCGCCTTCTCCACCGTCTTCTTGAGGGAATATTTCAGTAACTTCCGGCAGGTTAAGGAAAAATTTATCAAAATGCTGTTGTGTCCTTAAAGTCTCTGCCACCACTTGCCGCCCAACCTCTAGCGTACAGCATTTGGGCAAAACGTAAAAGTAGTGTGGCAGTTAGTAGATGCAGCAAGTGAGGTAAAACATTCAAGGCTGTCTCAGAGCATGTTCTCAGTGCCTCGTAGCTCCTATGCATACAGTTCTCTATGCTCGCTTAAATCCTTTCATTTTGTTTGTTGAATTTTAAAGCTCTTTGCTTGTTTCCGGTTTGTGCATATTTTGTGCGACTGCTTTGTGAATAGTACCAGATTAACCATGTTTTCAATCCGAATCAATTGGTTCCTGGGGGATATCAGATCTGCTCCTATCATGGATTTTCTCGATATCATTCGGAGGGCGGAGAATTTGCTTTATGAACATGACTTTTGACCTGCCCCTTTCTATATGAGGGACAATAAAAGATGTATGAAGATCATCTGCACGTGATGAGTATGTGGGGTCATTTATTGTGATTATAGCCAGACACAAAAGATCTTCAAGGCTACGGTGTCAGCCTACTAGCTGATAATAAATAATTTCATTAAGATTTCCTATAGAAACAGTTCTCCTTAAGCAAATATTTCTTGCGATTGTTGTATTTTTTCTGAAAATTAGTAAGATTGTGATGGATAATATTCGCAGTGAGAATGGTAAAAAAAAACTAAAACCGATATTGACTAACACTGAAGAAATTTGAGCAAATTTCTTATTGCTTTGAACTCTTCGAGCTAAGGTTATTGTAGACAGTATATCGAACTTGTGCTGATGTCTGTAATGTTGTAATGTATTTGATCCGAACTTCATACCGACAATTATTAAATTGCCTACGTCTTCTTTTATTTTATAGCGGGATGCTCAATTGGCCGCCCAATTAAGAGAGCACGGTGGCTCAATAGAATCTTCCTCAGATGATACGCCTGATTTGTCGGAGTAGTAATGTGTTAAGATATGGTAGCGGCAGGCCGCTAAAAAATAAGGATTTACAAGCATTCACTCACATATGTCAAATATATTAGTTATTAAAAACATTTAAACTTTTTCCAATAAATAAAAAAAAGCAAAAGAGCAAAAGCGCTATTTAGGCACCATCACTATGGCAATATTGAAAATTTAGTTGATAGCTAAACGGGTCTTCCCTTTTAGAACTCAGACACTAAAACATCTCAATTAGTTAGACAATGTAAAAATGAACTGCCAAGGCTGTGACATTACTATCTCCCTGCTTATAGGGACAACTATGGTTATAAACGAGCAGACGTATATGTTAGAACAGAGACTGCATCAAATATCTCTAAAGCGATTCAGCAGTAATGTCGCTAGGCTTAATCTAAAGCAGTATCTTGAGACTCTTTCTTCGGAGAGCTGAGGAAATATGGCGTAAACTGAATTATTGTTGGGTGGCTAATAAGGCATATATATATACGAAGTCTGTTCCTGGATCTCACGTTAAATGTACAGTGTATTTCCTTTTTCATAATATACTTTGGTATACTGGTTGCGAACTTATGTTCACCGTTCTAACCATTTAAACACATAATTCGCTGTTGTCATTATCATGCCCACCAGGCATTTTGGCAGAACCCTGGGATCCTTAGGATTTAATCTGCCCCTTCATGGCTATAGTATGTTCAACAGATCTGCTGCCTTCCTAATGAATACCAGCAGATCTGTAACCATAATGGTGGATATGTCATACAAAGAGACCCTAAACATTTCCATCTAAACCTGTCAAGAACCTCACATTCACAATATATGTTTTCCGCTGTCTATAATGCCTGTGAGCATAGTCCACAAACAACCATATTTGTAACCGCCAATGTCTCAGATACGCTCTCAATCTGCTATGGCTCGTAAGAAATCCCGTTAGGAGTTTCGAGGCCGACCTGCCATACTTGAAAACTCCAGACCGACACCGAAATTGCGGACTGATCGCCTCCCTTTAAGAATTCTAGTGTTCCAAGCATCTGTCAATTTCCCAATCCTTTATTAGATTGAGGATGGTAGTAAGTGCTTCCGGACCGATATGGCGATAATGCGTTCTTAGTCTGTAAATAAAAGCATAGATTTTAGAAGTTTATATAGCAGAAAAATAAAAACTGGCACCATGTTCTCTACAGCATACCAGAAATGTGGGAAATTTTTCACGGTAAGTATACTTTAAGAATAAAAAAATGTCTTAATAAGTGTTACAAGGAGCCCTGGTAGTTTGTAACGGAAAACCTTATTTTGTACGCTTCAGCGTGGCTGTCGCTAACGATTAAGTTGCAAAATCGCAGGAATTGAAAAGAAGAAATTGTCAAGAAGTTGTCACCCTTAGATATATTGCTGAGGTAGTTAGCATCTTGGTGAACTAATATCATGTTTTGCGTTGGGGAAATAGTTCGTAGCGAGTTTTATTTCAACATAAATAAATAGTTATAACAATCAAAACAATTATTATCGACACACATCGATCACGGTCTATGCGAAATATGACCTTTCGACTAAAACTTCAATGATGAGTACGTCCCTCTTGAAATTTCTGTTAGATATTCGCCATTGCTGTTTGCGATCTCTTCCAAATTTTCTATCAATAAGTCGATGGTGTGTCGTCAAAAATCGTCCGGCTTGGAATCCAAGAAGATTCGGAGCCAATTTTTAAGATCTTTGTCACAGGCAGTAATCCGTCTGTGTAAGATTCACTGTGGAATACAGCGAATTCTTAAAGTACAGCTTTGACTATTTATGGAACATGAGGCCTACCTACATTAGGCTATACAGAGTTCCTTACTGACTGATATATAGATTTTGAGTAAATTCCAGTCCTATCAAATGCAAATCATGTTTTGTTTTGGTGAAGGGATTGACTCTGCGGATAGTCAGATCTCTGTTAGAGGCACTTACTCATTTATTTGCTTCATATTTACGTATGTACAAGTACCGATTCTCATCTCCCGTGATGATTAGCTACAAAGAGCTCAGTTTCAGTTCACATGTTGTTCGATGACAGTCGGAAGATTGAGTATCAATTTGAAACCGATATTTTTCTTGATTTGGTTAAGCGCTTAAGGTACCTAGGCTCCAAATTTTCTGCAATTTCCACTAAATGTGAAGTTAAAGCGGAATTGTTTTATGATTGCATTTTAGTTTTCAAGCACTCTTGAAGCAACTGCAATCCTTAGAATTTATTGTACCCCTTCGGGTTACAGTTTGTTTGGTAGATGAAACCAGCAGAACTGAAGCCCTAATGGTGAAAATGTCTGCCATATGTCTCCTCAAACAACCTCATCTAAAACTATCAAGAAGTCCTATTCGTAATCGCTATCCATTTCAGATGAGCAGTGACCTGTAAGAAAATCCGTCCGACATGCCGTACTTGAGAAGCGCAAAGCGTTGTCCGATTTACGGACTGATCATCGAGCTAGAGTGGCAAAGTCCTCTTTCATCATTCCAGTATCCCATGTATCTAACAATTTCTCAATCCTTGATTAGATTAAGGATGGTAGTAAGTTATTAAGGTTCCTGAGCAACATAGGGTGTCATCTATGCCACAGTGTTCAAGTACCCAAAACAACTGGACCTTATTTATAAGCGCAAGCTTTAGCAACGTATCGTAGCAATATCTGACCAGCCTAGATGTCATACGATTCTAGCCTAGTGCATTTAAGGCAACTTGGCTGTCAGAGAATATATTAAAAATCGTACCTTTGAGGCCCTCTGTCCAGTTGGATCGCCGCACTTATGGCAATAGCCATAATATGAGCATGGAAGATACTCAGCGATCTCCCCAGTGGGGTCGACAAATTTTTGTTGGTCCATAGGCACAGTCATTTATTTTGGAGCATCGGTACACCAGTTGAAATCAAACTCACCCCGAACTAAGCTACAAACTTATTCCCAAACCATATTCTTGCATAAGAGGTTTTTGAAACAAAGACTGATTTTTAGCTGAGACAGTGAATGGAATGGAAGGTAGGTAAATACATTCATTATCCGCTGCTCACCTGCAGTTTTCACCAGCAACGTCTTGGATTTGACTTATCAAATTGTGTGTTAAATTACTATTACAAGTCGAAAGGACGAACATGGTCCATTTAATTAAGAAAGTACAATGTATGTATGTAAGTTCATCAAAAAATTAAAGGTTGGTCAAGGATTCCCTTATTAATAATGTGTTTATGACATCAAAACAACAACAATATACACACCATACAACATCTCTAATATGGTTAGTATTTAGGTATAAGAAAAATGAGAGTTAATTGTGCTCTAATATTGTCTAGACACACATATTGTTAGTCAGGCGAAGAAACTTGCCTACTTGAGAGGAATGATAATTTTACAACCAAAATACCTTTATTGTGTTAAGTGCTAATCCTTTATTCTCTTTTTTCAAGGCTCTTAAATTAAGTTTAGTTAACAAATAACCTTTCATGCTGATATTTCCACCCTCAACCTTTTGCCATATCATGTGTGTCTATCTAAAATAGCTTAATTTACGCCCTTTTTGTTAAGGTAACAAGATTTTCTTTTTTTGTTCTGTTCAAAAGTTGATTTATATTTTCCATCAACAGCTGACGAAAAAGAAGAAAATTAATGGGAAATATTCTCACTTACAATTAATAGACTCATCAAACACACTCACACACTCACACCCACACACACACACACACACACCAGAAAACATCAATTTTCATTAGAAACGAAATATGTTGCGAAAGAATGTTTCTCTGTGATAATCATCTTAGAAAGGGTTTAACAAATAGAGTGTTACTACTATAGGGCAAAGAAATTAATTTTGGGGAACTTATGAGATTCATTTATAACAATAAGTAGAAAAAATAAAACCCGTTTAATTCGACGGTTAAAACGCCACAATTAAGATATGGTGGATTGGGTTAGTGGTAGCAGTAGTAAAGGGTCCGCCAAATAATTTTTTTTTTGAATATGCTATAAAAAAACTACTGAATATTTTCTCAAATTTCTCGGTTAATAATGGAAAATGATTTCATTCAAATGGCTGCCTCGGCTGGCCATACAGTAGCCTACACGATCAGTCCAATTTTTAAGCACATTATCGATTGTGTGCAGCTGTATTTCACCAATGGCTTCACTAATATTGTCCTTTAAAGCGTCAATTGTCTCTGGCTTGTTGGCGTAACACTTGTCTTTGACGGCACCCCACAAATAATAGTCCAACGGTGTCAAATCGCAGCTCCGAGGGGGCCAAACGACATCAGCTCTGCGGCTGATAATGCAATCTTCAAAAACACGGCGCAAAACATCAAATGTAGCTTCGGCTGCGTGGCACGTAGCGCCGTCCTGTTGTGAACAAAAATTCGTTCAACATTGATCGATAACGATCGCAATTGACTGTAACGGCCACTCCTTGCTCATTTTCGAAGAAAAATGGCCCAATTATGCCTCTGGACCAAAATCCGCACCAAACAGTGACTCGTCTTGAATATATCGGCTTTTCAGTGTATGCGTGCGGGTTTTCTGTGCTCCAAATGCGACAATTTTGCTTGTTTACATACCCGCCAAGATCAAAATGAGCTTCATCTAAAAAGATTTTTTCTTTTTTCATTCTGCATCATTACCATGATTTTCAAAGTAATGTCGCAATATTTCCCAGCGTTGTTCAAGCGTATAGACAACCATATTCGTTCAGCGGAAGGATAAAACTAATTATCTGTCAAATCAGACATGAGCTAAGTGTTACCATTCACGAAATAAGCACTAGTTGAAAAAAAAAAACGCTAGATGGCGGACTCTTTAGTAGTATATTTGACAAAACAATATGCTTTTATGGACTACAAATGCTAGGATATTCGAGGACACAATATACCTGTGGATTCTTTTACGTACCGTTACGAAAATGAAAATGAATGTACCAACATTTAAAGCTTTAAACTTTATTATGGAAATTATTCTATTGGTTGATGTCAAGGCTACGATCACCCTGCAAAGTCTGTATTTATTTGAACAGTGCTGCCAATTCGGATATGTAATTAAAATCTTAACGGAAGAGCAGATTGTGGAATGTACTGGAGCATTGCCCTAGTCAGTCAGTTCTAGTTTTACAGCCATAGAGTAAAGTCGTAGCAAGAGTTGAGTTCTGAATAAATTTGTATAATAAGCGATAATTAAATAAGCTGGACATTGTGAATAAAGTTAAATTTGAAATAAAGACTGTCTAAAAATAAATTCACGTCGTTTATTTTATTTTACTCAATTTGGCAATATTATTATATCGGGGAAGTTAACAACGGCTCTGCCGAAATTACAAATATTTCGGTAAAACGTAAACTCTGTGCTGTTGTATGGGTATGGGAAATGGTTAACTACTGGTAAACATAATATAATGGTACATCTCTAAAAGCAAAACCTACTTATTATTCAATTTTTGGAAAGTAGAGTTTTTTTTTTACTAGGGTGACCATACGTAACGTTTTATAGTTTAGATGAATTGAGCAAATATTAAGGTGACCTTATCATTTTGAAGTACATGTTATATTGGAGAAATATCAAAATTTTTGCGGAAGGCAACGTGGCGCACGATAATGATGCATTACCAGGTAAAAAAAATGGCGCAAAACACTATACGATTTAGAAGTATTTCAGAAACCTCAATGAGTTAAAGGAACCAAAGATGGTGATGAATTGGTGGCCCTCCTGATAATTTAATTTAACTCCACTGGATTATTTTTTTGGAAGAGCTAATCGAATCGCTGTTAAACATGAGTATACTCCCTAGACGAGTCTAAGCGTTGCCAAGACGAGTATGTCCCTCCAATGCTTTTTCCACTTATAAGTTCGCAAATGCAAAAAGGGATGTTAAGTCCTGTTATCACTCCATTGCCAATAACAATTATATTCGTATATTCAATTATTCACCCCCTCAGTAAAGATTACCAATTTTGGAGATTCATAACTTTGAGTTGGCAGCACTGCTCTATTCGACAACTAATAGTTGCTTTTTGTTTAGTTTAGTTTGACTATTCATTGTGGATAGTCTTAAACCGCTTCCAATTCGCCGAATGGGCTGAAGCGCAAATTGATTTGGAATTTCCATTTAAAATTTTGTTCTCCAATAAAGCCCATTTCTGGTTGAATAGCTTCTGTCGAAACACCATTACTTCCACAGAAAATTATTGATTGGTGCGCTTTATTGGCTGGCGGAGTCATTTGTCCATATGTCTTCAAAAATGATAATGGTCGGAATGTTACTGCAGTCACATGCGACGCAGAGCGCTTTACTATTGATTTTTTCAAAGACTCTTTTGATAAAAAAAAAAAATAATTTCACGTAACGGTCCATTAATTTGCCACCCAGATCGTGTGACTTAATTCCATTGGATTATTTTGTTAGGTTATGTACAATCAGTTGTCTGCGTCGATAAGCCGGAGACAATTAACAGCTGGAAAACAACATTTGAAGAGTTATTGAATAAGGTGGACGTTTTTGCTGCGAAAACTTTGTTAAAATTGTTGTTTCAGATTGCGCCGTTAAGAAGAATTTAGAGGGAAGATTGTTCCATAAGCGAATTGTTCGATTTAAGTAAGAATTCTCCCCAAAATGCGTTGTACTATTCGGTGGATACGCTCTACGAGAGATACGGGTATTACGAAAGAATATGTGATTATCAGGGACTAATTCCTTTATTTCGTCAGAACATATTCCGTTATAGTACCGATAGAACAATGAAACGCACGCCACACTGTGCCAATGCTCTAACGAATCAATAGAATTGGCTACCCTACGGTTGCTAATAAGCAAATTTGCCCTCTCCTGTAAGCGGTCGTTCGTTGGAACGACCACAGATGACATCACGTCTGTGTGTCAGAAAATAACATTGCGTCTTAAGTGCATTAAAGTCGACCGCATTCTCACAACGCCACTCGGAAATTTTCGCCACGTCGCTTGTAAGCCCCGCGTATTCCGTCTTCTCACCCGAATCTCCAAAAGGCTCGGCCTACAATGAAAAAAAAAATGAAAAACAAATGGTGCTGTCATCTGCAAAAGAGTAGATAGAATTGGAAATGAGAAAAAGAAAGTCGTTAAAAATATTAGAGTTGGAGAAGGAACAGAGCCTTGCCTTGGTACCCTGAATTTATCCTAAACTCGTCGGAAGAGACTATCAAGACCAAAAGCAATAAGTTTTTGTATGACAGCCTCGTGCCAGACTCTGTCCAGGGCCAAAATCTAACTCTCACCAAACTCATGAATGGACCTATTCCACCTTTCAGAGAGTAACGCCAGCAGATCACCAGTAGAGCAAATTGTTGGACTCTAAATACTTCACAAGGTGAATCATACTCTCTATATTTTTGGTAAGCGCCAAACAAACTGCTATTAGGCGGTAGTGTTTAGGGTTACTAGCCTCACCCTTTTAAGGTATTGGAGTTGCATTGGCAGCCTTACAGCAAAATTAAAAAACACCTGCACGATAAGGCACACTGAAAATATTAGATAATGGACCTGCAAGCGTCTAAGAGCATTGCTTCAGAACCGGCACTGGTATGCCATCCGAGATTTGGATGAATATTCTAGACATAGATACTGATACTATTTCTATTACGGACAGTTGTTGAACGCTCTCCGGCAGCTTCGAATTACCTGCAAACATTTCAGCCAGAAAGTGTGCCTTTTCAACCAGGTTTGTGAATGTTTAATCATATTTATAAGGACTGGACCTGAACAAGCGCTATTACTAAGCCTTTTAAAAAAGTAAGAGCTTTCGCACGTAGGTTCTGCTCGTATGGTGCCTTTTTGCGTCTAAGTACTCCGGCAAATAAAGATCTCACCTGGTGCACAGCGAATCAGTATGGTCGCATTTGTTATTACGCCAATTTCTGTATTCTTTCTCTCTGGACCTGACTGCAAGTTTGCGCGTTCGATTAAACCAAGATTTATTTCTTGATTTAATTGGGTAGCGTACGAGTAGAATCGCTTGATTTTGGTTTCAGGTGTGTAGTGGTTTACCCACGTTTTATCAACAGTTATTAATCTACCCCAAAATTCGGCAGGATTATGCTTTATCATGTCCAACCACCGCTATGAAGTGATCTGTCGAACTCGTTTTTGTTCAACACTGAGCAAACGCGGCACCCATCTTGCCAATAGCTTTTTCATATGCAAATGTTCATGCTTACCATGTTCATGTTTACCATCTCAGCAATCTCACGTATTTTGACTCGGCGATCATTCATAACGATATCGAGGATTTTCTTGATATTTTCTTCAGTAACCACCTCTTTTGGCCTTCCTGTTGATGGTATTGTTGCAGTGCTAGTTCGGCTCCGTTTAAGTTCAGCAATCCAATTTTTTACCACATAATCTGACGGAGCAGATTCGCCGTAATGTTTATCAAGCTTTTCTTTTGTCTCTTTCGCCGTTTTGCCTTTCAAATAATAGTATTTAATCACTACACGAAATTCACTTTTTTCCATTTTCCAAGAAACACAAAAGTTGCTTACTTCAAACGACTACAACAAATAAACTAATCGATGAATTTGGCTAAAATTTTAACAGCTGACGTTTGACAGATCGTAATTTCTAAGAAAGAAAGAGTTTTTGTGTTTGTGCTGCCATCTAGCGCTAGGTAGCTTTAATGTCAATCCGCCGCCGTAGAAAGCTTTCCCGTACTTGAAAACCATGCGCTTATGAAGAATAGAAAATGAGAAACAGACAGATGTGGTACAGTTGTCCAAATTTCCTAGAGGAGCAAGAACCTCAACTACATACTTTTTATGATGTGTAGTGAATTAATAATTTAATTTAAATTATTGTATTATATAATCTTTGATAATATATAACATAATAAAACAAATAAGTAGAATTTTGTTAAATAATATCATTCGGAATATAAATAGTATCTAATCTTGGCTTGGCAATGAAATGATTAATGAAGCAGAACTGAATTTGAAAAAAGAATTAACATGCTTAAGGTAGAATTAGCCGAACGTAAATGTAGAATCCGTAAATGTAGCCGTGTCAGCTGATCGCTTTTGTTATACGAAAAGCTATGAAAGTGCTTACTTGACCGTAATGTAATGTAACTGTAACGTTTCAATCTGTTCAAAATAGAATTAGACGGCAACATTACGCGACATTTGTCAAGCAGTGATGGTTTGTTTGTATGTTAAATTATATGGGGGAATTTTTACCCCTTTTTTATGGCATATTTTGCACACAATTAAAAAGAGCAATTGAAAACAAATGAACAAAGTAATTTCTAATTTGAACAAATTTAGAATATATTTTAGAAAATGTGAATTCGATTTTAAAAAATATTACTATTTTTAATACAAAATAGCTTCTTACGTATATTGTAATGGAGAAAAGGAACAAACTAAAAAATTAGCTTTAATAAACATCCTTAGGTGAAAAGAAAACATTTTTAGATAAAATTAAAAAGAACTTTGGATCAGCAATGACTAGTTTCCGAAGTGTCGGCCATTTAGTTTAGTATCTTGAAATTTTGATCAACAAAAAACAGGATGTCAGGTAAAAGATATTTCCAATGACTTTAAGTACCTATTTGGTACCTTTTTCAAAGCGTACACATTTATAATAACCATCATTGTGATTTAAACAGTTGTTTCTTCCCATTTTGAATTATTTATATACACACATTGACAAAAACATATGTCACGTTTTTAAATGTACTATAAGTGGCAAAACGTTTACATTTACGTTACATTTACGTTTTCTACGGTCGGCTAATGAGGTCTTTAGTCATCGCGGTCACGCTAGAAATCTTTCCGATATTAACTAAGTCGATAAAATTAAGTTTTCTGTTCTGACCATTTTCCTTATTTGAGGTTTATTTTGTCCCTTAACCGATAACCCTGTTTTAGATTTATATGCCCCCACTTCTGATAGTTGTAACTTTTTTTTTAAGTTCATTCTCATATACGTTCAGAGAGTATTAAAGTGTTGAATCCAATACCATTACACAGTCTCACCGTGGCACATTGTATGTCTGTCTATCACTACAAATAATCGCAAATGCAAACGCAAATAACATGAGTGAAAAAGGAGCTTAGATAACAATTAAAAAAAAAAAAATTTTTTTAATATTTTTTTAATATTTTTTTTTTTTGAGAAATTTCTTCATTTGCAAAAAATTGGCATTTAGGCTTTTTTATGTTACATCCCTTCTATACACACATTTTCCAGCCTTTTCATCATTATTATTACGCCTTAAATGACAGGACATTGTGTCTAAAGCACTAACAAATGCTGTGGTTTTCTTAAGACTTTAAGAATTTTGATTAAAACAACAATAAGAATAACGAAAACAACAAAACTAAAAACAACGACAACAATTATGCTCTAAAAACTTGTGTTTTTAAGCATTATAAGAAATATAAAAGGTAAGGGGCGGTAGTGACGCATTTAAATGTTAAAGGTTTTTTGTCAAATAAAGTTGAAACATATTTTAAGGCCTTTTACGAGCGTGTGTGTATGAAGGTATGCAATAAATTACTCTCACTTTATCTGACTTTTTTCAATCGCATTGAAGCATAAATTTGCTTTTTCCGGATCCAATTTATCAATATTTCAATCAAAAAAATTTAAACAACAGCAACAAAAACAAGATTTCCTACAATTTTTTGTTCTCCTTGTTAAAGTCACCTTTTTTTGAAGGTAAAGTTCAGTGATGTTTGTTATTGGCTTTAAAATTGACATGAAAGTAAAAAAATTAAAACGAGAGTTGGGGCGAAAGTATAACAGATTGATATATGGCTTTGATGTGAACATATGTTCGTACGATAAGAAGTAAATGGCTGGGATGTAATATCTTTAAATGTGAAATTTTCTGAGCCTGTCATGGAAGATGATATGGGGCCATGTATTAATGAAATGAAACTATGGCACAACTGAAAAAGGAGTGGTCATTTGAACTCGCAAAAAATTTACCAGGTCTAAAAACCGTGGGAGAGGAGGAAGAATTAAATTTATTGTGTAATGAGTTTATGCGATGATTTCAAGGATAACGTCTTGTAATATTTCAGTGTTCGAAGGAAGAATATATGAGTAATTCAAGACCTTAGCTTGTGTACGACAAAGTTGTCTTTCACCATTATTGCTGTTCCGTGTAGCTGTTGATGTGGCATCAAGAAAGTAAGAATCGAAGAAAAAGTATTATTCTGCGAGCTGCTCTTCTATCTCAAAATCAAAAACCGCGTGTTAAAGAAATTCAATACTTGGAAAGTACAATCACAGAAGAAGGTAGAAATTTCAAAGACATGGCGAATAAAATTATAAATTTGATAAAAGCATTTACACGGTTAAATACAATCTGGAATTAAAATAGCCTGTATATGAAAGTACACAATTTTAAAACATGTATTCTGTTCGTACTTCTTAATGGATGTGAAACTTGGTTCATAACTGAAGTGGTTCGAAACAAACTATGTTAACCTGTGTCTGAGAAGAATGCTTAAAATTGCAGAGTGAACCAAAATCGAAGTAGAAAATACAAATGTAGAAATCCGCAGCAGTTGTACTGACTATGGGGTCAGGGAATGCAATGGAACAGCATGTGCCCTGTGGCAGAGTTTTCGGATAGAAAGCCTTGGCAGGTGTTAATAGACTTCTGAATGGCGACGCCATCTTTACAGATGGATCTAAGACCGAGGATGACACTGGTGCGGGGGTATACCTTATGGACAGTGATATTAAACCGTCTTTTAGACTCTTGGATGAATAGAGCGCCTTTCAGGCCGAGATCTTCGCTGTTCTCAGAGTAGCTGACGTTTTCGCGATTGGTGTGGTCATTTACTTGGCCAGTCAGGCGGCTATTAGGATGCCTGCCGACTGGTCGCCATATCAGCTCAAGGCTAGTTGCATTGTGCAGGAGTACCCTCACGTCGCTCCTGGATGTGTGCAGTGTAAAACTATGCTGGGTTTCTGGGCACGTTGACGTAAGGGGAAATGAGATTGCAGATAAACTGGCAAGAGCGGGCTCGACTGGGGGCATAGAAAAGGCAAATGCGTCTGTGAAACCGCCGCTTGATTTCTTTGGAAGCTTGATTGATAGCTGGGACCGTCGTAGAGTGAAGGAGTCATGGAGAAGCAGAGGTCACTGTAGAGTTTCCAGGCTGCTGTGGCAGCAATTTGACCGCTTTAGGACGGAATGGATCCTCAATCTAAGGAGGGAATCTCTTAGGCTTCTGATAGGCTTTGTGACTGGGCACTGCGCTCTGAAGGCGAGGACTGGACTGATTTGGGAAGCAGCTCCCCTTTTTTCTGCCGAATTTGCGGCCACACAGGGGAACCAGAGACTGTGTTCTTTCTGTGCGCTTTTTATAACCCTTTTTCTATTTCTCTCTTCTCTCATTTTCTCCCTCTGTCCTTCCTCTTTTCCTTCCACTCTTTTTCTTTATTTCTTTTCTGCGAAAGGTATTTCCACAATGGGCCACTGTGGCCTCTGGGTGAGGTACTAAATATTTGAGGTACGAAATATTTTTTAGTATAGTATTTTTTGTTGGGTTTTTTCGAGAGTTTTTTTTTACAATTTTCATTGCTACATCTTAAACTTCTTAGGCATTATTGTCATTCACTCTCAAAAATATCATATAAATTTTTACCAAAGAATCTGAAGAACTTCTGCAGCAACACAGAAAACACCTTTAACTAAGTTTTATTTCATAACTTTGGGACATACATATCTATGTGGCCATAGTCGCTCAAAAGTGCACTCGTGTCATCGGTTCCGTAAATGTATACACTCGAACGAAAACGAAAATATTCAACAAAGAATAACAAATAAACAACAAGTTCATTCAGTTATATGATAGCTTTTGATCGTATTAAAATTGTCTATTTTATCTGTTGTTTAATTCGTTGATTTTTTCTTCAACGCACACTACAAAAATTGTGTACTATAACTACAAATACAGTTTTCTCTCTGACCACCCTTGCTCTGGGACCAAATACACATATGAAATTGTGCCGACTGCATTTCCTAAATACGAAATTATACTATTTTAAGCGAATTTTTATTGACTGCTTTTTATTTTAACTGCTTCACTTTTAGACGGTATTATATGTTTAACGTATTAAAATATTTTCCAATTCAAAACTTTTATTGTATATGAAAAAACCCTACTCGTAAGACGGCCCTGAATGAAGCTTAAAGAAAATTCCGCTGCCGGTTGAATTGGGACAAATTTATACAAATCGTAATTCTTGGATTAAGATCAAGGTAATAAGACATCCATTACGAACTTCAGCTTTATGGCTTTTGAAAACGTTTTAAGTTTTTCGACGACTACACAACTCGCGTTAAAAACATAGACCTACAAAGTGAAGAGAGGAGGGAAGAATCGAACTGTGTGTATAAAAGTGATGTGTTTAACGAGGCGACTCTGATAGATCTTGGTGCGTTTCGAGCTCTTGTTTTAACTTCTTTCTACACAATTGACAAATAGCTGGGGAAAAGATAAGTAATTAAATTTTTTTTTCAGTTTCTAGTGATTAAGCAATTCGCATTCAGCATGACCTACAAGGGCTTTTATAAATGTAAGTTGCTGCGATATTATATCCAAAATACTTTAAATTAGATTGTCTTCTATTAAAAAGCTTTTTGAGATATTGCCTAATATAAGTAGTACTAGAGGATAATTTCGGTAAACTTGTAAACAAATACGTCTTCATACATATGAACGGTATTATGAAGACGAAACTCGATCAAGAATCATGGAAACTTGGCAATGAAAATGGTATGCTATCATAAAAGAAAGTTGTAGCAGCACACAAGTATCCCTGAACTAAATACCAGGTGTTTCGGTATGAAGTGAGCGGCAAGATACAAATGTCCCTATAGGAAACATTTATTGTGAACGAGCTTTAGTTTTTTTTTTGTGTTAGCAATGACATCTGTCAAACATATTCAGTATACATTAAATTAGTGAACAAACAACATTATATTTCATCATGGGTTAATCGGGGATAACTATCAACTTCGGCTGCTAGAAAACCAGATCGATTCAATAAGAAGACAACAAATGATCAATTTGATCCATGCATTGATCGAAAAACGATCAGAATGGCCACAACATACGTAAAGGTAATTTTGTAACATGACAATGCACCTGCACACAAAGCAAAACCGGTTCAAGATACAATCAAAACATTAGGTTGGCAGCCGCTACTTACACCTGCCGTATTCACCAGACTTGGTTTGGTCTGGAATTAAACCGAGGACCTCTTGGTTGGTAGGCGGATGTCTTATCTACCATATTTCAGCGGCACACAGCGAATATGGTGACTATAGATATCACCTTCACCTTTATAAATTGGCCGATATGCTTCTGCGTTTTAGATGTCAATCATGTTGTTTCTTGCTGTCAATCGCACATTTGGTTTCGACTTATAAAGGACTCAATAAAAAAGTAAGTACTAGTTACGTATAATGAAGGTTGATTGGTCTGTTGCTTATTACTGTAAAGAAATACTTACTTCGCAATGCTGTGGGAGCTGGGAAGACGCATTAAGTGTTTTAGCATGTTAAAGTATTCAATATCGGCTATAAATATTGTCATTAACCCATTAAGCCATAAACTACAACGCCGTTGACCTAAATTGATGAAACTTCGAGAAAATGACTATATTTTACCACAATTAAGATTTAAATGAAATTTTAAATAAATCGAATCTGGAGGAGTCAAGATAGCCTTAACTAAACAGAACTTAGAATATGTAATTTAGGAGAATGAAAGTAAAGTTAACAAATTCAACTCCAACAACATAAAAAACAAGAATCCTAGTATTGGTGACGTCGTCTGCAACTGAATGATATTTGTATGTATCCATCGAAACTAAACAGTTTTTTTTAATTTTCTTTACATTGCTTTGGAATGTTTATAACCTCTGGCCAACTAAAAAGCTTTGATTGCTAATCGCCTCTGGCAATTACACTAATCGCAATACTATTGACACAATTGCAGCTACTTTGTACTTATCAGCCACACCTCGTATGGTATGTGTATATGGTATTTTACCTGTGCGAAATAATGTCTTCTCATACAGGCATGCATATTTAAGTGCGTTACAAAGAAAACGTAACGTGCGTGCGTGAGTATCTGAGGGTATGTTATGTATAAACAAATGAATACTTATGTCGGGACTCACACTGTCACTCACTCTCTCTTTTATTGCTTTTGTACTTCAGTGGTCTTCACAAAAAGAAAGATGTACTTAATATGAGAGTATACACTGATATTAAATTGCTATAAGGATATAAGTATTTATGGTTTACGAAATATAAACATCTGTTAATTCATGCAGATGGTTATCAGCGCCTCTCACTGCAACAAAAAAGAATTTTAATTCTTTCTAAGCCATAAAAATTCCACTGTACTACTACTCTGCTGAAGGGAAGAGGGTGCGCCCCAAGAAGGGACACATGCAGGCAAAATATAGCCCGTCATCGCCCTATAGCCGGAACCCATAATAAAACCGCTAATCTTCCCTATGTCCGTATTCTACAGCTCAGTCGCATAATAGAAGCCCTCTTTCTTCTACCACATAACATCGGAATGTGCACAATGTGTGAGGAATTGTTTCCTTCTCCTTTACATCCCTGCAGCTTCTACAGAAATGATTGGCCAGTTGACCCAGTCCAAGCCGCCTGTCATGAGTATCTATTATAATATGCTGAGTAATGACTCCAACAACTACGCTGAGTGTGTTTCTTGGAAGATTGAGCAGATCTTTTGTTTGCTTGAGATCCAGCTTTTCCAAAATTGGCTGCGCCAACTTGTCTGTCTCCGAAGCTACCCGTGAGGCGTGGGCGGAGAATATTACCTCGTTGCAAATCATAAGCTTGCAAGTCCGCAATGGAAATCCCAACTTGGAAAATTCGCTCGTGAGTTCAATAGTGCCTGGCCAGTTCATCAGCTCTACAGTTCCCCTGAATATCACTGTAACCTTGTACCCATACATATAATATGAATATTATACTGCTCAGCCATCTCGTTGAGAGATCTGCAGCAGTCCATAACTGTTCTTGAGATCAACTTGTGAGAACCCAGAGCTTTTACAGCAGCCTGGCTATCCAAAAGTATGCTGATACCTCTTTTATAGACGTTGCCTTTCCAATGATCATCAAAACATCTTGTGTGGCCGATACCTTCGCCTGAAAAACACAACAGTGGTTCGGTAACCTTATAGAGTGAGATATATTCGCCGACTTGGAAAGATACCTCCACCCATGGCTCAGAGTCTTTTTGTTGTTTTTTGTTGTTATTAATTTTTTTATAGAAGATTATGTGGTGTTGTTTAGGCAGTTTTTTCATAGAATTTTTTTTAGTAACCCTGGTTGTAATTTTCGCGCACAGAATAAATTCCCGACGAACTCCGTTAGCCGGGTAATATGAATGAACATCACTGTTCTACTTTCGTTTTACTATTCAAAAGAATCCTTTTCAGTGTGTTTGTGTGTGTGAGTGTGTATGCGTTAGCAGGCCAATAAATTCCAATAATATTGTGTTTTAAGTATTCAAAAGTATAAGTGTTGTAAGCAGATGTATGTGTGCACATATATAGAAGAGTAAAGAAGAAGGCAACAAAGAGAATGAAGCCAACAATGATATATTGAGTAGCAGGGAGACACCTATAACATATTAGAGACCTGAATGTTTATAAATGTGTGAGTGAGTCTGTGTGTGTGTTACAGAATTGGTAAGAGTATAAGAGAGATAAATGATGATTTTTGTATGCAAACATGTTGTGAATTTTAACAAAAAACAACAATGCAACACAATAAAGAGACACAATTGTTTTATTTTCACTAACATAATACAAACATACATGCATAAATATATACATACGTACGTACTATGGCAATGACAATTTCTATGGCAATGACAATTTGCAGGTATTAAGGGAATACACAAACAAGAAAAAATAACTAAAAATACCATTACCACTACCTATAGTATCTACCACTAATACGAGTACATACAGATACAAAATAACGGTAACCATAACACAAATACTTAAGCAAATAACATGAACATGTTCATGTTCTCGTACGGTACACAAATGCGACTACAATGTCAACAATAATATGAAAAAAAAACAAATAAAATTAAATAAATTTTGTGGAACAGTGTAGCGAAGGATAAAAAGCAGTTTGGAAAATCATGACTGAAAAGCAAGTGTTTTGGAGTACAACTTACTTCAATACGAAGAATGCGTTGTAGGAATTGGTGGTGATATTTTCAAGTGAAGCGATCTTAGGCTGAAATCGACGATGTAGGAGGAGCAGAAAACTAAATATTCGAACGTAATATGTACACGAAGGCAACAATAATATATGGTTCGATTATTGGACTCTCCGATGAGTCCCAACTAGGGAAAATTATGCGTCAGCTTCTTCTTAGTAGAACGTGGAGTTTTTTAATACAATAAGAAATTCGATATTAACCTATGATGCTCTGCGTGGTAGAACAGAGTAGAACAATTCACGGGCTTTACCTGGTAAGGTCTATCGCTTTACTTGTGTTTCGATTACGGGTACGATGACAACCTGTCCTACACTTGCGACTGGGGTCATCCTTCATTTTTAGATATAGAGAGTGTTCATAAAAGTGCTTTCAGATTTTTAAGTATTTTCAACTTTTGCGATCCACTAATTGGGAAAACTGGCAGACCGTTTTCTTTGATGTTAGACAGGATCTTCATGGTTCAACCATTATTAGTGAAGCTCTAGAACCCAGCTTTTTTAATACTGAATCTCATAACATAATACGTTGAGACAATCTTGCGAAATGAACAGGAGTGATTCAAACTTAATCGCTCTTGTGCGGATCATATAACAATACTGAGTATACTGATCGAACAGTTCTTGGAATTCAAAAACTCGCTTCACTTGCTATTCCAATCTGTCTTTGACACTGTTTTAAGAGACGGAAAATACTTTAGACATTTGCCCTATTGGATCACAAACAAACAACTGCTTGATTTGGCAAACCTTAGTAACGTGGAGTGTGAAATAAAGAAACGCAAATGTGGCTGTATAGAACACAGATTAAAGACCAGGCCAACCGCGTTATACATGGATTGGAAGAACAAATAGAGAATATCAAGAATTTGTAATGACATGAAACCAAGCCAAAACCTTAGAAAATCATTTTAACAGATGGAGAGAACTCTCTATCGCCCCAGGTTCACACTGAACGTTTTATCAATATCCTTTGATTTTCTGGGTCGAATTTGGTGGTCACAACAATGTTACCCTATGTTAGGTCTTGGAATATGAGGGCCTAGGGTTTTCATTGGGTTTGAGCCATTTAGGTATTCCTTTGGCTTATCCAAGAGGAAAAATCAGCGCCTGAGTTGAGGAAGAATTTGTTCGGCTCTAGGGGAGTTAGGTCCTGGGACATGACGGCCTTGGGTTATCGTTGGGCTTGAGCCATTTTGGTAACTCTTTGGCATATTCAAGAGGAAAAATCAGCTCCTGATGGGGAATTTGTTCGACTATAGGAGACTGCTTTCTCACTGAGATAGGCTAAGACGTTTGTGTTACCTTCACCCGATAGATCCAGACGACTACTACTGCTACAATGATCAAATTAGAGCACTAACGGGTGTTTTTACTCGGCACTGTGGACTTAGATTCCACCAGTATATATTGGGGGATGTTGAGAAAGATTGGTGTAGATTCTGAACGCTGTTTGCTAAGCCATCGATTTTTGTCACATTATGACGTTTAAAGGGGATACTGTGATGGCTCCAAAAGAAGTATTTCTTTTCTCCAAATAGGATTATTCGTTTTAATCGTATCCTCAATTTGATATGGTAAATATATGATTCTGCACAAAAGATTATTCAGGCAGCAGTAAGATTGGCAAAAAACTTGAGCATTGAAAAGGTCTGCTGGAACAACAATATGTAACATCAATATGTACCTATTTTTGAGCAGAGTACACAACACATAGCTTTTATTAAATCAGTTGAGAAGAAGAGGACAGGTTGATGCAATATAGTGCAAGAAAGCCACAGGATCAACAATCTACATCAAAACTTTAGTTATCTAGAAAGAAAATTCGAATTATCAAAATTGCTAGAAAAAAAAAAAAATATTTAATACAAATAATTAGTGTTACCGACAAATTTTCTTTAGAAACGTATTGTTATCGGCAATTTTTACATAGAAACTTATTGTTATTTATACATTTTCTACAGAACTACACAATTTCTTTAGACAATTTTCGTTATTTTAACACTTTCAATAGGAATTTAATGTCACGGATTAATCTTCCATGTAGAACGTTAAATAATTATTTCTTAGAAATTTAATACTATCGATTATTGTATAAAGACTTAAGTTTTATGCTTAAAATTTCGAAAATTTTTCTTAGACCTATAAAAATTGTCTTTAGGAATCTTATGTTATCGATGTATGTTAAGAAGTTAATTGGCTGTCGAATGATGAGATGTCCAGAATTGAGCTGTCAACCTTTGACGTTTATTTAAGAACACTACACTCTTGAACAATGAATTTTAATTTTGAAAATTTGCCATCAAAATGGTGAAAATTTTAGTGTATAACATAGTAAAATTCGAGTACATTTTCCTCGTAATCAGGCTTCTATTGAGACCGCTGTGCGTAATTTAATCGCTAAATTCGAGGCTTACGGTACTGTTGCTGACAATAGATCAAAACAATACACTCGTAGTAGCCGTAGTAATGCAAACATGAGAATTATTATTATCGATAAATTTTCTATAAAAACTTATTGTTATCGAGAAATTTGTTATTTAAAATTTCTTTATAAAGTTGTTATTATTTAAAAGCTTGTCGTTGTACTTTTATGTTATCGATTAATTTTCCTTGGAGAATTAAAAAAAATTCTTTCAAAAATTAGTTTTAGAAATTGATTACTATTGATTATAATTATTTTTTTTAGAATTATATTATTATTATTATAAAATTTCTTTTCAGAAATTAGTTATCGATAAATTTAAAAAATGTGTATTAAATACAAATATTTTTTCTTCATTTTTATTGCTTATATTACACTGTGCTTTAAATCCCTTTAAACAAACATTTCTAACTAATGCATGTGGTATTTAAACCTCATGTTGCTACTTTTTTTAATGTTGTAGGTTTCTACATATATAAGAACCAGCAGAAAATAAAAAAAAATTTTTCCTCTTTTGGGAAATCACCAATGAAACGAAATGATAAAAATTTATAAGAATTTATAGTAAATTGAAGAGTAACACTGTAATGCTTTTTACTTATAAAGAATTTTTCTTTGTTTCTCTTTCTCTCTTATATTTTTATTTTAGCCTTCACATTGTGTCACCATTACCACACAGCATGATCAGACGGATGCCGCCGATAAAGCTGAAAAGACGGCCCGTATTAAGCAGCTGGTGGGACAATTACAAAATAATATTTGTAATGTTTCCGTAATGAGTGATCCCGATTTGGATTCTTTGTCGAATATGGATCCCAATTCATTGGTGGATATTACAGGCAAAGATTTTATGGACCAACTTAAGGATTCAGGCAGGTTAGGGGGAGAGGCCCAGATGTGGACGTGGTTATCATCCCCCGTTTTGTATAACTATCACACATCTATGTCTCTATGTTCTATATTTTCAATATTATGTTTAAGTTTAAGTTTTTTTTTCAAATGCCCCTTTAAATATGCTTTAAATTGTTATATTTTCTGTTTTTTTGTTTGTTAAATTTGTATGTGTTAAATGGCAGTAACATTTTATTTAAATATGCCGTTTTTCAAAAGCTTTAATTAAAGGAGAGCGGTGGAGGAGAGCATTGAATGAATTATTATAGGAAAAAAACAAGAAAATAATAGTTTCAACTTCATTTAAGCTCTTCAGTGTTTTTTTCTGCTCCTGCTTCTCTTCTTTCTTTGGGATAAAAAATATGTTTCTATGGAATATTTTCAGGCATAAATTGTGTTGTGTCGTTTGCAATAAAACGAGGCAAAATACTTATACTTATGCACACTTAAAAAAAAAAAATCATATAACATAAGCAAAACATAACCCAGTAAACCATATTTTTGTTTATATTTTAGGTTCACTTGAGTAGAATACAAATGTTTACGCTCAAACTGTTTCAGTTGTTAAATTTAACTGCTTTCCTAATATACCATGATTAGTGTTTGCTGGGTTATGTACTTATAATTATGTATATATGGCTTTAAGCGATGTATGTGTATGTGTTTTTCTATGGGAAAACATCTACTTTCCCATTATATAGCATTTGTGTAGAATAAAAGCAAAAAAATTAAATGAAATGCCTTTAAACGAATGTTGCTTTTCACCGGAAAACAGTTGTAAACAAATTAATGGCATAATTTTGTTCCTTTTGAATGGATTTAAATGAGTATCAGTTAAATGTTTTTCGCTTCCGGAATTTTATTTCACCAGTTTGCACTTTTTAGTAAGCGCTACACTAGGCAGCGTTTCTTTTAGAAGCTATGTAAACATGTTTTTGATGTCATTATGAGCATAAATATTTAAATTTCTTAAACTGTCATAACAATTATTCAGCATCTATAGATTGTTTCATACACAAGTTAGAATTGACTTTTGGGTGCATTATAACTTGTCATCTGTTTCAAGGTGTTTTATGATAAATTACATATATTATCCGGGATTTCTTTCAACTGGATTTAGTAAGCGACAAATTCAGGATTGAGTATAATGCAGCAGCAGTTTTATCTTATTATTGCGCATAATATGTGGCGTTTTTAAAATTTTCAGTCGAACATTTTTAGAATATTTTGCCTAAATCTTCAAAAACGTTATACTTTTCTTTTTTGGCACTTAAACCATGCTAGCCCACTTTAAGGCGCTAGATGTCATTATACCTTCAATCAGAGTATAGGGCACTAATTGCTGGCCATTTACTAGATTTTCCGTTTTATTAAACTTTTTATTTTTCTTAATTTTTATTTTATTTATAAAAAATTCTCTTTATACGTTTCATTGCATGTTATTTAAAACGCTTTTTTTCTTTAATTTAATTTAATTTCATTTTTGTATGGAAAAAAGAAAGATGGATTGAATGATTCTGAATGAATTGCTTTATGATGGCGCACATATAAAACATAATTTATTCATTAAAATCCATATTAAGTGATATTTGTTGCAGAAATATCAAAAAAAAAAAAAAAAAAAAAAAAAATGTTTTCGCATTAATTTTATTTTGCAAATGGCAAATGTTGAAAAGATGAGATCGCTAATTAATCTCTGTGAGGGTACAATATACAGTGGGGAGAAATAGGTGCAGTTTTACAGGTGAATTTTATAGAAACATTACGTGATATACTAGAAATATACACTAATTTTAGTACTCAATTTCCACAAAGCCTGTAAATAGGCTTTAGAATGTAAAATTTTAAGCGTATCATTTTTATTATGAAACATTTTAAAGTCAAAAACGATTTAAGACAATTTGAGATACCCTGTTTTGCAGTAAAGATTATTTCAGTGAAATCGTCTTGCAAGTAAAGTCTGGCCTATAAGCAGCTGAAGTAAACTTGTTTTCTAAATAGATTTTAATTGGTTTTGTAACATGTAGCAGAGCGCTGTCGTTATGGCTTCATGTTTGGTTGCATATTCCTGTTGTTTTACTGTCATTTCTCCCTTGAAACGTATCATTTCAAACATATCATAGAGTATTAACACGACGCCTTTCTTTAATAATTTAAAATTCCAATCCAAAATGAAGATGAGATTACGGTCTTGAATATGGCCGCACGGTATATGCGTGTTCTTGCAAAACTCAACGTTAAGAAGTCTTCTTGGCCAGACGGCATTTCAGGACTGATCTTGGAGCAGTGCTCTTCGACGCTTGCGCGTTCATTAGCTAACCTTTTCAGTGCGTCTTATAGTTTCGGTATTTTTCCAACTTGCTGGAAGGTAGCCAATGTAACGCCAATCCCTAAAAAGGGTGAGGCAACCAACCCTAAAAACTACCGCTCAATAGTCATGAAGAATATGATTAAACACCATCTTATACAGTATTTGGAGTTTGCTAAACGATAGTCAATACGTCTTCCCCAAGCGCCGTTCTACTAAAGTCCTGCTGTGGTGCTCTTCGAGAGATAAAACAAATCCATTCTTGGTTTTGATGGGAACAAAATTGTGGCTCAGAATATTTCCAAGGCATTTGATAAAGTTTGACACAAAGTGCTCGTGTCGAAACTTACTGCTTTTGATGTCGTTAGTTTTTTCTCTCGATTTATATCGAGCTTTCTCATAATCCGTATATAAGAATGGTTATAGATGAGATCTCTTCCGACGAGTTCTGGATTAATTCAGGGATACCGCAAGGCTTTGTCCTCTCTGCTACTTTATTTCTCATATTTCTAACCGACTTTCTTCTTACTTCTAATCCCATCTACTCTTTTGCAGATGACAGCAACATTTGTCATCCATATTCATTTGATCGTAGGCAAGGCTCTTGGTTATTGGAGCAAAAAGGCGAAATACCATCTTGGACAAAAAGTTCCCGCAATTTATTCAGAAAATTAAAAATACAAGTTGTAATCCATGAAAACCGTGAGCATTTCTTTCCTTATTGATTGAAAACGACGTGGTTTTTTTGGTCTCGGCTCATTTGGTGAACGCCATTCACTTGCCTGATGTCTGGATTGCGTGTCGTACTCATAAACCCACGTCTCGTCTCCAGTAATGATCCTTTTGACGAATGCCGGATCGGATTCAGCCTCGCAAATCATGTCTTTTGTGACCTCAACATAGTCTCTTTTTTGCATGAAATTAAGGTCTTTTGGCACCAACATACAACTCGGCGGAAACCTAAATCATTCACCAAAATATCCTGGACGGATCCATAGGCAATGATCAAGTCCTCCGCTATCTCTCTGATGGTTAATTTGTGGTTATTGACCAACATTTCTTTTACTATATCAATGTTTTCGATGTTGATTGACTCACAACCATTTTTGAACCGCTTGTGCCACTGATAAGCGAACGTTTTATTTAGAGAATCGTTGCCGAAATACTTTTCCATTTTTAAGCAAAATTTAATACAAGTTCCTTTTTGCAGATTTAAATCCATATAAAAATCGCCAAGACACATAGGGATAGATGTACTCTTGGCAACGTAGTTTTATCAAATGTCATGCTATGACACTAAGATTAAGCGGATATATCAACAAAAGATGTACTAACTTAACAAAAAAAAAAAAATTCAACTCGGATCGATGAGACCGCCACATGGGGGTCATTCCGGGAGGTTTTGATCAAAGTATGAATGACACTCTTAAAAGTGACAATCTCATAGTGGGGTTGTGCAAACAGGGTCGGCTTAAATGCACCCAAGGTGTCATCTGTGTTTATGGGTAATGTAATGTAGATATTGAGAAAATAGATGCTCTCAATGTTCTGGGCATTATGATGTTCATTCTAACGATCACATATTTCAAGTGTCGAAACAAGCATTCAAGTGTCTCGGTTTTGGTGCAGGAAATACATACTTCACTCCACCCATTTCTATTCTGTTTACAAGACCTGTATCCAACACAAATTGGAACACAATTCCCATACATGGGTCGGAACTTGAAAGTCTGTTTTGGAGTTTTTCCACCGCGTACAAGAGAGGGCGAAGGTTTTTATTAACGACGTTAGAATAGCCAATTCTATTAATTCGTTAGAGTTAGAACATCGTTGCAATGTTTTGTGTGTTTCATTCTTCGGTTGGTACTATAGCGGAATGTGTTTGGACGAAATAAGGGAATTTATTCCTAATATTCACATATTCTTAAGCAGTACCCGTATTTCTCATAGAGCGCTTCCCTAAGTAGTTGACTGTCCAGCGAATTGCACAATGTATTATAGGGAAAATTCGTACTTTAGTCGCACTGTTTGTGGAGCAATCTTCCCGTGATAGTCTTCGCTGTCACTTACGACATGAGTAAATTCAAGTCAAACGTTCATAAACACTACTCCCTCCTTACTCCTTCCTACGACCTATTTTCCTAGCACCAGCACAATTCACTGCATAGTAGCAGTGATTGCCGGTCTCGAATGGAAAAAAAACTTCTTCGCATTGACTGATAGCAAGGCGACTATTAGGTCGGGTATTGTTCAGGAATGTCGGGTTTCTGCCGTTGAGATAGCGAGACAATGTACGATTACCCTTATATGACATGAATTCATTGAAAATAACTGCATGGCGAATAATCTTGATCGGGCAGATATCACTTTGAATGCATCGATATCGCCGAAGGGCGAATGGTCGACGGAAAAATTAATCCACTTGCTATAAGTCTACAAGGAATTGGTCACATTTCGATGCTTGAGAACGTGACAGCTGTTAACCTGCCTAGAGCATATGCAAAAGGAACCTTAGAGTAATTTGCACAAGCCATTGGGTTGTTGGCAGATATGTTCACAGAATGCACATTTCATACAGTGACCTTTGCAGAAGTTTTAATGAAAAAGATATGAAGGAAACAGCAGAATACGTTCTTTGCAGATTATCTTTCTATGATTATTCGGAGGAGATTCGACGATAAGGATAGCCTTGCAAAGGGCAATCTGGATGAAATCTAAGTCTTCATTAGAGTGACAGAAAGGATGCCACACAGGAGTTGTGAGACATTGATACTCTACTGTTTTAAGCTCGTAATAGGAACATTACCCAGGTATCATAATACTTTTTTTTTTGTAAAAGCTGCATGTAATCATTGAATTATTGCGTAGTCCTGCTTGAACGTAAGTATGGATATATGTATCTCTATTTCTGTTCCTCTGAACTCCTCTTCCTTATAGGAATTATGCCCCTCATAATTCAGTTCAATTTAGACAACAAGCAAATGTCGTAGGCGTGTTTGAGGCCTTCAAGTCTGCCCTACAAGTCGCATGTAATGATTCTTCTTTGCTTTGTTGCTTCCTGTATGACTTCGTCCAGTAAGAGAAAGATTGCGTCGGATAGCTTACAGTTTAGTATTTGTTCTGCCTCTGAAATTCATGCGATGTGTCAAGTTGGATCCTCCTGTACATTGGCTGTCAATTCTGTAACGTCCTTGGGTAGCACTTTGTTCCGCCAATAATTTTCAATTATAGGCGTCAGCAGCTCTGGAGATTTATTGGCAAACTATGCCATGGCTTAAGTTGTTGGTTCATTGATGTCACTTTAGTCATTCCCATTCGATTTTACCAGTCTTTTTACAGCATGATAGAGATCTCTGGCTCGGTATGTTTCCTCTGCTACTTACCATTCTGTAACGTTGTTGTCAATTCATCTGCGCTTGTTACGTCGTGCACTTTTTTTCATAACATGGACCATACTTAGATCCATTTTATCTTTTTCCATACAAATCTTTTTTTGTGTTGAGCTTTTTTAAATTCGTCTCAAACTTGCTGTTTGTAGAGCTTTTCAAAGCTTCTAACGTTCGTTTTAGTAAAGATCTTTAAGATCATTATTAATATAATTTGATTTTTCTTTACTACTTTTTCTTCTTTTTTTTCTTCGTATTTTTTCTTTTTACTCACAACCCACCTTTAGACCATTATGTGCAAAGCGAGCCGCTGAGGACAGAATTAGCCTGTTAAAGCTTTTAAAAGATGGCGCCATATTCTGTTCTCAACGTTATCCGGAAGAGGCTGAGGCGATTGATGCTGAAATTCGTAGGCAATTGAGCGATGAACTACAAAATCATAATAATATACAACAGCAACATCAGCAACAACAAGAAGACATTAATAACAAGACAATCGAACAAGTGCAAACTACTACTACTACTACAACAACAACAAATATGAATAACAAACAACAATTGCAGGATCAACAAACAATAACAATTGTTGTTACCGATACAAATTTACAAAACGATAACAAACATACTATAACAACAGCAGAAGATACAACAACAACAACACAAACAACAAATGCAGGTAACACTAACAATAAGACCCCAGACATATGACTACCGATTTTTGCAAGTATCACTTGAAATTTACAAAATAATCATCATCATCATCAACAACAGCAACATCATCATCCAACACGTTTACTACACTGTAAGGAAAAGGGTTAAAAAGCTAAAAGCGTGAACGAAGAAAGAAAAAATTTATTTTTTAAAAAAATTACTAGAAAAAGATTCGATTAACGAAATTTAAAAATGACAAACGAATTAATA
The DNA here is from genome assembly GCA_023159175.1 of Wohlfahrtia magnifica. NCBI lineage: Eukaryota > Metazoa > Arthropoda > Insecta > Diptera > Sarcophagidae > Wohlfahrtia > Wohlfahrtia magnifica. Next base: position 2,614,991 of record JAKWBJ010000203.1, read on the forward strand.
TAACATTTGCAAATAGATTTTGTGTGTAAGTAATAGACAGAAAAATCACTCCAAAAAACTACCAAACAACAACCCTATTACAATTAATGTTTTTAGCATTTAAATTAAAATTAAAAAGTAAAAATAAATTTAAAAAAAAAAATTAAAACAAAATATTTATAATCTTAGCACTTAAAAAAAAATTAAACTAAAATTACAAAAAAAGCATTATACCTACTAATTAGTGGACAACAGAAATAATTTCAATTCAATTTTATAGTCTTAGAGGAATTAACTTTCTTCCCCAAAAACTGCTTCAATAGAATAGCGGAAAATTTTTTTAAAACGCTCACTTTGATACCAAAAAAAAGAAACACAATTTTTCTAAATTGTTAAGTATGTTTTAAAGAGAATTTCGAAAAGTGTTTGGAATGTAAAAATTAAAATATTTATTGAAAATTTAAAAATATCCTAGACTGAAAGTTGGCCCATAATAAATTATTGCTTTTCGAAAAGAAAACGCAAAACAGAAATAAAATCTATATTTTTGTACCTTTAGTAGGATGCACTTAAATGAGCAACAGTTAAGTAATTTTATGTTTCCGAAATATGAATTTAATATATTTTTCTTTTTGTCAAGCACCACAGTAAGAATAGCAAAACTTGAGTGTGCTTTTCGGCATTATGTGCCTATTTTTCTTGGTTATTGTTTCAAAAATTATTCAGCCCTATTTTATTACAGTTCTCGAGCCAAACTCGGAAACATTTTGTAAAATTTGCGCTTTTTTTTCTTTAATCTATTACAAGACTCGACTCGAGAACCATAAACTTACATACTTAAACGACTAAAGTTTTCTAAATACGACGGCGGGTCAATAAGTCCGTGACTTTAATAATGAAACACAGCTTTTTATTCTCCATTGACCTCTCTACACTTTGTCCAACGTTTCTTCAAATGTTTATGTCTTCTAAAATTGAGGCAATTCTTAGCCTAAATGATTGATTTCTGACACAGAAAATGAACACGTGTTGTGCGCTCTTACAATGCCTTGGCGAAAACAAAAAAAAACCTTTTTCTTGTCCAAAAAGTTGGCATAATATTCGCCATTGATTGTTTTACTCTTTTGAAGGTAATACACCACGCGAACATCCAACAAAAAACGATTGTTTTGATTCTATTGCCTGACAAATTCATCTTGACCTGTTTTGGTGTCAATTTACCTTGAGAAATACACTGTTTTGACTGCTGTTTGGTCTCTGGTGTGTTGTATTGGACCCACGTTTCATTCACGGTTATTTAACATGGTAAAAATTCGTCCATATTTTGGTTGAACAACGACAAATACTACTGCAAAGTTGTCACACGATTGCGTTTTTAGTCGCAGATACCACTTAACCATATAGGCTTGCCAGATGGCTTGGAATTACAAGAATTTTTACAGCATGTCAAGACTTGTCAAGAAAAATTAGTGTAGTTGTTTCCTATTTTAGCTTATAAGGTGTTCGTTAAGTTAAGTTCGTTTACAAATTTGACCAAAAATGAAGAGCTTTATTTAACGAAAAAAGCCATTATTCCCTCAGTGCAGAATTTCTAGCTTTTCTAATAAACTGATATAACTTCGTTTTGCAGGCTAATACGGAACATAAATTTACACCATTAACAGAGTTCTGCAAAGAATGAAAAAATGATTGTGGATGAATTGAATGGCTTGCTTTAAGCTTGTTAATTCTTCACAGTAGAGATCAGAAGCAGTTGTTTAACCAGGTTTTAGAAGCTCATACTTAACCATTCATGGTGTCAATCCTGGCTTTGCCACCGCTATAGTTTTAGCGAATGCAAAGATATTTCAATTAATTTTAAGTTAAGTTATTAATGTTAAGTTAAGTTATTAAGTTTTTGAACAACGATAAAGTAAAAATTTACTTTTACTTACAATTTCTTAAATTTTGCGAAATTTTTTTAATCTGCACTTTTTTTTAAAAAAACATAAACACAAAACAGCTGGTTAAATAATTCTTGCAAGTAAACGTTTTACCAGTAAGTGTTTAGAAGCACTTTTTTTCTCAATTTATTACTCTCTTTGCAATTGTTACAAATTCATAACAATTTTTAGTTATTGAACAAACCCATTACCGGAAACATTACATTTTAGAGTCATCTGCCGACAATTTGTAGTCGAAGTTTTTCGAATACAAGAGTTTTTTCCTATAAATGAAAATTTTCCTATTTTGAATCTGGCAACGCTAGAGCCATGTGCGACGTAGAGCTGCAAAACAATCGGTAGTACTATCGATAGTATCGATAGTTTTGTTTTTGATGACAATCGATAGTTTTCACTATCGATACTATCGTCAAATTCTAAAAGTAAATATAGAGGTCACTAAATGTACATAGTCAAAGTCACATTTGCAAAAATTTGTTCGACGCAGGTTGTTAGACGTCTACAACCTGTTAACAGTTTAAAAGTTTCTAAATTTCAATTTATTAAACTCAAAGTATGAATTGTAACTGAAATATGTTCGGACATACGATTTTGCATTTGTTCCAAACAAATTAATCTTCATTTCGTCAGACCATAGCATGACCATTACGTGGCAGGTGAGATATTATACATTTCGAGGACTCTTACCCTTAAGTCTAGGTTCCATAAGTTTTTTTTTCTTATTGTGCGACTTGAAACAGGAGAATAAATTCATTTTTGAGGCTTTTTGATAACTTGAAGGGATTAATCTTTGAAGTACGAATTAAAAGTTTATTAAAACTGATAGTTGTTCTACGCTTTCTTTTCATAGTTTCTGCAGTTTTCTTTCACTAGATCGTATAAATTACTTTAGTTTTGGAGCACTTCATGGTCTGAACAATTTTCACTATATATAAGGACTACTCTTCTTCCATCAAAATCTCTAATACAAAAATAAAGTGTCCCTATTATTTGTTTCAACACTGTATATTTATTATTATTCTTTCCCTTTCACTTAAATTCTAATATTGTTGCCGCAAGTAACACTCAAAAGAATCCGATAGTATCAATAGTTTTTTTGCAAACTATCGAAATTATCGTGTGGGTCGACAATCGATAGGTTTGCAGCTCTAGTGCGATGCCTTCCACTCTCTCTAGAATTTTCAATCTCCGATCGAACTGGTGGTCCAGAATGTTCGGCATCTTACGTGCTTATACGACCACAACTAAAATCAATAAACCATTTTTTTTACCATTGAAATTGATTATGCAGACTCACCGTAGTATTTATAAGGCTAAGCCTTAGTTTTAATGATGGTTTTTTCATTTTATTGAAATTCTCCAATTTCTTTTCAAATCACGCAGTAATCTGCTATAAATGCCAGTCAAACCAGGAATGCGAAAGTTGGTACAATTGTACATTTGTGAGTCAAAACTACAATAGCACCCCAATGACTAATTAAGCACTTTTTCAAAATTCCACACTCATCTCAAAATATAATAAAAACCAAAATGAAAAAGAAACTGTTCCGACTGTTCCTTTCTAATCCAAACGAAATATATGCTGAAGTCATCTAATTCGTGCTACTTCAGCTTAGAAAAGAGTAACCTAGCAAGTTTTGCACTTTTTGAAACATTGAGCAGTTTTTAAGGTATTTGTTTAAAAAATCAGCTTTTCTGTTAAGTATGCAGATTTTGCAGTTTTTAACGTTTTAGTTTTTTACTTTCAATTTTGTTATTTTAATTAAAATTTTTAAAATAACAATTTGACCCCATTTGCTTAATAGAACTGTGGTGAGGTTTGTTTATTCGTACCTTTTTTAATGCGACAATGTAATTAATTATCCCCTTTTTGACCACTAATCGTCAAGAAAGAGAGACTTTACACAGTGCGTGATACTCACATATATGTCTAAGAAAGTTTTGTTTTCTGATAAAAGAACAGTGGGATCACATTACATAATTCGTAAATAAAACTAATAAGTATCACTCAATCGTACGTACTTATGTAATAATGTGATCTTTTTGTTTTTTGCCCAAAAAACGACTACGGTGATTAAAAAAGTGTAAGCCTCACTTAAAGGTAATTTTACAGCGGAATTGAAAATTTTTTAGTTTATTCAATAAACTGAATCGATTTTGAATTACGCGAATATATGTTGTCCAACCTCCTACATTTTCGAAATAACCTTATATCTCGAAAACAAGAGCTAACGTAAGAAAACGGTAAGGAGCACTGAATTCAGCGAACTCGAACTTGGTATATCCGCTGGAGGCCACGCTTATCGGAAAAAAGTGTCAAATTCGAACACGGTCGCACTTAATTTGTTGTGAATAAAAAATACACTATAAAATAGATTATTGGGTGTGTTCTGTAAGCCGAAATCGAGTGAAACTGAAATGGAATAAAACTTCAAATTGCTATAATTTTTAAATCAGATAAGATTTTGATACTTTTTCTTATTAATTCACTTAATTACCTTTCGAATAACTCCTTTGATTATCAAAAGTTTAAAATAATTGGCGCATTAGGTTTAATTTGTCTTTAAAAAGTATACTCGATTTCAATTACACTCGTTTTCGGCTTACAGAACGTACCCGAAACAGTTATATGTATATTTTTTTCTTTTAAATTTCCAGTTTTTCTAAAAACAATTATTGGCAACGCTGAGTGTATCATAAATGAACTTTTTAGATTTAGATCTCAGCAACTAATAGCCTTTTGTGTACGTTTTGTAATTAAACATTAATTAGCTAATTTTTATTAAATGAAATAAACTAAATGACGCAGTTTGTTTAAATTTTGACAGAAGTCAATTAACAGATGCCAGTTGATAGAAACAATGTTGTCTTTTCAGTCAAGAGGCGGAAAATTCAAACAGTCGCACACCTATTGGCCCGGTCTTGTATATAGTACAACTTAAAATTTCTAGCTTAACTCTTATTATTCCATTTCACTGCTTAGGTAGCAGTTTCGTTTTAATATTAAAGTATTTAATGAAGACTTTTAACATATGAAAAGACGTATCAGATTTATAAAACTGAAATACTTTAAATTTCTTTTTAAAACAAAAGTAAATATATTCGGAGTTTAATAGAAAGGTTTGTTTAAAGCCTATGTATTCAAATACTTTTTAAATATTTGTTTGTGGCCAATTTAAATTCCATACTCAAATCCTTCCTTATATGTTGAAGGAATTGATTTGATTTCATAAAATTTTGCATTCTAAACACTTTTTGTTACTGTAGTATTAAATGCAACTGAGTATGGTATGTTACGGGAAAAAAAAAGAAAAAAAGTCAAGTAATGGCATGACACATGAAAACAGAATATTATTATATATTTTATTTTATATTTAATTCTTTTGTTGTTTTTTGTTTGTAATACTAAAAAGTAAAACATTATCATATACAATATGACATGCATACATATAAATATTTTTACATACTACATACCGTATATTCATACGTATTAGAAGATAAAAAGAAAGCTAAACCCACAACGATATATGGTTTTGAAAAAACAACTAAATATCCTTAAAGGATATTTTTAGAACCAAATATATTATTGTGGTTTTATCCCCCTTTCATACTTATATATTTATAGCCCATTATATATACATACATACATACTCGTACATACAAATAAAATTTTTTATGAAATTATATAAAAGTTAAGAAAAAGAAAAAAAATTCATTGAAACCAGCCATTTAAAAACATAAATTTTTAGCATAAAAATCAACACAAGAAAAAACCGAAAAAATATTCGAAATTAAATTACATTTAAACAACAACAAAAAAGTAGAATTTAAGGTCTCTCTCTGTAAACGATGGTTAACGTATTGTTATGGAAAAACAACATAAAAATAATAATTATATAAAATACATACAAAAATTAAAAATAAAAAATAAAATAATTAGAAATAGAAAATAAAATAAATCAAAAGCGGTAATATTGGTAAGCAAGAAGGCGTTTAAGCTGCATATTTAGTAAAAAAAAAAAACAGATGAAGTGTGTTCAAATTTAAAGCCGCCAAGTGTATACAAAATAGAAACATAACTTTCCCCTGAAAATTTAGATTTAAAAATAAAAAACTTTTACAAATAAAATAAATAAAAATTGACTAAAAAAAACTACCAAAGAGTAGCAGCAGCATCAAATAAAGCCTTTAGAGTAAAATACTGGTCTTATAACTTATAAACCTAAGAAAGGGCTTTTAAATTTAAACATTGATCCCAATATGCTCCGTGTTATTCGTGGAAACAAGATCTTTCAATTGCAGTGTCTAAAATTACTGCTAGTTTAGCTTATATGCGTATGATGTGTATCTTCTGTGTCCTGTACATAGAATTAGAAATCAAGTGTTTCACTGACTTTTCTTTTTTTAACTTGATCCCAGTACTCAGGGGATGATCCCTATTCGGTGCAGCGAATTGTGTTGGTACTATGTAAATAGGTTGTGGGCAGAGAGAAAGAGGGAGTAGGGCTTATGGATGTTTTATTAAGATTTATTCATGTCGTAAATGGCAGGGAAAACTTTCGCGAGAAGATCGTTCCAGAAGCGAACACTGTGACTAAAGTACAAATACTGCCTATAATGCGTTCTGCTATTCGCTGTACAATCAGCTACAAGGGAATGCGTTCTACGAGAAATACGGGTACTACGTAAGAAGTGTGATCATTAGAAATGAATCCTTTTATTTCGTCAAAATGCATTCCGTTGCCCCCGAAGGTGTCCTCAAAATGTTCCTATTCAGTTTCAGAGCAGGGTCAATAAACATACAACAGTCAAAAGTTTTCAAAGCAGTTTGGTAATACAAGAGTATTTTAATCCTCACCCACTGTGTTTTCATTTTATATAAGATTCCCAGTTTCCAATATCACGTGAAGTTCCGCTCAAAGACACTGATCTACGTGCCATGAGTTTCACTATTCCCATGTTTTGGATTCATCCCAGTACCTCTTTTGGGAGTGATACTCAAAGTGATTAAGTCCGCACCCCGCTCTTCCCTTGTTGTAAAAATAACCCTTTACTTCCCGTCAAAGCCGTTCGCATAATACATGTAATCGCTCTCTGGAGATATGTGTGTCTTAAATGTTCTCCAGGGTTGTAAGACGATGCATAGCAGCTTCTTCCTTCCTCTCTTGTACAGTCACGTTGAGCGATGTTAAGTTCAGAAAAGCACACATACTCATCCTGTGAATGTTCAATTGGTTGAGTAAATGCATAGTGAATTTTACCTTCTTACCTATGATTATTAATTAATATTAATATTTTTCGCCTAGATCTTTGCTTAATCGGTGATGACGAAAAACTTGGTAAAGTGAGTTTCAACAACCATATTTCGGTTGATCAAAATGTTTGCCCGAAAACGGTGGTGTAAGATCCAGTTATTACAATAGGATAACAAATTAAAACTTGCGTGTCAAGTTGAGTCAATTTTTGACAGATCATTAGCGGTTTTCTGTTAACCAATTTTATTCGCTCTTCATTGTGAGCATTATATATCAAAATTTACCGTTTCACCAGTAAACTTGCTTGCCCTCAATTCAGGCTTTGAAGTCTGTGGAAAGGCCCATCATACTTTAACTATTGACTTTTTCCAATCTAATATTTCCGAATTTAATTCGTAATGATTCGCTTCGATTATGTCGTGTTTTTTCAACATTTGCTTTTTCAGCTACTCGACACATATTAGCTTCAAAAGGGAATCTAGCAAACCTCTTCTGGATCGGAGCTCGTACACGTCTTGTTCGTTGTTCGAATTAGTCAGTTGGTCAATACATGACAGCCGTCAAAACCATAATTTGTAAAAACAAACCTTTTTCTATATGAGCTGGATGACTTTCTCCATCCTTTGTTCTTCTAAGCACTTTGTCAATTTAGCATTATTTCCGCTATTCCCATGACGAAAGTTTTTTTTTATTTAAATGTTTGCATAGCTTATTATTAAATACATAAGACCAGTGTCCACAAGATTCCACAAAGACAGTGATTAATAAATACAGAGTTACTCGTTTCGCTACCATAGTTGATGTAATCTCTTATTAGAATATAGGTATGAGTACGTGGTGCTTAATAATTAGTATTTTCGCTACGATTCCATTTTTATGGTGGTGATTCAATTTGAAATCATTGATGGAGTTTACGGTTTTGTTGCATGTGAAAGGCAGTAAATGAGGATCATGTAATGTGTTTCACACTCGTAGCTGATTTCACATACCTGACTACATAGTTAAGGTAAAAGTAGAAATCTGTCCAAACTTCTAACTGATCTTGCGCCTAGACGTTGCAATATAATCGGTTCGTTCGTTGTCTTCTCAATGGCCTGTGTGCATTCGTATAACTATTTATGAAGATTTTTCAAGGACACGTGTAAGGCGGTGCTGATGTTTTCAATTTAAGGTAATAGATCGTACCATGTGAGGTGGAGTTGTATAGTGGTTAGGATGCATGCATACAACACAAGCGACCCAGGTTCGAATCCTCAGAAGAGGACATGACAAAAAATTTAATTACAGGCTCGAGTGTTTAATAAAGAGACTTCAATCAACCTCAAGACAAATCCATCTAAAAGAAGCCCCTCCGACATTCCAGCTTACCAAACTTTGGTGATGATGACAAACAACAGACGGGCAAAAATTACAATGTCAAAGTAAGAATCGCCACCACCACTTAGCGAAGATCTTCACCACTACACAATCATATGGAGGCGAGCTACAGTAAATTCATCATCTACTTTGCTTGAAATCAACTTGATTAATGAAACTAAAACAATACCTTGTTGAAATCCAATGTGCTCACTAAAAGAGTGACGGACAAAAAAAACATAGCATGTCAGTTTTAGTTCTTATCGTATCTGATAGAATTCGGAGACTACTTTTAATCAACTCGGTGGTACTCGAAAACATTTTGTAGTTATTCTTTTCGATACCGATTCTTAGCGTATTTGGTAGTATTCCGAAAAAGCTACGATAATTTTTAGTCAATAACACATCAGAATAATTTGAATTTAGAAAATACCAATGACCAATATTTTCTCTTTGACCTTTGCTATATTGGCCCCCTTTAATTTTGATATTTTGTTAAAAAAGATATTTATTTTTTTGCGCAAAATTGCTTAATGTTTTATTAACAAAATGAAATCTAAATAACAAACAAATATTTAAAGTCAAATACCAATTAAAGGGTGCCAGCCGAAGACTCTTTAGGTGTACGAAAAAAAAAGAAGATGAAAACGAAGGAAAAAGGTTCTACTTTTTTAACATTCATCATATATAAAGTTGAACACGTTTATAACGAACGTGGTTATGCCAAACTTTTTTCAAAGCAAACATATTTTACTGTAATTTTAAAGAATTTACTAAATTACAATGTTTGTGCGGTCCTTTCGAGTTATAATTGTGTTCGACTGTATAACAATAACAATTACAATGAACTTACAACAAAAACAACAACAAAACATCAATCATAGAATACTAAACATCATTTGCAAAATCATCATCATGATCATTATTATGATTGGTAGCCATTAGTTGTGCGAGGTGGAAAAAATAATAAAAGAACAAAACGTTGTATAAAGTGTATACCTGGGAAAAAAACTGAACAATTAAACGATTATACAGCGTTTAAAAGCAAAATTAGTTCCAACAAAAAAAAAAATAAAATTAATAAATAAATAAAAAAAAAAAATTGGAAAACAAATTGGAATTCGAAAAAGTTTCAGTAGCTGTAATTGTTATAAGGAATACAGAGGTAAACTGAATCTTTTATACACATTCATCTATACTTATAACATTTTCCAGCTACTGTACTGTTTTTGCTTTGCGAAATTTCAAATCAATCATTTTCAATTTCATTTCATCCATCAACAGCCATTCAATTTCAACTCATTTGCATATATTTGGCCAAACGAAAACACAGTAAAAAATTAAAATCAATTTTCATTTAAACCATTTAGTTCAATTAAATTAATTTTTTTTTCTTTTGAAAATTTTGTCTGTTCGGTTTTGAGGAAAAAATACCTGCCATTTAAAAAGGTAATATAATATAAAGAATTATCAAATTAGTTTATTTTGTAGAGCAAGATTCTTTTTTGATTTGATTAACATAAAAACGGAAATAAAAAATTAAATAAAATCCTAAAGACTGACAAAATTAAATTGATTATTAACGAAGTTTTAGTTATTCAAATATTTAAAAAAAGGTATAGAAAGTTAAATTTAAAAATAAATAAATTGCATAAAAATAATTTTTGTATTTAATATTAAAAAAAATAAAAAAAACATATTGTTTAAATGCATATTTTTATCAGTGTATTTCTGTTTTAAAAATTTACATTTTTAATGTTTGTGTTTGGAAAAAAATTACAAAAAATTCAAAAATAAATATTGTCTCTGTTTAGATTTTTAAATGAAACAAATGACAGGTATGTGTGTGTGTGTTTGAAATTGATTGAATCCTAAAAAAATTGAAACATAAGTTTTTTAAATAAAATCTATAGAACTCTATTAAAAAAATAACTGCAGGCTAGTGATAGAGCAGAACCCACAGGCTGAATCATTTTCAAGTTGACATATCAGCTTGAAAACTCCAGCGCCTGAAAACATTCTTAAAGGTCCTCATCAACTATATGTCTGTTTTCCAATACAGCCAGTACTTCGAGAAACAACTGATTAAACTTTTCAGAGCTTTTAAAAATAAAATTAAATCCCATCGCATTAATCACAATAGGGGAGTGAGGAAAGGATGCTACTGAAAGAGCAGACGCTTTTCTTATAAGAACAGGATAACTCGTTTTCCGTTTCTTTAGTGAAATTTACGAAATTTTTCTGAAGTACCTTCCAAATAAGTTGTAAAAACATCGACACTTCTCTATTGTTTTCTCCTTTCTTCTTCTGAAATTTGTTATTAGAGAATTAAGCTTTCTATCTCCTATTTGGTAGCAGAAATTTCATTACAGACTCTAAGTAGTATTTTTCCGAAAGTGATTGGACACAAATACACCTTGTGACAAAAATGTAATGTAATAGCATCAGAAATAACGATTTTACAAGAAGGTTTTCAAAAGGCCCTAACTTGTTTCAAAGATTTCTAATTGGAAAAGCACTAAGTCACCAATTGTATGATAAGGATCAATGAACATATTCAGACATTTTCGAATCAGTAATCGATTAGTAAGCATATTAACCCATTTATCGTCTTTTTTTGGCATATATTATCGCCTTAAGAATGTTATGTATATTAGACAGTCAATTAAATTTCATTTGAAATAGTTCGGCGTTTGATATATTGTCTAAAAGACCATCAATTTTAATAACGGTCAGTTCAGGCTGAGTTTGGTCTGAATTATTGTATGTACCGACGGCTTCAAAATGAATGACTGTGTCAGTGCTGTCTGGCGTGAAGTTCATGGACTCAGCCGAGACTTGAGAGAGAGATCGCTCAAGGGTAAGACCATTAATACATTCTCTGTCCACCCAGCTGCCTTAAGGGCTCTTGACTCGAATCTTATGACATCTAGATTGGCTTTCGCTTAGCAATAAGATCCAATTATTTTGAGTACCTGGACTCTGTGAGATAAATGGTAACGAAACAGCGAATGCATTGGCTCTGAAAGGTTCCGTGATACTCTATATTGACCCGGAATTTTACTGTACGGCACCACTTACTACCATCCTCAATCTGAGCAAGGAATGTAAAATTACCAAATACTTGGAACACTGGAATGCTCAAAGCAGACTTTGCCACTCTACGCAGGCGATCGGTCTGCAATTTGGCCGTCGCTCTGAGGTTCTCAAGTATGAAACTCCTGACGGATATTCGGATATATTAAGGCCATTATGGATTGAGAGCGCATCTGAAGAGGATGGCGATCACGTATGTGGATGCTTGTGGACTGTATACGCAGGCATCACAGACGGCGGAACACATATGGTGTGAATATGGAGTTTCTGACAAGTTTAAATGAAGGTGTTTGGGGAGAGATAGGGCCTCATTTGTAGGCATATCCACTATTAGAGCTTCAGATTTGCTATTGTTCATTAGGAACGCAACAGATTTGCTGTAGACTGGAAATGGCAAAATAGATTATAAGAGTCGCAGAGTCCTGCAAAAGTGCCTGGTCGAAATAATAATGATAAACCACAATCTAGGATTCTAGTCACCTTAAGAATCTTGCGATCCACGCTATTGTTCATTAGGAACGCAACAGATTTGCTGTAGACTGGAAATGGCAAAATAGATTATAAGAGTCGCAGAGTCCTGCAAAAGTGCCTGGTCGAAATAATAATGATAAACCACAATCTAGGATTCTAGTCACCTTAAGAATCTTGCGATCCACGTTGGATAAAATTAAAAAGCTACGTTTTCAGCAGTGATGTCTTCTATGGGACGTACTTCGGTCCAGCGGGTGAATCTATCGATCATCGTCAAACAATAGCGGAATCCTCTAGATACTTTTAGGGGACCAACAATGTCGATATTGACGTGATCGAAACGATAAGCGGTGGTAAAATATTCACAATGTGGTGCTTTGTTATGGCGATGAATCTTGCTTTTTTGACAGGCTACACAAGCCTTGGTCCATGTTTGGTCGTACGAATTTTTCTGCTACGAGCCTGGTAGTTTTCTTTGCGTTAGCGTGACATAAATTGTGAATGGATTCGAAAGCAAACAACGGTCCTTAGTGGTACGACCTGCATGGTTGCGGCAGAATAATCATTCTTGCACAGATTTCTTGCTAAAGGCACAACTTCCTTAAAATATGCTGGAAAACAACTGGAAAAGCTAACAAATAACCTGATATTAAAAGTCGATAGCTTCGTTAAGCCAGTTTAGTCGTTCGTAGCACTGCATTAATAGATTTGGCTCAGTAACCAAATGCTAATTTACTCCATTTTAGGTCGATGACGCCATCAGCCAAACAACTAGCGGACTTGTGTACAAACATATGTACATATGGTCGTCAAGACAATCTGGGACTTATTTTGCAAATCACTTAGGCAAAGCGTTTCATCTAAGTGATTTACAAAATAAGCTTCTCTGGTTTGTTATTTTACGACTGCGAAAATTATTAGAGACTTGCCAGCAAAAGCTAAATTTTACATGCTTTAAGTGGCAACAATATAGCACTAGTGTTGCCCTTTTCTAAGTAAATAGGCCTCTATACAACAACAAATATGTACTTTAATTAATTATGTAGTTTAATTAATTGTAATTATGTACAAATGACATTACAAAGCGATAAATAGGCCTTCTACTCAGAATTTTAAAAAATGTTTACTCTCTTCATAAAGCCTGCAGTTAAATATACTTTTTCAAATAGAACTTTTCCTATGGATTTTAAATAGTAAACAAAAAATAACAATTCCTTCATTAATTTATTACTGCCAATAATTAAAAAAAATTTGCATTAAATTTACAATTAGCCATTCAAAAAAAAAAATTGATTGCCAAAAAAAAAAAAAAAATGTTTTTAATTATAAAACTTAGGCTTGAAAATAGATATTTTACCATTAAAAAATAATTAGAAAATTTTAATTAATTTAATATAAAAGACCAATAGTTAAAAAAATAAATAAATAAAATATAAAAAGTTTTTTAATTAAAAAATTTATAGAAAAAAATAGATGAAAATTTATTAAACATACAACACACCATTAATGTTTTAAATGTATGCAAAAAGAAACAAATAATGAATTTTTACATTAAAAAAACAACTTAAATATTATTTAAGAAAAAAATTAAACATAATTAAATTTTGAAAATGATTAAAAAAAAGAAGAAATTTTTATTAAAACAAGAAATTATTAAAAATTTAAAAAAAAATATTATCACCCCTATAATGAACATTGTTTCCATCGATATACCTTCCCTTTTTCCATAATAGTTTCATTTTTTCCATTCATTTGATCACATGATTTTTGCTGGGAAGCCCGCATTCATCATTTAAGTATATATTTTTTTCAAGTAGAATATAAAAACTTCTATAAAATTATTCTTGGACTAGACTACAAAACGTGTGACATCATGCTCAGTAAAACTTCGTTCAGACTGCTGATGAACATGCTGACAACTACCAGACAATGGAAAATTGCCACCAAAATGTAAATTGACAGTTTTCTGACAATAATGCCGTTGTTAGATATTAAAAGTTCGCGCATGTAACAATGCTTTCTTTGACAATTTTGAAATATCTGACAACCCTCTGAATAGATCGTATACGATCTTTTGACGTGTTGTCTGAATTTCAAATTTCAATACTTGCGAGTGGATCATTTAAACACTACGTTTTTTTTGTGTTATGGTACAAATGCTTACTTTTCTTTTCAGTACATTACCAGGCATACATTTGGGATAGAGTTCTTAAGCTGCTACTCTACACTCTTTTTTTTTGGTTGGATAAGTTTTTTACTTACCACATAGATTTTTCGTAAAACATGTAAGAGCAATTCGCAGAAAATTGATTGTGTAATTTCGTTTTTGTAATCCCTGGCTATTTTATTTTAATATCCGACCAACATATGTGTAAACCAGCAAATAGGTGCAGAGTTTTAATATTGGCGTAATTCCAAATAATGTTTTTTACGAGGAGAGTTTAAAAATGTTGGCTTTAACAATGACAGACGAATAGTATGGCTTCTTCTTCAATGTACATAACCTCCTATTACTTCAGTACACTTGTTTCAACGCTTTTTTTCCGGAAGGTCTTTAAAATACTCATTCACGGCTGCAATCATTTAGCCAGTCATATAGTGAAAAACGCTTTCCAGACAGAAGTTTGTTACTTTTGCTAACAGCTGGTAATTGCTTAGAGCTATATCTCTGGTGGATACGCTGAAAGTTCAATCAATTCATACTGTAATTCGTTTAATAATGCCATTTTTATAACGCCGTTGTGATAGACAAGTACATTGCCCTGATGTAAGCGAATGCAGCACCTGCACACATTGCGTATGTGTACTTCGATTATCCCAATTAAATGTTACTTTTAGGTTAAAATTCAAAAAAAATTTATTCAGCTTGTTTGAACTAACAGCTTACATACTTTAGTTTAACAAGCTGCCCTTTGGCGAATGCCGTAGTGACACATCATGATAAGCGCTGACAATAATGGCAAATCTTCGATGACCGACGATGAATTTTCTTTGGTGTCATAGATGACAGAAGTTGATTTTATCATGCAGACGTCCGTGTGTTAGTCAGTCCTTACCATAGTTGAACAGATAAGCTCTTTTGAGCCTTATCTGACTGAGAATTATCTATAGCGTATATATATATGACAATGAACAGATAATAAAAAGATAACAAATTTTGTTTAGTTGTGGAATAGATGTGGATGAAAATGGACGTATGCCGCTTTGCTTTAAAAAACTGTTTTTTGTGTTGTTGTTTACCTTTTTAGTTTTTTTTCCTTAACGCACGCAGCAAAAATTCACTAACTCTAATACACAACAAATTTCTCTTTATGGTCACCCTTGTTCCTAACAGACAATATCATCGAAAATCATTGTGTTTTATTCGTTAATGGGAAGGTGTAGCAAATAAAATTCTCATTCTCGTCGACTCATAACAGACAATTTCGCTAAAATTCAGCGTTCTTTAGTATGGTAACATTCAATGTCGCTCACATACGCCACCGGGCTGTTTATAATGAAAACACAAATTTCGACAAAATCGCGATAGCAATTATCGTTTTAAAAGGAATTAATATTTCATGGAAACAAGTTTTCCTTGTTCTTGATAGGGGTGAATAAATTTTGATTAAAATAAAAATTGTTTATATTTTTGTATTTAATTAATGAAATTGCTTTTAATAAATTAATTTACAACAAAAAAACAATTATAAAATATATTAAATAATTAACAAACTATTTGTAATAAAGGGTGTCCAAAATTGAGGTAAAAAATTAAAAAAAAAATAGGACTATTTAAAAATTTTATTAAAAAAATGTATTAATAAATTCAATTTATATTCTTTTATTTAAACAATAAATAATTTTTTTTTATATACTAAAATTATAATAAAAATTAAAAAAAATATTTTGTATTAAATTTTAATTAAAAAGTGTAATATTTGTAATAACTGTTATTTTTAACTAATTCACTTACTCACCTCACCACTTGTAACACACATACACACTTAATATAAGACCCTGTGTTCCCTATGTATGTACATGTTTATTTGTCTATTAAAAAAAAGTATTTGAAAATAATATATACTTTTAAATTTAATTAATTGTGAAGTGATCTCTATTAAAAGCATTAAAAAAATTTTTTTAAATCATTAACAATTCAATTAAATTCCAATGAATGTTGTTTTTTGTGTTCTCTTAAAAATAAAAAAACAAAAGAAAATTATTCAAAAAACTCAAAACACGTATTGCAATAAAAAAAAGAAACAAAATTATTTGCAAAAATTTTTTAATCAAATCACAACACACTTCACATACGAACCCACATTCACTGCAATCACATCAACCAACACCCAATTTCACTAAAAAACCCTTCTCCTTTTGGAAGAACAAAAGCAAAAAAATACAAATTGAAATAAATAAAAAAAACAACAATAAAGTGTTTTAAAAACTATAAAAATAAATGTTTTATAAAAAAGTTTTTCTACATGAATAATAAACAGGTAAGTACGAGGTTAGCTTTTTAAGTTTAAATCGTCAAATCTCAGTAGAAAAATCAGGTCACCAGGTTTGGATGGCATAATGCCAGTGATGTATAGAGCACAAATGGATCTGTGATACCTATCCTGTAGAATATCTTTCTACTGGCTTAATCCTTGATTATATATCTACTAGTTGGAGGAAAACGAAGGTGGTTTTCATCTCTAAAGCAGGTAGAAGAGGACACGTATTGGCTAAGGATTTTAGACCAATTAGTCTTATTCGCTTGTTCTTAAGATGCTAGAGAGGATGATAGAAAGCTACATTCACGAGAACGGCTACCTGAAGGTAAAGTCTACTGAGATAGCGCTACATAAGGTAGTGGGTTCAGTGGATAAGTTCTTGGAGTGGTAGCAATTCATTCTGGGTGCCAATAACATTGAAGGCGCTTTTAACAATCTTAGAACTGAGTCAATCATCAGTGCATTGTGCCGCTTAGGAGTGAAAAGACACATCTACCTCTACTACATTTGTGCATAGAGGTTCTGCTCAGTATGGTGTTCCCTCGCCTCTTCTATGGTTAGTCGTAACGAGATATCCGCAATTAACAGGTGGGGCGGCTAACGCTAATGACTTGGTGTTTATGGTATTGGGAACTTTCCCTCTGTAATGAGCGATATTCGGGTAGGTGCTTTGGCAACGCTTGATCGTTGGGCCGACGGTTACGTTCTTAGGTTTAATTCTGATAAGACCGTGCCTGTGATGTTCACCAGAAGGTACAAACCACCTTCGTTTGGAATACCAATAGTGTACAATCAATCTCTAAGTCTTTCATCAAGGGTCAAGTATCTGGGTGTGACTTTGGACTCAAAACTTCATTGGAGACTGCATGTCGAAGAGCGGGTAAAGGTCTGTGTGGCTTTGTATTCTGTAAATCTATGTTCGAACGGAAATGAGGACTTACAGTCCAAATGATGCATTGGATGGATTGGTGATTCTGTTAACTCTCATATATGGCTGCCTGGTGTGGTGGTGAGCCCTTAGTAAGAGTCTCATCACCCCTAGATTGAAGAGAGTTCAAAGCACTACGTTTTTGGGTGCCACTGATGCCCCGTCATTCTGCGCTTCCTACCTATTGATTTCAACATTTTATCGCTTTCGACTCAGAGTGCGATAAATTTGAAAGCACTTGAATTTTGGCATTTCTTACTCTTTCTGTAAGGGAACTGGCGACAGACATGGCTATCCGTAAACTGGATTTCTTAGGCCACGTTAAGGTCTTCTTCCCTTGGAGAAACGTACGTAGAAGAGGTAGGATTTCTACGAGTTCTGGTATGACGGTCTTCTACACTTTATTAGCAGCTTAAGGTGACTATAACCCCTTTTCCCTTTATCCGTGATTCTTTACCAGTGGTCTTGGCTTGGTTTCAAAACGCAATTTGTTGCTAATTGTAGTTGAATTCGTCTTGGTTAACTAGCAACCTTGCTTACATACATGGCTATCTGCTTCTCTGGCAGCAGAATAGTATTTATTGTTGTAAGAGGGTTTTTATCCCCTCAAAAATATTCATTAAAATCTATTAAAATCTCCACTTACCCTTTAAAGTTCAAGTTCAAGTAGCACAATCTCGTTAGATGCTATAAATGATCAGATTGTCTAACGTGGCAATGTGACTACACGTTGGCCCATCCTGTTGAAACAATGTCGTTTGTTCTATATTTCATTCAATTTAGGCAAAAATAAGTTGGTAATAATCGAGTTGCAGCGCTCTCAGTTGACGGTGATGGTCAAGTTTTCAAAAAAAGGTATGGATCGGTGACGACGCCAGTCCAAAATCCACAACAAGCATTAACATTTTCAGGAGGTTTTAGTTGCACTGGCATTTTATGTAGATTGGTTCCTCCACTAAATTGACAATTTTATTTGTTGACTGTTCTAGAGCTAATTCGCGAACACACGTTTGTAGTCTACCGTCGTTTACCATTATCTCTGTAGTACAATGAGTTTTGTACGGGTGCAGGCTCATCACAAAATTTGCAAATTGTGGTCTGCGAAATATCCAGTTCTTATGAGAGACATAATTGTATTACGGACAGTAATTGTCTTCGGGTTTCCGGCAGATCTTGCATTTTGTCGTCGTTGTACTGGTAATTCATTGTATACTTAACCAGTAGATTAAAATTCCCTTAGATACACACGAATTCATTCGTGAATTTGGTGAGAATAAATTAGTGTTTCTGAAAGTTTCTAAGGAGTTTGATAGAGTTTGACACAAGGCATTAAAACCGAAACTTATTGATTTTGGTGTTGCTAACCACACCTCACAAAGTTCACTTGGTTTCGTTGTGCTACTCTTAGTTTATTTTATTAATTACCCATTGGCGAACTGGTGAGAGGGTGGTCATCAATGTGGACAGTCAGGCTGCTATCAGAGCACTGACCGGGCCGTTATGTTATCTCAAAGCTGGTTACATCAAGTAGCAAGGCTCTCACATCATTCCTGGATGTTGACAGTGTCAGGTTCAGGGGCACTGTGACATTATGGGAAAGGAGACTAATGATGGGCTGGCAAGAGAGGGCGCGTTAAAGTATGTGTATCTGGCAGACGTGTCCGTAAGGTAAGTCCCCCGTCGAGTTTCTTTGTTGGCTTAGATTCGTCGTAGGGTGGAAGTCGTGGAAGAATAGGGTAGACTACAGGGCCTCCCGGCTGCTTTGCCCTGTGCTTGACCACTTAAGGACGAAATAGGTTTCAAATCTGAACAGGTAGCCTTTTAGGATTTTGATAGATTTTAATATTGTTTATGACTCAGCACTGGGCTCTGATGGCAAGGAGGGGAGTCCTCAGACAGTGGAACGTATCATTTGCGTTTGCCCTGCGCCCTAGATACATAGGCTTAGGTTTCTTTAGTGACCTTTGCGAGATTGAACCCACCAGAATCTCTGACCTGTAGGGATTTATATAGGTAATCAGCTGGCTGGTGAAATGATTCCTGTTTTCAGGGGAGGAATTGTATCTCGTTTTTTATATTTTCCTTATTTCTACTTAAAAAAAATAAAAGTTATTAAGTAATCCTTTTGGCATATAGGCAAACATGTCAGTATTAAGATGATTGCTCAAAGCAAGATCAATAAGGTGTAGGTCCTATCTGTACTACTACCCGTCTATTTGTAATAAGAGTTTTCCTTTTTCGGTTTCTGCTAGCGTGTAGTATTAGTATTGTTAAGAGGTATTGTAGTACAGCGACCTACAGCTATAACAGTATAATATTATATAAATTCCAACTTAGTTGCTCTGATGCACTCCAGGATGTAGTTGGTGCCATTAGTGGTAGCTTCGCGTTTAGGTGATAGGCGCCTACGTGCTGCTGCTTCTCAAAATGCATTAGTGCTCACCAAGTTATTGCGGCACATTGAATTTGAAATTACACCCATTTAAATTGTTCGGTTGTGGAACAATCTTCCAGCGAAAGTATTCCCTGCCGCTTACGACATGAGTATATTTAAAATATCCATAAACACTACTCCCTCTGTCCTCCTTCTCTCGACCTATTTTCCTAGTAACAGCACAATGCACCGCATAAGTTGGGGCCATCCCCTGGGTGCTGATTTTATGTAAAAAAACATTTGTTTTAGCCCGCAAGGCCCTGTCAATAGCAGAGCTGCAAAACAATCGCTAGTACTAGCGATAGTATCGATAGTTTTGTTTTTGGATGACAATCGATAGTTTTTTTCTCTATCAATACTATCGCCAAATTCTAAGAAAAATACGGAGGCACTAAATGAAGTCCAAGTCACATTTGCAAAAATTTGTTGGACGCAGGTTGTTAGCCGTCAGCAAACTTTTGTAGTTACATGGGGACACAGTTTAACAGTTTCTTAAATTTCTGTTTATTAAACTCAAATAAAGTATGAATTGTAACTAACTATGTTCGTACATACGATTTTACATTTGACCCAAGCAAATTACTACCTTAATCAAAAAGTTCCCGGAATAACAACCTTATGGCCAGAATAACCTACGCTGACTACATAGCTATGACGCTAAGACTTAGCGGGTAAATCAAAAACAAACTTAACAAAAAAAAAGAAAAACTCCAATCGGAACGATGGGTCTGCCAACAAGGGTTATTCCGGGAACTTTTTGATCAAGCATCAGTTTATAGCTCCTAAAAAATGTTTGGTTTGAGAAGAGGATGTATATGCCTCTACTACTAGCGTGTACCAGCTAATTTTTAAAAGTTTCCATAAGTTTAGGACAATGTCTGCCAATTTTTTAGTAGCATCCGACATTCAAAGATAGTCCTTATAGTGACATAGTAATTATCTTCTGAACTTAGAACTATTTCCATCCATATACTAAACTTACTAAATGACTTATTTATGGTTACTATCTGAAACTGTTTTATATTTAAACAGATCGGTATCCTAGTCTACTTGCTGTAACTGAATACAAGTAGACCCTACATATAGGCCTGCTTCTTGATTTCCCAATGACAGCGATAGCTATTACTCACTATTTTCATAAAAAAAATAAAATTTGCAAATATTTAAATATGGTGCAGACTTTAACAACAGTAGAAAACAAATTTGTCAAATAAATTAATTTCCTTTATACATATAAACACATAAATTCTTAAAAACTTCTTCAATTATACTCTTAGCCTTAAAATCGCCACTGCTTTCAGTGAATGCATTGTTTTGCTTATTTTTGCTTCACGGTAACCCTTTTTCTCTTTTGTTTGTTCACTTTCTTTGCCATTGCAGTTTCATTCTTTTAATCGTGCGGTACGTGTCTGTTAATTCGTAGAGTGTTCATATTAAATGCTTAATTAATTAAGTTAAAAGTTTAATTATAATTAATTAAAGTTAATTATATCGTAAAATAATATCAAAAATTTATGAAAATTTAAAAAAATGATCAAAAATGTGATCGTAAAGTGTTGAAAAAAGGAAAGAAAATTTGTAAAAATGTAACGAAGTGTTGTCGTTTAAAGTTGTGAAATAAATATTCGTGTGTGTGTAAAAGTGCACGTTGTTGTTTTATTTTTATACAAAAGCATAGTGAATAGAAAATTTGTTTTTTTTGTTTAATAACTTCGCTTCGTTTTAAATTAGCCGGTTTTACATAAAATTTACGCAAGCGCAAGGGCGAGGGCGAGTTGTAGTGTGAGAAATAAGATAAGATTTGTTGTTTGTTTAGTGCTTATTATTTAAATAACAATTTATATGAAACTCGGGGTATTTATTGTACACGTGGTTCGTTGTTAAATTAGTTTGTAGTCTATTATGATAATTTCTCCTACTGGAGACAGTTACCGTTTGGTTGCAATTCTTGTTGATAAAAGGTATTTATAAATAAATTTTTATTTTAAGATAAGCTTTACCCATACGGTAATGTTCCACCTATTTGACTTCATAAGGAAAGGATGACCTTAAAAGTTTTCCTCTAATATATTTATTGAGATGTAATAATAAATATTAGTTTTTAAGAAGGCGCTACGCCCACTCTTCCTGTAGAATTAAGTTTGTAACTTTATGTGCACCTACGTAATTTAAAGTTTAAAGACATTAGCTTTTAAAGTTTATAAGAAACAACAATTCTCCTTTTACCAGTTGTTTAAAGTGATGGATTTGCAAATACTCTTTTCTGCAATATATTTATTAGATGGTTAATGTTAGCAAGCAATTTTTTAAAAAGCTTATCCTATTGTACTTTCGTCCCCGTGTTCCAAATTTTAAATTACAATTTTCTCTTTTCAAACTGTTTTCTATATTAAAACTTAAAAAATTTGCCAGTTGCCATGACCTGTGACCTATTGCAGTAGAACTTCTGTCGTTCAGTAGGGCAACAAGATTTGTTCAACGGGCATTCAAAGGGATATAGGTTGGCCAGTTTTTTAAGTACTATTTCGGCCAAGTACAGTAAATTTTTGTCGGTGATTATTAAAGATGCTTGTATTTTTTCTGCTTACCAATTGCAGTTGCTTTCTTCCTGATTGATTCTTTGTTTAAACGGAGATAAGATCATTACATAGCAGCTCTTAATGAATTATTTCCTTCTCTACTCACCAAACGCTTAATAAGACCTTATTTACTCAATCCAGGCTTTGAAATAGTTTATAAGGCGGCATTCACTGTATTATGGCTATGATTTTTTCAATATTTTAAACCCTATTTTTTATTGCCCGTTTTAATCCGTTAAAAAAAGTTTAGATTTTGTTACGTTTCAGCAGTGTTACGCTGATGGTTGAAAACTTTCGCGGTAAGATTAACCCACAAATGAATAGTGCGACCAAAAAATTAATTTCCCTTATAATGCGCTATGCGATTCATTGGACAATCAACTACAAAGGGATGCGCTATGAAAAAAAGCAAGAAATGTGTAAGAAGACAATATTAAGTCTTGAACGCATTAAAATCGACCCTGTTCGCACGACCACACTCGGCAATTTTCGCCAAAATGCTTGTGAATGTGATGCTCATATCTCGCCTTCTCATTCCAATATCCAAAAGGCTTAGCCTATGATCAAAATAATATGAATGACAAGTGTTGCTATCATATGCGAATAAGTAGAAAGGATTGGAAGTGAGAAGAAGAAAGTCGTTAAGAATTATTAGAAATAGAGTCGAAGAGAAGATAGAGCTTTGCGGCACCCCTGAGTTTGCCCTGAAATAATCGAATGAGTTCCCATCTATAACGTCTCCTATGGAGCGATCTCTGAGAAAGTCCGATTAAACCGAAAGAAGTGACTACCGATACAAAGAGCAATAAATTATGATATGACACCTCAAGCCAAACTCGTTGAAATATGCAAGAATTCTTTTTACAGTACGGGCTCGAAAGGAAGTTACTAGGCATTATTACTGTTACTCCGGTCCGAAAAGAACCAACTAGAAAGGAGCACGCTGGTCGAATTTGAGATGCAAAAACGGACTGCCAGGGAAAAAGACCTAATATCTGAAAGATTCGGATACTGACATTGGAAATTATCGACAGTCTTCTCCTCTCCCTCATCCTGACAACTACAATAGTCATTGAACAATAGATCCAGTCTCTTAGCATGTGCACTAGTTACCCAGTGTCTAGCGACCAGTATACGCGATAGACTCCGAATGAGCCAGATTTGCCTTGATACAGAGCAGGTGGGTTCATTCTCCCGCTGTTTCTGTGCCCTGTCCAACATGTACCGCAGAACTAGAAGTCTGTAAAAGGGTGGTGGCATCTCAACTAATTGACTAATCTGCTCGTTATCAAAGAGAAAGCCGTCTCTCGCAAGTCCGTCCATCACACAATTCCACCGTGTATCAGAGGGATACCTCACCCAGATAATCCTCAGGTCTGAATGTCTCGTCATCTCGTTTAGAGATGCTCGGTATTCACATACCAGGAGCGATGTCTAATAGACATCGGAGAGCGCCCTGATCACAGTCTGACTGTCCGTACTGATTTATATATTAACATCGAATAGCCTGCAGTACTTCAACCAGTCAGTTGCCCTCTTTATCGCCGAGAACTCCGCCTGCAAAACACTGCTGCGATCTGGAAGTCTAAAGGATACCCTCACTCCATATGCGGGAATAAAGACACCGCCCCTGAATACTTTCGAGGATTTCGACCCATCCGTGTACAGCTCGACAGAACCAGCCGGATACAATGCCCGATTCTGCTTACAGATAACATTATATCCAGGAAGAGTTTGGGTAATCTACTCTACCAAGGATCTTATCCAAATACCACAAGATAGCTGCATGCCCATGAATCTTGTCAGACCATACTCTCGCCAACCTCAAGCTTGTCGCAGATATAATCGCTATTGCTTAGAAATAGGTCCACCGGAGGTCAGTTCATCACTACAAACAGGGCTTTCGAAGAGGTGGACCTAAGACTAGACTTCTGTAGAGATTCCACCATACAACCGTACCATACATACGTGTAGTTTTAATTACTGTATCAAAATACACTGGGAATTTTTAGGGTTTAGATCCCAGCTCGCTAACGGCCCAGCGCCACGTGTATAGGGCAACGTTCGCCTTTGCCACCCCCGCCCGTGTATTTTGGAGCCGAGACAAGAATTTATTGCAAATACTGAAGCCAAAAGATTTGCCTTTTAAACCGGGTTAGTAAATGTTTGGTCATTCTTAATAAGAATTGGAATCGAACTAGCGCTATTCCTCAGTCTTTTAACGAATGATTAAAAGCTCTTACTTCCTCGAGGCAGAATAAGATCCTCAGCACACGATGATCTCGCTTGTGAATTAGTATAATAGTGTCTATTGTTGCGCCAATTTCTAAATGCTTTCTTTTTTGATCTGACTGCTAGTCTGTCTGTCTGATTAAACCAATATTTGTTATACTATGACCGTCAAAACTAAGTAAACATCCCCATTCTCTGGTATTTAGTATATATTTCAGTATTTTAAAATGCAATGAACTTAAGCATTTGATATTTTTTAAGACCGTATTTACAGCTTTACGAAACATTTAAAGTAACAACAACATTTTAACGGTAACTAAAGTTACACAACAAAAACGGAATTACTCTATTTTTAACACGTCAAAATAAAGTGTACAGGATACATACCTGTGTATTTCGTTTCTTTTTTGTTCACACCCAATTTTTACATTTTAATTATAGTTCATTAAATATGAATCAAAGTAAAATATAGCATCTTAAAAAATGTAGCTTCGTAAAGTAAATTGATATTTGTACTGTATAAATCTATATTGTCATTTTTGTACTGTACTCCCAAATAAGAATATAACTTACGAAGCTATCTTCACGCTTTTTCATGTTACATTAACAGACTGTGTTAAAATTACATAAATGTTAAAACAGAATATAATTTAAGAAACTATCTTCACACCCTTCATTATTGACACATTAGAATTAGTATTGTCACCGATATATGGTTAACAGTACCATTATTTATGCCTAGAAAACTTTTTAAGTATTTTATTAGCGCTGTTACCTTACCAGAAAAACTTCAATTATCTATCAAATATTAATGAAGACAGAACACCATTTGTCTTCTTGTCAAATCGTTTATAGTACTGTCCCTTAGATCTATTATTTATCGTCTTATTTCTGGCACTTTGTTTACCAACAGCTTTGGAATGGCCAATGACAAGGCCAAATATAATATATGTACATATGTGTGTGCATGCATGTATGTTTGTATTTGTTCTTATTTATTTATGTATTGGTTTTTCGTTAACTAAACTAACCAAGGTTAAAAATACAACAACAATAACAAACATATTCTCGTATAGGAATAAATCAATTTGAATGCACAGGTAAATGAGTAATGACATCCCGTAGAATGAAAATGCATTTGCAAATAGTTTGGGTAAAAGTATGACTGCGTGAATTGAAATGAAACAAAATTATACTTTTTGTCCTTTTGTAAAATTTAAAATTTTTTAATAAAAATCACGTGCTTTTATTTTGTTATTCTCTGTCGTTTTTGAAATTCATTAAAATTACATTTAATTATTGGATTATGCTATGGCTTTTCATAAAAAACAAAATTAACTATGACAACTATTTTAACATCATTTAAAGGGCTTGAAAAGGATTATGTGGTGAATAAAAGAAAAATAACGGCAAATAAGTTAGGCTATGTAGGTTTTTTATATTTGCAATTACAAATGTACATATTTATGTTTTTCTAATGCGACACGATACAACTACAAATGCCCGCACATAAGGTAGTTGACTCGAAGGTCTTATGACCCCTTGTGACATCCTTAATGTAAAATTTAAGTTATATATGAAGAATTTTAAGCTTATCGGCTTAGACATTTTGTTAGATTCGTCATTAAAAATACGTAATTCAGTCCAGATTATGAAAGCAGCTATGATGTGGGTCAGTCATATAAAAAGTGCTTTATCGATTCTTGTTTTCCTGTCATATAATAGGTAGGTAGGTAGGTATGTTGGCTAGACGAGAGCAATTTCAAGTAGCAAAAAAGTGCCGTTTTGAAAACAAGTCTAGACCAGAGGTAAAACACCACCTAAAAGGAAAACGAAAGGGAAAAGAGAATTAGAGCCACCATAAACTCACTATAAAGTGGATAAGATCAAAGGGATTCAGGTTTACGCAATGTGCCAAACCATTGGAGAAAGGTGCACCAAAGTCTGCCTGGTCATTCGCAGAGAAAGATCATTCTACAATGAAGGTTGAAGGGAAAACCCATTTTCCTCCATTTACACCGCAACGTGCTTGGAAACAGAGTAGCGGGGGTTTCTAAGTAGTTTCAGTATTCTGCTACTGTCATACCAAAGCCACAGAGTCCTGGAGATGGCACAAGAGGTGAGGGAACTTCCCCTATTCTGTGCCCCCTCCCGGAAGAAATTAAAGGTTTCCCCCTTGAATACAGTCATACGAAAGCAGATATCAGAGTAGAGGAAAGTGGATTCCACATTTATCAAAGTTCTTCTAGCTAGTTCATCAGCCTTTTCGTTACCAACGATAGCCCAGCGTCCAGTGATCTAAATCAATGAAATGCTACATGTGCCACCAAAGAGCTTCATCTCCTCTTAACATTGAAAAACTAAAGCCGAGTTGTAGCTAAGCGACACTAGGGCCCTGATAGCGGTCTATTAGAGAAAAATTCTTATTCTTCTGACTCCCAGCATCACACAAGCATGCATAATCGCTAAAACCTCCGCCTGTAAATTGATAGAGACCTCCGGTAATCTAAAAAATTTCGCAAAGTTAGCAGGCTCGATAAAAACTTTAGCACCACACTGGATGCTATCTTGGATCCCTCTGAGAAAATATAACACCAGAACACGTTTCTTGAATGGAAGATGGCTTTGGCGAAGTCCAGTTTGCAGATATCAAAGTCCGTCCACAACTCCTTTAGAGACGGAGTATGAAGTCCCAAAATGTTGCCGTGTCCACTGCCTCCAGAAGCCAAGTGCTCTGCGTCGAAAGCGATAAAATGTGGAGATCGATAGGTAGTAAATGTAGAATGATGTTGAAGGTAGCACTGGATATGTCCTGCAAGCACCAGTGGCATCTAAACACGCAGTCCTTTGAACTCTCTATAGCCTAGTGGTGATAAGGCTGTTACTAGGGCTTTGCACCGCTTCAGGCAGAGAGAATTGACGAAACGATCACCATTTGTGGTTTGAGTATCCAGTTTCAGATATAGATTTGCAGGAATAAAGAGTCACACAGGCTTCCTTTACCCGCTCTTCGACATGCTTCCAAGCCACTACCTTAACTACACCACCGTTAACTTCGGATACAATTTCCTTCCCGACGACTAATCATAGAAGACTCGAAAAACTATACCCTTAGGAGTATTTTTATGCACAAATATAGCAGTGCTAGCCATCGACACTGCTGTTTTCCCACGACAGCACGAATCTCCATACAGCCTTTCAAGGACTCGACTCATAGGTAAATATGACTTTCCATCCCAAAGCTGCACAGTGAGTGCACTGATTATCGACTGAGTTCTAATATTGTTGAAGGCAACAATGAAGGCAGCCATAGTGAATTGCTTACACTTCAAGAAAATTTCCACTGAACCCACTATCTTATATAGCACTGTTTCAGCCGTGGTCAGCTGACTGTCCAGCACCCTTTCGATCACTTTAAATCCTCTTCTACCTGCTTTAACAACAAAAACCACCTAGTTTTGCTCCAACAATTAGGTATATAATTAATGATTAAACAGCAGAGAAAATTATCTCCAGGATAGGTATCACAGATCCCTTTGTTTTCTGCAGCATCACCGGCATTATGCCATCCAAACTCGGTGACTTGAAAAGAGAAAAACTGCTAATAACCGAAGCAATTTTATCTGACAAAAGTAAAGGCCACAAAGAAACAACTTGCATCTCCTCACGGACTCCATTATTATTTTCCGGAAAATGTGCACCAACAGGAATGGGCAAAGATTCCATTGTAGATCCACCCATTGTCCATCCTACGAAGAATCTTGCAGGAGTGGTGGCCCTTCGATAGCATCTTGCCGAGTCTCGCAGCATCTTTAATGGATTCCATGCATTCGCAATAATTTCTTAAAATTCGCTTTTTGCATCCCTAATAGACCTTTTACACTCTCTCAAGAACTCCCTGTAAGCTTAAAAGTTCGGAGCCCAATAACAAGCGTTGAAAGCCGTCACCACCGACTCCCAGTTAGGTAAGGATTGTGAACTCTACGACAGCTGTGCCAAACGAAAGATTTTTCTCCGGGAAAAAGTTTTTTCTTTCAGCAGAGCTATTACTACAACAATAACATACCAGTGAGAAGCATTATCACATTACTTCTCAGAGTCAGAAGAGTTTTGGTCTTTTTTGCACTCTGCCGCAGTAGGCCCCAATATACTAGACAACGCCAACTCCTCTATTAAATTCGATATCGCAACCAAGAGATTTTTATTGTCCCAACCACGTGCCTGTTTACGTCGGCTATTTGTCGATATGGTTTTCCCAAAAGCTATAATTCTTTAGTACAGAGTCCATTCTATGTTTTTAGATCAGTCTGTAGAATGTTATTGATGATTTTGGAACAATGGGATAACTTTGTTATTTTGGCTTAGTAAAAAAACGAAACTAAAATATATTTAACTTTTTTTTTCCAATTTTAAAATTATTCAGCCCTTATCTACGATACGTAGGGTAGGCAGCATTTGGTATAACCCCACTGACTGCAACGACGGATTTAAATATCATGTGGTTTATTGATTTTCAAAATCAAATTAATAAGAAAAACAACTTTTTTTTGCTACCTATTTAAATGTAGTGTATAATGGAAATTATAATTTTATAATAATTATTAGTGATAATACAGGGTAACTCAAAAAATATTTTTCAAAATTATTTGCTTGACATCAGATTGTATAGAAAATATTGGATCCTTAGAAGATATGCGTTACATACACTAGTCTGAGTTAACTACTATAAGAGGTCGAAACTTAAAGGTTAACACTGCTTTTGCCAACAGGCATCTGCCAATAGAAATAATACTTACGGCTATTACTTGCGGCTAAGACCAATCTGAGAGATAACCAAGCCATTGGGGCCTTTGGATCATAATTAGACTAATAACATCCACATCCGCGTAAAGATTGTACATCTCTTCCTTCAACCACAACAGGGCATAAAAATCCTTAAAAGAATTCTTCTCTCAAATATACCCAATGCGTAGGATGTCAGGGTCTAGGCTCCAACTCTATAAATTGGGAGAGGTGGTAAAAGTAACCTGTTAAGCACGATTCTTTTACGATGAGAGAGGGTCACTTTTCAATCAATTCATTTTTTGCTTATACATTATTTCCAGTATTGATGGTGGATCCTATGTACGAGTACACAAAATTTTTCACTATTTTGTAAGTAAGTAAGTTGTAATTACCAATGGTAATTTGGTGTTCGTAGCGCCTGTTGATTTTAGATGAAGATATTGTGTACTTTATCTTGTCTTTGTTCATTCCAAGTCCCACTTCGTAAGAATTCGCCTCCAAACTGGAGATTGCTGCACTTACGGCTCTGCTGTTAGTTCCAATAATATCGATGTCATTGGCGTAAACCAACAACATAACAATCGTATGCAAACTATTGCCTTTTGTGTTGTATTCCTGCACCTTTTATAATATGTACCAGCATTATGTTAACTATGAAAATTAATTTTCAATTTGAAGAATGTTCGTGGTCAATTATTATTGTAAAGCGTGTTTTTTATAGAGGTATAGAACTTTAAGTTGGCATTACTTTTCAAGATGGCGACCGATTTAACAGCTGTCAAGTGATTTATTCTCAGTTGGTTTGGCAATTCATTATGAATAGACTCACGCCCGGCGTAGATTCGTCGAATGGGCCCAAAACGAGATTACCGTTGTTCCCGATTTTCATAAGCGAAAGTTGTTTAGCGATGAAGCGTACATCTGGTTGAATGGCTACGTCAACAAACAAAACTGCCGCATTTGGAGTGAAGGTAATCTTCAAGTGTGTGTGGAAACACCGTTACATCCAGAAAAACTGACTGTTTGGTGCGCTTTATGGGCTGGTGGAATCAATGGTCCGTACGATGGTGGCCAGAACGTGACGGTTAATGGTGATCGGTACAGAGCCATGTTGACTAACTTTTTCATTTCTGAATTGAATAACCATGATGTCCAGGAGATGCGGTTTCAACAAGACGGCGCAGAGTGTCACACAGCTCGTGCCACAATAAATTTATTGAAAGACACGTTTTACGTTTTGGACCTGTGAATTGGCCTCCAAGATCTTGTGATTTAACACCGCTAGACTACTTTCTGTGGGGCTATGTAAAGTCATTGGTCTATGCGGTAAAGCCACAAACGCTTGACCATTTGGAAGACAACATTCGCCGTGTTATTGCCGATATACGGCCACAAATGTTGGAAAAAGTCATCGAAAATTGGACGTCCAGATTGGACTACATCCGCGCCAGCTGTGGCGGTTATATGCCAGAAATCATATTTAAAATGTAATGTCACAAGATTATCTTTCATGTTAATCGAAAAATCCATCGTTGTTTTATTGCAACTTAAAGTTCACCCCTTATAAAAATGTATAACTTAGTTGATAGGCTTCATTTTCAATATACAGCTGTTGTCAAAACAATAGCACCACGTCGATAACATTTTTTTTAACTACTTAAAAAATTATTTTTTACCAGTGTTAAATTTTTGATTAAAATAATAAAAACTAATTAAAAAAATCATTAAAAGACAGAATGGGTCCAATTGTATCGATATTGATAGAAATTATTTTCTTTAAAAAAAGTGTGAAAAGTGCGTGTCACAAAAAAACACAGCTTGAATTCCTCTAAAAAAATAAATTTCTATAAATATTAATCTTTATTATTAAGACAGCATTGCATTGAATTATTCTTTCGAATTATAACTTGTGTTTGGATGCATTGCCCTTGTTAGCAATAACGACTGAGCATCGCTTCCTATAGATTTCACCAAATTTTGGCACTATTCAGTTAAAATGGAGTATCATATCTGTTCCACATTGCTCCACGGATCATTGTTATTAGTGGCTTTGACCTCAGATACTTTCTTTTTAACAATTAACCATTAATTTTCGATGCGGTTTAGATCAAGGGACTGTGCAGGCCTTTCCATCACTGTGACTCTATTGCCCTTAAATGAATTTTTGACGTTTTACTGGTATGCTTTGAGTCGTTATCCTCTTTCATGACCCAAATGAGTAGCATTTTATCTGATGTATAGGGCAGAATTATTTTTCATTTATTTTTATATGCTCTGAAGCATCCATGACGGTATTTATACAATGATAGGTCCAAAACCATAGTAAGATATATATTCTTTAAACCAAGTGAAACTATTTTGGACTCATATGCTCATAAAATATTAAGCAATTTTTCACTTGGCCAATGTACTTTAATTGGTTTTGGCTAATTGTAATCTTTTAACCACTTGATTATTTCTAAGATTGACTCTTTTATGGACTGTGGGCTTTAAAGTTGTTTTCCTTAAGTCTCCTGAATAAATTTTCAATACTAAATAGCAGACTTAATCCCTTTTTGACTTCTACAGCCGACATAAATGGCGATTTTTTATTTACTGTGAAATGGAGTAGGCCATTAAAGGTATCGTTTTGCTTTTATATCTACGAGTTTCGATTTTAAATTTTTTACATAATCGCATTTCGTAAAATGTTATTTAAGTCGTCAACAATTTTTCGTACATGGGGTTAGGTTTTTCCATTCGAAATCAGTTTATTTTTAATAATTTCAAATGCAACTTACCGTTTTACTGCATTTTTCATAAAAACACCTATTTATTCAACAAAAAATTAATAATTTTTTCAACAAGAATATTTCTTATATCAGGTCCGTAAAATTATAGAGAAAAATATACATGCACAACAACAAAATAGAATGGTGAAAGTCAATCCTTATAATGGTGCTCATATTTTGACAATAACTGTGTAACAAAAAAATTTTTGATCAGTGAGACTTTTTAAATGGTTCAGCTTTAAACTTAACTTAAATGCTTGTTCCTATGTAAAGGTCTCTAATAACAAAAAATCAAATATTTTTTCAAATTAGTGAAAGAATTAAAGAAATAATAATAATAATAATATTTTTAATTTATTGCACATACTTTTAGGGCACCTGTTATAGTATTTTGAGCTGTTGTCTATTCTGCGTCCACCCTTTAGTACCACAGAAAACTTTTCAAAAACTATATTTTAAACATACTTATAAAATCAATTAAAATTTCTAACAAAAAAATAATGTTTATTTTGGCCTTAAGTTAGTCTATAAATATAATTGTCTACATATGTTGCCCATAAAGTATGCAACAATTTTATTTAAATTTCTTTATCTTTTTGTGTAATATTATAAAAACAAAAGAAACATTTTTGGTTTTGGTATTGCTAATGCTTTTTCAAAAAAAAAAAGAAAACTATTGTGGCATAAAATTTCTAAACAAGGCTAAGGTATAAATGGCAAAAGTGTTGGTAAAAGAAGGGTCGAGACAGAAGACAGGAACTGAAAAGAGTAGTTTTTCTAAGACCATGTATGGAAATTTACCTTTTATTATGTATTTCTGAAAAAAAAACAAACTCGAAAAAGACAAACTTTATGGCACAGTCAGAACTGATATGGTGGAAAACAACTTTATATAAAAGTTGCTCTAGGATTTTTATTGTCTTTTACAAGTATTGTTAAAAAGGTGGCCAGCTATATAGAAAATAAATTATTTCTATAGAAAAGTGTTAAGGGAACCAAATAAAGTTTGTAGCCCAAAAAAACATTTTTTGTAGCCTGCTTTTAGGTTGGTTTATTATTTTTTTAATTTGTGCCATTTGGCCTGCTTTGTTTAACTTTTTTGCGGTGAAACCTAGTTAAATCCAACTTATAAATTTTTCATATTTATATATACGTATAAGGTATCAACAATAGGAAAAACTTTAAAACTAAGCTCAGTTATTGTTGTTGTCTATTTGCCAACAGCACTTTGGCTTAAACCAATAAAAATGCACCAGAAGACTTGTTGAATATTTTATAGGAAAGAGAAACCTATCTTCTACCAAAGATGATAACAATACCTTAGAAATTTTATTTTGTATTTCGCTTAAACACTGTAAAATCAATTTGTTGTGGATAAAAAAACGAGTACAAATATAGAAAATGCTTGCCTGAAAATGTGCTTTATAATTTTTACACGTGTGTGCTAAGAAGCATGACAAAGCATGCAAATAAGGTTTCTTTTTTTTAATAAAATATTAGACAATTTTTCGTTTAGTGAAATATATGCTGATGGTGTTGGTATTGGTTGCTGTTGCATTTGCATAATGCACTATAATCATTGAAAGTGACTGTGCTTTTATATTGTTGTTATCCTTTGGATTGCATATCCCACATGGTGTTGTCTTAAGTAGCCAAAGACAAGGCTAGTGACATCAGTCCTTATGCAAGCGTTTAAGCATTTATAAAGAACAAAAAAAATATGAAAATTTCAAAATATAATTTTTATTAGTTTTGAGCTTAGAAACTGAAATTAAGGAAATAGATGCAAGTATACTTTTGGGTTTGGAAAATTTTCTTTAAAACAAAAAAAAAAAAAAAAAAAAAAAAAAAATATTAGAATATTTGGAACCAAAAAACAGTTAAACGGTTTTTGGGTCCCGCCTATTATACGAAACTTCGGTAATATGGACTCGGTTTGCATAACATATAACTTGTTAACCAGGTTTTTCAGCGAAAAAGTTGGCATCGCTGACGATAATGATGAAGGTTAAGTTACAACTATGAAAATGAAAAATCTCCTCCTTGAAGATAAAACACGATAAGATCGAAAAGACATGGTAATATTGGTAGTAGTGTTTTCAGACTGTCTGGTAAGCTATAAGGAATACCTCTCAGCATATACAGTATTGAGTGTGTACAGTGTTTCTAGAGTAGACCGAGTGTTAACCTTAAGTAGGCTTCTGCGTAGGATATAGACTTAAGCAGGCAGTTACCACCTTGAATCATTACAGATTATACAGCAATACGCCAAAATAACAACAAGTGTAATCTCAGTAAGCATGCAAAAAAGGAAATAATAACAACAGCAGTTGCAACAGAAATTGTTTTTAAGATAAAAGCACGCAAAGAGTGGATCAGCGACGCCTCTTAGAATTTATATGGAATAGCAACAACAAATTATCCTGTAAAAGACGTTCAATTAGGAAAAAATCCCACGTCTGAAAAAAACTAGAATGTAAAAGAAAATGCCCGAAGAAACAAATTTAAAACGGTCAATAAAATCACCAAGAAAGCGCTGGCAGCCGCCGAGACCCACTGCAACAGAGATCTCTACCAGGCTATCAATTACTTTAGAGTAATAACATGCTGGGCGAAATAATCAACAGCCAAAGAACAACAACTAGAACTGTGGCATGAATTTTATTACTTAAGACCCAAACATAATATGCGTAGGCTAGCTTCAACGACTGTGCGAATACACACTATTAAATGTGTATAACTATAATGTACTCAGTTTCATTTGCTTACGTTTTAAGCGAAACTGATCGCATTATACGTACGTGAAAAGCTGTTTGTGTGTTATACGGAAAAAAATAATGAAAATAAATACTTTGTGTAATAGATGCTCTCGCCATTGGAACAGCGACGATTGAACATGCGTGGCGGGTGTTTCTAAATTTTGAAAATTTTGACTTAAGCTGTGTTATTTTACTGATAATATTTAAAGTTTAGCACAAAATTTTATAATTTTTACAATATATTTTTAATAAAAAAATCCAGATTCTAATACTGCTAGCAATTTTCATATTCTCACTGACAGAACTATTCAAAAAGTACATTATAGCCACAAAAAACTTGATTAAGTATTTGCCAGATTTTTCGTTGAGTTTTTTACAATAGCTTAACTAAGAAAAAAAGTATATTATGTTTGGGCCTTTAACGCTGTCATCGTTCATTATCGGCATTATTCACTTGTATATGCATACCGAAAACAACAATATCTCTACCAACCCACCCATTGTCGCGAAAATATGTGAAGCCATAAAATTATTGAAAAATAATAAATCTCTAGTACAGGATAACATATATCCAGAACTATTGAAGACAGATCTTGATTCTAGCTCTAAACTCATTCTACCAACCATCAGCGAAATGAATCTCATCCTCAGGAACTAAGAAAGAAAACGACTAAGAAAGGAACGAAGAAATTGGAGGTACACAATATTACTCATCATGCTCAAGTAGGTGATTGGTCTTACATGGACTAAGGACGGCAATACAGCAAGTACCGAAAGACTCTGGCCGAATGGCGAACTAATAGATCAGGTGGACTCGTTTTGTTACTTAGGGAGCATGATCGACAAGACGGATGAATCCAAGGCTGATATTCTTAACTGGATGTACAAAAACAAGCAAGCATTTGGCCTTCTGAAGTCTATTTGAAGATCGAGCTATATATCCAAAAGGATGAAACTAGGCCTATTTAACTCCAAAATAAAATCCGGGTTAGCAGTGGAATACTGCATAGAGACTGTGGAAATTTTTAAAATTCTCCATATATTCTGGCCTAAAACGATGAACAACAACGATATATGGGCATTAACACAGCAGCAGCTGATCCATGGTAAAATAAAAATGGGGTGGATAGGCAATACTCTAAAGATAATATATATAAAGATAATGTCGCTAGACTGCCCATCGACTGCAATCCGCAGGGCAGATGACGCAAGGTGCGCTCCTCACAAACCTAGAGACGGTAAATTGAAGTGGCAGCAGCGATCCTGGATTTAAGTTGGTATGGTATTAAATATTGCGCTATAATTTGAGTGAACTAGAATTCAATCGTTACGGCTCTATGCTCCTCATAGGAGTAAAATTAATGAATACATGTATATCCTTCGAATTGTATCTCGGAGCGACTTAGTAAAAGAATATACACCTGCTATAAAACACGGATCAGCAACGAACACTACAAGTATTAAAACTGCCCGGATAATAAGTCAGGAATTTTATAGAAAAACTCTGCTTCTTCTCAATATATTACTGTCGGTGCAAAAACGAAAATTACCGTCTTATCCAGCCGTAGCGTTAGGGAATACGTGAGCATAAACGTGATTACTACGAAGTTCCTTTCAAGAATTTAATGACACATGACAGACTGTTCTGTAGTATAAATGTGAAGTACGTTGAACAAAAGGTCAGAGGATTAGTTGCGTCTCTTTCTGTAAAAATATCGAATACTAGAGTCATTAAGTATTAAAAAGGGTGATATTGGGGGTGGTGCTTACGATCGTTATACCATCACTTTAATCTGCTCTGAGAGTATACAGTGCTTAGAATAGTACCTGAAGAAGCCACATTCGTGATATAGGGGACAATTAAGTTAGTTAAGATCGATCAAAAACCAAAAAAGGTTGAGATGGAAGAAGATCTGTTACAAGTGTGGAAAAAAAGCATGTGCACCTTAAGTATTATAAGACCCAATTCTAGAGTAGATACGGTGCCTACAGACAGTATCTATACCGTTTTTTTTTTATTGTTTTCTTTGTGTCTCTGACGCCATGATTTGATTGAAGACGTTAAACAGGTTTTCTTTGGCTGTCCTAGATTTGATTCCAAAAGAGAGTATGCAATATAATCTGACTAATAATGAACTCAGCGATAAGCTGTAAGCTTATAGTTAATCACTTGTAGTTCATGCTCCCAGGAGACCACGACTTTGGCGACGCTTAAGGTGTTTTAGCATGCTAAAGTATAACACAGTATCAGGAACTCTATAAGGTTGCAGTCTTAGTGGATATGCACAGATCTTTTTTAATGATTTCTACAGGAGCCGTTGTTATTGTCTTTCAAGAGTGATCCGCTGACAGACAACAGACTCAGTTCTCTTTTAAGGGTAATAAAAAACTCTCTTGTTATTCATTAAAAAACATTTTTTTGTTTGTGTAATTATTTAAATTTATTTTTATTGTATTTTATTTAAATAATTATGCATTTTATAAAAAAGAATGACTTATAAATTAAAAAGAAATTAAAAAAGAAAAAAATATTTTTATATATTTCTAAGGGGGGAAGAACGGACACAAAAAACAGAGACAATATGCTATTCGGAGGAACATAAATGCTAATTTCAAAAATGCTATTTCTGTTTTAAAATCGAGTGAAAACGGAAAAATCGAAAAAAAACTTTGTTCTAAAATGTCTACACAGTTGCAACACGAAACGACAGCGACAGTAAATTTACTCAGACATTTCACATAAATTATTTTCTGGGTGCACCATATAAAATTTCATATAAAGATGGAGCCAAATGTTCAGCCATAAAGATTTGAATCTTCTCTTTAGTAGTAACAGGTGTATAGCGGGCCATGGGGAAAGTGCGTGTAACAGCATCGATTAATACACGCAAAGTGGGTTGAATATCGGCAACCTAAAAGGGATACAAATAAAAAATTAGATTAAAAGAAAAGTTAAAAAAAAATGTAAAATATACTGGGACTTACTTCTCGCGAATATTTTTCGACAGCAGTCATAGCAGCTTCATAATAATCTTCACCATAAGCTTTCTTTTGTTCATAAGATAATTGAGACCACATTACTTTAGCCTGAAGAAATAAAAAGAAATTAAATTTAAATTATATATTAAATTATATAATAAAATATAAAAATAAATTT
Organism: Wohlfahrtia magnifica; assembly: GCA_023159175.1. Taxonomy (NCBI): domain Eukaryota; kingdom Metazoa; phylum Arthropoda; class Insecta; order Diptera; family Sarcophagidae; genus Wohlfahrtia; species Wohlfahrtia magnifica. Next base: position 2,653,217 of record JAKWBJ010000203.1, read on the forward strand.
AAAAAAATTATAAATGCATAACGTTAGGCTGAGCTAAAATAAAAATGACCTTTTCATGTTTTAAAGTAAGCTTCAAAGATGTGCTTTTCTTGTTGCTGAAGAAAAACAACACCTAAAAGTAGACTTAAGTTTTCATTAAGCCTAAAATTAGTTTTAATAATTGTTTAAGAAATGGATGAAAAGATTAAAAACTCCACCTGATCTAGGTAGAACGTACTCTTAAGCGACCTTATATTCGATGTCACCAAAACCGGTCCCCATCTGTCAGCCCGCGTATTCCCATAAAGGTCGCGTTGACCTGGAATCTAAACAAGGGTCGTATCAGAACAGAGTGAGGGTACTTCCTCAGTTCCAACACTTCCTCAACAACCGAGTGTTGGCTGCCAAGTTGTCCATGTAAATACAGACATTCCGAGATAGTAGTATGTAATGGCCAATATTTCCCCCTGAAAAACACTCAAATCATCGGGAAGAGTGTAGTGGTGATCCAGGCTAGCCTCAATCGATCAAACTCCGGATTCAATACCACAGCTCATTCTTAAGCCATCCGTGTAGATTCTATTCAGAACGAAAACGGACTTCCACTCCGAATCCCCTGTCGAGGTTGTGTTCCATAGTGCATTAGCCGGAAGTAGAATGTAATCCATTCGGGAGAATACAGAATCCTGCCTGAAGTGTATGCTCCAGTCTTCTATACTCCAGAGGATGATAACCTCGCCATGCTACAGGCGGTCACAGCTGGAATATAGTCGGTAGAAAATGCAACAGCACGTCTAAAGCCATAGAAGGAAAAGTACACATCGCCTCAGTGACGTGAACCTAAGCCGATCTCTGCAACTTTTCTAGCTTTCTGATGGCTTTTGCTGTCCCAGTCGCAAGCCACTATACCACCACGTCTTAGCTAATTATTGATCTGTATATCCATAGTACAAACCTAGCCCTTAGACCACAGCGGCAACCGAGCATTTTGCGACATTATGACGAAAAAAATTTAATTGCGGTTTCGAGTATTTAGTGAAGAGACTTAAACCTCCTTTCAGACAAATTCATCTAAAGAAATCCCCATGACCTCCCAGCTTACTTCTGGCGATGATGACAAACAATGGGACGGAAGATCAGGAGAAAATGACATCTATTGGGAAAAAATTATAAAGCTAAGTAAGGATCACCACAACCACTTAGCAAGGATCTTCACCACTGCACCACATATAGAGGCGAGCAACAGTAGATTAATCATCTACTTAGCTTGAAAATAAACTTGTTTACTTAAACTGAACCAAAGCAATGGATGCTATATCGAAAGCCAATAAGCTTCCTGGAGGAGTGACAGAGAACAAATATAGCAAGCCACCGTGACTTTCTAAGCCTATTGTCTTTTGTGACGTCTACAAGTCAATTTTGATTCCAGACCCAAATACCAAATACCTTGCGTAGTTCGAGAGGTGTACCTCTTGTCTATGTATTATGGGGAAGACTCAAGGTTGAAAACCATCTCCTTTTAGTTAACAGTTTTGTCCCGATTTATGCCTAGCCCGCAATCTGAAGCCCAGGTATTCAGCCTATCCAGAGCGCCCGAGATAAGGACATCATCGGCATTATTTACTGCCCTAGTTCCAGTTTACTGGAATTTCCTCAGGATTAAGTTAATGCCAAGAAGCTAGAGTAGCAATAACATAACTCCACCCTGACGGGTTTTTCCCACTTAGTGATGCCAGATTCTGAAGAGTACATTTGAAGTATTTTCAGTTTCTGCAATATCAGAATCCAGCAAAACTTTACAATCGATTAATATTTCATTGTAGACATCTTTACGAATAGCTTCAAATTAATTTTACATCCAGTTAAATAAATTGTTCTTTATATCAGGTGGGCCATCTATCGGCTTAAGTTTGAACCAGCGGTCATTTCGAATCTGGCAATACCCATGTCATTCGTTTCTGTCACAAAATTCAGTATATTATCTCCACTGCACGAAATGAATCGATTTACGCTTGAGCAGCGTTGGGATTTATTGGAAATTTATTTCCAAAATAAAGACAATTGGTCGGAAACTGCAAAAAAAAAAAATAAAAAATATATCTTTTCGGATAAAGCTGATCTGCATCTTGGTGGGTACGTAAATAAGCATAGTTGTCATATTTGGAACTCAAAAAACCCAAACGTTGTCTTACAGAAGCCATTGAACCCATTACGAGTGACTGTTTGGTGTGGCTTGTGAAGCGGAGGCATCATTCGCTCATATTTCGTTTAAAATGAGGACGGCGCAACCATTACGGTCAATGCAGACACTCGCACCATGATAACCGATTTTCATGGTATTAATGTGAACGATGTTTGGTTTCAACAGGATGGTGCAACTTGTTATACATCACAATCGACTAATAGCGTCACACCTTTTATGGCCGTTTAATTAGCCGAAATATTCATGTCAGTTGGCCGCCAAGAAGCTGCGATTTAACACTGTTGGACTACTTTCCGTGGGGCGCCGTTTAAGACAAGTGTTATGCCGACAAAGGCCAATATTCGTGAAGGCCAACATTCGTGATGCCATTGCCGAGATATGGCACTCATACACACGAAAAAGTTCTCGAAAATTGGTCCGATCGAATGTGGCACTGGTAGGCCAGCCGTGGCAGCCATAGGAATGAAATAATATTTAATTTCTAACCGGAACAATTGTACTTCACAATAAAAAAATAAATTTGGAAAAATTTCAAAGCGTTTTTGTTTTATTGCATTTTTAAATTTAAACTTTTAAATGGCCCACCCTATATATGCATGTTAATAAAAGAGAGTACTTTTGAGATTTCTTTCATATTTTTAGAGTACATTTTGTAAAAAACACTACTTGTAATCTTTCAAAGAGCTAACAGTGGGAGTAGGGTGGCATACTACTCCCACTATCTGCATAAAAGAGTATCCTCAAGAAAAAGAAAATAATAAGAAATATAAAAATCCAAATGAAACTCTATTACGCCAGGAGTCACGTTATCAGCCAACTGATGCAACAGCCTGAACCTACGTCTCTGAAATCCAGGGCAAAGGCTCACATACTTTGCAAAAATCAACCACAACCTGGTTCCACCCGTCAGAGCACACTACCCTGTCAGAGTACTTACCAAAATAAAAAGGGATACCCTAATTAGGTTCGGATCCATTGAGTCCTTGAACTGTCCAGTCTTGGCAGCCTGGATATTCTACAATATCTCCTGGTCCCCCATGATCGAAGAGCGCATCGAAATGGATCAAACTAAAAGTTTTAAAATTTTCTAATACCCAAAAATATACCCTTATTTTTAATCCTTCAAAAATTGCTTCATTTAATTTAAAAAGTCGGAAAATATAAAAATTAATTTTATAATATATAAAATATATTTGCTTTAAATTATAAAATAGTAATCGCAAGTGCCTAAAAGTATGCCGATACTAAAAAATTACAAATAATGCTTTAATGCAAATAAAATTAATTTTTTATAAAATTGTTTCTTTTCGTTTTTTGTAGCCTTTACCAAATACAACGTTAGCCTTTACAGTTAAATACAAAAAATTCCAGGACCTTAAAGTAGACTTCAAGCTTTTAACACACCTTGAATCAGTTTAATTAACGTTAAACATAAGTTAACAAAAGAAATAAAGTTGTATCTCTTAAATTATGCAAAACCAATAACCCAAAAGTTTTAATATAAAAACACTAAAATCTTTTAAACGCCCAAAAGTAGGCCTTAGAACATTTAGCGAACCCTAAATCAGTTTAATTAACTTTCAACATAATTTGTGGAATAAAATATTGTATAAAACATTAAATATACCCTTCATGTCAGAAATGAGTTTAAAGCCTTGAAGTTATGTAAACTTTAAACAAAAATGTATACTAACGCCCAAATTTATTCATTTGAAATTCAGAAAACAAATCGAAAAACTTGCGCTAGCTAACCAGAGGCTAACAGCCTTTTATTTAAAAATTACAAAACTAATAAAAGCCTTAAAGCAGCTTTAAACAAATTCAACAAACTTTAAAAACAAGTCAGTACAACTTTTATCTATTTTAAGGCTTAAATATTTTCTTTAAAAACCTGTTTCCATACCATCTCTTCTCTGGGTTCGAAGCCTAATTATATGTTTAAAAAAGTTAAATTACTATTAGCAAATATTTTTTACCTGCTTAAGCCCCTAATATAATAACAATGATTTTGAGATTGCTAAACTAAGCACCTAAAAATATGCTAAAATTAATAACAAGAAAATTCTTTTCTTTATAATTAAGTACCCTTTAATAATAAGAAAACTTCTTTAATAATCACTCTTTATCTAAGCAATTTTCTTTATAAAAGACTTAAAATATGTTTCAAAAAAATCCAAATATTTATCAATAATTTAGCTTTAAATCTCATTATGCTCTTTCTTTGTCCACAAAAACTCTATAACTACTTTGAGCAGACTATACAATTAAATTTTCTTTTTTAATTATACCTTCTCCCCTGTTGATATGCTATGAATTTTTAATAACTTTTTAGCCGTGTAACATGCCAAACAAATAAGAATATAATACCTTCGTATTTAATATTCATTTGTGTAGTTTTTAAGCATTATTTAGTTAAACATATGAAGAAGTTTTTATGCTTCTTTTTCCGTCGAAGGCTTTTGAGGAAAAGGCAGGAAACAAAAAAAGAATATAAAGCCGCCATTATTTGTTTTTGCAGTCAGACATAATGAGATATTAAAGCTGTGAACTTTACAAACTTAATGTGGAGAAAAAGAATATTGTGATATACCTTATACTCATAACCTTCAGGGACGAGGACAATGGCGAGGACAAAAGAAGAAGTTGGCATTTATGGTTAAATACCAACTTGCTACCTTAACAAGGTGTTCTTAATAACATTGTATGGGATATCCTTTCCAGTTTATCAGTTTCCACATGAGCATAGATATTTATATTTTTTATTATAATTTTTTTTCTTTTACGTTTTTGCAACAAAATACTACCTGGCAACCAAGTTGTTGGCATGCGATAGGTATTGTTGAATGGCAAAGGAGGGCAAAAAAAAGAACAAAATAAATATTTTCATATTTTATATTTACCTGTTGACGTAGATCGGTTTCATTTAGCCAGGCATTACCAGGAGCAAATTCACCAGAAGCCACTATAGAAACATCAACACCACGTGGACGCATTTCTTGGCGTAAACAACCGGCAAAAGCTTCAACAGCAGCTTGGGTGGCACATTGTATGCCACGTACTGGTGCTGGGATTTTGTTAAGACCTTAAAAAAAGAGTAAAAAGAAAACAATAAAAATAAAAGGAAAAGGAAAATAACAATATAACGCTATAAATAAAAAAATAATTGAAATATACAAAATTCATTGTCTAGTTTTAGGGGTTTGGCAAAGAAAAATATATGAATAAAGTTAATATTTAAACTTAGAAGGCAAGGTAAATAACAAGAACGTATTTTGTGAGGTAAAACAAAAATGCTTTTGAAATTGATATATTAATAAAAAAAATTAAACCTGCTTTTAGGGCTTAAGAAGAAAAAGTTTTAATAATAGACCTAAAACAACGAAGAGGCTTTAATCAAGGTTAAATGAAAACAGTTTTTCGATAGAAAAAACAATTGCCTAATTTTGTGTGCTTGTTTGAAGTCTATAGATAGCTAAACGGTGAAACCGATTTTCGTGAAATATTTGCAGTATCTATACATGTTTCAAAACTTTTAACTGGGCAGTGCCACGCCCATGCAAAATATATATTGACTCTTGTATATCTTTGGGACGATCAAAGGAAAAGTTTCTATATATGCTATCAGTCTGAGTTAGGTTAGGTTAGGTAGGGTGGTGGACCCCCTGCAGGAGGAGTCTCACTTAGGCCAGAGGCTTGGCCCGTTGTGATACCATATTCATAGAAGCTAATCCGAAAATAAATAAAATCTCCCAATTACGATGGCCTTTATTCTGGAAGGTTCACACAAAGACGAACAGAATTAAGCGGCGAAACCCATTCGTCTTCTGATAGTAAGAGCTGGACACTGACACATGAGGTAAAAATCAGTCTCTTCCTCCTCTCCAGAGCCACAACTCCTGCAAAAATCGTAAGAGGGTATGACCTCAGGCAATGGCTTAGGGAGAGAAGACATTTAGTCCTCTTTTTATCTCTTGCCTTAATGCCGCCAACGAGATTGAGCATACACTGACCAGAGACTACACAGTCTAACCGAGGCAATCGGAACACCATTGATAATTCGTCAGCAACGTATTTATGAATGATATTCCTGTGTCCCGGAACCCATATGAGAGTTACTTTCGAATGAGCCGAGATCTCCATGAGAAACCTGCGGCATTCATAAACTAGGATAGAAGTCGATGTGACGCTCACAAGGAACGTGATCGCAGTCCGAATAAATCAAATGATTTTCAGGGAAAATGCCACCATTCAGCGCTCAGTATAGCCATGACCTCCGCCTGAAAAACACTGCAGTGGTCAGGTAACCTGTAAGACAGGTTAGTGTCAGAATCCTCTATGAATATACCACAACCTACTTTGCCCACTCATGGAAATTTTGAGGAAATTTCTGTTTGCTAGACCAGAAGTCTTTCGTGGGAATGTCAAAGTCAAATCTCCAATTGAGAAAATTATGTGAACCATGTAATCGATCCCAATATGTCTGTGATCCCCAAGGATCGTAGTATGTCCTTAATCCAGATTTAGCCAGGAGTTTTACTGCCACCAGCTTAGCCCTCTGCTTTAAAAGAAATGTTATCAGTCTAAAAGTGGGCGGAATTGAACAAGAGGGCATGGTAATTTCTACACAAAATAAATATTAAGTTTTCTATATCTTGAGAATAGTTAAAGCCAAAGTTTCTGAATCTTGTCTGAACGACGACATAGTCAATACAAGTCAATCTAAAAGTGGGCGGAATTAAATAAAAGCGCATGGTACTTCTAATACAAACTTAATATAGATTTTTATATACATATCTTAAGAAAAGTTAAAATTAAAGTTTTTGAATTTGATCTAAATCACTGCGCAGCTTATACAAAAGACTGAGTGAAATTGGATAAGTGGGCATGGTACCTCCCATACAAGATAAATATTGATTTTAGTACATCTTGAGAACAGTGCATGCTTAGGTCTCTGAACTTGGTCTGAATGATTTCGTAGTCGTAGTCATCCATCATCACCCATCATCACCCATCGCACTAATCATTAATTCGAATTTGTTACATGTGAGGAACGGTGACAATTAAAGCTCGTTATCTGTCTACGTCAGCCAAAAAGAGGGAAAACATTTTGGTTCTTTTAAATTGCGTTAAATAAAATAAATGACAAGAATTTATGTCACAATTAACTTTATACAGTAACTTATTTAACTGCCATTTAATACACAGATTACTCAACATTTTTATTTTTTGACTGTTAAATTATGACTGACTGACTAAGCACAATGCCACGACTTTTATAGTTAATTGACATTAATTTGCAATGTTCTAACATAATCCAAAAATTAAAGTTTAATACCCGAAATTGAATTGGCAACACTATTTAAATAACTACAGCATTGACATGGTGATCGTAGCCTTGAAACAAACCAATAGAATAAACTCCATAATAATGCTTACAGTTTTGAATATATAAATGTTGGCGTATATTTTTAGGCATTTGCGCTAAAATATATGTATGTATCATCTACATAAAAATAAGAGTGTGTTTGTTTAAGGACTAAAAACCAGCTAATAAAAAAATACATTCTACAGTGCCTTAATGGAACGAACTGAAGGCTATCTTAAATATATGGATTGGCACTGGAAGGGGATGCAAGAAGGAAAAAGAGTAAAAAATTATAACTAGGATAGTAATTGCGATATGGGTAGTGAAGTACGCCGGGTTTTAGCAAGTTTAAAATAAAAAAGAGAATGAAAATTTTCCATAAAAATTTTTTAAAATTTAATTTGAATAATTGTAACTTATTTCTTGAGACTTCATATATATTGAAGCCTTCAAATATAAAAAAATAAAAATGGAAAATACTGCCTATTTATAGGAGCTACTGGAATTTGATGCAATATTTTATTTATAATATTTTAAATATATAGAAATCTTTTTTTCTTTAAAAAAATTTAATTTAAAATTCTTTCTAGTTATATGCGTGTTTTTTATAGAGGTATAGAACTTTAAGTTGGCATTACTTTTTAAGATGGCGACCGATTTAACAGCCGTCAAGTAATTTATCCTCAGTTTGGTTTGGCAATTAATCATGAATAGATGCACGCCCGGCATAGATTCGTCGAATTGGCCCAAAACGAGATTACCGTTGTTTCCGATTTTCATAAGCGAATTTTGTTTAGCGATGAAGCGTACTTCTGGTTGAATGGCTACGTCAACAAACAAAACTGCCGCATTTGGAGTGAAGGTAATCCTCAAGTGTATGTGGAAACACCGTTACATCCCGAAAATCTGACTGTTTGGTGCGCTTTATGGGCTGGTGGAATCATTGATCCGTACTTTTTCAAAAACTATGGTGGCCAGAACGTTACAGTCAATGGTGATCGGTATAGAGCCATGATTACTAACTTTTTCATTCCTGAATTGAATAACCATGATGTCCAGGAGATGTGGTTTCAACAAGACGGCGCAACATGTCACCCAGCTCGTGCCATACTAGATTTATTGAAAGACACGTTTGGTGGCCGCCTAATGTCACGTTTTGGACCTGTGAATTGGCCTTCAAGATCTTGTGATTTAACACCGCTAGACTACTTTCTGTGGGGCTATGTAAAGTCATTGGTCTATGCGGTAAAACCACAAACGCTTGACTATTTGGAAGCCAACATTCGCCGTGTTATTGCCGATATACGGCCACAAATGTTGGAAAAAGTAATCGAAAATTGGACGTCCAGATTGGACTACATCCGCGCCAGCCGTGGCGTTCATATGCCAGAAATCATATTTAAAATGTAATGCCACAAGATTATCTTTCGGATAAATAAAATTCATGTCAATCGAGTAATCCATCGTTGTTTTATTGCAACTTAAAGTTCTATACCTCTATAAAAAACACGCCTTATTAGTTTTAATGGTGCTCATGTCGGGGCACATAAAGCACCCTGGTCATGACTACCGTAGAAGCTGTCAGATCTATATATAGCTTCTAATAAAATTAAAAATAAAAAAAATTTATTTTTATTATTACTTAAAAAATTTAACCAATTTACCTTTATATAGCATTTGCCTTATTTTAAAATTGATTTTTCATTTAATTTTAGTTTATAATGAAATGTGTTTCGATCGAATTTGTAGTGTGCTATGGAAAAACACTTTATACAAGTATTACATACCTTACAATATGCAATACTTGTGTATCTTACTTTCCTAAGGCAATGATTTTTTTTTAACGAAAAAGTTTTTAATTATATATGTACATTGATTTTCATAAAAAAATAATGAATTTTTTCTCTAAAATTAAAAGAGTTGCTTATGAATAATTACAAAAACCATTGTCTACTTTAGAATTTCTATTTCCTTATTTCATTGCTGTTTATTTACTTGACAACTTTAAAATATTTCTTAAAATTTTTTTTTAAATAACGAACTTACCAGATGTCATAAATACAACACGACCATGGCCAGCGCGTAATAAGGGCAACATCAATTGTGTTAAACGTGCGGCACCTGTAGGCAAAAATATGCAACAATTTATTTAAAAAGCTTTCAACTTGTTTTAAACATAAAGCTTTTATTTACTTACCCAATAAATTCAAATCCAATGATTTGCGCAAGACAGCGAATGGTATCCATTCCAATTCACCTAAAGCTACCCAATGGGCACAGTGTATCAAAGCCCACAATCCTTTAGCGGGGACACCATGAGCATTGTGGGGCAAATGTTCCGTAACAAATAAAACAGCTTCCAAAAGCTTTTGAAAAACACATAAAGATAAATCTTTTTCCGTTGACAGTTAAAAGAAAGCTATTTATTTAAAACTTACAGTTTTCTCCGAAGTAACATCCAAATGTATACATTTCATACGACCAGAAGTTTCTTCCTTAAGGATTTGCGCTTCATCTGAGTCTTCAATGGGAGAATTAAAACCGGCATAGACGGTAAAACCTAAATCATCCAATTTTTTGGCCAAATACCAAGCGATGGGACTTTCGCAGCCAGTAATCAAAACACCTTTACCGGAAGCAGAAACCTGTAAGTGAATAAATGAAACAGGGTGTTTAGGAAAGCTATTTAAATGTGTTTTTGCTTATTTAGTGAAAAACTTTATAAGCCCATTACCTATTATCCTTTACTATTTTCTTTAAAGCTTACTTAACAAGCATATACAAATTTTTAACTTTCAGTTGTAGGTCGCCTTTTAAAATAATTTTAAATTTTTCTATTGAAATCTATAACCTTCTCACATACGCAAATAATATATAGTTTTTACAGTATATTTTGAGGAGACTATTAATGTCTTACTAAAAGAGCATACTTTTAAAAGCATTTCTAAAAATTTCACAATTTTTTTTTTAATTAAAATGAAATATTTGTTTTTCAAATGAGAATTTTATTATACAATTTTTAATGCATAATTTTAGATTTTTAATATTTACATACCATTGGCTTTTATGCAATCCACTGATGTGATTATAATTTTATGCGGTTATTTGACATGTTTGTTAATAATTATGAAACGAAATAACTGCATCAGTTTTCATTTTGACAGTAGGTGTATAACCTCCATAACCTATGATAATAAAAATCCATTGTATCTGGGCAGAGTAATTGTGCGCGGCATAAATGTAGACATAAACGAAGCATAAATACTGACTTTGTTGATGGTCAACAGTTTTAAACGAATTTTTAATTGCTAGGAAAACCATAAAAACCATATGTTTAGAAAATTACTACCAATTTCCTCATAAGTATTCATACACCCACTGGTACCAATTTTTAAGTGAGTGAGTGAAGAATGTTTATTGTGAAACTTTCTATTGAAATGAATCTCAAAACTACTGCACATGCAGCACACCAGCGTAAATTGACACAAATGTTGCCGGTACACAATTATACATGATGGATGAAAATTTTTTTTTGCAAACAATGGTACAGATGATGTGTTCTGCTATGATGGTTTAGTGTAAAAGGAATTAAAGTGCAAAAATTGTTCTCGAAAATAGCTTTTCTTTCCGTCACTCTTCTAGATTGCTTTGTTTCAGTTTCAGTAATCAAGTTGATTTTCAAGTAAGTAAATCAATAATCTATTTTAGCTCGCCTCCCTATAATTGTGTGTATTGGTGAAGGTTCTTGCTAAGTGGTGGTGGTGGAAATTATTACTTAGCATTTGGAATCATCGCCAGAGATAAGCTGGAGGCCTTTTATTAAATGGAATTGTCTGGTAGGAGGTTTTAGTCTAGAAGCCACCATTAATTTCTTTCGTCATGTCCTCTACTGAGGATTCGTGCCTGGGCCAATTATATTGTCTGCCTGCCTGCACTCTAACTACTATACCACGACACATTATTTTCTTTGGGGCTATGTAGAGTCACTTGTCTACATCAAAAGACAAGAAACATTTAAGCTCAAAGATTATTCAAAAATCAACTTGATCACTGAAACTGAAACAAAACAATGGCTGCTTTGTGGAAAGCCAAAAACCTCCATAGATGAGTGAAAAAAAGAAAATAATTCAATTAATTGGATCATTACGTGAAATTACTCTTTCATCAAAAGTTTCTTTCAGGAAATCTATTATAGCGCGCGCTGTGTGGCATGTGGCTCGTCCTATTGAAACCACATGTCAGCAAGATTAATGCCAGCTAACTGAGGTAGGATGAAATTTCTAATCATGTCCCTATATCGTTCATCATTGACAGTAACATTCTGACCATCATCGTTTTTGCCGACATATGGAGCAATGGCTACACCAGGCCAGTAAAACGTTGCAAATAGTGGATGTAATGGTGTTTCGATAAAAGCGTGTGGATTATCCTCACTCCTGATGTGACAATTCTGCTAATTTACGTACCCTTTCAATTAACAATTGGCTTTAACGAAGAACAACGTTTTAAAGTTTGACGAACTGAACCATTATTTTGATAAACAACCTTCAACAGTTTGCAAGCGTTGCTCTGGTGTAAGTCTATCAATAATGACAAACTAAACTAAACACAAATCAAGTATCAGCTGTTAAATCGGTTGTAAAGTAACACAATGTTGCCAACTGAACTCTGTGAACTTCTATAACAACACCCGATGATGCTGTGTTCGAAAATTTTGAGATGGCTTGGGATTGAACCGAGGGTGCCTTACTATACTACAGTGGAACAGTGAGTTTATAAAGAACAATAAAATAAAATAAGATCAATGCGGCAGATTTTCAATGACAATGGATGAGTGGACAATTGCTAAAAATTGGAGTTTTTAAATAAATTTCCTTATGTTTTTAAATAAATAGATCATTACTTAAAAACATAATTTTTTTATTATTGTTATAAATCGGAATCCCAGGAAATTAGAAAAAATTTCTCGGCTTCCCGGGGAATTCCAAATCTCGGGTGAAAACCTCTTTATGAGGTTCAGTTGCTAAACTAGGCTTATTAAAAGAATTCATAGATTGCAGTTAAAATAAAATAAATCTTGGATTTGGTTTTTAACTAAAATCCTTTATTTAATACAGTTTTGTGTTCTACTGCTCGTAACCTTTTACGAGCAAAAACAACTTTTATTCTTCTCTTTCTGTTTACAAAAGCAATTACTCGACAGATGTTTCAATCTAAAGATTTTCCAACCTGATCGTTGTTACAACTTAGGTTCGATCACAACCTTTTCAACCAGAGCTATCCACACTAAACTCTTTTTACGCTGAGCTTACGCATTAACTTAACTATTGTCCGCATTAATGCGAATGTTAACACCCACTTCTTTCAGTTCTTGTTGTTGTTTGTTATTTGTTTTCTTTGCCTGTTTGCCTGCCTGTTTGTTGTTGCCGTTTATTTTTATTTACTACTTTTCTGCTTATGTTGCCATTGTCCGTTTGGTTATTTCGAAACAGTACGTATAGTTGTTTTTGCGGTTTTTGTTTATTTTTTCAGGAATGTAATAAATGACAGCTGTGCTCGATTTGATTTTTGTAACAATAGATACTTACTTTTACTACTTACTTTTCAATACTTACTTTTCAATTCAAAATTACATACTTACTTTTCAATTCAAAAATATTTTTAAGAGAGTTTAACTAAGATAATGTTGCCTACTTTTGGTGTGTTCTACTAGTTTTTTAGTTAAGCAAATTTCTCTTTATGTATCTTTTGTCTAGTTTCAAAATTGATTTTTTAATGTACATATTTTAGTTTATTGTATTTTTGATAATGAAATGTGATCCAATCTGTTCATGATTCGTTTGAATTTCTTGCCTCTTAAATGAAATAGCAAAATTGCTCTATCAACAGGCACCTGTCAGTTGACTCCAAAATTTAAATTTAGCATTCTTTCGCGTAATTTGAACATATATTTTGCGTACAAAAACCATCCCTCAAATCATGACAAAGATTAATAAAATCTATGGGAAATCTGCACTATCAATTGTAGAAAGGTGCTTTACGAAAATCTAAATAATTAAATAAAATTACTTTATGGTATTGGGCAATAACTTCGATGGATAATGGTTTTAATTTTGAACTATTACTCAGATATGGGAAAGCTTTTAGCAAGATGGGTGGTGCTTTTGCTTACAAACTCAATCGTGTGACAACTCCGGAAGTGTGCACCACAACACACCAGAGATTAAACAGCAATTTTTCAGTAGATTTCTAGGGGTAAATCGGTGTTGACCCAGGTGGGTTTTTTGGGGGTAAAATCTACATTGACTACTTTCAGAAGAGGGTAAAACAGACAATATCGAATATAATGCCAACTTATTGGATTGATTTAATGGGGATTTGAAAGAACGACCGCATTTGGCCAAGAAAAGCTTCTTTCTAACCAAAAAAATCCAAGGGTATATAAGGCTACGAATTGCTTTCTCATTCAAGTTACCGTCCGTATTTAGCCTATATTGACTATTTATCGTTCCCAAACCTGAAGAGCCGGCCAAGAGCTGAAAGTAGTTTTACTCCAACGATGAATACATCTCGCAAACCAGTACCTATTGTGATAATCGGGACAAATCTTATTTTTTTGAAAGGGATACAAAAATTTGAGAGACGTTTGACAGGGTGTATAGAGATCAAAAAAGACTATATTGCAAAAAAAATGATTTCATTCAAAAAGTGACGGACTTATTGACTTGCCCTGGTATTTTAGAAAAAGTGAAAAAAGGAGTAACGACTTGGGAAAGTTCTTATAACATATAATGTGAAAAAAACTTACTCAAAATTATTTGCCTATTTCTAGGCTGTTAGAAAATTATTTTATAAAAAATTTAATGAATATAAAGTCATAAATGGTTGTATATTTCTAGGCATTATAAGAATCAAAATTATTTTTGAATATTCTTTAGTTAAGTCCTTCTATTAGAACACAGCTTTCAATTCACATAGGGAAGAATAGCAAGAAGCGAAAAAAAGCAGGTTTCGCAAACTCATGGCAGGTGTAGATTTGCTATGCCAAACACTTTTTTGCATTTCATCTCAAACTCATTGTCATTCACAGATTCCATTTTTACCAAAATAACGAGTATCAACATAATTGTGTTTAGAGCCTTGAGTTTGTCGATTTCTGTCTGCAAATTAAAAATCCAATATTGAATCATGGTTGTCTGGCCAAATGTACATTTTTATTTTTTTTAAGTTTTATTAACAACAATTGACACAAAAATTACAAGAGTACAGCGTATAAATAGCAAAGAGAAAAAAATAATGGACCTTTTCATAGATGATAATTTGGATACAAAGCAATTAGTAACTGAAGACATTTATGTAAAGCGGTACTTTAATAACAAAAAGTTAAAGAAAATAATTTTTAAAGCCTAAAAATATGCATCACATTTTATTAATTTAACCTTCTCTTTTAGACATACTTTATAAATTTAACATTTAAATGGCCTTTTGTAAAACCTTAGAGTATGCTTTCTTTTAACGTTTATTAGTTAACTTTGGGCTAGACCACACATAGCTGCCAGCTTTAAACGAATTTTTTGACCAAAAATTTTTGTTAATAGTGGTTTTCAAATATCTGTCATAAGCATACACAGTTTGCCTGAATATTAAGAAAATTTAATAGATTGATTTTTGATTTTTGCCTTAAGTTAGTTTGAAGTGTTTAAGGCCTTTATATATGCAAATATTTTCTTTTTTCAATTTCGCTTCAATATCATGTTAAAACTTGCTTAGCGAATACTCTGGCTTCACAAAAAGAGTATAAAATTAAAAAAATATATATATATCAAAATCAACGTAGATTTCTAAAACACCTAAAACTATGCTTTTGTATAAAGCAAATTTTTTTGTTTATAGCTGTTGATTAAATTTTCATTTTCAGTTTTTGTGTTGTTAACACCCCTAAATTATGCTTTGGAAAAAAATGAATTTTTATAGCTTAATATAAACTCAACCAACACCTAAACATATGCTTTAGATAATAATATGATAGAAGAGGCAGCAAATAGCTGAATGAAAAAAGAAGACAAGGCTAGTATTTGAAGCATATTTGCAGGCAAATAGGTAAAAGAAAAAAAAGGAATAGAATTTTTACTAGTATTTTAAGCATATTTTTAGACGTCAAACTCTGAGCAAACAACGGAAGGATATTGTGTCCGATTAAAAAAACGTATGAAGTGTTATATTATTTTATTTAAGTTGGTTTGTTTTCACTCAGTTTTGATTAAAAGTGATTATGTGAAGAAATAATTGAAATCTATAGGATTTTTAAAAACCTAAAAGTGTGTCTATGAAAATTAATTTTTATATTTCTTATTCAATAAAAATAAAAGTTCTTTATTACCCTAAATAATTAATTATATTCTAGTAAAATAGAATAGAATCAAATTTTACTCTAATACCATTAACAACTTAAGCCTTATAATATGCTTTGTTTTAAGGTATTGTATGATAACATTCTTACACATATTAGCCGTAAGTCTAATAACAAAATAATACCAGATATTCAATCAGTTACTTAAAATTGTCTAAAAGTAATATTCTGCCTAAGGGTATGCCTTAAAATAAGTGTTGTTTTAAATGTTTTTTCAAAGTTGGACTATGAATGTTCTTAGAAACAAATCTTACTTTCAAAACTATTATTGTTATTAATACTTACAGCGCTAATTTTTCTAAAATTTTAATAAAATTATATACTAAGGCCTAAAAATATGCTTCATAGAGAATAATTTAGGATGGCATAGGTGATAAATATATATTATAATTACAACAAAGTATGTAATGCTCTGAAAGTAATTCTAAAACTATTTTAATTACAATGACCTAAAGAAAGTATTTCTCAAGAGGAATAGAATAATTATGAGCGTCGTTCCGTATTTAAGACAAACCCAAAAGAGCTTTAAAAACTTTTCCTTTTAATCTAAAAAAAATCCAAAAGTTCGTATCTTAGCGCTCTACAGTAATTTACATTATCGATAACACTTAAGATAATTAATTACTTAGTGGTATTTATAGATTTTTTTGTAAAACAAATTATTGCCTATTTTTGGAGTTAGAAAACTTTTTACCTTTTTGTATTTACAAATTCCAGGTAATTAGGATTATTAACTTTTAAATACTTTCCTGTATGGCTTATTTTAATTTATATAATATGTATATGGCTTTGCTACACTTAGCCGAGACTAACTCATATAAATGTATCATGATTATCACTAAGCATAAAAAAGAGAAGAAGAAAATGGTCATTAAACACATATAAGACATATTTTCATAAACGCAACCCGGCAAACATGAGTTTAACATTTAACAAAAATCATAAAACAAGGGAATTAAAAGGGCAATACGCCCAAAAGTATACACTATAAGTTAAACGCACACATGTACTAGCTTCTTTTTTTGCTACATAAATATAATGAATTTTAGCCGAGTTTGTAAGGGTTTAAATTGAAAGCAGCCGTTATATTAAATCAATTAAAACAACATTTTAGCTACTCTCCCATGCACACAAGTTAGCTAGTTACTTTTGAATAAAAACAATTCTAAGAAAATACCTTAACGTAGGCAACAGAGAATACCACAACGTATTAAAATTTGAGCCGGCCATAAAAACCAAGACAAAATTAATTAAATTTACGTTTATATCTCTGTTGATTTTACTGTGTTTGCCAAAAAGTATGCATTAAATAAATATTAATACTAACAGGACATTGACTTTTGGTTTTATAAAATTTTTTAGCATATTTTTGGGTTTTTTTACAATTTTTGCATTTGATCTGAAGCTAAAGTCCAACACATTTTTTGCAGTCATTAATATCAATTATATTGAAAATTTAAATTATTTCTGTATAAATTCGTAGGTTGCATGTTTAGAGGAAAGTTTGCCAAAAAATAGTCTATATTTTTTTAAACTAAAACTAAAAATTAAAATAAAATAAGAAAAAATGTTTAAAAGTTATTTAAATTGCAATTTGTTTCTGAAAGTTGAAAACTAAGCAAATAAAGTTGTGAATATTCATTGAGTAAGTTAAACATTTAAATTTATTTTTATTACATGTAAAAGCCTAAAAGTATACACAATTAAGTAAAGACATGGTCAGGATAAAAAGTGAAAAAAGAGAAGTGAACATGTTATTCTTTACAAGAAAATACAAAGTACTTTTTGAGAGGTAAAGTTAAGTTACAAAGAAGCCATTAATTTCATCTTTTCCTTATATGTGTGTTAAGTGCTTTAAACACAAACTTATAAGGCTTAACAGAAATCAATTACCTTATTCTGAATTTTCTTCTTCAATATTTGCCTGATAATATGTTCTATCTTTCCGCTTACACAAGACATGCAACCTTTTCAGTGCGCCATATCGCATCGGTAATTTTCCATCCTGCTGGAAAGTTGCTCATGTAACGCCAATCCCTAAAAAGGGTGATGCTACAAACCCTGAAACCTACAAAAACAGTCTGTTCGGCAGTCCATAATGTTGTGGAGAGAATGGTTAATCACAAACTTTGTGAAGTACTTGCAACAATTTGGTAAGCGATCGGTAGTACCGCTTCCGAAATGACTGTTCTATTGGTGACCTAATGGCGGTGCTCTCCGAGAGGTTGAACAAGTCCATTCATGGTTTTGGCGAGAGCAATGTTGTAGAGTTTGGTATGTGACACTGGTATCGAAGCTTATTGTTTTCGATGTCGTAGCCACTTCTCTCGAGTTATATCGAGCTCTATAAGGGTAATTATAGATGCGATATCATCCGATGCCTTCAGGATTAATTCAAAAGTACCGCAAGGCTCTTTCTGCCACTATATATCATATATTTCTAGTTATTTTCTTCTTTTCACTTCTAATTCTATCTACTCTTTCGCAGATGACAGCATCATTGTCTTCATATGCTTTTGATCATAGGCCGAGCCTCTTGTAGGTGGGAGCGAAAAGGCGGAATGTGAATGACAGACTCACAAGCGACTTGGTGAGTTGGGTCGTGCGAGTATTGTCGATTTAAATGCACGCAAAACTCAATGCTGTTTTCTGACTCACTGACCTGGTGGTGTAGTGTCAACTGTAACCATGAGTAATGTAGATATTGGGCAGTCAGATGCTCTTGATATTCTGCGCATAAAGATTCGTTGTCACGTTCGCTGAAATGATCACATTTTTCGAGCGTCAAAAGAAGCATTCAAATGGAAGGAATATTTCACTCCATCTGACCTTCTCAATATGTATTTACAAGACCTATGTCCGACCCAAAATGATATTCAGCTCTCATGTATTGGCCGATGCTTCAGTGTATATTTTAAGGCTTCTCGACCGCGTACAGGAGAGGGTGAAGGTGCTTATAATAACTATAATGGAATGTGTTCTGATGAAATAAAGGATTTGATGCCTAATAATTACACATTTTCACGTAATATTCGTTTTTCACGTAGTGCTTATTCCTTCGTAGTTGATTGTCTAATGAATTGCATAATGTGTTCGTTCTTCAGACGCACCGTTTGTTTGTGGAATAGTCTTCCAGATAAAGTTTTTCCAGCCACTTTCGATATGGATAAATTCAAATCAAACGTCCATAAGTACTACTCCTTCTATCCTCCTTCCCATAATATATTTTCCTAGTGCCAGCACAATGCACTGCATGAGTAGGAGTGAAAGTAGGAATATACATGCGAGCACATTTCGAAGGAAATACTGCCATGTGATTTTGCACGACATGGATTGATTTAGGATATTAGTCTTACTCGGAACTGGACAACAAATTTATCTATACCCTATCGCTCTGCTGCTTGTTTCTTGCAAAGAATAAATTTACTCTGTCCATATTAACGTCCTTTTACGCATTTGCCTTATAGTATCGCTTGAGATTTTTATCTGCGCTATCAAAACGACCACAGTTAATTCAGCCATAATGCACTCATTCAACATTATTCAAACCCACTTTGTACCTGACTAGTCTCTTCAAAAGCTTCAAGTTCCTGAGTATAAACCCTGTTGTTTTGATAAAATATTTTACCCTTTGATTGCCTTCTAACTCCGTCTACAGTGTGAATTGTAGCCTAAAGCATGGTTTAGTAGACTTAAGGGCTCACAGATTATTTCCATCCTTCGCAAATACTCGGCATTTGTGTCAGTGCTATACAAAGTTCTCAAATATAGACTTAATACGTAATCAGTTTGTTACTGTCAACGTTCAATCTGTTTGTAAAGACCTTAAATGCTGCTCTTTTTTGTGGATGTATTTGTCTGAGCTTAAGCAAGGCTTAATAACAAGTTTGAGTTTCTCAACTTAGACATTAATTTATTTCTGTTAACCATTGATCTATTTATAAAGACCTTAAATGCCAAAATTCCTACTTGTATAGATCTTGAGAGCCACAATTATTCCAAATATACACTTTCAACAAGTAGACTGCCCGACGGCAGACACCTCGGCTCATATACACCCTACAGTTTGCTCCTGTCTGTAGATGAAAGATGTCCAGTTAAACACAATCGTCCTCTGACATATCCCTTTCAACTGTTCCCCATATAGACAGGGACAGGTCAAAAGCCATGTTTAAACAACAATTTCGCTGCTCTCCAAATGAAGTATATTAAGTCTCCGCGTCCATTTAACCCCGTCTGCAATCTGCGTCATGCAATCTGGTTCTAGCTAGCGCAACATAGTCGCACAAAATGTGTCCCGTGATTTCATTCCACTCTAGATACAGCCGGCACTCATCAGTCTCACCCAGGTGACATAATCTGTTGATATGATATCTCAGATAGTAGTGTCCCGATAGAAAACCCACTATCCTAGAAGAACCAACCGTTTGGCCTGTCACAGCCCTTGGGCTTCTTTTCAATGTACGACCCTAGGAGGGTGTTTCCGTTTGTCCACCCTCGATCTATCATCCTCTGCCCAGTTAATCCCATACAAGGGCTCTGGGCCGAAAAAGTTTGAC
This sequence comes from Wohlfahrtia magnifica, assembly GCA_023159175.1. Taxonomy (NCBI): domain Eukaryota; kingdom Metazoa; phylum Arthropoda; class Insecta; order Diptera; family Sarcophagidae; genus Wohlfahrtia; species Wohlfahrtia magnifica. The sequence continues at coordinate 2,673,733 of JAKWBJ010000203.1, forward strand.
TCGAAATGACCCGGGAATCAGCAAAGCACAACCTTATTAGCTGCGCTAAGTTGTTGAAGTTGCTTAAAATACTATCCACGATTTCAGCGGTCGTGAACCAGTGCCAGTGTGCGACGGGAAAAATGAATGACCAGAGTACAGGCTGTGTACATGTGAGTCATTGATGTACTCTCAGAGGAAGTAACTGGGTGCCTATCAGCTATTAGGTGGAGAGTTAACGCGGTAGGCACCATAGGGCTGTAAAATATCGAAGAGTCGAATTACTTATATACCTAGGTGATAATAAGGTAAAGCTTTCAGTGCTGCCTGATTATTCGAAACTAAGTATAGTTTTTTGCTCACCTGTGTATCTTTTCTGTAGGTTTATCTCAGCGCACACTGAAACTGTATGACACTTGGCTATTTACCCATAGGTGAGATCTTCGTATTTGGTCCAAGGACCCCGCTCCTACACCCGTTTCGTTTCTTGATCGACCCGTGCACCACTTTAGGATTCCGGGGTCCACAGAAGGCACCGGAGCCCAGCTACAAGGGAATATGATCTCGAAACTTCAGTTGAAAACAAGTTCTGGATTCATATGGCTTGTGACTGAATACACCGCCATACAATCCGGAACGCTTCTTAGAACGCTCATTTGACCAAAGTTCCATAGCTCTAGTCCTAAGGCAATTCGCATTCTCAGAAACTCCTTATAGCACACCTCTTTACAAAGGTGTGCATGCCATATATAGCCGCTCTAGTCATAGGCAGACAAGCCTGAGTTCATGTAAAGCTATGCTAATTCAGTTCTAAGTAGGTATCAGTTCTGTTCAGTGATAGATAAACTAAGATGCCTCAAAAAATTACTAGGCAATAATCTCGCTTATTACTGAATGGCTATACTGCCAAGAACTTCGTACAGACTAGTTTCAAATCTCATTTACTTCTTTAATTTAATATCAAACGATCTTAGAGAACTCTGATTAGCCGTAAGTTGGATATCTTTGCAGCTATACTTGACAACCTTTTTCTTAATATTATTGTCATTTTATATATAGAAATTATTTAGAGGTATACTACCTACCTTACCTACTATGTTTGGTATTTGTCAATAAAGAATTTAGCATTTATCTAAGAACTGAAATCGGATTATAATTAAAAACGGATCAGAATTGAACAAAAAATAGCTTTGTTTCAAAAGTTTTAATAAAAAATATTTTCTACAAATATCTTCAATTTCATGTAAAATTTTTTTAAAAACCTAAATATATGCTTTAAAATAATTTTTCAGTATTAGCCTAAAAGTATGTTCTTATATATATTTTATATATTTTTGTTATAATATAAGCATGTTCCTTAACATGTAACCTAATCTGCTTTAATATCTCTATTCCAAAACCGAAAAAAGCGCAAAAAAGCAGAGATTTTTTTCTTGTTTTATTTCTTTCCTTTTTTTAGAGAATAATTGTGTTAAAAATAGATTTTTTCGCTATTTTTGTTTTATGCTTGTATGCATGTATGTATGTGCCAGTAAAGATTGCAGTAGATTTTGCCACTAGCTGTGAGCTGCTATTGCTGCTGGTTATTGTATAGCGTGTTCAAATGCTATTTATCATTTGTAGCCAACAGCTCATAAAAATACCTGCAACTAACTTTGCTTCATAGTGCCGTCAGGTTGAGAACAACAGAAATAAAAAAGGAAAGAAATGAAAAATTTTCAATGTTTTTCCGTTTATTTCAGTTTATTTTTCATTTTTTCTTTCTTGCTTACCTACCAGTACAGAAGGATAATCATTAGATAACATACCGAAAATATCTATGAGAAAACAAAACAAAACAAAACAAAACGTTGGTGGACTGACTATTTAATAACAAACTCATAAAGAATAACTAAATGAGTGTGTAAGTGTAGTGTGTTTGTCTAGGGAAAGTTTAACTTACGCTTACACTGCTGCTGTTTTTAAAAGAGCGAGAAAGAGAAGGAGAGAGAAGAAGAGAGCGAGAGATTAAAAAAATTGCAACTAAACAACTTAAAGTGAACGCTTCTACAGTACTTTTATAGTTATATATTCAACTGTATTAATAGCCTCTTTGTTAATAAGCGATACAAGAACAGTGGGACAGAAGAAGTATCTTTAGTTATCAGAGAATTTATTTCAATTCGATATTTAGTCAGTCGTTCAAATAGCCTTTGAAATTTATAAAAGCAGGACCTATATAACGGTGTGCTTAATGCGATGTTATTAATCAGCGGGTTGAGAAGACAATCCGACCATCCAGAATATGCTTTAGTCCCGGGTCTAACACATAGATGGCGCTAGTTTTATTGCCTTCACCTCTTTTTCAGTTAGCGATAAATTTCGAAAGACAGCTGTTAAAATTTCATGATACTCTATTAATTTATTTGTGTGTTATTGTGCTAAGAGTGACGCTGCTTTTGTTATTTTCAGAACAATGGATCAAAAAAAATCGTGTTTTAATTCTACTCTGCTTCTTGTAGAAAAAAAATACCGTTCAAGCGGAGTAATGGCTTGAAAAGTGTTATGGGGGCTCAGCTCCATCTGAAACAATAAAACGTAGGTTTGCTGACTTCAGACGTGATCGTAAAGATATCGATGACGCAGTGGACGTCCATATAAGGCGGTAACACAAAAACACAAATTCGTTTTCAATGATCGTAAAGATATTAAAAAAGACGTGTTGGCCTTATATTGCATAAGCATTTGACTATGAGTAAGCTCTGTTCAAAGTGGGTGCCGCGGTTGCTCACTGACAAAAACTAGAACGTGTTAATGATTCTAAAACAGAGGTAAAACTACATGAATTGATTTTTGAATTGCTCCCACATCCACCGTATTCGCCAGATTTGGCTCTCAGCAACTAACGGCTGTTCGCAGACCTCAACAAAATTGCTCGCCGGTAAGAAATTTCGTACGAATAAAGAGGTTATAGCTGAAATTGCGGCCCATTTTGAGACAAAAGAGTAATCGTTCCACAAAAATGGTATTGAAATATAAAACTACGCTGGAATGATTGCATTATCTCTTGACAGAGATTACATTGATGAGTAATACTAATTTTGAGCAAAAAAAGTGTATTCTTTGCTAGGCCCAGGCCTTTTCAGCCCATGTGTTATACATAGTGCTAACGATTTCTCCTTGCAAATACAATTTATTCACTCGTTGGGGAAATAAGGATAAAAATTGGACGTAAGGAAAAGAAGGTGCTAATCACAAATGGTGGAAAACAAACTTTACCGATGACGCCGGACATCAAATTGGAGTCCGGCAACACGGACGAAGACCTGGCGATTAATAGAGGAAAGAAGCAAACAGAAAACTGTTATAAGCACAGCGGGAACAAGAGCCACGAAAGCATATTTACATTCACAATACTCTGCCACAACCATAATAAGACAAGAGATTGTGGGTGGAAGGATTTGCAGAGATTGCCGATGAAATACACAGGACTAAAACATGTGTAGAATTGAAAGTTTAATATCTGGAAGCAGTCGATCTAATGCTTATCTACTGAAGTAGCAGTTGGGTGGAATAACTACTTCTGTGGACCGCTAATTGGCAGTATGACCAGTTGTCAAATACGATACATTGTCGACACCGGAATCCATAACGGTAATGTGGTGTCGCTGTGATGCTCACCAGATTAGATTGTTAATCAACACATGCGGCCCTGATGTACTGATGATCGCCTTGGCTATAAGAGCATCAAATAATTGCGAATAATCAGATGTGGATACTATCAATCCCGACCCTTTTCTAAGTGCAATTCTGGACTTTCCATGCACTGCCTTTGGAACTTGGTCTAGTAGTGATAATAAACTGTCAAAAAAAGAGAACCTTACGGATGTAGAAATTGGATGGAAACCACCATCTGAACTTAGACTTCTTGTATTAACCATGTTGACAGTTTGCGCAAAATAGTAGAATAAGTTTTTGAAACTCTTTACCACTAGACTATCTAGCAGCCTGATGTGCTGATGATCGCCTTAGCTATAAGAGCATCAAATAATTGCGAATAATCAGATGTGGATACTATCAATCCCGACCCTTTTCTAAGTGCAATTCTGGACTTTCCACGCACTGCCTTTGGAACTTGGTCTAGTAGTGATAATAAACTGTCAAAAAAAGAGAACCTTACGGATGTAGAAATTGGATGGAAACCACCATCTGAACTTAGACTTCTTGTATTGACCATGTTGACAGTTTGCGCAAAATAGTAGAATAAGTTTTTGAAACTCTTTACCACTAGACTATCTAGCAGCCTGATGTGCTGATGATCGCCTTGGCTATAAGAGCATCAAATAATTGCGAATAATCAGATGTGGATACTATCAATCCCGACCCTTTTCTAAGTGCAATTCTGGACTTTCCACGCACTGCTTTTGGAACTTGGTCTAGTAGTGATAATAAACTGTCAAAAAAGAGAACCTTACGGATGTAGAAATTGGATGGAAACCACCATCTGAACTTAGACTTCTTGTATTAACCATGTTGACAGTTTGCGCAAAATAGTAGAATAAGTTTTTGAAACTCTTTACCACTAGACTATCTTGCAGCCGCCACGATGTAAAGGAGTTTCACAAAAAATTATCGATCTGTAAAGTGATTCGCGAATGCTTCTTGGTAAGTTGGTTTAATGTTAATACAGGAATCCGACAGGGATTCAATATAGTATTCGATGTACTAATGCGACAAGTAACATGTATCAAAAAGGGTATAATTTGAGGCCTGAATGGCCGCCTCAAAGTTTTTGAGTATGCTGCGTGTTTCTGCTCACGCACGATTTTAAGGATATATCAGACAAACTTCAGCACGTGATATCGGCTTACAAATTAATATTCAGAAAACAAATTAAATAAATTTTTCAAGTTAAACACGACCTCGAAGCTTACTTTGGTAACACAAAGCTCGATGATATACAATTTGTTTGGGTAGCGTCATCTTCTCTACTGGTGGCCATATCCTTTACTCTTTGGATGCAACCCAGGCTGTAGGAGCTCTATAAATTAGAACAAAAATTTTGCCTTTTCTTCCCTAATATGCGGTCTGTGTTTCCATAAGGGTGTGAGTTTTTATCTACTATTGCTATTGAAAGCTATCGAAAATTTTCTTTCAAAATGTAAGCTTGAACTGATGGTGAGCGTGCAGGGCGTCGCCAATTCGTATTGAAATAGCCAGTCGAAAATGGAGCAGGATTAGTAACGTTTTGTAAAGAGCGAACGATGATATGTCTGGGCCGGTAATTGTAGTAAAAGTGGTTTACCGGTCAATACTTTGAGAAGGCAAACTGATAAAGAATTGATCTGTGTTGAAAAGACATGAGATGAAGTATGCCAAACTGGTACCATAGAAGCCAATACTAGTGATTTCACTCTGCATTCACAAATTTTCCTAATTAATGTTTATATTTGTCAATACTTTGTTTAATAGTGTGTTCTTAGTTTAAACTTATTATCTTTTCAAAAGAAGTTGTTACCTGAAGAATAGATCACTAAGATTATTGTCAACACTTTACTTCCAAGACGAGAGTCACTTCATTAGCCACAAATAGTGAACTAAGTTGTTAGTTTTCTTTTCTATATATAAAGATTTTAGTTGAGTATTTTAACTCCTTTTTACGTCGCAAACACGTTTTTTGTACTTTAAAGAATAAATTATAGCTTTTTGTAGACAGTTTTTGATAAGTAAAAAAGAGACAATATTGTGTACAATTGTTATTCCTGAATTTAGCGTAAGCAATAAATGATTTTCTTATGTACTCATGCATTAATTGCTCTAAAAATGAGCTTTAGGGGTTAAAAATTTAACCAAAATTTTTAATTAAAATTTTCTTAAAAAATTGAATTATTTTTAAGCATGTAACTGTTAAACATCGTTTTTTTAAGTCTTTGAGTATGAGTGGGTTCTTGTATTGTTAAATAAATGAAACGAGCCTTTAGACTTAGGCAAGTGCTAAACTACGTTGTTATTAAAAGAACAAAATTCTTTTTTATCAAAAATTTCCTAACTTTCCCCACTGTAGCATATTATTTTCATTGTGCATTTTTTCGCTTGCTGTTAAAAAATAGAATTTCAAATTGTTCATTAAAAACGCTTTCGGTTTCTATTTTTTTCCTGTTTCGTAAAACTATTGTTTCTGTTGTTTTCATACTTTCATTTATTCATTGCTTTCGTGCAGACCATTGTTGTTGTTGTTGTTGTTGTTGTTGCTGTATTTTCTAAATTTTTTTCTTCTACTTGTTTTTCCTATGTAAGCGTTACACTGTGCGCGTGTTTGTGTATTTTACTGTTTCATAGTTTTTGTTTGCATTAAAACGTATAGCTTTTCCGATCTTTTAGTTTTTCCTTTTTTCACTATTTTTTTTAAAGATTTTTCCTTTTTTCCGTTGTTGTTGTTGTTTTGCTGTTGTTGTATTCTTTTAAATTTATCATGAAACAGTTATTGTTCATTGCCTTGTCTTGTCTTCAGGTGTTTGAGTATATGGCCTGTTTAATAATGCTTTTGTTGGCGCAATTAAAGCTTAATAACGGATGTTTTATAGCCCATATACTCGTACAATGAATGAGAGGAGAATGAGAGAGAGAGAGAGAGAGAGAGAGAGTATAGGTGTGTGTTTGGAAATGTGAAAATATTGTTTAATTACTTAAGAAAAGTTTAAAAATAGATTTTGTTGTAAACTTGTTACCCACAATTATAAGGATTAGAATACGTTTTGTTTGCTTGCTAACAAAAGACTCGAAGTCTTTTTTAGGCATAATAGCAGTCAATTGTTCAAATAAACTTGGGGCAAACTCAAATGAAGATTAATTGCCTTTGAAAGCAAAATAAGCAAAAAGACAGACGAATTTTTTTTTGGCCATAATTTTAACTGCTTTTATTTTCTTAAAAAATAAAGCCTATGTTAAGGCTGTAAGCCAAGTAATATGTTTATGTGGGAAAAAAGCCATGTTTTCGTTCACAATAAAGAGTGAAAGTTGTTTGAGTGGATTAAAAGTTGCTTGTTCGTTTGTCCGTTTGCTTCTCTAAATGGGTATAAAATATCACGAGTTAATTGATTTTTAAATTGCGCTATCGTATTTGGTGTTCCCACATAGCACAATTAACGTTACGGAATTAGCATTCGACAGCTGAATATGCTAAGATACATTTTATTCATAAAAACTTTAATTTGTGAATTTGGAATATGGAATTAATAAAAGTTTAGCGTTTAAAGGCATGTAAAATTTAAAAAAAAATCATATTCCATATACAATAAAGGGTTCGCCAAATAATTTTTTTTTTTTTTTTTTTTGAAAATGTCAACATTTTCTACTGAATATTTTCTCAATTTTTTTTTTATTTGAAAGTATAATCCTTCCGGTTAATAATGGAAAATAATTTCATTCAAATGGCTGCCTCGACTGTTCATGCAGTAGCCTACTCGATCGGTCCAATTTTTAAGCACATTATCGATTGTGTGCAGCTGTATTTCACCAATGGCTTCACGAATATTGTCCTTTAAAGCGTCAATTGTCTCTGGCTCTTTGACGGCACCACACAAATAATAGTCCAACGGTGTCAAACCGTAGCTCCGAGGTGGCCAAACGACATCAGCTCTGCGGCTGATAATGCGATCTTCTCGGCTGTGTGGCACGTAGCGCCGTCATGTTGAAACCAAATGTTGCTAATATCCTCCTCTTCAATTTTTGTGAACAAAAATTCGATCAACATGGCCCGATAACGATCGCTATTGACTGTAACAGCCACTCCTTTCTCATTTTCGAAGAAAAATGGCCCAATTATGCCTCTGGACCAAAATCCGCACTAAACAGTAACTCGTCTTGGGTGTATCGGTTTTTTAATGTATGCGTGCGGGTTTTCTGTGCCCCAAATGCGACAATTTTGCTTGTTTACATACTCGCCAAGATCAAAATGAGCTTTATCTGAAAAGATGATTTTTTTTGGTAAAATCGGTATCTTCTGTAAGTCGATTGCAGGCCCAGACTCCCAGCGTTGTTCAAGCGTATACACAACCATATTCGTTCAGCGGAAGGATAAAACTAATTATCTGTCAAATCAGCATGAGCTAGGTGTTACCATTCGCGAATTAAGCACTAGTTGAAAAAAAAAAACGTTGGATGGCGGACCCTTTATTTCATATAGAATTGTACAGCATGCGAAATCCGTATTTATACAATCTTAAAAAATGCATTTAATTGATTTTTTATATTTTTCTACAGAACACTACGGTTGAAGTGCCAGTGTTTTTTAGGCAATAAAACCTCCTTATTTAAAATAATATAAAAAATGTTATTTATAAATAATCATTTTATTAAAAAAAATAATGATTTCAAAAATCCTGTGTGATGATTTGTACGAATATAGATTTTTTTTGTATATAGTTGTCACTCCTCGCTGAACATTTTTCACACAGAGCTGCTACTCTTCATTCTAAATGTTTTACATATGGTTGAGTTTTGAATTTCATTCAATTACTTGTACAATTAAGTATCAATTGGTGCAATTGAGCTTAATTAAGGTCTTAATTGCTTAAAATCCCTTAATTAAAAAAGCTTATGTGTGAGCATCATATAAGAATAGTTTACAATTCGATAAAATTCGTACAATTTTCACTGTTTTATCTATGCACAGCCGGTTGCAGTTTCAATTATGTACCTGAAAAAGTAGTTAGAAGTCAATAAATTCTTGGTTAGTCCAACTTAGAGAGACTTGAATGACTTCAACAACTGAAGGGGAATTTCTTTGCCTAACACCATGTATAAAATATTAATAAAAATAATGATACAGGGAGGAATTCAATGCAAAATAGGAGTTGTGTAGATCCGGTCAACAGTCTGAACAATTCCTAGAATGGCGTACTCTCCTTTCTGTAATATTCATAAATTTTTTTTGATACCTTCAGACTATCTCTGAACAGCACGAGTATGATGAACTGTCGTTTCTTTACAACAAGAAAATCAGTCAACCATTTCATATAAAACCAGAGTAAGCGCAAAGATGCGATCTGTAATCTCAACATGGCACCATTGCGCTGTATGACGTCATAAGCAGAGTCTGTTAAGAGAAGAGGCATTGTATGAAGTTTTCTACGACAACTCGAGAACTTGAATTATGTGGATGAAATTTGTCTAGAATACGCAGATAACTTCTGCTATCTGGGACATAAAGTGCCAGAGATTGGCGGCTCAAAATCAGACTAAAACAACAGTGTTAATAAAGCGAGAGCTGCAATGGAATGAATACAATCAGTAGGTTAGGTTAATTGATGGACTATCCTGAAGGATAAAGCCACACTTAGGGCAGAAGTTGAGCCTATTGTGATACCACAAGCGTAAAAGTTAATCTGGGCACCAAATAGTTTCCACTTTGACTCCAAAATAAATCTCAGAATGGCGGTAGTCTTTATCTTAGAGAATTTAGTCAAAGATGATAAGATGAAAAATGTTAGGTCTGCCGTTTAGTAGACAGGGCTAGGCACTGACACATGAACCTCTTTAGACCACAGTTCCTACAGAAGTCATGCGAGGAAACATCAAGTCTATTTGTATGCCTTCCAATACGGCAAAAGCCCGTGGAAACCGCATTAGTGCGATATATTACAATGCAATTTAAGAAGAGAAAAAAGCTAGTCCTCTTTTTGTGCAGGTTGGTGAATCAGGGACTAACGTTGCGTAATGCTGCTAACAAGAGTGAGCCTTCTTATACATAGACCGACAGATATTCAGCTTAACCCAGGCAATCAGTACCAGCTATAGTCAACCCGTTAGCATTGCAATTTCCGACGATATCTCTGTGTTCTGGAAGCTATATAAGAGTTAGGACGTAAAGGTGACGCCTATAAGGGTTTGATTTCAGCCTGGCTGTCTGAGCAATCAGAAGATTTTCAACAAGCAGTGTACAGCCATGCTCAGAATGGCCATGTCGTCCGTCAGGACATTTGTCTACAATAACAGCTCAAGTTTAAAGTCAACCTCTTTGTACAGCAGCAAAACCTGGCTTATGTTGAACACCATGCACACTCTAAAGCTACGGCTGTTCACTTACAAGTGCCTCAGAGTCATATATAGAATATTCTGGCCTAAGAACATCAGCAACATAGATTTAGGGAAGTTGACTGACAAGGAACCTATCATTATGATGCTCCGACCAAGCACTTTTGCAGGACACTGCTAAATACGGAATCTATTGTGCCCCTTCCGGTCTATAGTTTGCTTAGCAGATCTGCTGCATTCTTAAGAAACACTAGTTGATAGATATGTCTTCTCTATGTTCACTTAATAATTTTCATTTAAACCTATCAAGAATTCCATATTCACATAATATGTGTTTTGCTGCCTCTGATGTCTGTGAGCACAGGCTACAAATATTCACATCTGTGATCGCCGTCTCCTTCAGATGCGCTTTTAATCCACGGTGGCCCATTAGAAACATCGTTAGAAGTTTCAAACTCAGCCTGCCTTACTTGACAACCTCAGAGCGATGCCCAATTTGCAGACGGGTAGCCGCCCTAGAGTAACGAAGTCTTCTTTGAGTAATCCAGTGTTCCAAGCACCTGGCAATTTTCCAATCCTTGATTAGGTTAAGGATGGCAGTAAGTGATTCTGTACAGTAAGCTTCCGGACCAATATAGGGTGCTACGAAACATCTTCTAGCCAATGTATCCGCTGTCTTATTACCATCTATCCCACAGTATCGATGTACCTAAAACAACTGGACTTTATTTCTAAGTGAAAGCCTTTGCAATGTATCGTATCATATTCGGACCAGTCTAGATGTCATACGTTTCATGCCAAGTGCCTTAAAAAAGGCTGGCTGTCAGAATATATTAATGGTCTTGCCATTGCCTAGGTTGATGTCTGCACATATAACAATGGACATGATCTCAGCCTGAAGACACTCAGCGGTCTCCCCAGTAGGATTGACAAGTTTCGGATAGAGTAACCCAACTATCATACTATGCCATGGCATTAGAATGCTATCATCAAAAAGCATACCTAGAGACGTACGATACTTCACGGCCAAGGATTGTGAAACCTTACTTGAAACGACACGAAAACAACTGTTGCAAAACAAGTAATATGGATATGCATTGTGGAATTCATATGCTTCCAAGAGGGATAATGAAAATGGTAAAAATTTTAAAAAGAAAACGGCTGAAATAACGATTTTTCTGTATTGTACTATTTTGACTCCATGAGTCTCTACTGAAATAACAATTTCTCACCCTAACATACTGAAAAACATGAAATAAGAACTAAATAAACTCTTCGTTTCCATTCACCATCGCAACCAATTAAAAACGTAGACTACAGTATTCGATCCTTAATTCGAAAAACCATTTCTAAGATGCAAATGCTCATTTTTGATGGGACTATATTACTGAAAATATCTTATAAAATTAAAAGGCTAAATCACATAGCAAAAATGTTTAATAACGCCTTAAAATATGCTTTATTGTTTTGCAAAATTCGTTTATTCAAAATCTCAAGGATAATTATTAAGGCACATTTACATTTTTTAGCTTTTTAGCTTTATTATTTCCAAAAAAAAACATTGAATATGCCTAAATATATACATTATATATATTTAATAATTCAGAGCACCTTAAAATAGACTCTAATAATTATTTTAAAGGAAGATAATCCTTGTAACATGCTTTCGTGATGGAAAACAAACATAATATGATTATCATATTAAAGCTGCAACAAGTAAGCCTTTGCCTGTTATGTCAGCCAAAAAGTAGACAACAAAAATTTGTTTAGGCAAGAACGTATTGTTCTCATCATGGCTGTTGCTTAAATGTTGTAAAAACAAATGTGTTTTTAAATGCTAAATAAGAAACTTCTTATAATGTATAAACATTTTATGTTTCAGAATTTTATAAAAAAATTAAATAACTGCAGCCATAAAATATGCCAATATAATACTAAATAAGAAAATTAAAGTCAAAGATTAAGATGAAAGCTTATATAAAAAGAAGAAAGCAATTAAAGATTACAAGTTAAGTTGGCAATTTTAAAACATAATTTGGTAAGTATATGAACTTAAGCCTAAAAATAGACGTAAGCCTAAAAATATACTTTAATTTATTTCAAGTTTTATAAAAATAATCACAAAAGGTGTAAATGCATATAATTTGTGTTAAAAAATTAAGCCAAATTTTTATTGAAATATTTTCGTAATCAATTACTTTGAGAGGCTTTTAAAGTATAAGTATTAAAAATTTTACTTTGATCTTAAAAATGGTTTAATTTTTAACTTCATATGTGTCAGTAAAATCGGTAGAGTGACAATTTTCCTCTTAGAGATTTGCGAGTTTATTATTTAATATTGTTGGTATAATTTTAGGCGACCTTACCTTAAATTAAGAAGTACAATTAAAGGGATGCAATTTTAAATTTACCTGAAATTAGATTAAAAAAACGGTTTAGTTTTAATCGATAGCTTTTAAAGTAGGAAATATTTATAAAATTAAATTCTACAATAAGACTTTGTCTGCTAAAAGAATGGATACTGAAATAATAGGAGCGTATTAAAATTTTTGGGATATCAGAAGTAGAAAAAGCTTTAGCAATTATGACAATGCATTCAAATTCGCTTGAAAACTGCCTTCAAATATTAAAAATACCCAATAAAATTGGTGGGTGCATCTGTTGAAGTTACATTTTGTAAAATTAATTTTATTCTTACTCAACAGAGAGCGCTATATATTATACAACATGGATTCGATCGGATTGTGGAGGGGGGCGGGGGAATATAGGGAAGGAGGTTAGGGATTAAAACTTTCACAAATATAGGATGAATGTCGTTCATACCAATAGCTATTGAGATATTTTGAGAAGCAACTTGGCTAACGCTGCGGAAGCTGAAAAAATATTCTCTTGCAATATGACAAAGTTCAGCGTAAGCATTTTTCGTTGGTGATGGTATGCTTCATATTGAACGGAAATCTCCCTAAGAATAGCTAGGAGTGGATCTACATTAATGTTGCAACGAGACCTCCACACTACCTTACAATAGCTTTCTTCTGTCTGAGGTGCATATCTCGAGAAATATATATTCAACTTCACTGCCAATCCCAGTTTTTAATCTCTTCTTACAAGAAATATTATTACGCACATATTTATATTGCTACACCACCTACTCTTCATACTAAAGACTTGGTTTTAAAGCCTTACAAAGTGAAGTTTAAGTTATGTGAGGTTAATTGGATTGACCGCAGTTAGCGAGAGCACTTGGACGTCCTATGGTCCATTGTGATACCTTAAGAAACTCAAAAACCTATGTAGGAACATGAAATAATAAAAGCAATGTCCCACCAAACCGAAATGTGCAAATCAGGCGGTCCACACAATAGCCAACAGGTACCACTAACAATATTGACTAGATTTATTAGTCTATCAGATATATCCCTAAGACATTTCAGATCGTGGAAAGTGATGCTAGAAATACATTGGTCTAAGCTTCCGCAGAGCAGAGAAGTCACATATTAGATGTTGTACCGATTATTCGCCCTGACAGCTTCTGCAGTAGCCATAGCATGTTGTGTTACTATATTCATCAGTTGTCTAATCGTCTCTCTTACAAAAGTCAGAAATGTCTTCGACTTCGTAAATTTCCAGAAAAATACGTTTGCATATCTCCCTGAGCAAGAGCCAGGGTCGTCTTAATACTATTTAAAATGCGAATGCGTTCCATATGTGTAAGAGAGCAAAACTTAGAATTCTTAACTCCAAAGCTTGTTGATGGAGGTGAGATATAGAATACAACAGTACGGAACGTAAATAAGTGCACTAACTGAAGTTTTAATAGGATAATGGAAATATTCCAGCCAAATGCGAAAGACCTTTTTGAAACCGGCTTTGCCATACTTTACTCAAGCCAGATGATGATCTGACTTCCCGTTAAACGGATTCCGTTAGGCAGTAGAATAAGAGAAAGAGCCACTCACACATGAGGAAGACAGCTTAAGAACAAGGTGTTGAAGACGGAGATGATCTGAAATGAAGTTAAGCAAATCGCATAACATTATACATTTGTACTTGGCCTAATAGTGCGCTCCTTATATGTATTAGCCGATTTTTTTTTGTAAAGTTTGGGTCATAATTCCCAGCAGAAATTTTCTCCGAAAGGCGTGCCGCATCCGCCCACAATATTTTTTGTTTGCAAAGTTTTGGTCGTAACTTCCGCCAGGAATATTCTGTGTAGTAAAAAATTGTATTGTGAAAATTTTTAGGTGGATTGCTTCAGCGGAAAGGGCATCGCCCCCTCCCACAAGCTGTCGAAATATGTTAAAATCATGTAAAACAAAATTTTAACAGCTTGTGGGCGCATGCAACACGACTTTACTGATTCTATCTGCCTAAAATTTTCCACAACGCATTTTTGGGTACAGAAAATATATCTGGGGCAGATAAAGTGCAAATACACATTTTGAAAAATATATCGCCCCCTAGGTCCTAAGCTCCACATTGTAAAAAGATCAATGCGCAGTAATCTTTAGCTGAGCTTATTGGTTTTTAGCAGGGTATTGCTCATTTAGAGTGTTGATGCAAACAAGTAAAGTATTTGGCAACTACAAATTGTTAGTTATTCCTTAACTATTCTGCAATAATACTTTATTATTGTCTACTTTTAGGCTATATAGCATTTTAATTTAATTTTGTTTAATAATTTTAAATAAATATTTTATTACTGAATCTGCTTAGAAAATAATTTTAGTCTATTTTAAGGCTGCTTGAACAAGAATTTTCACTTAAAACCATTTTCTACTCCGCTTTGAATTTTATTTATTATTATTTTCTTTACTTGGTTTTGAGACATGCCTGTCAAGTATACTTTTATGCAATATTTTCATATTAAAGATGTTGTTTTGTTTTCCAAGCCGTTTTTTTTTTCTATGAAATTTTTTATGCCAAGACATGATCTTGCATATAATGTGTGGTTTGGTGGGTTTATTAGTAGACCAGCTTGGGTATTGTGTTAAGATAAAAAATAATAGAAATGGAAACCTCTGCGCTTGTACACTACAAACGTACACAGATATAAATTAGAGAGAAACTCTATATTAAAATGAAGAAAAAAGATAAAAAATAAAATTCAAATAAAGTGCATAATAATGTTATAAAAAAACAATACATAGAGATACAAAAAATAAAGCAAAATAAAATCCTTTTTATGTGTTTTAAATAATAAAAAAAAAAGAAAAATGGTGGCTGCATAACATAAAAAATTTATAATAATTTTAGTGCATAGCCGGGGTAGAGGTGTATGAGTTGGTTTTATGCATACGTCATTACACACAGAAATTGCTAATAAATTCATATTTTATATGGATGTACTACGTCCCATACATACATACTTATGCATATAAAGCCTTAATAAAATACATGCGTATAAGTTTTGATATTGTAGGTATAATATATTTAGTATTTCTTATATGTGTCTCTAAGCTTGGTCTCTTTTTTTGTTTTTGTAAATTAACAACGAACTA
This sequence comes from Wohlfahrtia magnifica, assembly GCA_023159175.1. Taxonomy (NCBI): domain Eukaryota; kingdom Metazoa; phylum Arthropoda; class Insecta; order Diptera; family Sarcophagidae; genus Wohlfahrtia; species Wohlfahrtia magnifica. The sequence continues at coordinate 2,689,227 of JAKWBJ010000203.1, forward strand.
ATGCAATTACATTTTTGTGGTTGATGTGTGACATGTGTTCCAAATAAAATTAAATTTCTTTTTATATTTCTATGCATTTTCATATGCAAAAACTATTTAAAATTACAATAAAACGTACAAGAATGGTTTTAAAAGTCTGCTACAGTTGCAAGAAAAATTGTTCTAAAATATAAATTTAATTTTTCTCTAAATTTCTAAAAGTAGGCTAATTAAAGTTATAAAAGCTTTAAAGAAGAGTTTAGCATGATTAAATGTCACATTAATTATGAAACCGCAAATGAAATTTCTAAAATTAAATATTAACAAAAGAAATTTTTTCTACAACTCCTACAAGTATGCAACATTTTCTTTACTTTGCAAAAGCTAGAACAAATATGGTTCTGAAAAAGTATTATTAGTTATTTCACAACAGACGATGTAACCTTTGCACATGGTTAATGGTTTTTATAAAGAAGATGACATTTAAAAGGGTTCCTATCTCTGATGTATGAGAATTTAATTTTTAAACAAAGCTTTTTATTTTCGGAAATATCGAATTTTGTGCCAACAAAACATTATTTCAGGAAAGTTTTGTTTTTCATTTTGAAAAAAGATTAGCTGAAGCTTAGTTTAAACATGTTCCATCGATTTGAATGTGCGAGAGATTGTTTGTGCTGTTGAGAAGTAGTGATTTTGGCACGGAAGACAAAAATTGCCGAAGTCAAACAAAAAGTTCGAGAATATTGAGTTGGAGACATTACTTCATTACTAAAAAAAGGTTGGTGTTAAGCTTAAGAACTTTGGAAGCCACTCAACTGTTAATTTCAAAACCTTTACGAGCTAGTTTGGCGATGACCACTTCGTCAGGATGTCGCTTTCCTCTTGCAGACTTCTGATTCTACGACACTCTGAGGATGAACCTACCTGCTCTCTATCGGAGCAAATGTGGCCCTTATATGATCGAGCTCAATCAGTCTTTTGTAGGAATATACATAGACATGGGCAACATAGGCTACGCATTCAGGTAGCTATTATCACTGTGAACTAGGTGGTAATCTGCCTTTCAATGACCACTGTAGGAGTTTTCAGGATGAGGTACAGTGGTTCGGAAGTCTAAAGAAAATTTTCTTTCCAAATTCGGGAATACAGACACCACTCTTGAACCCTTCCAAGAGCTTCTATCCATCCGTACCACTTCAACAGACCCGGGCATAATGCTCATACAGAACTCTCAGTCCAGCAAGGGTTTGGGTGTACAATAATCCACCACGTTAGAGACGTGTCCAAAAGCTGCTGCAAAACAAAAAGATCGTAAGTGAAACCCAGCAGAATTAGCACTAAAAACGAATATCCGTGACACCAAGTTTACTCTCTGTATTTGGTATGATCAGAAGGGTCTCATCCATATTGGGCTATTAAAATCGAGACAGAGGATCATAGAAGGCCTGTATAAAATACAATTGATTCGTTTGAGGATAGCATTAGCCGGAAAAGATTTGGAAAATTGCGACAACATATGGTCGCAAACTTTTTAGAAAATAGTGGTTAGAAAATTCGCTTCACCCAATTTATGGTACAAAATTGTAAGTAAGATTAGAAAAAATGGTCAATACTTCCTATAAATTTCTATTGTGTCAATGGTTCATGGTAAATGGCCAAAATTTGCTGAAATCCCCACATTATTAAGTTATTTACTTAAAAACATTTTTTAACCCTTAAATGTATGCTGTACAAAATTTTAGTAAAAGTTTTAGAAAATTTCGAGAAAGTTTCAGACATTATTGCCGTACTTCTGTCACCGAATTTAGGAATATGGTCGATAAATTTAGAAAAGATCTAAATCTGTCAAATTCTCAAAACTCTTAACAATTAGTTTTATCCAAAGCGACCACATTTGTTTTATCTAGAAATTTGATATATTTTAAGCTTTAATATACACCTGGAAGTATACATTTGCGATAAGCATAAGTAATTTTAAGTTATGTATAGTTTGACAAATATAATTACAATTTTGTGGTTATGTTTCTTACTACATGCAAATGTATGGCTTTTTATTTAAAATTTCATAAATTATTGAAATATAATCAATTACCTAAAAGTATGCAAAAAATTAATTCAATTTAATGTTTATTAAAATTTTAATTTTAAATAAATTAATTAAAAACTTTCCTAAAATCTATTGAACAAATAAAGACAAAAACCTATAAAATTGTTTTCATAGTTAAAAAGGGCTTTAAGAAAACAAAGTTAGAGCCCAAAAGTAGGCAAAAAAGTATTTATATTATTTATGCCCCGTAAACTTATTCAAAAAATTCTTATGAAAACAAGAAAGAACCACAATTTACTGCCTTCGAAATGTGTTCAATTGCTTTTCGAATTTGGTGCTAAGTCTAAAAATAGATTTTATTTTCTGTCCAAGGCATATACATATATTACATTTTTCTTTTATTACATTAAATTATATTTAATTTTAAAGAATTAATAAATTTTGCAAAGTAAACTGTTTTACATATATTTTGCTGATTTAATTTAATGACGTTGATACCGTGGGTCTAAAATTAAAACCGCTAATACCTACTCAAGGTTATGGGAATCCTACTTTTGGCTTCCTTAAGTGGTCTGTATGTATAAATTTAAGCAAATATACATACCAAACAACTTTCTTAGTTTCAAGTTAAGATATATAAGCACTTATGAAAGATGAGGCTGTAAAGAATATTTAAGCGCCCTATGTTTTGCTTTCAAAAATTTATACTGTATATATTCATAATTATATTCAATATCCAGTTATTTTAACATAAAAAAGTTGCATTGCTAAAAGCTTTTCTTAAAATATTTTTAAAATTAATAAAAAAAATTAAATATTTAAAGATTAACTTCAATATTCAAAAAATTATTTTCGATTTATAAAGAGTTAATAAAACAAATTGGCATATAAATTATGTTTAATAAAAAAATTTTAAGAATGTTTTTAACAAAAGTTTCAATTATCCCTAAAAGTATACTATATTTTGTTATACATTTTTTTAATCAAAAATAAATTAAAAATTGAAAATATAAATATTTTTTTAGTATTTCTTTTTAATTATAACTTATAAGTATGCAATACTTTTTTAAAAAATTTAAATTTTATATATGAGTATATCATTTTTTTATTTTCAGGTAAATCTTTTTCTTTCACGTTTTTAAGGCAGGTAAGCAAAAATCATAAAGACGTATTAGAAGATTTGATCCTTAAAATTATTTATACAAAATTAATTTGAATAAAAAATGGCCTGTTTACATATGTACATATAGGCTTATAATACTGTTACGAAAATGAAAAGGCCTAAAAATATACGCCAACATTTATACATTTGGAGTTGTAAACATTTTATCTAAGCAGTCTATTTGTTTGTGTAAAGCTTACAATCACCCTATCAATGCTGAGTTTATTTGACCAGTGCTACCAACTTAATTTTGGATATTAACATTTTACATTTGAATTAACGTAGCTGAGTAGAGGGCTGTGGTATATACTAGAACATTCGAAACATGTTGATTTTCTGTAAAAGGCGGCTCGTTACGGTTAGTAAGTCAATCGCAATTTAGCAGTCAAAGAGTAAAGTTGTATCAAGGCGTTGGTAACAGTGTTGAGTAATTTGTGTATTAAGTTGAAGTCAAATAATATACTGTATAAAGTTAATTGTTGAAATACAAAAACTGTATGAAGTAAAATAAATTCATATCATTTATTTCATTTAACGCAATTTAAAAGAACTCAAAAAAGCCTTTTTACATGTCTTCGTCTATTGCTTTATATGTTAAAAAGTAGTTTAGATTGTCAGATATGCTACTCGACAATCCTAGAATAAAAGTACGTGTGTTGACTGACATTTAATTCTAAAGAGATCATTTTATTACACTAAAATAGTGCATAAAGACTGTAGGCATCTAAAGTGAGCGAGTACATCACTATTTGCATGATTGAAGAAATTTGCAAAAGCATACAGCCCAGATTTAACTCTTTATAATTATTTCGTGCTTCCGAATTCAAAAAAAATTTAAAAGTGGTAAGAGATCTGCGTCCAGTGCAGTCATTTTTTTTTCGCGGGCCAAATAAAATGTTTGTGATTTGGCATAGTCATAATCGAACACAACATTTGAGCAATTTTAGTCGTTTCAGGTCAAATTGTGGCAGATAAGTAGGTCAGCTTAGGTTATGGCTCATTATACTATCCCTTTACAGGACAGACCAATTAAAGAAACCGAAAGACCGGACATAATAGAGATCAAAAAAAATATTGTCACTAAATTTCAGTACCCTCACGGAGCCAACCGGTGAGCCAACCGGTACCCTTAAAAACAGTGACACATCCCTAAGACAGTCCACATCGTGGAAGTGACATGAACTCAAATGCCTTAGCCAAGCTCTCTTTATCTGACAGCTTCTACTGAAGCCATGACGTGCCCGGTAATTACGCCCAAAAGAAGCTCGATCGACCCACTTAAAACCTAGAAACAGAAATCTAAAACATTCTGGATGTTCTACAAGTGGTGATATGGGTCCACCATCTTGCTCAGTGCCCATCTGTCTATCAGTGGTCTCGAAAACGCTTCTAGTATGCACGTCCCCTGCACGAGAGCTAGAGAGGACCACCTGGTAGCGCACTCATCAGCAATTTCATACCTTTGGATACCCGCATGACTTGAAATCCATATCTGTTTGATATAATTCCGTTCCAGCCGGGTCAATGAGTGTACTAACAGTTGATAGCATTAACTGCGGCGAGAATGTCTACAGTCTAATAGGCCTCGAAGCCTTAAGATTTAATTCCTGGATACGCCTAGCGGCCCTGTCTATAACGTAAACTTCCGTCTTAAAAACTGTGTAATGATTGAGATCCTGAAGTCGCGATTGTCAAAGTAGAAACCCGACCCGGTACCCGTTTGCGTTTTTGAGTCATCGACATAGTTCGCGATTGTGCCTCCTCGGAGGACAGATGCAGCAGCCCATTTATCCATAGAAGGTATCCTACTGCCGTAAGCATTACCGAATTTCAAAGTAGGTAGCTCCTAATTCGACCGACTCGTCAAGATCGGTCCGCCCACTTTCTGTAGCGTATCCAATGCGAACGTGCTTCAGTCCACACAACTCTCTAAGTCTAAGTGCAGTCTTTGCAGTGACACATTTGACAAATATATGTAAGAGTACCAGGTACTTAGCCTTCTCTGAGAATTTCAGAGTAATGTGGCAGTTCATGATGAATAATTAACTTCTTATGCCATTAAACACTCAGTATAATCTTGTTTGCTGCCAATTTCGCTTAAAAGTTCTTTGTAGAGGATCACCGGCCCTTGAACGTAATTTTTTTATGATTAAAAAATGTTATTTGGTTTATTGCCTCCATTACCTTTAAATGGCTTACTTCACACAGTTACAAAATTTCATCAACCTTTTTAGTTACAGATAGACTAGAGTTAGCCAGTTACATTTCTGACATCGAAATTTCTCAGATTATTCTTACCACACTACTCAAACCAATATACCAAGAGGCATAAAAAATATGATCCTAAACAGCTTAATTTATTAACAAATATTTTTTATTGCGTTACCTAGTGCAGAATTTGAATAATTTTCGTATTCTTATACGACTGCTGTGCGTGTGTTTTTAAGGCGCTTACAACTGTCTTTTGTGGTTGTTTTGTATTCGATATCAAAAAACGATGCCTACCTTAAGGCTCATGAAAAAGGAAAACTTGTCACAAACATTACTTACAACATTTAAACCGATATAACATCCACCCACTAAAGTATGCAACATAAATTAAAGCGCTAACAATCTGTAAATATGATTTCATTTTAAAAATGCCAAACACGTAAATTGTCGAAAAAATAAAATGAGAAGAGAACAAAGAAAAGTAGAACGTGTGTGCCACCTTGCTGAACACTTACATATGTACATGCTGGTTAAAACTTGCTATACCAAACAATTTTGAAATTCTTCAAATGTATGCCCCTAAAACTGTGCTTCAAAAAAAAAAAAAATTCTTCAACCGTAGAATTTCGTGTATTAAATCAAATGCCTGTGAGGAATACTGTGAATACAACTAAAATACGTGTTCGTTCTACTGCTAATGCTGCTGTTCTGGTTATGTATTTAGTTGGCCTACAAATTTTCTAAGCTTAAATAAACTCAGCGTTGGTGTTTGTGTTGGTTAAAACTACATACGGCAGCATTTAAAAACCAATAGATATAAACTGATATGGAGGTGTACTTATATCCATTCTTCCAATCTTTTTAGTGGTTTTGTTAGTAATTTTTGGTTTTGGTAAAGTTTACAGTTGATTTTTTTCTTAATTTTTCCCCTTCATAGAGCTGATGATGTGGCATTTAATACTCTATAACAGTAAGTAAATATAAAAAAAAACTTTTTTAGATGCTAAGCAGTGAGGTTACACTTAGAAACCAGCATAAATATACATATTTTTGAATGGAAATGAAATGTCATTGTATTTAAAAATTAAATTCAAGCTGTTTTCTGCTTGCGATACGGTTATTAAAAAAAAGATTTTTGTGTATTCCCCTAAGCCAAAGTTAATGTCTTATGTACACAGCCTTGAAGTAGGCAATGATTTTTGGTAACAAATTATAAAACATATTTTCAAGAATAATTTTTCTTTTTAAAACTAAGTATGACATGGTATTTAGGTGCCTAAAAACCACTCTTTTCAAAGTATAATGCCTAAAAATAGGCAAAAATTGCTTTTAGTATGAAAGATCAAAATTTTAAAAATATAATTTTGTAATTTACTTACAATTAAGCAAATTGATTTGAGCCAAACACGATTTAATTAAAAAAAGAATTTTTTGTCTTATGTTATCGGGTTTTTCAAAAAGAACTTTGCTCTTCAAAACGCACATATTGGAAAAACAGTTTTTATATTTTACTTGTTGATATACCCCTAGAGATGGCTGTAAATTCAAACTGACTCGAAAAGTAATTTTAAAAAATTTTGTGAATTTCGTAGTATTTTCAGCAAAAATTTGTTCTTTTGAATGTGCGCTATCAAGAATTCAGTAGATAAAATATAATCATGAAGCTTGATACGTAATGTGCCAATACGCATTTTCTAACGTTCGCTTAAATGAAAACATCGAAACTTTGAGTTTCACAGTTAAAATAGATCCAAATTTGTTAATTCTTCGACGTTCTCAATAATCGTGGTTCTATACTAAGATGCAACTTACCTGATATGTAAGGTCCAATTTGTTTTTGTAAAGTCTTGTACGTACCTCTTCCCAGAATTATACTCTGTAGCAAAAAAATACATTCTAGAAAATTAAGGCAGATTGAGTCACAGGTAGTCGTCCCACATACGCCCTAATTGATCTTAAGAACAATGATTGTTATATAAAGTCAAAAACATCACTATCTCTTCGTTTATCGTTTACTATTTAAATAGCCAGTAGTAAATTGGCCAAGTTTTTATAAACAAAAAATTCATTTTTAAAATTTTTAATGCAAACTTTAAGGCTAAACGACAATTTTTTTAATTAAAAAATAATCCCTTTCATCATCGGTGCTTATTAAGTTTTATACGTACTATGTATTCGATAACACTATTCCATAATGGAGTTTAAAATATAACCAACTGTTGCAATATATGCTTTTAGACTTTTCAAACATACTTTAAGGGGTTTTATATTAGAAGTTTTTTTTGGCAATACAATCGTTGCTTTTGTTTTAAAATGTTTTGCAATATTCCAATATTAAAACTTATTTTTCAAAATGGTGCTCTCCTATGCAATTGTGTTTGAATTTTGTTTCTTTTCTCTTTTTCTTTTGTTAAATGTCATACGATAATGAAATGTCAACACAATTTTTCTAAACAATCAAAATATAAACGCGCATGCATATGTGTGCTTAGTTTATGCGAAATGTCAGCCTCAACGTATGCTTTATACAATATGTGTGATAGCAAGTTAGTGAGTTATGAGCAATCGAAAGCGACTGCATGATACTCTTGATAGAAGATTTAAAGTGTGTAAATATAGATTAGATTTAACCATTTGAGATTGCCCGGAAATCTACATATGTGTATGTATACTATAAGTGGCAGATAAACTCCTTTTATTCCCGATCTTATCCGATTTTTTTCCCAGTCTGAAAACATGACTTTTGACTTCCACTGCTGATATATTTATTTAGATGTACGATGATAAATATTATTTTGTGGTGGGTGCCACGCCCAAACTTCCTCTGAAGTTAGTTTTTTGTTTTAATGCGCAACTTGATAATAGAATAGCAAGTGGAAAGAAGACTCTATCTTTAAAAGCTCCCAGGATATACCGTAATAATTACGTGCTTGGTAGAAATAGGCTATAAACCAAAAATTTTTCCGGGCAGCTTTTGGGCTAATCACAACTAAAATAAACGGTTTAAAAATAAAATACAAATTAACAATAGAAGGGGCTTACCCGTGTTCTTGTGCAGAAGTTCAGTGCGATTGAAAATAAGCCACCATTAGCCGCTTTGCGTGTTTTCTTTTTCAATGCCTATCTTTGGGCTTATCTAAACAAGTTTATATTTTTATTATCTTATCTTATAGGTCATACATCACCGATCATAACTTGCTGTAGCCCAATAGTTTAACCAAAAAATTAAAAAATAAATTCAGCTGACAAAACTCAATACACACAGATTGAGGTTGCGAATAAAGTCAGTACTAATATTTAATGAGAAAAGCAAAAAAAAGCTAAGAGCTACCACTGCATTATTCAGAAACATCATTCACTGGTCCGAAATAGCTCTGCATTCAAAATACGTTGTCAAATGTCTTGGCATAAGTTGTGTCGAACCTACACCAATCATCCTCAACATACGCCAAAATATACAATGTACGGTACATAAACTCAGTAGCAATAACCCTCAGAATCTATCGGGAGAAAGCAAATTAGACGTCCTTGCCTGTTTATACCCAAGTAACTCCTCTCACTTGCGTATACCACAAAGACACCGAAAAATGTGTCAGTCGCAATAAAAACCCGGCGAACTACTCTGTTCGCTAAACAGCCAGCTGAATGGTCTTTGTGACCAGGAATCAAACAACATAATTATATTATTAACGCTCAGTTCATTGAGAGGTGTCATGCAGCCCATCAGACCCCTGATTATCTGACGTCACATAATTATTTATCAACTTAAAAAAAGTTCTAAAGGCTTGTGATGGTACTTCTAAGGTATGGATATTAAGTTTTCGGTTAAATTACTACAACCTTTACCCAGAAAAGAAGACGTCTTTCAGCGAGATGGTGATCCAAGCCACACAGCTAGAATTGTCAAGGAATGACTGTTTCAACAAAAATTTTAGGTAAATTATTGACATTCGTTAAGCCATGATTCCAATGGAGATTTTTTGGACAATTGTAACAAAACGTCTAGAAAAATGTAATTGGTTTTCGAAGAACACGTTGAAGTTGTGGCAATGAATATAATACGAACGGAATGACATTTCTCTTACGGTTTTGGGTAATATTGTCAAGTACGTCTAAATTCTTTAAAAACGTTACAATAAATAAGGACGTCTAAGGAAAGTGTTAAACATATAAGTTCTTCTCTCTTTAAGTGCAAAGTGCAAAACAAAATGTGAAAAGTTTTGCTTTATTTGATTGCGTAGTTACATTTTTACAGGAACTTATTATTTCAATTTCAAAGCATGCACTTAGTTTTGATCCCCACTGTATATTCACACATATATATCGCTTTTTTATTCTCTTGCTCGGTAGCAGGTTTGCTGTTAACCACTAAATAAACAGAGACTGGTGATAAGCAGCGAAGAACTTTTTTACGTTTTGCAATTTCATCTTTTAAATGCTTTAAAATTGAAGACATTTAAGCTTTCCACTTGCATATAACATTCAAATCTTTAAATAAAATCGACTTTCCAATAGTTCTTGTCTTCTGGCCTTCACGTAGTAGAGTCTAAATCTTAGTGATCATAAGTAGAAGCCTAATCAAACCCTAAAACTTCTTGTTTTTTTCTGATTTTAAATGCAATTACTTTTTACATTATCTTCACTTAGATAATGCCAAGCCTAATTAGCCAAAAGAGTGACGCTTTAGCTGGGCATGGCTTATTGCCTACTGATAACGAGTAGCGGGTAGTTATTACACACTACCACCTCTCACTTGGTGAGAGGGGTGGATTCCGGGATGATTGACATCGAGTAGACAAAGGCCGGCCTTGGTAAAGAAAGGGCATAGGCTGATTGGAAACCATGCTCACAGAATAGGGTTATTGTACAATGACCACCGTCGTAATTGCGGCGAAGTAGGGGAGAAAAGATGGTTGAATACTTTCCATGTGGATGCCCAGCCTACATAAGCCGTCGCAGTAAGGTCTTTGGCGAGTGGTTCTTGCACAATATATACGCAATATCCTTTAATAAACCGGCTGATCTCTTTAGATATCTTAACCTAACAACTTGCAGTATTAAATCGGTGGTTGTTATGGTTCTCCACTGTCGTACGGCAGCGCTAAGAAATGGAGAATAGAGTTTCAGATCCCAACAGAGGTAATCCCCTTTTCTTAACGAAGTTAAATCATCTCGAGACTGTGTGTAAAACATGTTAAAACATCCAGTCCAGGAGATAGCACCACTAAGCGTTTTCAAATCGGACATTTTGCTTTCTTCATCATAAGCTTTAGCTTTATTTTAGCATTCGACTGTAGTCGGGCATACTTCCGTTGGGAATTAAATCTGGGACAAAAAAAAAATAATCAAGTTTGGTGTGTTCAACCAAATTATGTCTACAGGAATGAAAGGCTTATCGACTACAATGAAACCGTTAAAAATACTGTGTGTAAGGACCGCGCCTACTTAAGAATTGCATCGTATAATACTACATGTACCCAACTATTAGTCTGTGATATGTGTGTTTTTTCATCTTTCCTTTGTGTAACAGACCATCTTCCTTTTCAAATTCCCATGGTTTTTGATTAAGTATCTGCCTTTGTAATACCGTTGACATCTATAAAGCCATACTATAAGCTTTACAAGCATTAAAAGGCCCTTTAAATGCATTTAGGATAACCGAGTAAAATAGATTAATACGAATTGGACGTGTGCACTACAAACATCACTTCAAACTTGATATACCTATCCAATCGCCTACACTGGTCTAGGATATTTAAAAACTACAAGTTCTTACTCACTCATATGCAGTAGCGTTTAAATTAGAAAATAAAAACTGTGAGTAGAGAATTCAAGAGAGAGAAAGAGAAAGGCAGAGTGGAACAGACTTACTCGTGTCAATTTAAAGTTCATTTCTGTTTAAAAACGAAAACATTAAACTGTTGCACTTTTGCCTTTTTTATTTATTTCTTGTTGTTTTGCGCCTGTATATATGCACACATAATAAATAAAATTCTATAGATATGTCAACAGCAACAGTAAAAATAATAAGGATTAAAAAGGAGCGCAACAAATAAACTTTTGTTGTTTTCATGTGTCACAATGCATTGAAATGTCAAGTGGCGGGAAAACTTTGATAAATAACTGAATTAAAGTCAAATGAGTTAAAGAAAAATAAGTGAAAAATAAAGTGAAAACTACTCGCAGACACGGGACAATTGCACACTACAACTACAATGTAAAGTCTTAATGATGGCAATAACAATCACCATATATTATTACATATGTATGTACTACGTTCACTTTAAACATTTTGCACTTCATTAATTTCACTGGCTACTATACTACATCTACGAAAGGGTTTTTCAACAAAAACTGCTTTTCTTCAAGGCAAAGATTTTTTATGAAAATCATTTGAATTTATATTGGATTTGAAAGAGTACAAGTTGTTGGTAATTATTGGGTGTATGATTTAAAACTGTAGTAGTTTTGGCAGCCTCGATAAAGCATATATTCCAGGGGCGAATTGTAACGTTCTTCTCACAGCTATAACTGCACAGCGTTGACCTACCATATTCAAGACAGGCCTCATGTCTGCAACTAGATAATGTCCAGAAATCATACCTACCACGGCCAAAATTCTCCGTCTTGGCAGGTTTACTAGTTGACCAGTTCTCCTCCAATCAGTAACCAATCACAGCACCCTCGCCTGTTTACAGGAAGAAGTCTGTGTCCGTTTTCTAGATAACATGTCGCCAACCTAGCATTTAAGGGATAGCATTTAGACGAGTAGAAATCAGCATACTAATACTTTTTTGCCAGAGAATCTGAGCCGTACGACCACATTGATACGCTATACCTATAGAGGAAGGCCAGAAGACATACCACAGCCGAAAATTTCCGTCTAGGCATACTAGTTGACTAATTCTTCTCTATTCAACAACCGGCCTCAGCACTTTCGCCTGCTTACAGAAAGTCTGTCTCTATCTTGCTGCCTAGCACTTTTGCCAGAAAAATCTGTGCCGTCGTGTCCCTTCTAGCTAGCTCATATGCCACTCAGTTCTCCGAAAAATCGCTGTTTCTTAGTACCCATATGAGGCTGACGTCAAAATAAACCGCCGTCACCATTAGTGGTGAGTGATATTTTCACACCGTTCGGTTATTAAAAAAGATATATTCCAGAGATTTGATTGTCATCTGGCTAACCGTATAAATGCATACTCTTCTAACCGTGGTTAACTTGTGGAACGCCCTCTTCACCCGAGCCAGTACGCGTATTGCAGTATTGAAAAGATATTCTCTACGATTTCTTAGATATTCAGGGATATATAAGAATAAGGACGCAGGATGATCAAAGAACCATCTTCGGTCCTAGATGTTATGTAGGAGATTCAGGGTTGCATTTCTGGACCGAGATTGTTAATCTAATGGGCCTTTAGCTCAGAGCGAGAGTGATTTAAACTGGTACACTGATGGCTCTAGAATGAAATATGGTGCTGGTGTCCATTAAACCAACCGAGTCTTGTCGATCCCACTGGGACAGACAGACAGTGGGATTAAAGGTAAGACCTTTTCTATATTCTTTGCTAGCCAAGCTGCCTTAAATGCACCTATTTCATTGGCCAGAAGGGTTTTATGACACCCTATATCGGTTCGGTTGCTGTGCAGCACCACTTACTACCATCCTCAATCTAGTTAAGGTTTGGGAAATTGACAGATGCTTGCAACACTGGAATGCTCAGAGAAAACTTCGTCATTTAAGGCGACGATAGTTCCACTATTTGATCATCGCTCTGATATTCTCAAGTACAGCAGCCTGGACATGAAACTCCAAACGAAGTTTTTTACGAGTCACTGGGGATTAAGGTCACATCCTATTCAGATGGCAGTCACAGATGTGGATGTTTGTAGATTGTGCTCACAGGCATCAGACACAGCCGAACACATATTGTGTGAATGTGGGGTTCATGATAGGCTTAGGTGGAAGTGTTTAAGATTTCATTGGGTGACGAATCTACCATTATGATCTCAGATTTGTTGATGTTAATTAGGAAAGCTTCAGATTTTCTGTACAAACTATAGACCGAAAGGGGTGCAGTGTCCGCAATAGTGCCTGGTCAGGAATAATAATAATAATAATTGGGGTTATGGTTCTGCTAACCTAATAGTGATTTTCTCAATGGCCGTAACTATCGCCTAAACAACGCTGCAATGAATAGGCAGTTTTTACCATTTAAGAACCATCAGAGCTGAACTATAAATTCGTTATGTCTTCTTTTAGCGACAGTGAATATAAGGTCTTATAATACTATGTTCCAGGGAGTACATCGTCTTGTCTTAAAATAGCGACACCTACCGCATAGTAGAGTATCTAAGATCCGTTTGTTTTACGCTTAAAGTGGGCCATTAAGTAGACTTGTTAAATTAATAAAAGAGGACCGCCTAAATTTATACACACGAAATGAATTGTAAAATTTACGAAAGTGACAGAGAAAAAGGATCACTATTCTGTTTTTTTTTTTTTTAATTAAAGTTTTTATTAAAAAACTCTATACTATTGGTCATTATATTTATTTTTCTCCTTTTTACGGTTTTTACTTGAAAACCTTCACGGTAGCTGAGTAATAAAGGGTATTCTTCCGTACTCTCATGCCTAGGATGGCCAAAGTAAACCAAATAAATGACTAGTTTGCTTTGCTATTGTGTTGAGACATACATAGACGAGTACATAAGAATTTAAGAAAAAATTAAAACTGATTTAATTGTTCTTTTCTATTGAGAAATTAAAAAAAAAATTCTTAAGTTGGAGAGCAGATAACCGTTAGTACTTGTACCGTATGTGGTACTGGTAGATACTGGTCGAGCTCATGTTTATAACACGCTTATAACATCACATCTACCCAATGAAGGACTTTTAAAAACGTACAAAACATGTCCTTCTACTTGTCTGTATGACAAGTGTTGGCATATTTATACACCGCACATTATCGCCATAGAGCGTTGAAAGTTTGATAATTGTATGACTTTTATTACCAATAACTTTCAATGCATGACTGTGTTTGTGCCTTTATTGGTGTTTACTGCTTTAAAGATTACTAACCAAGTTTGAGGAGCAAAATTGCGTTTATTCTCGTTAATTCTAATGAATTCTCGTTAATTTTAATTATAATGAAAGAAAAAAGGATTAACTATAAGAGTTATTTCGACCCCGGGAAATTATCGTACTTTAAAATTATTACCAAATTGACTTTTTGATGCAAATATATTTCAAAGTCACAGACTCACCACATAATCAAACATTATATCGATATCGCTATACTTATACTTAATTAATTTTATCTATCGTATGTGATATTGTCATTTTTCTTCTGAACAAAATTATCGCATGTGATATACAAAAATTTGGTGCAAATAAAATATCGTACGTATAAAGCCTAGTACTCTGTTTAAATTTGGGAAAAATGTTGTACAACATTTCTCCTTTTTCGTACGAAAAAATTGACATGCAAACAATGTAGTCATTTAGCAATTTTTCAAAATTTCAGTTTTTCAACTTTTCGTCTTTATGCCATAAAACATGCTACATGGTTTTACATTTGTAAACAAAAAACATATGTTTTCTCCAACAACATAAAAAATAATGTTCATTAGGGACATACATATGTTTACAAAAATAAAAAGTAATAAATATTTTTAGAAAAACATTTTTTATTTATTTATTGATATAAATTCCATAAAAGAAACTAAAAAGGTTTTAAATTGTTTTGTAAGCAATTTTGATTTCTTTAAGATGATCTTACACCCAGTGCGGTACAATTTTTTCATCAGTAAGAAAAATTTTTCTGTGGTTAAAAAGCACTTATATCACGATACGATTCACATTTTCTGACCACGCATGGTGAATGCTGACACAATTTAGATTTCGTTGCAGACTAACGATATAGGGGTTAGCTTATATTAGCCAGAGTTGGCAACCCTCTGGGTAATACACCTGGGTTTTATTGGGTATTATATTTACAAAAACCCGGGTGGGTTTTTTGCTTAAAGGTTTTCGTATTTTATTTACAACAAAAATAGGTGTAATTTACGTATTGGGACTAGAAATTTATTTGTTCCGTTGTAGACCTCAAAACGATAATGGAATAACAAAGTCACTGCTTACATTCTTTATTCACTTCTGAGCCAATTTTCAAATCCGGAATCAGAAAAATATCTTGTCTTTTAAGGGGCTCCAACTTTGAAGCCGATTTTGTATTTCTTCAAAGGAAATGATTGGGTGACATGTCATAAGATAAATTCACATCTCCTCACATGCCCTAGTTAGTTTCCGAAAATGTAGGCCATAAATCGAAATGCCTTTAAACGAGATGAATATGTGCTGCATTTGCTTCCCTTAAACTTTACAAACAAAAAACAAAAAACAGAGAATCCACGGTAATTGCGCTTAAAGCGAATGTGTTCCTAAATACAAATAGGTCGTTATAGTGAAATGCTATGTAAAGGAAATTTGTATAAAGAGGTGTGAGTATATTGTCTCAGTCGCAACAGCCAACGGAGCAATGTTCGGAAAGTACGGCGGATGATCGTTTCTAAAAATTGTCTTGAAACTTTTTCGACATGAGGTCGCGTGTTATCATGCAAAAGAATAACTTAATTATGTCCGTATTTATATTCCTTCCGTTTTTCTCATAACGCACAATTCAAACGAAGTAATTTCAGTATGCTTCGATCACCAAGTTTTAGCAGCACATAGTACACAATGACGCCTTGATCCGACCAAGAGTGCAAAATTGCATTATAAATACTAAAATAACGTGATTGTGCAAACAAACAAAAAATATTGTCGGCTTGAACAAAATTTGTAAGCCGATGGGTTTTTGTTAACCCTGTTATTAGCCATATAATAAAAGACTGTACGTTTTCTATGTTGTAACAGTATTTATGTCCCTACTGCTGCTTAAAATTTCGTTCGAAATAAGTGAGTCTCATGTTATTTCGTAGTTGCAAAAATGTTGCAGTGAAACAATAATGTTGACATAAACATTTTACATGTTTTTCGCAAAAAGAACAGAGTACTGCTTTCTCAACATTATTTCACAATTATTTCGTACGAAAAAGTTTTATATGTAATTTGACAGTATTTCGCACGAAATTTTGAAGACAATACCAGGCTTAAAAGTGTAATGTTCTCTTTTGAGTACGTTGAGTGACTAAGCAGAAAGCAAGAAATAATCAAACTTTTTATGTGCTAGTTTTGGTATGTAAAGGCTCTTGAATATCCTGTGCGGAAAGCATATTACACTGTTTTACTATACCGTAAATAGGCATATTATCTTCTTCATTATTTGCGTATTCATTTTTTAAATGTCAGGAAGCAATATAATTATATTTTTACATTCGTCTCAATATTTCTGCCATCTCTGCTTCTGATTCCCTACATTTCAAATTGCAATGCAAGTGAGAATGTTATCAAGTCATGTAGTTTCCTTTCTTGGACTATATTGTCTCCTTTAAATATTTTTTGGAAAAATAGTCTGTAGCTTATAGTTCGAGTTTCTTTTAATGTGCCGTAGGTATGACATGTTTCTTCTTTTTATTGTTGATAGAAGTTTCCTTTCTTGGTTTATTCCCTCCAGAGCTGTTCAATTAGGTTTGAAGTGACCAAGGCTTAATATTTCTTCAAAGATATTGAAATTATTGAAACTTAGACATATAGAGAGATACTGTGAAATGTTTGTGATAATCGGTTCAGCCGTTTAGAGATCTATAAAATACAAGCAGACATACAAACACATATTCATATTTTTATATTAAGATTCACTTATCGTTAAGAGGCATTAACGTACTACGACCTATTGTACTGCCCACAACCAGAATACGGTCTCCCTATAATATCCCTCTTTGTTTAACGGCTATGTGCTTCTTATGGGAGTTCAAAAGAATAGATATATGTAATATCTCACCTGACTTCGATGCCATGATGAACTTCAGGCTATCAATTGGTTCCAGTAGAAGTAGCTACCTTTTCTCTAATCGATAGCCGCCTAGATGCTTTCTTCTCCCTGCATGTGCTCTAGTGGTTCAGTTTCCTTCTCACAGAATCTGCATATTGTATTTTAAAATTAATACCTATTGTATTCAAATGTTCATTGAGCTTGCAATGCCCAATCAAAAGACCGGTTAATATTCTCGTGTGTTTTTGAGATAACCTGATACAAGACTGAAATATATTCCTATTTAACAGTGCGAAAAGAGCGAAGTTAAAATACCTAAGATAGGCGCTAGCGAATAGAACAATGATCTGTTTGGAATTTTCGAAACACCTTCAAAATCTCGAGTTACGGTAAAAAACCGGACCTTTCAAACCTCAACACACTTATAAGCTAACAACTTAGATGAATATTAACCGATTTAAAGTTTCTTTTCGGATTTGGAAAGAAGAGAAACAGGCCTCTTATATCATATGAACGACTTTTAAGTAAACTTGCAGAATTTGTGTGTATTTCTTAATCAAACACGTTTTTCATACATTTTTTTCTATATTTTTCAAGCTTGGATGCGTTTTTGCGCACCAATTTATACAAGAATCGTACTATTTATTAATTTCTTAAGAAACTACGTTTAGATATGAATAAAATAAGTCTTAAGTTTTAGAAATCGGTTGATAATTGACGGATCTATTAAGCTTTTTAGTAATGCAGCACTTTCCCTTACTCCCTCGGTCTTCGAACTTTCCGTGAACCACATAAAGTTTCGTTTCCTATAGAAATATGTAGCCTCCAAGCCGCTCAAATGACTCTTATTATTCAAGGTGTGCCGAACCAGGAGGTCCTCGGTTCATTACCAGGCCAGACTATCATCTTAAAAAAGAAAAAGTTTTTCGACAGCGATATCACCACATAACATTAGCTAATAACTGGTTATGAGTATTACTTGTATTTGCCGTTCGGAGCCGGCGTTAAACTGTAGGTACCTTTCATTGAGTTTAAAAATAGAATTGGATGCAGCTCATTGACTGAGAGAAGTCCCCATGTTCCTTCATGGAATGTTATGGGGTTTAATAATAATAACTAAAGGTAATAGACAGTCAAGAAATGTGTTGTCAAATTCTTGTTCGCGTATTAGTAATAGCAATTCATTCACTTGTTCATAAACGCATCCGTGTAACCACTTCAGAGATATATATTGAGGTGTTTGACTACGATTTAAACGACATAACATCACAACACCCATATAAATATTTTCTGAGAGCCAAACTGCGTAAACCTTAATGTCATCAAACACGACGGCGAAAAGTGAATAAGAGATAATTTGAAAATTTTGGAAACGCAGCTTGTAGTACCACAGAACAAATAAAAATATAGGGGTTTTCAAGAGTACGCAGTTAGAGGAAGCTTTAGGTGAGCGTTTTGACTCAGAAGATCATGTTTCCTTAAGGTTAATTTTGAAGTACAAAGATTCGCATCCTGTACCCGTACTTAATTACTATGACCAAAATCCATGACTGGGTTCAGATGAAGACCCCTTAGACTTAGTTCTTTAAGACTATTTCCTGTGTCCTAATATAATAAAAAAAAAATGAAAAAAAGCCAATAAGACACCGAATTATTAAACTGCCATAGCATCTCTTGGATACTTAGTTGTTAGAGCCCTTAAAGCTCAATTTTTTTTCGATTAAGTGTAACATAACACATCGCCTTTTATGTTTGTTGCCTTCAAATTCTCTAAGTATGTTTATAAGCATGTGGTGCAAGGCATCAAATAGTCGATCCTTACCCAACCCAAACTTTTTTATTTTATTTGAATTTTTTTGAACTTTTCACATGAATAATTAATTTAAAAGTTGTTGTTCTTTATAACAATCAGTCTTTGTCCTTTTTTTTAAAGAACTTCTTTCTCTAAAGCTTACAGTTCGCTTTCCGGTAACAATATCCGTTTCCGTTAAACAAAATTGAAAACGTAAAATCTATGGTTTGTAGATGTTGAAAGCCATTCTTTTTTAATAAAAAAAATTAAAACAATTTTTAATAAATATTTTTAGGAAAACTTTATAGAAAAAGCACAAAGTTGTTACCATTTGTGTACTTTTAAAGTCAGTACTTTCTATGAATTTTACTTAATGAAAAAACAAAATATTTTCCTTTATTTTATTTACTAAGGACAAAATGAACACTTATTATTTCCTTTGATATATGTACCTATACATATACCCAAATGAAAATACACACTGCATATATTCAGGCACTTAGCTCTTACTTATAAGTGATATTTCTGCGTAATTACCAGATTTCTTTAATATAAATTTACTTGTGCTTTTATTTATATTTTATTTTTTCTCGTTCTCTGACTATTGCTTCCAAACACTATATAAATTAGTATATTTTACACTTAGAGATAATAATCTAACATATACCTAATAATATGATTATAATAATAATTTCACCTAAAAGTATACTATAATGTGCTATTTTATGTACTTTTAACAGAAAGAGTGAAAAGAAAGGGAAAATTATATATAAGCTTGTAGAACATAAATTTTACTTAAATGAAAAGCAACAACAATGACAATTTAAGACAATAGTCTACAACAACAACGAAAACAACATATACAGCTTTAATTCTATGATCTCTCAAAGGCTTTAACTAAATGGAAAACGTGGGTGCCTAAGCCCCACAATTTAGTCAATGGACTTAAAAATAAACTCATACCTAAAGATGTCAGCGCAACACTTTAACAGAATTATACTATAGATAGTGGCTAAAGATGGCTTATATGCATGTATGTACTAATACACTGTTTAACAATTTAAAGTACGTATTTTCTAGAAATTAGAAATAATACTGTCGTCCAAGCGGAGGTCCGTGTTATAGCAGAGGAGGTAAACTGGAGTAGAGCAAACATGGGGGCAACAACCATCAACATATTCATAGGTAGTCGAAAGGCAGTACGGGCAATTATGTCCAATAGGAGAAAGTCTAGGACGGTGCTGGACTGTAAGATGGCTATAAATGATTTCGAGTTGCAGGGAATGGTGAATGTTGTATGAGTGCCAGGTCACCATGGCGACATAGCGAATAAACTGGAAGAGAGCGAATAAAAACAAGATTTGCCGATGGCAGACCTGAAAGACGCTTAAATTCGAGAAGGCGATTTGATCGGAGTTGGAAAGTTGAGCATTAAATGCTCATGTTTCACTTTAGAAAATTAAAAGAATACTTTGGTGGGACTCGAGCTGGGCCAGGACAAAGGGATTATGGCGAATGGGCAAGAGAAACCTCGGTAGCTTTTTGTGCATCCTAAAGGGGTACTTAAGCTTAAGAGCTCACTTATTTACCACATAGGCGTAGATAATAAAACCCTCAAACACTTCTTTGCCAGAAATATTCCGATAATTTCTGTTCTTAAGGGTTTTGAATGGAAGTAACTAAGGGAGTATATCAAAAGTAAGGAGTTCGTAGGGAACTGAAACGGTAGGTTTTCTCTACCATGTGACTTAAACTTTAGCGAAGGCACAACAAGCCAACTTTGGGCTAGGTCTATGTCTCCGGACCAGTTGGGCCATGGTTTTCTTGATGTAAGGAGAAGTAGCGGAAGATAGAGGAGAGAAAAAGGGTGGAGCGTCGAAGGAGAAACCTGTCGAAATGAGACCTTTTAAAATACCAAATGTTAATATGGCGGGCTGCCCTAAACAGCCACTGGCACTAATAAAGTACCTCATATAACTCAGTCCATTGACCGAGAGTTCTTAAAAGTCCCAAAGTACCGAGAACTCACAAACCCGCTGGGGAATTCTTCCATTGTAAAGCATCTCCGTTACGACAATCGTTCCATTATCTCAGTTGTCCCGTAATAATCATCTGCATATTATTCACTTGCGCTCTGGGAAAACCCAAAAGTTACACAGTCCGTTGCTACGGTACCAACATGCAGAAAGTGGGAGATTAAAATTTGTTAATGCACCAATCTCATGATTGAGGCGACATCTAAATTAGTAGCTATCAATCCAGCAAAGCCAGACACTAGTTTATATGTGGTGTGCACATTCGAAAGGCACCTTATCGCGTCTTTGCTCTTAGTTAGTATAAGGAATATCCCTATCAGATATTCAATAGAACGTGTATTGGCAGACAATTTGGCCTGAAAAATGATACATCCGTTAAACGATTCCTAGATCTGAGGCAGCCGAAGCGACTGATGAAAACGCTTTACTTATGATAAGGATCTGAGCTACATGGGCAGAAGGAAAATAGAAAATGAGGAAGCTTATTGGGTTTCTGACAGACCACTACTATTTGAAGTATCACCTCTTCAACTTCCACATAGTATATGACATGAAGTGAAGTCTACGCAGAGAGGAAGAGGAGAAAACGAAGCTTATTCTTTGTGAATGTGTAGACGAAATTTTATAGAGCCTTTTGTTTGACCTACACAGATCTAGGGATATTGTGGTCTTCATATGGAAGGTTGAAAGTATTCTTTTGACGACTGTTCTAGGTGGTGTTTCCGAATCGCGCGAATAGTCATCCGCCCATGTATATTGACTCTATTGAATGGGCTTTCTTCTGAATGCTTACCATTCGCTTGTTACCATAGGTCTTCCTAGGTCGAAGTGCCTTGGCCATTTGAGCCTCTTCTTTGCCTCTAATAATAATAATACATCCGTTTGGCAGCTCATAGGATACACTAATCCCCTACACCCCTATGTGTACTTTTTCCCAACCCTACTTTTAACCTGAGCCGCTCATAACACACAAAGAGACCCATGTGGCATTGAATGTTTGCTGGATAAAAAACCTTAAGTCTCCTACCAAAATTCAAACACAATCCACTGTCTTCAGGATGGCTGCCTAAAAATCTACAACATCGCATGCCAAATGCCTTCATTCTAATCGTCCACTGGAAGCCAACAAAGTATAGCGAAAAATGACGTGACCATTACTATCGTTATGTCTAAGATGCTATAAAATTTTCCTCTATTAGCTATTGACTATTACATAAAAGTCAATGCTCTTGCCATCATTGCGCTGAGGTTATCACTCATTAAGAATTTTGGCATTTTCTTAAGTTTGTAAAAAGCACAATCTCCCTTTACTTAGCATTCACTTTTAATTTGCTACGTGCACACCAACCACGAACCACTCGCAGACTGCCTCCTAATGACCTCAGATTCTTTGAATTAAACCATTTAATTGCTCAAAACTTATATATCTATTTGAAATTTTAATATAAAACAAAATTAAAATCTGTTACACAGTGTTATAAGAGCAAAGCAACAAATGTAGTTGTTTAAACACTCCCTGGCAATAAGTATAGTGCTGGTCCATTGCAAAATATATGCTATTTTAAGCCGTTTTGCAATGTATAACAATAAGTGTGCTGAGAAGTGAATGAGTGTTACATTTCCAACTAAATGAGTGTATAAGTGCGAGGCATAATAATGTTTAAACAGCATATATTTAGGCTTAAGGCAAAAACAAGGCAATCACAAATCGTGCTTAGAATTGTCATACAGACATACAGCATCAGCATTAAATTTTGATATTAATATACTACATATACACTATAGATGTACGTCTATAAGTATATAAAACACTTGAGATTACTATACATAAACTGACATTCTACTTACATACACTTGAAAATATCTTTAATTATAGGAATTTGTTATGCCATTTACTATGCGCATATATGCATTTTATGTATAAGTATTAAATGCGTGCATTTAGGCAATTGCTCGTTTTGCCTTTAAGTTCGTTTTCTATATTTTTGATATGCTTTTCTATTAGAAATTTAATTAATATTCTTGGCAAATGATTGTTTCACGAAAATTTTGTCTCTCTTTAGATTATTGTAATTGTGCTGAACAGGTAAACTAAATATAGCATACTTTTGGGGATTTGAAATAATTTGCCATATGAAACAGGAATTAGTCAGGTTAAAAAGGACATAGATATGTGGTAGGGACATGGGATTAAGATTAAAAAAATTAATTTAGGAATAAAGAAAATTAACATAGTAACAGCCTGAACGTATGCTTAAGATATTTTTTAAATCGGATGGGCCATTAAAAAGTTTAAATTTTAATACGCAATAAAACAAAAAAGTTTTGAGACTTTGCCAAATTTATTTTGTTGTTGTGAAGTACAATTGTTCCGGTAAGAAATGAAATATTATTTCATTTATATGGCTGTCGCGGCTGGCTTCACAGTATACCAATCGATCGGACCAATTTTCAAGAACTTATTCGAGTGTATGTGGCATTGGCATCAAGAATGTTGACCTTTAAATGTTCAATTGCCTCTGGCTTGTCAGCATAACACTTGTCTTTAAAGTTGCCCCACAGAAAATAGTCCAACGTTATCAAATCGCAGCTTCTTGGTGGCCAACTGATATCACCATTTCAGGTAATTAAACGGCCATCAAAAGTTTGACGCAGTAAATCGATTGTGGCATGATATATGTGGCGGGCACAAAAAAATCGGTTATCATGGTGCGATTGGTGTCTCCATAGACCGTAATGATTACGATGTCCTCATTTTCAAAGCAATATGGGCCAATGATGCCTCCGCTTCAAAAGTCGCACCAAACAGTCACTCGTAATGGGTGCATTGAGTTCTATAAAACCACGTTTGGGTTTTCTGAGCCTCAAATATGGCAATTTTGCTTATTAGTGTAAACATCAAGATGAAAATGAGCTTCATCTGAAAAGATGACTTTTTTTTGGCAAAATCGGCATCGTGCAGTTTCTCGTTGGGCCATCTAGCGAAGCGAAAACGAAGCGGAAGGTCATGAACCAATTTAACTTTGAAAGGCGTCACACCGAGAATTTGACGTAAACTGGTGCATTAAATGTTCAATTCTTCTGAACGATGATGAGTTGGTGTTGCTGGATTCTCACGCACACTCTCAGCCACAGCTTCGATTTTTTCTGGAGTACGCTTTGTACGAGCACGCTGTCGTCTAGGCGCATCAACAATAAAACCAGTTTTACAAACTTTAGCAATAAACCTGCGTATACAAGCCACTCTTGATCCTACTGTGCGACCAAATTTTGTACGACATTTTCGTCCAATTTTCGCCCAATTGTCTTTGGTTTGTAAATAAATTAACAATAAATTCCAACGTTGCTCAAGCGTAAGTCGAGTCATTTCGTTCAGTGGAGAAAATAGAATAGAATGACATAAGTATTGCCAGATTCGAAATAACCGCTGGTTCAAATTTAAACCGCTAGATGGCCGTTTAATATTTTCAAAAAATGTGTAGCCAGCAATGGCCAATACCATCAATAAAATGTTTTTACTTTCCCATATAAAATTAGTGTTTTATTTTCACAAAAAAGTATATGTGCCTTAGTTATGGACTTTCATGCTCATTAATTTTTTAGACAAGCCGGAAAGCCTTTTCCCTTGTTGATATTGCTTGGCTTTGTCTTTATTTTAATACCAAAATGTTTTCGAAATTGTCGTTAGACATTTGGAAACAATTTTTTAAGTTGACCATATCTGAATAAAAAAGAATTGTTTTCATTAAACTGAAGTGAATATATTTTTCCCAATCCTTTTAACATTTTGCTTCAAATTATTCATTTTACGATTTTCTTCAGTTAAAAGAAAGGAAAATAGGATAAACAAGCTTTTTAGTTTTATTGTTGCATTTTTTGACCAGCGGACGATTCGCTCAGTACAAAACTATGAAAATACTGGCATTAATTAATAATTAGTTTTATCCTTCACTGAACGAATATAGTTGTGTATACGCTTGAACAACGCTGGGAAATATTGCGACATTAATTTGAAAATCAGAATGTGTGCGAAAATTGCGTACGGATTTTGGAAGAAGAGAAGCACCGTCAGCTCTCTATGTTCGTTATCTTGTGAAAAAAGTGAAAGAAACTGGCATCCTCATTGATACCAAAAAGTGAAAACAAAAACAGTGCGTACACCCGAGATTATTGCAGGTGTGGCAGATAGTGTGCTTGAAGCGCCATCAACATCAATTCACCGTCGTTTTCAACAATTGAACATTTCGGAGACATCATTGAGGCGAAATTTGCATAAAGACTTTGGTATGACGCCATACAAAGTCCAATTGGTTCAGGAGTTGAAGCCAACTGACCACCCAATGCATTTTCGCTTCGCTAAGTGGGCCTTCGATCGACTTACAGAAGATGCAAAATTGTCGCATTTGGGGCACAGAAAACCCGCACGCATACATTGAAAAGCCGATACACCCAAGGCGAGTCACTGTTTGATGCGTTTTTCGGTCCAGAGGCATTATTCGAAAATGAGCAAGGAGTGGCCGTTACAGTCAATGGTGATCGTTATCGGATCATGTTGAACGAATTTTTGTTCACAAAAATTGAAGAGGAGGATATTAGCAATATTTGGTTTCAATAGGACGGCGCTACGTGCCACGTGGCCGAGGCTACACTCGATGTTATGCGCCCTGTTTTTAAAGATCGCATTATCGGCCGCAGAGCTGATGTCGTTTGGCTACCTCGGAGCTGCGATTTGATACCGTTGGGCCATTATTTGTGGGGTACTGTCAAAGATAAATGTTACGCCAACAAGCCAGAGACAATTGACGCTTTAAAGGACAATATTCGTGAAGCCATTGGTGAAATACAGCTGCACACAATTGATAATGTGCTTAAAAATTGGACCGATCGTTTAGGCAACTGCATGGCCAGCCGAGGCAGAAGTTTGAATGAAATTATTTTCTATTATTAAGCGGATGGATTGTACTTTCAAATAAAAAAAAATTTTTTAGAAAATATTCAGTAGTTTTTTTCTTATAGCATTAAAAGAAAAAAAAATTGGCGGACCCTTTGGCACACGATCACAATCCAGCAATCTAATAAAATACATCTCGTGTAACAGTACCCTAAAGGCTTTAAAAATTTATAAACGGTGTCTTTATTTATGCCATATTTTTATTTCAAAATGTACAAAAATAAAAATTTATGTAAAATCGCCACAATATATTTTTATTTTTGCAAAATAAAAATTATCCTAAAGAACGTCAAAATTTTGTATAGAGTAATATAATCTTCGAAACTGTAGTTCAATTAAAATTTTGTTTAGTTTTGTAATATTTTTTTAAATAAAATTTAAAAACAACTTAAAACAGTCTAAAAGTATGCAAATTTTTCCCATAACAATAGCCTAAAAGTATGCAATGTTTTTAACATGGTACTATTTCATTTGTATAAAATGTAAACTTGTTTAATTAAACACTTTTAAAGCCGTTATTTTAATGTTATGAAGAAGTAGCCGAAGAGTATGCTTTATATTTGTAAAAAAATCCTAAATCTAAAGAATTGTTCTACAGAACTTTGTTTTTTTTTAAAGAAGGCATAAAACTGAAAGTGTTTATGAAAATAATTTAAATATTTTTGTTGCAAAGTGTAATGTAAATTTAAAAAAATATAGAACAAAATCAGCCTAAAAATATATTAATATATATTAATATATTTCAGTTAACAGTTTACAATTTCAATTTGTATGCATTAATAAAGCTTTAATAGAACATTTTTCAGCTTCAAAGTATGCTTTACATATTGATCTTTTTTATACTATTTTCAACGTTAAAAAAAAAACATTTTAAAAATGGTTTAGATTTGTAGATTTTAATGTCCTTGATATATATTTTTTCTGTATTTTTTTTTTGTTTTTGTGTCAGAGCACAGATAAGTGGCTATAATTGCTTACACACGTACTTCAGCTACACTTAAATATGTACTAGTTTATACAGAAGATTTAAATAAATGGCCATTATGTGATGGCCATTTTAAAAATGGTACTCACATACAGTGATAACTAATAAATTTGTACTGAATGTTTGTTTTGTGTATTTGTGATGTGTGTGTGTGTTTGTATGCTGCTGAGATTGTGTGTAAAATCTAATTGTTATTATCCTTTACACACGCTCTCCTCTTACATTGATATCATTCAGTTGCTGTGCACTTCTATTGTCTGTCTCTGTGGTGTATAGTAGCAGGCTGAAATATGTTAAAATAACCATAGATTCCGATATGCTAGAGAGAAAGTACATATTAACTGCTACGAAAACGGTCATTTAAGTTGAAATGAAGTTACACAGACATCCTTCTGGCGAGAAACCAGAAATAATGTAAAACTAAGTAGCAATTTAGATGCAATTCGTACAATGTAATAGATTTGTTGATTTGGTTTTGCTATTTTTGTTTTTATATATGCTATTGTGGCTCAAAGCGTTGTGAGAAAAATAATAGCAGAAGTAAAAACATAACAAAAATTCAGTGACTAAATATAATTTATCATTAAAAAAAATTTAAAATAAAGTATATTAATAAATGAAATTCTTTAAAAAAATCTGCCTAAAAGTATACTTAAATTTATAAAAAGTTTTTCACGAGAACTATGTCCCAAAAATCTTCCTAAAAGTATGCTTGAGTTAAAAAAAGTTTTTTCATGAGAACTTTGTTTTACACTAAAACTAACTGGAAAGTACCTCAACTCACGGTATTAATCAAGAGAAATTGCTTAAATAAACTAAACTTTAACTTTGATAACAAACTCTGGCTTAACAGTTAAACAGACGTGAGACAAACGAATATATTAGAAGCGTTAAAAAAAGTCATACGTAGTCGATAGTTATAATGAAGTTAGTACATTCATTGTTAATAAGAATTTGGTTTTGTTTTTTATACTACACCTAGAAGTATGCATTACTTATATCTCAGATCGTTAAGAAGAATGTTAGTGATTTTGTTTTTATTAAAAGCTTTTAAAATTATATCCACTTACATTAGCTGTAGCGTTTGTTTTTTTTTATCCTATTAAATATACTTCAAATTTTCCCATTAACTTATTATCTATGCTCATCAAATAGATGGTATTTTAAGAAAATTTTCCAAAGGATTATTTAATAATATTTTTCTGTTAACTACATTTAGTTTCTTCATTAAGTATGCCACGTAAATTTGTTACGCTTTTTTTGTGCGTTTTTCGTTGCGTAATAATAAATTGCCTTAAAACGTGCACTTTAAAGAAATCAATAGACAAACAATTACATTTTATGGTAAACAATGTAAGTTTATGTTCATGTTGTTTTTCTAAGAGAAAAATAGAAAACTTTTCTTCGATTTTTTTTAAATTTTCCAAAATAAATAGAAAAATACAAACATTTTGGATAATCCTGAAAGTATGCTAAGGAAAAGTAAAACAAAGTTAAACAAAAATATAGCAGAAACCATAGATTACTTTCAAACGTGACAAGCATTAAGGATAATATTTTTAAAATTGAGTGATTGCTTGAAGTTTTTTTTTTTCGAACACAAAACACGCCCTTATTTAGGGGGAGGTAGTTTGGTAGTTATTAGAGGATTTTTTTTATAATTTTAATACATTTCTTTCATTAAATAATATGGAAGTTCCAACGATTTTTAAAAAAATGACTAGACACGCCCACCAAATCCGTCGCTAAGTAATTATATTTTTTAAAACTTTCAATTTTCTTTTCGGCTATTTGCCACCCATATACTCGTACGTACCTGTCATAATTTTCTTTTATATTATTTTATTACTTTCGTATTTATGTATCATTTTCGTATTCTTCACGAAATATTTCAATTGAATTCCCTTACTCCCTTGAAATAGACTGTGACGTTTTTGTTTTTCTTCAAATATTTAAAAAAAATCTCACGATTTCAAACCCTTTACTCTGACCTTTAGTGGTAGATGAAAGTAGATTCGAATGTATCAGATCTCAAAAATAGAAACAAGAACGCACTACAGTTGTCTTACGTATAGAAGAAACATATGTAATTTGATTTCAATGCTAAAGGCGTATGTGTCTAGCATTTTATAAAAATTTTTCTGGAGTTAAAATAGAGTAGAAAATAACATCAAAATAAAATGAAATTATTCTGTAAGGATTTCGCGCCTTTTAAAACAAATAAAAGAGAGATAGAGAATATAACAGGAAAAAAATGCCTCAGAGATACGTAGCAGCATAAAAACGCCCACCTAGAATTTTCTTAACTGTATTAAAAACTAAAGTAAAAATATAAATAAATATGTTTAAAAACGTAAAACGAGGTATGGCTGTATTGAGTTTCTGTTGTTCGAAATTATCTAACTGATTGGTCCTTTCCTATATATTTTTTTAGAGAATTCAATTCAGCAGAAAATTGTAAAAATTTATTTAAAAGTCTTATTATTAAATTTGTTTGCATACCTTAAGGCAAATGAGATAAACTAAATTAAAATTCAAAAAATATTATTCAATGTTATATAAATCCCATGTCAGCATTTTATCTAATCTATTTGGCTTCCTTGCAAACATTTGAGCATAATTTTCATAATTTATATTATAAATATTTAAAGCCTAATTTCGGGTAGAATTGAAATTCGTTTAGGCTTTGTTTTGATTGGTAAATAAATAACGCTGATATTGAAATAAATTAAAAAACTGTTTAATACAGCGTATAATCTATTATTTCATTTGCTTATTTCTTTGTTGGCTTACCTTTAGGCATAAAGAATTCTGACGAAGTTTGTAAAATATGTTAGAACTTCCGTTTCTGTTTTTTTTTCTAAAAATGTTTCTTTATAAACATAATTCTAGGAGCTCATTTTTATCATATAATGTTACAATGAAAATAAAGTATATGTTAAGGGCAATATTATTTTTGTTTAACAGTATATTAGTTGCTGCCTTGTGAATGACATCGAAACAAGAGCACGGTTCGTTGAACTTTATTGTTTAATATGTTTAAACAAGGCCTGCCCTAAAGCATGCTTTAAAATTTATTATGTTTGAAAATTTTGGTAACCTTGTTTGCAGGTTTGCATGCGTTGGGTATAACTATTAATTATTTAATTAATTTTAAAACAAAAATATAAATCATCATAAAAGTGTGTTAAGTTTTTTCACACTTGTAGTTCTTTTGAATTGCGCTCTGATTTTGGAAATATATTTTTGTGTACGATGCCTATTTACTACCATTTAAAGAATGCTACAGTTGATTGAACTTGGTTGCCCAAATTATTTAAAAGCATGCATTAAAGTTTCTAATGTTTAAAATATTTGTTAACTTTGTTTATTAAGAAACAAATTTGGCTTGAAAACAAGAGTATTCAAGCTAAAAGAATTCATATTAAAAGTATGCAACATATTTTGAAATTAATGGTATTTTTAAACAAACTTCGCTTTAGATTTAATTATATTTCACTTAAATGCTATAGATTTTACACGACGATTCTGCAGTGTACAAGACGATAATGAAATATATATTTC
The DNA here is from genome assembly GCA_023159175.1 of Wohlfahrtia magnifica. Classification (NCBI taxonomy): domain Eukaryota; kingdom Metazoa; phylum Arthropoda; class Insecta; order Diptera; family Sarcophagidae; genus Wohlfahrtia; species Wohlfahrtia magnifica. The sequence goes on from JAKWBJ010000203.1 coordinate 2,719,887, forward strand.
TTTAAATTGTCGACCTAAAAATATGTAGCAAAATATATGTGAATGCTAGGACTCTTAAAAATATACTATGTGTTTAATTTTTATAATAATTCGGTCACATGAGAGTTAATTACATCTTAAGAATAGAAGTGAAGAGATTTTCAGAGTGAACATCTATATACGTTTGTATATAAAAATGAATTGTGATTTGTTCGGATGCTTAAAACTTGAAAAGGACTGGACCAGATTGGATACAGTTAACCCTCTATACAACAAGATTAATTCGTATCGTCATATATTCAGACCATGTTATCAGAAAGTCAATGTAATTTTATGTGTAACCGCGTTTTACGATTAACTTGTTATATCAAAACCGCTCTTTATGGAACTATGAAGTAAGTCAATGCAATGTGTACCGTTTTATATTAGAAACGTGATCGTGCTATATGGAAACCAATTCGTAGGGTGTAAAGTTTTGCGGAAGCTGAAATTTCGCAGTACATGTAAATGTAAATACGAAACTAAAGCTCTTCTTAAACGATTATCAGATCGAACAATTTTGTCAGAAAAATTTACAGAAAATGTCTTACAAACTTAAAATTTTTGCTTTTCAACATTGTCTGAGAAAGCATTGTCATATCATTCTCAAATAACCAATTTGTAAAATCTGACGACAACATCATATGTATAATAGAATTGCCCGATTTTCTGAAAAATGTCTTGCAACCATATGAACTGACAATATACATTGTTTTGGCAATTTCCCATTGTCAGGTCATCGTCAGCAAATTGCCAGGTCTGACGATATTGTTAGATCTGAAATCGTCTGTACAGAGCTTAACTAAATTTCAAGTCTTAAATCAACAACGAAATTATAAAATTCTATATTATAAAATTTATACATATTGTTACGAAAATAAGGTTGGGCACCACAGGGCTTATTACATCGCTAAAATAAATAAACAAAAGCTGCAAGAACAACTAAAAGAAAGAAATGGAATCTACCTGAAATATCGAGAGGTTCGAGGGCTTTCGATGTATTGTTTACTCAGCCATATAAAAAGCACATCGAGTGAACAGCACTCAGTTTATGTGTCGTAAACTCAGCGAGTGCAGTTTAAGCAAAGTTAACTCAGCGAATGTGTTATTGGTGTGAGGAGAGTTTATAAGGAGTAAACTCGTGAAGCTAGAAGTGAAGTAAAAAAACCAGTTTAGTTGGAGCTAACTCAGCAAAGAGAGTTAAGTGTGGATAACCTCTGGTTCAAAAGGTTATGATCGAATCTAAGTTATAATTATGATCGGGTTTGAAGATCTTTAGGAAGGAAAATCTGTCGAGTAATTGTTGTTGTTCACAAAGTTGTAAACAGACAGAGTAATTAAGGATAAAAATTATTATTGCCAAATATAGTACCGTGTAATATCAAAACCGAGTTAAATAAGTACCGTGTTATACGAACGATAACTATATTTCCTTCGAAGATTTTTGAAAAAATAAAACTTGAAAAATTCTCAACAGGTGGCCCTGAAGGCGATCATTCTTTAATTTCTGTTCCTGTCAAAGGTATTTGAATAAAATTTGGTACATCGATTTACATTAGGGAGATCGAACGATTTTAAATGTTTTTTTTTTTGGTTTTGTCGAATACGGTTTTTTTAAAATGTCCAATTTCCAATGTCCGGTTTGTTCATTATATTGTTCGGTTATATTAACACGAATAACCAACTAATTTAAATATGCTTAATTATGTGCTACGTAATGAAATAAATATGATATAATTAATTGATAGGTACAGGTAGGTGCGTAAAAGTGCCTGCCACCAAGAAATGACATACGTAGGCCAAAAATAGTCCGTTGTGTTACCACAATGTATCGTCATTTCCCTACACCCGGAAGAACTAGGTACTCATAGTTAATTATGAGGAATAAATAAATAATGAGAAATCATTTCCTCCTTCTCCTCATCACTGCATCTTCTGCAGAAATCGTTGAACTGTTATACAATGCCCAGTAATGACACCGACAACTACACTGAGTGTGATTCTTTGAAAACTGAGCAGATCTTCTGTGCGCTTGAGATTCAGCTTTGATCAGATTTACTGCGGCATCTTGCTTGTCTTCCAAGCTGCCCATGTTGACGAAGTCTATTACTGCATTGTAAATCATAAGCTTGCAACTTCACTATGGGACTCCTAACGTGGTAGACTAGCTCCTAAGTTCGACAATGTTGCCATGCCTGGCCTGTTGATCAGCCCTACAGTTTCAAGGAATATCACTGTAACCCGATGCCCATATAGCAGAATAAAAATATGGATACGCTCTGAATTTTAATAGTTTCAGGCAATTACTTAAAGTTTTACCAACTTCCCTCGTATTATTATATTCAATCCTAGATCTTTTGTTTTAAAAATATTAACACTCACATGCACATGTCTACCACTTTAATGTTAAAAAAGAACAAGCCAGTATGACCACTATGACAATACCAAAATGTTTTGTATAGTGCCTTCACAAAAAAAGAAGGAAAGAAAAATTAAAATAAAATGAAATGCAAGTGTATCCTTCAGATTACAAACACATAAAAATGCACTTTTATTATCTTGTTCGCTCTGTGCAACAATACACAGATAAGATTAATGAAAATTTTACACGTATTGGCCTTAAAAATAAATACTCACAAACACATATGCATCAAGGGTGGCCAGAGAAAAAACTGCATTTGTAGTATTAGTAACAGAAAATTTTCGTAGTGTGCGGTGAAGAGAAAAAGGTTAACAACAAAGTAAATAAGAAATTTCAATACGCGTGGCGTCAAACGTAAGCTTTCATCACTCATGTTCTTTTGATCGTAGACCGAGCCTTTTGGAGGTTGGGGTAAGAAGGATGAATATGAACGTCACACTCACAAGTGACCTGGTGAAGGTCTCCGAGTGAGTTTGTGCGATCAGGGTCGATTTTAATGCACGTAAGACACAATGTTGTTTTTTAACACACAGGCGTGGTGGTGTGCTGTCATCTGTGTCAATGGGTAATGTGGATATTGAGGAATCAGATGCTCTTGATGTTCTGGTCATGAGAATTCACTGTGAAGTTCGTTGGAATGATCACATATTTCAAGTGTCGAAAGAAGCATTCAAGTGCCTTGGTTTTTTGAGACGGTGCAAGAAATACTTCACCCCATCTGACCTCTTTAATATTTACAAGGTGCTTCAAAATCTATTTTGGAGCTTCTCGACCGCGTACAGGAGAGGGCGAAGATTCTCATCAATGACGGTAGGGCAGCCAACTCTATCGATTCATTGGAGCACCGTCGCAATGTGACGTGTGCTCCATTGTTCTATCGGTACTATAACGGAATGTGTACTAACGAAATTAAGGAATTAATTCCCAAAAATCATATATTTTTACGTAGTACTCGTATTTCTCGCAGAGCGCATCCCTTTGTAGTTGATTGTCCAGTAAATCGCACAACGCATTATAGGAGAATTCGTTCTTTGGTCGCACTATTCGGTTGTGGAATAATCTTCTAGCGAAAGTATTTCCTGCCACTTACGACATGAGTAAATTTAAATCTAACATCCATAAACACTACTCCCTCTGTCCCCCTTCCAATAACCTATTTTCCTAGTACCAGCACAATGCACTGCATGAGTAGGGGCCATCCCCTGGGTGCTGGTCTTATATATAAAAAAAGTTATCGCGCAACTGAATGAAATAGTTGTTTAATTCTAATTTTCTGTTGAATATTTTCATTTTCGTTCGGATGTACATAAAGGGTCCGCCATCTAACGTTGTTTTTTTCAACAAGTGCTTATTTAGTGAATGGTAACACTCAGCTCAGGTCTGATTTGACAGATAATTAGTTTTATCCTTCGCTGAACGAATATGGTTGTAAATACGCTTCGTTAAGTGGGCCTGCGATCGACTTACAGAAGATGCCGATTTTGCCAAAAAAAATCATCTTTTCAAATGAAGCTCATTTTGATCTTGGCGGGTATGTAAACAAGCAAAATTGTCGCATTTGGGGCACAGAAAACCCGCATTGAAAAGCCGATATACCCAAGACGAGTCATTGTTTGTACGGATTTTGATCCAGAGGCATAATTGGGCCATTTTTCTTCGAAAATGAGCAAGGCGTGGCCGTTACAGTCAATGGCGATCGTTATTGGTCCATGTTGAACGAGGTTTTGTTCACAAAAATTGAAGAGGAGGATATTAGCAACATTTGGTTTCAACAGGATGGCGCTACGTGCCACACAGCCGAAACTACAAGTGATGTTTTGCGCCTTGTTTTTGAAATTCGCATTATCAGCCGCAGAGCTGATGTCGTTTTGCCACCTCGGAGCTGCGATTTGACACCATTGGACTATTATTTGTGGGGTGCCGTCAAAGATAAGTGTTACATCAACAAGCCAGAGACAATTGACGCTTTAAAGGACAATATTCGTGAAGCCATTGGTGAAATACAGCTGCACACAATCGATAATGTGCTGAAAAATTGGATCGATCGGGTAGGCTACTGCATGGCCATCCGAGGCAGCCATTTGAATGAAATTATTTTCCGTTATTAACCGGAAGGATTGTACTTTCAAATAAAAAAAGAAATTTGAGAAAATATTCAGTAGTTTTTTTTTATAGCATTTTCAAAGAAAAATTTATTTGGCGGACCCTTTACATATACGGAGCCTATTAAGTTGAAGCACTTCAGTGCTACTTTGGCCACATATGATACACAGGATAAAAATGATATAAAAGATAAAAATAAACGTATAAGTGTGTGTGTGTATGTGTGTGCAATATTAACTGCATGCTGGGCTAAAGTAAGTGATAAAAATTCCTGCACTGTAAGCCGATATAACTTTAATTCGTTTTTGTTTGTGTGTATGTGTGAACAAGTATACAAGAGAGAGAATAGAGATTTTTAAAAATAAAGATTTTTTATTTTTTTGTTGTTAAATAATATGTTTTTGTGATTCTATGGCAATAAAAAAAACCGTGCAGTTGTGTTATTATAACGTGCCTGCCAATAAAGGCTTCCTAACTTTAATAGTTGATAGCAGCCATACCGTTGGAGCTACGTACATCTGTCGAATTGACTCTAATTTATATAGTGTGTTTTGCCAAATCTTCGTTGATAGACGTATATAGCGTTTAACAACTCATGCAAATAATACAGTTGTTTTACCAAAATCCCGTTAGAAAATGCCACTGATATTTATAAAGAAAATCAACTTCTGCGATTAGGCCTCTTGAATTAGTACGTTAACAAACAATATTGTTAAATTTGGGATGATACCCATTTACATGAGAGTCATAAATGTCATAAAGTCGACATTTAGTGTGGATTTTGGGCTACTGACGTCATCGATCCATATTTCTTTGAGAACGACTTTAGCCAGACCATCATTGTTAACTGCGTGCACTGTAGGTCAAAGAAATTTAACTTCTTTTAGCCAGGAGGGGGCATAGTGAGATGGCTTCAGACATTTGTGTGCAATAATATAAGAAGTGGTCCTAGATCCTAGATTCTAGAAAGTTGGCACCGGGCATTATATAGAACAAATTAAGAAAAATTGAATTTCATTAAAATCAATGTTCAAGTTCTATTGCGCCATCTGAAAAGCATTAATCTTCTGTTTCCTCGGAGAGTATACCAACAGAGAGCACTGCTGCATCAATTATGTTGTTTTTATGTAGTAAGAATACTGATTATTAACAAGTAATAATTACAAATTGTGGTTATAATTTTAATTGCGATATCATTAAAAAATTAAGTCCTAAATGTATGCAACAGATTTTATTATAAACCCGCAGTACAATATTCGGGATAGTTTTCAGCAAATTTATAAGCTTGTTCAGGGATCGGTGAGAGTCAGTGGATTTTTTTCACCAAATTCAAAGAATAGACTCGCATCTTTCATATGGTTTCAGTCAGAAGACAGAGGTAGCCGGAGTTAACTTTTATTTTTTCCAAAGAAAACTGCAAACGCTGAATTTTATAAGGTCATTTTAATTCGCTCATATCTTCTAAACTACGTATGCAAAATAAATAATTTTTTTATTAAAAAGAAATCGCTGTGTTTCATAAAAACGGCTTTGAAAAGTTAGCTGTGATATTATCCTACCTGAAGGAGCTATTGAGTTGCATGATTATTTTTATCAGTTTTCGTGTTACCATATTAAAGTGACTTGACTTTATTTTTTCTAAGATTAAATATTTTTATTTTCTATAAATCAATATATGGATTATTGTTAGTGAAACACTTTTCTATAGAAAAGCATAGCCATTAGATTTTAAAAAAGTAATTCTAAAAACTTGCTGTTTTGCTACCAAGATCCCACACGTCCTACATCTGTCTTATATTATATTCCATATTTAATGGCATGAATAGGCCTTTCAAACTGAGAAAAAATTTCGATGGTAACTTACACACACACTTTGCTTTACTTTTATTTAATTATAGGAAGTGCTTAATGAAAGACCCTTTATATTTTGAAGAATATTATTTGCTGCATGGTTTTGCTTTTTGATTTTTATTTTTGATATTTCTCCTTCTTCTCTACACGAAACTCTAATAAGGCAATGCAGGTGTACTGAGGTTCTATATCTCGTTTTCCGTTGCATTTCTTATGTTGTCTTGTCGAGGTAGAAAAACTTTAGAATTAAGAAAGCTGGACAGAAGAAAAAAAGTAAGAGAAAAAGCTTTCTTTTCTATTAAAAGGAAAGAAAAACAAAAAATTTTTTTAGAAAAGCGTTAAATAGGATTTAGATGCTTTACCTCGTTTACCCACAAACAACGTTTGAACGTGAGAGTATTTAAAGGCATGAGAAAGTGAAAAAAAAATGAACGGGAAAGTTTGAAAGCTCTTCGTGTAGAAGCTATTTTTAGTTACAAGGTTTTAATATGATATTGTCAGTAGTTATTCTACGATATTCTAAAAAGGAAAAGTATAGGTAATATAGACTTTAGTTTGAGAGGGTGTAGCACTTTTTAAATAAAAAAAAACAATTGATAAAAAAAGAAGATGCCTGACAGTGGGCCTAAATTGCAGCTTTAACTTCCTATTTAATACTTAATAAAACATATCCTGCGTAACTTCCGAAAGCCCAAAGACTGCAAGAACTTGCCTGGTTCTGAAACTTCCACCACTAAGATAGTAGCGCTAGGCTCTTCTAGTGGACCATGATGGCCAAGCCGTTACACGTTCGTAGTCAGATTATGGTATAATGTAATTCTTCAATACAAGTTTGAACCTCACCAGATTCAATTCCTTACATATCACTGCAAGAGTTATACATGTAGAGCGTTCTGTTTTCGTCACGCAATAAAACTAAGCGTTCAACCTATAACATTATTTAAACGTTTGGTGAATAGTTGATCAAATAAGATCAGTCTTAAGGCCTCAAATACTTGACTATAAGAAAAAAAAATGTTCAGTCGACTCTTTCTGTTCTTTTTTTTGCCATTGACCCCAAGAGTCTAAAGTGGTTTATAAATTGATCGTAGACAGACAAAGATACAGGGGCTGGAGTTTTTGGATCTAATAAAACGATGTACGTACCTATGGACAACTGGCAAATGTCCTTCAGCATGAAATCAATGCAACTTCAGTGTGCGCTCGGATAAATCTACAAATGGCTTTCAGATGTGCGCGCTTAACTATATTTTCGAATAGTCAGACAGCAATGAGGGCGCTGTCTTCGTGTACGATGAAATAACGGCTAGTCGAGAAATGCTTTAACTACCTTCAACAACTGGCGAACTGGGTTCGTACTTTGCTTTGTTCCTGGTCATTCTGGAGTCGCTGGTAAGGAAATTGCTAACTGACTGAATAGGAAAGGGTTCTCAGCGGACTTTATCGACCCGGAGCCCTTTTGTGGGACTAATTTGGCATAGGTCAGTTCGAAAGTTCAGACAGATGAGAACATTCGCCCAGAGTCGCACATTGGTAGGACGCCCAGGGGCTGCGACAGTCTAAACGATTGTTATTCCCTTTAACTCATAAAGTAGGGTTGTAAAGATCACGTAGGACTGACATAGTTAGGATAGTAGGTTTTCTATCGGGACACTACTACCTCAGATATCATCTCAACTGAGTGCCAGCTCTGCTTAGAGGGAGATGGAACCACATGGCATATTTTATGCGACTGCATTGAACTAACTGGGATAAAATTGTCTGTTTTCAACCGGCGTCAGTTGGGCACTGGGAGATTAGAGCTGTTTCTATCTGGGAGTTACTCAACTTCATACGGATGACAGAGAAATTGCTGTTTGATTATGGTTTTCGGCAACAGTTGAGTTGGATATTGTCAGTAAACGGTTATGGTTAACTAGATATTATCGGCGGGCGGGGGTTTTCGGTATGGTATGTGGAGGTGGTTATATTGGTTATCTTTGCTAACTACACAAAAGATCTTTTAGGTCGTGGTGTCTTGCCTTTTGGCAACCTACCGGCTGATAATAATATATAATATATACTCCTTTGTCATGCCTCCCGAGATCTATAGGATTTCGTATATCCACATTCTTCTTTGGGCAGGTCTTTCTGGTTATATATTAAGTGGTCTGAGATGCAATTTCTGCAAGACTCCGGTATGACCATTTAAAACGCATTGATCAATGATGGTATCAGCTTTACCCAGTTGTTATTTGTGTGTTCATGCCCAGGAAATATCAAATGTGCCCATTCTAGGACCGGTAGTCGTACAGGAGCGAGAGTGTATGGGCTTATGATGGAATACTTGGAATCCATGGAAAGCTTGAAGGCATTTTCCGAGTGGAAGTTAACGCCATCGGAAGATGCGCTCAATTCAGTTGGACAGGAAGTACAGAGGACATAGTCATACTATCTGACAGTCAAGCATTTAGCTCCTATAAGTAAGTTAAACCATCTAAGTAGGAACATTACGATTCCCTCTGCTGGATCCTTGCCATATGGAAATTCAAAGAAATAAACTGGCTATAAGAGTTTTCACATAACTGACTGGCAATAGAAACAGGGGTCTGAAAGGATATGATTAGCAAAGGAGAAGGAGTAGAGGCGATGATATTTTTCAGTTTAAGATTTTGCTAGGCAACTGCAATAGAAAAGTATTTGAGTTTTACATCAGACTATCCAAGAATAGTTTGAGTATGGTAATCGACCTTTTGATTGGCATTGCAGACTCAACGTTAATACAGAATATGGATCGGGTCAAGTCCGATGTGCAGATACTGTAAAGAGGAAACTATTCACTAGTGCTCGTATTTGGAATACGTGCGATATTAATGCATTTTAGAAGCAGGCGTCTGAAAGCTTTTCAAGTATTAGCGAGTTATTCTTACTGATATCGACCAAAATTCTGATGTTTGTCCGGGTGGATAATAACGGGATTGGGAGAGACATTATATGAAAATGCAAAACAGATCGACAATGACAAAACCATTTACAGCTGGATTCACACGATTGACGTAGTACACCAATTATTGATACCTCAATCGTGTCACGGCTCGATAGGTAATGTCAAAAATGCGCCAATTTTTATTGTTTTCCTGTACGACACTCAAAGTGGATTATACGTACTAATATTAAAATGTTTTAAAATATTTTCGTAAGATAAATTGAGACAATTTTAATACTCTGTGGCAATAAAGCACAATACATGTCATGCGACAAATGTGTAGATCCAGCTTAATGTCGCGCTATTCTCACTAGAAACACCCGGCTTCTGACTATATATTTAGTCTGGGTACCTAAATATAGCGTATGTGAGGATATCATTAGGTTGGGTTTGACTGTAGCATAGTTTAAAATCGATATTATTTTTATAGCTTGAAAATTTAGATATAAGGTTGTACTCCTTAAAGCCCTGGCCAACTCCTAGTACCACACTCTTCTCCTATAAAATATAAATTTCAATTCTTTTATTTCATCAAGTTTGCTTTTACTTATTGTTTATACAAGAGCATCATTACTCTGTGTAATGGGGAATGGATGAAGACAATAGTTGTAGAAAAAGAAGAAAAGTTATTTGTCAAGGAATACAAATAAATCTAAAAAAAAGTTAGAAAAAGTACATTAAAGCGTACAGTACACAGATAGATAGAAAGAAAGAAAATTAAAATAAATTGATAATGAATCTGAATGGTAATAATGATTTTTATGCCAATAAAATGAAAATGAGAGAAGATACAACGGACTTCTTCTAAAGGCAGCAGTAGCATTAAAACAAAAATAATATTTGCTTTGGAAATTGAAATTATTAGACGCGTTTCGTAGCATTGAAAACAATTTAGGAAATTTCAATTAATAAATGCCATCACAAATCACAGTCAAATAAAAAAATGCGTATTTTTTACGCATTACCTAAAAGTATGCAATATTTATTTAAAATAAAATATATTTGAAATTTTTTAAAACATATTTTTAGGCTAACCTAGTTTTTAGCCTAAATTTCCTTCGAATTGTATTTTGTTTAGAAAACGTTTTCTAAACCTTTATTCAAAAAAAAAAAAAATAAATAAATAAATAAATAAATAAAAAAAATAAATTCGAACGAGCGCGAAAACTTGTAGTTCCCATGAGAAGCAAACCATACTTACAATTTTTTTTTTTATCAGATTCATCAGTGATATAACTTCGAAGGCGTCCAAGTTAAAAGAGAGACCTAAATCATGAAAGAAACCTATACCCAGATGTTATAGACTTGGCTCCTGTAGAGTGTGGCGATTTTAATCCAAAGAATTTCTATAATAGGCATATACAACAGTAATAATCTATAAGTTACAACATATTGGGTACTCTGTTGTTATTGATTTCATCAGGCTAAACTATTGCTTATTTAAATGGTGATATTTGAGGCTTCACATAATAAGACGACATTATATAAAATCACAACCAGCATGAAACTACGGAATTAGGGTAGGGTAGAGAACTACGGAATTGCTTTTAAACGCCAAATGAGTATGGATGCTTTCTTCCCCAGAGAAGGGAAGAGTGATATTAAAACAAGTTTGTAATGCCGTTTCCTTCGCCCATTGATTAACTATCAATTTCAATAACATTAGCAAGGGTGAGTCAATATCCTACCGTGCAAGAGCCAGTTAGTTGCATAATCTACATTCAATCACAATTCTCCCGATGCCGCTTAAGCTGAACCTATAACCGTTGAACACATTTTTCTTTAATTTTTATGTCAACAGCAAAAAAAAAAAAAAAATATATAAGCACGGGGTACAACTTATAAAATCGCCATATATAAGACTAAGCTGTAAAAGTTTAACTCAAATTTAAGAATATCGGGCTGGCGTGGTGTAGTGATGAGAGTGTAGTGCAACATAAGCGGCCTAGATTCGAATCCCCAGCAGAGCACATGACGAAAAAGATTTAATTGCGATTTCGAGTGCTTATGAAAGAGACTTCAACCTCCTCCAAGACAAATCCATCTAAAGAAGCTCGCTTTGGCCCTATCAGCTTATATCTGGCAATGATGACAAGCAATCGAATTAATGATCATTAGAAAACGCCACTTACTGAAAAAAAGTACAATACTAAGTAAGAATCATTGCCATCACCTAGCAAGGTTCTTAACCACTACACTATGATATGGAGGCAAGCTACAGTAGATTAATAGTTTACTTAGCCTGAAAATCATCTTGATTACTGAAACTGAAGCAGAGAAATGGATGCTTTGTGAAAAGTTAATATGGTCCCTAGAGGAGTGATATGTTGTCAAACCTTATCTTTAGGATGCCAGAGAACTTGGCCAATGACCTAATTAGTTTGTTTTGCTTCCGTGAGGAGCATAGATATGTTGCTGTTGGTTAGGTTGGTTCAGAGAATAAATACAATGCAGAAAAGCTTAATCAAAGTATTAATCAATGCGAGACTATTCTCATCAAAGCTTCGATATTTAATTTTCGTTTACTTCTCGTGACTCTGCCAATGGCAAAGGTATATTATGGGCTTACTTTAAAGCATAAATATAATACTCAGTTATCCTTTTAATAAGTTAAATGATCTTTTTTTAATGTTTTAATATTTTTTAAAGTAATTTTTATTTGTTTCATACTTTAAGGCAAAAAATTATATGTATTTATTATTTTAATTTATAGCGTATTAATTGTTTATATAATGCGGTATTTATTTCATTAATTCATTTCATTTATTTAATATTATTTTTTACAATTTTCCGTTTTAGTTATTAAATTATTGTAGATTTTTTTCTAGCATACTTTAAGGCTTATTATTTAAATTACTACTTAATTACTTAATTTTTGTTATTATATTTATTTTTTATTATTATTACCGTAATTTTGTATTAAAATAATTTGGAATTGATTTAGCTGCTGCATTTATATATTTTTTGTAGCAACATTTTTTCTGGCATACTTTAAGGCTTCATTAAAAAAAAAACTATGCTTACGTTTAAGTTGATATCAAAATCACTATTAATAAATGATGAAGAATTTATAAAATATTTATTTTCTTTTTCCGTTTAATTTATTAAATTATTGTAGATTTTTTCTAGCATACTTTAAGGCTTATTATTTAAATTACTACTTAACTACTTAATTTTCGCTATTATATTTATTTTTTATTATTAACGTAATTTTGTGTTATAAAAATTTGGAATTGATTTAGCTGCTGCATTTATATATTTTTTGTAGCAACATTTTTTATGGCATACTCTAAGGCTTAATTAAAAAAAAACTATGCTTGATATCAAAATCACTATTAATGTATGATGCAGAATTTATAATTTCTTTTAAAGGTTAAAATAAATAATTTTATTTAATATTTTTAAGCTTAAAAATACAGTAGCTGCTTATTGTGTATAGTATCTTAGATTATTTTTGCATTTTGCGTTATTTAGTTTATAAAACATTTATTCATTTCCTTGATTTTCAAAAGTACTTCTATGTTTTAACTTGAATTTACATTTCAATTCAGATAATTGTATTTTTAAGCTATTAAAATTATTGCTATTTTTTTAGTACTGTCTGCTTTTGGGCTCAAAAATTTTTTAAAAGTTATATTGCGTAGTTGGTGAGTTAATAATTTTAATTAGGTTTTTTATTGCCTACAAAGAGGATTAATTATATACACAGTACATATAAAAATTTTAATATTGTATATATAATGGAAAAAATATTGCATACTTTTAGGCTATTAAATAGGGTTTTTTCCATAAATTTAAAGTCTTGTTGTGTTAATTTCTCTTGAAAAAAGAAAAACATAAACATATCTACAGTTTCATAGGTCCTTTTTAACTATTCTTCTTTATCCTTTTTTTGTAAATATTTTTCTATAATTTTTTTTCCCTTTTCTTCTTCTGTTTATGCTGTTATTTTATGCAATAAATATTCTGTCCTTGTTAAATAAAGTTCTTAACCATGAGTGTTAGAAAGAAAAATCACAAAATATGCGAGAAGAAGAAAAAAGGATATTGTGGTGGTTGTGTCCTGGATTATATTTTGCGGTTAACCATAAAAACCTGATACTAATAGGGTGTCAAATTATAATTCTATTGTAAAAATTTGCTTAGAAAATTTAAAGAAAAGAAAAAATATATACATGAGTTTTAAAAAAATAAATAATATTTTTGTTTTGTAAGGTCATTCACAAATTGTTATCCTTTACTAAGCTGTGTTGGTTTATCTTTTAAATTTCTAAAAATACAAGAGAAGTAACTTTTTTAATTAAAGTTTTTCTTAACTTTTAATTATGAAAGAGGTTTTTGTTTCCTAAAATAATAAAAACCATAATTATAAACAGACTCTTTTATACAAACATAAGCCATTTTAAGATTTTATTATACGAGTAAATTCAAATAAATTTTTCAAATTCTTTGTTTCTTTTTCCTAAATTCCTTCTTTTTTACTTACCTTCACGAAATGATAGAATAATACAGCGCCGATTGTTGACAGGGCAAACCATAAAAAAACAGCAAATGTTGATACCGATGATATATTCATGACATGCAAGGCATTCGATATGATTATGGCAGCGGCATGACAAAATAGGAATGGCATAAACAGACGCTCCAATATATCCCAGGGAATTTCGGCAGATTTTTGTGGCAAAGCGGATATAGAGCCACGTCTCAATGAGGCTCGTCTGGAGGCACGGCGCTAGGAAAAATAAGTAAAAATTTGTACATCACAAAAATTAAATAATAATTTTATTTTGTATAGAAATGATTGAGTTCATAAAAATAATATGTCTGTGAACAAAATTTTGAACAATACATCAATATTTGACCCTACAATACTATAGTTACGCTATCAAGTAACTATTCTTTACAAATAATATTTTTATCACCTTAAGGTATACTTTTAAATCTACCCTTACTTCTCACACAGAACGTGAAAACTAACATAGATCGAAAAAGATATGCACTCTTGAGCAAAAACAACCTTTCTCATCATCTGTAAATTAATATTGACTTTTATATATGGAGAATGATCATCTAGACTCATTGAAAGGTTACAAACCTACAAACGCCGGTTCCGAACGGCAAATGTATTAGTCAGTGAAGTTTTTTGTGAGGTGATATCGCTGTTGAAAATTGTCAGATGGTGTGGCCTGTGATTGAACCGACGATTTCTTCGTTGTAAGATAGGTTCTTACCTAACATACCACAGTGACAGATACACTATTAAATCATTGGGCATAAATTTATATACAGTTCTGGTCAAACCCTAAGCAAATTTTCTTGCCGAGACAATTAAGGTCGAGACAATTTGACTCCATTCTCTACCAAGTAAGACAACAAGAACGAAATTAACTCCTTGAGTAGATGTTCGAAACTGGTATTTTTCAGTGCTTTGTGTAATAAACTTTTTATTTTTATTATTTTCAAAACGACGTGGTCCAGCTGTTGAAACCCTAGACTGAGGAATAATTTTATTTAAATAAAAGAACCAGTTAACCGGTTATTTGAACTATTATTAACCGAAAACCGGTTTTTAAAGTGCTACTTTTCGAATTATTTCAAACCAGTTTTTGAAAAAAGTCGAATAATCGATTTCCCTAGTAAATAGACTGCAATGAAGTCGTATATGAAAATATTCGCCTTTTAACATCTCTTAGTTAAGTTTAGTTTAGACGACCATTTGCTTGACTAACGAATAATTAATCGGCTGAAATTCTTAATTATCTGCTCGCAAACAGTCGAGTAAAGTCGAAATGACTTAATTTTTAAATTACCATATCACTCTCCAGATGTTACTGCATTTCTCACGTCCTATTGTGTACCAATGGCGGTGTGTAGTGGTTAAACACAAGCCGCCCATGTTCGTATCCACAGCTGAGGACATGATGTAAAAATGAAAATGCGGTTTCAATAGCTTAATTAAGATACTTCAATCTTCCTCCAGATAAAACCATATAAAGAAGCACCCCCTGACCCTTCCAGTTTAACACTGGTGATGATGACCAGCCATCAGACGAATGATCAGAAGAAAACGGCACCCACTTGACAAAATTACAATGCTAAGTAAGAATCGCCACCACTTAGCAAGGACCTTAATATAGATATAGTTATTGCTTTGCAATCGTAAAGTAAAGTCGTGTTTAGGCGCAAAGAAAAGTGTTGCATAAACGAATATTAGGTGCAAGATAAATAAGTTGCTGTATTAAGATAAACTGTATAAAGATAAAGTGAGAAAATAAAAACTGTTAAAAAACTACAAGGTGGTGTTTATTTTATTTTGTTTTTTTTTTTTTTGACGCAATTAAAAAGAACTCAAACGTGCTAAAAATGTTAAAATGTAATAATACTGATATTAATTGATTTTCGAATTTTATTCTCCGATTAAGCCCATTTTTAGTTGAATGGGTAAGTAAAACAGCAGTATTGTCGCAGTTGGATAATTCACAAGCTTTTGTCGAAACACCATTATGCTCACAGAAAATTACTGTTTGAGGCGTCTTATGGGCTGACGTAGTCATTGGTTCATATTTCTCAAAAACGATGATGGTCAGAATGTTACTGTTAATGGTGAACGGTATAGGGCATGATAGAAATTTTTTCGTACCTCAATTAGCTGGCATTAATAATGCCGACAGGATGGAGCAACATGACACACAGCGCCCGCTACAATTGATTTACTCAAAGAATGTTTTGATGAAATAGTAATTTCATGTAATAATTGAATTAATTGGCCATCGTGTAATTTAACCCCATTGGATTGTTTTCTTTAGAGTTATGTAAAGTCAGTTGTCTAAGTCGGTAAACGAGAGAAAATTAAACACCTGGAAATCAAAATTCAAAGAGTTATTGGCGAAATACGGTCACATATACTACGAAAAGTTTGTGAAAATTAGTGTTGCAGATTACGCAATGGATAAAATTTGTGTAATAGTGTTGAGATGCTGCTGGCGATGTCTCCAGTCAACGACAGTCATTCTAGACATGATTGAAGTAGTAAATTGAACACCTTCTCAGCTGGAAGACAAAAACTAATTACAAAAACTGAAAACTAGAACAAGACAAAGATGCTTTATGGATGCCATATACTTCCACGAGAAGTAATGGCCTTGTACTTATTTTATATCTCTATATATATAAAAATAACGTGTATCTTCGTGATTGCTAAACTCAAAAAATACTGGATCGATTTTGACAAAACTTAATATACATGTTCTATGGGGCCTGAGGAGTGTTTCTGTGTAGTTTGAAGTTCGTCCGGCAGATAGCGTAATGTATAGTTTTTATGTTTTTGCACCGTAATTCAATAACTACTGCACCGATTTCGACCAAACTTTATACACATGTTCTATGGGGCGTGAGGAGTGTTTCTGTGTAGTTTGAAGTTCGTCTGACAGATGGCGCAATATCTAGTTTTTTATGTTTTTGCACCGTAACTCAACAACCACTGCACCGATTTCGACCAAACTGTATATACATGCTCTATGGGGCGTGAGGAGTGTTTCTGTGTAGTTTGAAGTTCGTCCGACAGATGGCGCAATATTTTGTTTTTATGTTTTTGCACCGTAACTCAAGAACTACTTCACTATGCTGTGTTTCGTTGAAGGCGTTGGTTCGTTAATCAGCCTGCAGTGGCGTTAATTAGCCTGATACCGACTGAAACCTTACATCTCTTTGTGAAAAAAAATATATTAAAAAAATAGTAAATAAATAACTATCACTCCTTTTTAAACTCTATTTGCGCAAATAACTAAATAACTAAGTAACTAAATAACTAAAAACACTGATTTGATTTTCTACGGGAGGCAGTTCAACAAAGAAGAAACATTTGGGGCCAGCAACGCGGATCGGCCCCAGCTACCAGGGCGGATTGATATTGAAGCGACCTAAGTAAGAAAAAAAAATTTTTTTTCAAGAACCATTCAATTCTCAACATAGTCTCCTTTTAGCTCAATACACTTAGTAAGACGATTTTCCAACTTTTTTATACCATCTGAATAACACGATTTTTGGAACTCCTCAAAATACGCATTAGTTTCGGTAATCAGTTCTTCGTTTGAGATGAATCTTTTTCCTGCGAGCCAATCTGGACTATAAGGTGGATGATCAACCAATTCGAAGTGGATTTATCGTAGTTTTAGCATCGTATCTAATGGCGTGTGAACCGGTGCGTTGTCTTGAAGAAATAACACTTTTTTCTTGTTTAAATGTGGTCGTTTTTCCTTGATTGCATCAACCAATTGTTCCACTAATGAACGATAATACTCTCCTGTGATTGTGAATCCCTTTTCAAGATAATCGATGAGCAATATTTTGTGTGCATCCCAAAATACAGTGGCCATAACCTTGCCAGCCGATTTCGCTGTCTGCGCCTTATTTGAAGAACTTCCACCAGCTTCCACCCATTGCTTTTATTGATTTTTGGTTTCAGGTGTGTAGTGGTGGACCCACGTTTCATCAACAGTTATTAATCTACGCCAAAAATCAGCAGGACTATACTTTATCATGTCCAAGCACCGCTGTGAAGTGATCTGTTGAACTCGTTTTTGTTCAACACTGAGCAAATGCGGCAGCTTTTTCATATGCAAATGTTCATGCAAAATGTTGAACACACGTTCATATGATATGTTTACCATTTCAGCAATCTCACGGATTTTGACCTGGCGATCATTCATAACGATATCGAGGATTTTCTTGATATTTTCTTCAGTAACCACCTCTTCTGGCCTTCCTGTTGATGGTATTGTTGCAGTGCTTGTTCGGCCCCGTTTCAATTCAGCAATCCAATATTTCACCTTATAATCTGACGGAGAAGATTCGCCGTAATGTTTATCAAGCTTTTTTTTGTTTCTTTCGCCGTTTTGCCCTTCAAATAATAGTGTTTATTCACTACACGAAATTCACTTTTTTCTATTTTCCAAGAAGCACAAAAGTTGCTTACTTCAAACGACTACAGCAAATAAACTAATGGATGAATTTGGCTAAAATTTTAACAGCTGACGTTCGACAGATCGTAATTTCTAAGAAAGAAAGAGCTTTTATGTTTGTGCTGCCATCTAGCGCTAGGTAGCTTCAATGCCAATCCGCCCTCGTATCAAAAATATATAATTCCATTTGAACAATAATTGCTATGTCGATTTAGTGCACCTTTCATTCTTCTTCTAAATACCAATCAGCCATGACTCTGCATGCAAACCAGACTTACAGTGAAAATAAAATTCGAAGGCAAAACAACGTTTGCCCGGGTCAGCTAGTATTTTTATAAAAACAAACCTTGAATATGTAAAACATGTACTATTGTTACGACATTATAAATTTTGGTTAAAAAATTATTATTTTCTGTATAATTTATTTATGTTTATAAATAAAATATATTGCAATTTAGGCAAATACATACATACGTACATACATGCTCAGAACAAAATCTAATTTTATAATTTAAATTTTTTTAAGAATTAATTTTCTTTTGGCTTTTGGAAAAATTCCAAAATATTTTTTTTTTTTTAAGAAAAACAATAGGTTTCCATATTTTTTTAATTTCTAGAATCTTTTAACAAAAAAAAAAAAAATATCCAAATTTATTTATAATATTGTTCCCTCTCTACCCAGAAAGAAAAAATCGAAATTCAAAATTATTGTAATTATCAAATGACGCAAAGCGTACACAAATAAAACAAAAATTTTATAAAGAAAATGAGAAGAGAAAATAAAAATTCGTCATCCTCATTATAATTATAAAGAAATTAAATAAAAAAGAAAGGAATAAGACAGAAATTAAAGATATAAATGAAAATACAAAAATTTTACATTTTTTTTTTGTCTAAAAATAGTCCCTCATCTACCGGCCGGCTAAAAAGCTAGAAATAGTTTTTAATTTGTTCAATAAAACAAGAAAAGTGTATGTATGAAAACCAAAAATAACAACAAACTTTCTATATAAAATAAAATTAAAATATAGAATAAAAAAAACAAAAACAAAAACAAAAAAATATCGGGTAGTAAGACAAGGTTAAATTTAAATGACTACAAAAACAAAAAGGAGAAAAATAAAATATTAAAAAAAAACACTAAAAAGTCAAATAAATTGAAATTAAATAAACTAAACACAAAGCAAATACTCGAAATAAATCAATATTAGGACCCATCAATTTTTTAGGCACAAACTACTAGACAGTGAAATCAATAAAAAATGTCATTTTGAAAAAAAAAAATTTTTTTTCAAAAAGACTATATACGAGGCTTTAATACGCTAAAACACCCCAAGTAGCACCCTGGTCCTAGTATCGAGTGTTTTTTTACAACTACACGAGTTTATCATATCATCATAATAAAACAAAGATACACAGCTTAAATTTGAGCTAATAGCCCTGGCAGCTATGCTCATTAGTATATTTTAATGTAAGAATTTAATTTGTAATTTGAAATTATTATTATATAATAATAATGCATAATAATATTTTTAATAGAAATGAAACGGGCTTTGTTGAATAGAAAATTTTATGATTTAATGTTGAGATATGAATTCGGCCACGGCACAATCTGGAACACGAATTTTCGCAAGCTTTTCTAAGGTACTTTATTGTCTCTGGTTTATCGACGTAGGCAATTGACCTTACATAACCCCAAAGAAAATAATCCAATAGGGTTAACTCACATGATCTTAGTGGTCAATTAATTGGACCATTACGTGAACTTACTCTTTCATCATAAGTTTTACTTTAGTAAATTAATTGTAGCGAGCGCTGTGTGACATGGGGGTACGTCCTGTTGAACCACATATCAGTAAGATTAATGCCAGCAAAAGCGTGTGGACAATTCTGCTTTTTTACATGCCCATTCAACCATAAATGGGCTTAAGAGGAGAACAAAATTTTAAAGCGTTTCTCTGGTGTAAGTTTATTCATAATGTAATTTAAAAACAAACTAAACAAAAGGCAACTATCAGCTGTTAAATTGGTTGTCAAATAAAACAGTGTTGCCCACTTAAAGTTATTAATTCTTAATAAAAACACATGATATTTGTGGAAACAAGGTTCCCATAATTTGAAATCGGCCTTCAATCGGCCTGTCGTTAGAAATAACAGGTAATTCAATAAGTCCGCAGGATGACACAGAGATGGCTTTACTAGAATTTTTGCTATATGATATTTATTTAGTACTAACTTTTATATGATAAATAAATAAATTTGATAGAAATGTGACCATTGATTCGTGAGTTATAAAGGGTCCGCCATCTAACGTTTTTTTTTTCAACTAGTGCTTATTTCGTGAATGGCAACACTTAGCCCATGTCTGATTTGACAGATAATTAGTTTTATTCTTCCGCTGAACGGATACGGTTCTGTATACGCTTGAACAACGCTGGGAATCTGGGCCTGCGATCGACTTACAGGAGATGCCGATTTTGCCAAAAAAAATAATTTTTTCAGATGAAACTCATTTTGATATTGGAGGGTATGTAAACAAGCAAAGTTGTCGTATTTGGGCACAGAAAATCCGCACGCATACATTGAAAAGCCGATACACCGAAGACGAGTCACTGTTTGGTGCGAATTTTGGTCCAGATGCATAATTGGGCCATTTTTCTTCGAAGATGAGCAAGGAGTGGCCGTTACAGTCAATAGCAATCGTTATCGGGCCATGTTGAACGAATTTTTGTTCACAAAAATTGAAGAGGAGGATATTAGCAACATTTGGTTTCAACAGGACGGCGCTATACACGATGTTTTGCGCCCTATTTTTGAAGATCGCATTATCAGCCGCAGAGCTGATGACGTTTGGTCACCTCGGAGCTTCGATTTGACACCGTTGGACTATTATTTGTGGGGTGCCGTCAAAGATAAGTGCTACGCCAACAAGCCAGAGACAATTGACGCTTTAAATGACAATATTCGTGAAGCCATTGATCAAGTACAGCTGCACACAATCGATAATGTGCTTAAAAATTGGACCGATCGTGTAGGCTACTGCATGGCCAGCCGAGGCAGCCATTTGAATGAAATTATTTTCCACTATTAACCGGAAGGATTGTACTTTCTTATAGCATTTTCAAAAAAAAAAAAAAAAAAAATTATTTGGCGGACCCTTTAGCATTTTGTGTGAAGCAACTTTTATTATTGAAAAACAAAAAATAATGGAAGAAAGTGAATTTCGAGTTGGTATAAAGCATTGTTTTTGGATGGAAAGAAAAAAATACAGTGAACACCAAACAATGTCTTGATAAACATTAGCCGATCTCTGCTCCATCGAGACAAATAGTAGCTACCAGCACAAATGATGCAGAACACAGTGGACGCCCATATGAGGCTGTTATTCCAGAAAACATCAAAACAATCCACAAATTTGCTATGAACGTTTGCAAATTAAAGGTCCACGAGCTAGCTGACATTGTAAAGATATCAGATGGTAGAGTTTTTACTTTTTTACACAAACATTTGGGTATACGAATGCTCTGTACAAAGTAGGTGGCGCGTTTGCTCACTGTTGACCAAAAACAAGAACGTGTTGATGATTCAAAACAATGGCAAAATGACATGAATTGAACTTCGAATTGCTCCCACATCCACCATATTCACCAGATTTGGATCAGATCTTAAGTGAGATAGGATTGTCTGGCTATGACTGGGGGTATTCGCAGTTGTCCGAATGCGAACATTAAGGCCAATATAAGGGTATAATCCCCCCTGCACCTCTTTGTCAAAAAGTGTGCTATGGGTAGTGCTTTGAAGATGTAAATTACGTCAGAAGTAGAATTAATGGACTTTGGTTACATGAGTTTTCTACGTCTTGTTCTAGATCGTATGGTCGTGTGTTCTATCATAGACCATATGAATCTCAAACTAGTTTTCTACTGAAGAATCGAGATCACTTTCTCTGTTCGCGGGAAATTAGTTTGAGGTATTTGTGTTGCAACCATAAGCCTGAAGTTTGCGGATGGATAGAGGTGGTTACGGGTGTAGGGGCAAATAGGTAACTGTCTTTCAGACTGAAACTTACGCAATTTTAGTGTGCTCTCAAATAAAAGGTAATAAAAGGTAGAAAGGTATCAGTAGTGCGCGTATAACTATATTTTCAGATAGCCAGGCAGCACTGAGAAGTGCTATGACTATCTTCAACAACTTAATGCGGAGAAAAGTGTCGTTCATTGCTGCGTCACGGCTCATTCCGGAGCCACGGGTCATTTCATTGCCAACGGACTAGCGAATCGAACCTCATCGGCCTTTTGTCAGGTCGAGGGTATGCAGGTTGGAATTCTCTGCCAGGCCCGCGTACTGGGAGGGCAACCAAGGTCTGCAACAAGCCAAACAATTGGTGGGCCTGTATATATTGAGGAGGGCTGACATTTGGAGGATAGTGGTTTTTCTATCGGGACCTCACAACTCGAGATATCATCTCAGCAGGTTACATCTCTAGGCTGCGACTGTTTTGTATTAACTAGAACCAGATTGCAAGTTTTCAACCGGAGTCAATTGGATCCATGGTACTTGTTCCTATCAGGAAGGTCGAAGAAATCGCTGCTTGAACATGGCTTTCGGCCTGCCTTTTCTATATGGGGAGCCATTGAGTAGGCTTTTGTCAGTGGACGATTATAGTTAACTGAACATCATCTGCGGATGAATAAGCAATGTTGAGTGTGTGTGGGTGAGCATATAGAACACCTTTCGTAACTAGAATAGGACAGAAAATATCTTTTATGGCAGGTTACCTGCCGTTGGTCAACGTACTGGATAATAATAAAAATCATTTCAGATTTAACAAATGGGGTTGTATCAGATACTGTTCTAGAAGCACCGCATACCCACCAACTGTACACTGAATTGCATTTTTCACAAAATTACCTAAAGTTCGTAAAGTAGGTTCATATTGATTAATCATATAGTATATTTGCTACCTTTGCTAGTCGGCATTATACTATTAAGAGATGCAACCGATTTTTTTTTTAAATTTTGTTCGACGTACTTCACATGACTATCAAAGGCCATATGTTCTTGGTAGCCATCCATCACTTTATAATTCTGATCTAGGCAGTGGGCTTTATTTGTAAAATTTCACTGTACATTATATTTCATATAACTGGCTCAAGTCCTGATCTTTGGGGGCCGCCTCCATTGTTTGGGAACATTGTCAGTAGAACATTAAACGACTTAGTCCGTAAAGTTGTTCTGAATGATGGATACCAGATATTGGAAAAATATCTGTAGAGGCTGTACGACTTCAAACAGTTTGCAGAGTTGGAGGCTTTTTTAACTCCTCTCAAGTGTGGTCTACTTCGCTGGCTCAACAAGAGGATTTTTAACATTCATTACTTATCTCTTAGAAATTTGATTGCACGATGCTTTTAAAACAAATCGATGAGATAGATTAAGTATCTTGTTATCGTTTGGGGTGACACTTTTAAAATTCCATCAACCGCAATGTGAAAACGGCCTTGTCGTTAAAGACATTCATTAGTTGGCGTCAATGTTCTTATCCAATCAGACTTTAAAAATATTTTTTATCTTTGGATTTCAATGATAACCTGTCATAAGTCGATAAGGAATCGAAATTGTTTTGTGCCGCTGATTCAGCATCTCATCAGACATTGGACTTATTCTTTAGGTGTAATAAACATTGAAGCATTTTTTGATAGCATTTTAATGTTGTCCAAGGGTCTGGACGGCTGAACAGAGTCTGCGAATTAATTTGTTTAAAAGTCTTTTTAATAAGTCAGTATTGTTTGATGGGCCTTTTCAGAGAAACTCTTATATGGTAGGTACCAAACACATTGTTGCACACTTACATATGTTCTAATCGCTTTAGTAAGCAATTTTAAGCCGACCAGTGGAATTTAAGCGATTCTATGACATTTTTTTAATAAACGATAATACAAACATCTATGAATATCTTGTTTTTCTCCTGATATTAAAAATATGTTTCAATTAAAGTGGTGGTTGTTGCACTTTGACATGCTATCTCTTACCTGCCTATCAGCGATAAGAAACTCTGTTTTCTACCAAATAAAACTAAACACTTTGCAACGCATTGAACAAAAAATGAAACCAATTTCTGTAGAACTTGTTTATTGTCGGTTGCACTTTTGTTTCTTTCAACGCCTGAGATGAAACATTTAAAAACGCACCTATTCATTATTTTACGAAAATATTATAGTATTAGTTCTTTATACATATTTTTCTATTTTTAGTCAGTTTTAAAGACCTTTTACTGTTTTTGACATTCTATATTTGCTTCAAAATATTTTTGTAGTTTTTTTGCTTCAATTTGAATGCCAATAAATAAATGCATTTGCAATTGTGATTTTGCTTAGACAATAAAAGCAGTCAACACAGCAATGATTTCATTCATTTTGAAAACCAAACACTGAATGCCTTCTTCACCCACTGTGCGGCATATCAATCATCAAATAAAATTTGTACATTGTACGTGTATGTCTAATAGATTTCCATGAATAAATATTTTTTTAAAGGAAAAATTTTTATTTAAACGTTTGTTTAATTCTCATAACTTCATTAATAATAATTTTTCCAATTAAAGCAATAAAAATATTTATAAAACAAAATAAAAATTTTAATTAAAATTGTGTTGTTTCTTTTTCAACGAAAAGCAATATTTTTGAAAAAAAACCTTCTTCACTTACTTAACACTGGCTGTAATACAAGGTGTCAATGAACGTTTTATTAGTGTCCTTCATAAGGGACACACGTTTTACAATTAACTACACTACACTGCCTATCTATAGCCCACTTTCGTTGCTTAGAGTTTGAGAACGTGTTGAAATATAAATGTGTGTTTTTGTCAAATTTTAGGTGTTAATTGTGATACATTAATACATTATGTCGGGTGTGTTTATAGCTTTGAGCTATCAACAAGCGAATGAACAGCTCTGATAGTTGCTTTTTGTTT
The DNA here is from genome assembly GCA_023159175.1 of Wohlfahrtia magnifica. Taxonomy (NCBI): domain Eukaryota; kingdom Metazoa; phylum Arthropoda; class Insecta; order Diptera; family Sarcophagidae; genus Wohlfahrtia; species Wohlfahrtia magnifica. The sequence continues at coordinate 2,745,179 of JAKWBJ010000203.1, forward strand.
AGTTTGGTTTGACATTTCATAATGGATAGACCTACACTAGAACAACGCTTGCAAAATGTTGAAATTTTTTGGTTGAACGGGTGCATATATAAGCAGAATTTTTGCATTTAGAGTGAGAAAAATACATAAGCGTTTGTCGAAACACCATTCGATCTACAAAAAATTACTGCTTGATGTGCTTTATGGACTGGCAAAGCCGTTGGTCCACATGTCTCCAAAAACGACAATGATCAGAACGTTACTAGCAATGGTGAACGGGACAGGAAGTTATTCGAAATTTTTTAGTACCTCAACAGGAAGGATCCACATGCTAATGTTTTGATGAGAGGGTAATTTGGCGTTACGTTTTTTTCTCCATCACTCCTCTAGAGAGTGTATTGGCTTTCCACAAAGCATTCAATGCTTTGTTTCAGTTTCTTTAATCAATGTGATCCTTCAAGTAGGTGATTAATCCCCTGTACCCTTCCTCTATATGATTTTGCGTAGTGGTGAAGATCCTGGCCAATTGTAGTGATTTTTACTTTAGCATTGTAATTTTTTCCCAGTAGGAGGCGCGTTTCACTGATCATTCGTCTGCTGTCTGTCATCATCACCAGAGGTATGCGGGAAAGTCAGGGGAGCTTCTTCTTTTTTTTTATGGAGTTTTTATGGAGTAGAAGCCTCTTTATTAAGCATTCGAAACCACAATTAAATTTTCTTCGTCATGACCTCTGCTAGGGCTCAGACCTTAATCGTTTGTGTTGTTATGCGTGTCCTCTAACCACTACGCCACGTCACCTTCTAATTTCACGTAATATTCCAATTAATTGGCCATCAAGATCGTGTGGTTTAACCCCATTGGATTATGTTCTTGTCTACGTCGATAGATCAGAGTACGACTTTATACTATGACTGCTAAGCTCATCGCAGTATTATATAGAATTGGCACAAATTTAAAATGTTCTTGTATTTACTATAACTTTCTATTAATGTCCGTTAATTTAAAATACAAGATCACAATACACATAAATTGAACTGATTATACAGTTCAATACGCAATTGATAACACTGTCAATAACACAGATAATTACGGCATTGCCAGGTTGATACATTGACAGCCTTGACACAAACCAATAGACTAAAATCTCAAAATAAGCTTGTGTAGCTCCAAATGCACTATTGTTGGTGTATTTTTTTAGGCGCTTTTATTTTTCTAATAATATTATTCGATTATGATTGAATTTTCGTTCGTGTTTCCAAATGGACGCCAACAAATACCAAGAATTTTCGACGAAAGCTGCGATTTTTTTAGCATTTGGATTGAGGCTGGAAAAAAGAAAAATGCGTTTGGTTATACATTTTGACACCATCTGGTCTATAACTATCTATACACTCTTCATCTTTGGTCACAACAGACAAGAGTTCCGAAACAATATTAGACCGTTGAAATAATATTAGAGTGTACCTATATAAAGCATGTAAACGAAATTTTTTTTTACAAATTTAAGCCCGAATATTCCGATCAAAACAAAAAAAGCAATAACATCAAAGTTAGAAAATCAAAAAAAAAAAAAAAAAAATCGCATTTCTCAACTTTCAACTATCCGAAGGCTAACGAAAACGTCTCGAGTAACTGATCGGAACCTTAATATTTCTTGATCTCAATACTATACCGAATTCATGGAGAAAGGTGTGACAAAAAAAGTTTAATATACCATAAGAGGGTAGATAAATTTGGAAAAAAGTTCCTTGTCTGGCAAGCATTTTTCAGTTGTGTGCAATTCACAAAGCCATTTGACGTAAAACGAATACTGAGCTGGCAAATGTACAAAAAAGAGTGCTTAGAAAACGTTTGTTACCTTTGCATAAACTTTACTCTATGCCGTCAATATTCTGGCCAGATTTATTTACAATCCGTCACTTTTACTAAACAGTGAGAGCGTTCAGAAAAAAAGAACGTAAGATTTGTTGAAAAAGAGTAATCCATCAGACTGTCTCGAAATTCATTCGATGGAACAGTTTTGAACTAAAATAAAATAAAGGCTTCGAAAAGTCCAATAAAGTTTGGAGGTGTAGGAAGCAGGTTGAAACTTTTACTTGGGAAGATTTTTGTGTAGCGATTAAATGCCAATATCGAGATTTTAAGTCATCGTTCGACATCGAAGAGGAAATAAGAAATAGAAAAATGAAAGTCGGTGCTCTTCGATGCCATTTTGTTAATTATTGATCGTTTGCCATCTCCCATGTCTGAAATGGAACTTATAGAAATCTTAACAAGGAATTTGAGACCTGAAATACGAGAGGATTTATTATACGTGCCTGTTCACTCCATATCGCATCTGAGATATCTAGTGCAAAGAGAGATGCAAATATTACAAAATATTTGTACTTCAAATTTAAAGAGTAAAATGCTTACGTACGCCTTTTCTCTTTGATTTGATCTTTTGATTTTTTTTAAATCTTTGGAGAAATACCGCAATTTTTGTGGTATTAATTTGATTTTTATCATTTTTTGTCAATAAGATATTAAAAAATAAAAAAGTAAAAATTTTTCATTCACGTGCTTTATGTCATCCACTGGGTTATGTCAAATGGAACCGGAAATTTCTCTAATTTAAAGTCGACTAGCCAGGAGGAGTGACGTAAAAAAGTATATGTTCTCACATTTCTTTTCACATTATCTTTCTCCATCACTCCTTTAGAGAGCAGATTGGCTTTCCACAAAGCATTCCCTGCTTTGTTTCAGTTTCATTAATCAAGTTGATTTTCAAGCTAAATAGATGATTGATAATACTGTAGCTTGCCTCCATATGATTGTATAGTGGTGAAGATCCTTGCTAAGTGTGATAGTGATCCTTAATTGGCATTGTAAATTTTGTCACCATCGCTAGATGCTTCTTTTAGATGGATTTGTCTGGAGGGAAGTTGAAGTCTCTTTATTAAATACTCGAAACTGCAATTATTTTTTTAGCACGTTCTCTACCGGGGACTCAAACCTGGGCCACTTATGTTGTATGCGTGCATTCTAATCACTACAACACGACACTCCTTTCCTATTTCTTAAGGTCGACTAGAACCAAAAAAAAAAATTTTCCTACATTTACCTGTCGCTGACCACATTTTGATTTGGATAATAGTTGGTAGATTCGTCATTAACATATTCCATATATCGGAGATTGGAAGAGATTTATCTGTTTATTTACCAGCTAATCTTAAAAACTAGTAATTACAAAGTATCATGCGTAGCATTTGCTGAAATCTAACGCGACTGAATGTTGCTTTTATAACGGGTGATTGTAATTTCCACAAAGAATTGAAGGAGCAACATTGCTGGTACCGTTTATACCCATGACCAGTAAAATTTCAATAATAACAAGTTCTATCACAGAAATCAAAATCAAAAAAAATAGTACCCGTGTACCTCTGTCACGAGCCTACGTGTGTAAATATTATCAGCATGGTGTGGGCTTGCCTCATAACAAATGGAACTAATAAATGATAATTCTGATCGAGCAATGATTAAATCTCTATTTCCAAGCCATACAGCTTTATCAAAACTCAAACGGCTTTCAGTAGCTGATCAAAAAATCGCGTTCAAAAAATAAATGATTTAAAAAAAATATATAATTAATCGCCTTGCATCTTAGATAAATCTCCATTTAACAAAGTTGTTTCGAAAGATTTAATTGATATCCTCAGAAATATATTTCTTTAAATTATTGCTCATATTTGTATTGCCCCGCCTTTGCTTTCTGTAATCATTAGTTTCTTTCTTTAATTCTTTTTCATTTTTGTTGTCACTTGCAGTAGTTTTACCGTACATTGACCGATTTGGTTTGAAGCCAAAAGCTGCATATTTGTAATTAATTTGGCTGACGCGTTTCCTTTTCGACTTTTGTTTTTTATTTTGTGATGGCGTTTAAAGGTGGTTTTCATATTGTCATGCCAGTGGATTAACACACAAGATGAAGAGGAAAACATTCAGAAATGCGTGAGTTACAAACCAACAAGAGCAAGATTTTCAAAACATATTTAATAAATATTTACATAAGTAAATGGGGTCATATTCACATTTTCGTTGACAATTTTCGTATTTTACAACGGAAAATATATATGAAATTTAATTTTTCAAAAAGATTAAAAAAAAAGTTAAATATGATACATAAGTGCTTTGGGGGAAAAAATTATTGAAAAACTATTTTCACTTATTGAAAAATTTGAAAATTAATTTCACGTATTGATTTTGTAAATGTTAAGTACTTACCAAGGTATTATCAAACACTTGCATTTTGGCTAAGGTATCACAGTATTCAGCTGAAATACGAAGAAAATCCTTTAAGGCGAGAGAGATTATTTTAAATTAAATTTTTATTTATTTATTTATGTTTTCGTTTTAATAAAATTGTTATAAAAAATGTTTTTAATTTTTTTGTAATAGTTAACAATGAATGTTTTACTTTTCTTCTAAAGAGTGCTTTTGTTAAAGCTCGTCCAATATTTCAGTAGAGCTAACTGCTGTAAGTTAAAGTCTATACTGTAATTTATTTTTACGTTACTTTTTCAATCAGTTTTAGTTCATACCATAAACAATATTTCCATAAATTGTAGAAAATGATTAATAATGATATTTCCACGAGTTGTGGATATTTATAAAAAAAAAATTAGTTTTATACTCAAAGAAGTCCATATGCTCTGTAATCGGCTCCACGACTCATAAATAATTATTGGTCAACATAACTCATGTCACTTATGAAAACACAAAAGTATTATTTGAAAATGTAGTGAAAAATGTATCCAACATGCATTCTGTGTCCGATATGTAATAGCTAGTCGTGGTACTCACTAAGTCAAATATCAAACTTAAATATTTTTTTAAGTTAATGTTCGGACGCTCTAAAAAACACCCCTTATAATTATCTAATGTTAAGGCTAAAGATTTTAGAAAGTTACTAAAGATCAATGCGTAACCCGTTTTCCTATACAGGGCTTAGGTTAAGGACCGTTCATTATCTAATGTGTGCTAGTTGTTAAAGGAAATATGTATAAAAGAAAGGTCAGTTGAGCTCTACACAAATATTAAAATATATGGCACCACAGCTGCTGAGTTAAACAATTACTGCATTCAGTAAACAATTACTGTATTCAGTACAATTACTGTATTCAGTAATTGTGGGGGTACTTCAAAAATACACATAAACCCAATTCACGCTTATGTGTATTTGAGATTGTAAACTTATGCAATCTTAATAATTTCCTATCAATTATGAGAGGTCTTATTTGGCTTAGGTTACAATATTTTTGGAAAACACAAAAATGACAGTTGATTCCACAAATAAAAATTATTTTTTGTTTAAAAATATATATTTTTTTTTTGGGTTTGTCACGTTTTTTAATATTCTAGATTAGGTTAGATGACAAACCTGCATTGAAGGATAACACTCCAGGCAAGAAGTTGGTTCTATTGGGTCCTTTTCAGAACCACAGCTTCTGTAGAAGTCTTACGAGGGAAAGTCGAGTATATCGGCATGCCTTCCAATAGGGCAGTAGCCCGTGAGAAACGCAATAGTGCGATGGATGGACAAACGATTACCCAGCAGGGCCTAGCAATACCCCATATGGTCTTATGCTGCCAACGAGATTGACCCCCTATATATCGACTTCAGTTTGACCGAGCAGCTTTAGCCAGTACGTCAGCAACGCAATGTCCGACGATATCTCTATGTCTCAGAACCCACAAAAAAATAACCTTCGAATGATTCGAAATTTCTCTGAAAAACATCCAGCATTTATGGATGAAGATAAGCGTTTAGCTGACCTAATAAATCAAAAGATTTTAATGAAAAATCATGTCACTCAACAAGCACTGGCCCTTAGAATGACCGGGCAGCCTATACATAAGCTTAATGTCAGAACTCTCAATGTATTATATACAACAGCCTACTTTATCCAGCATATTGTAGCCGTCGAAATAGATCTCAAGAGTTTTGGTAGGAAACTCTATTCTTTTGCATCAGAAGTAGCTTGTTGGGATCTCAAAGTCACACTTCCTATCTAAAAAAAATTATGAGGGACCATGTAATCGAACCGATTGTACCATAAATCAGAGTAGATGCCACCACGACTTGATAGAGCCAATGGATGATGGCAGGTATAAATATTTATTAGCTTATTTACAAAGGTATAGCAAGTACAAATGCATTTATTTTGTTGATATATAGTGAAAATATTTTACACCAATTTGCAAATGCCATTATGATACAGAATATTTAAGCTGAGATAACGATATAGAAGTAATGTAAATTAGCGGGTCATCGTACCGTAAGTCCCAGAAGATTCTAGCAAGCCGTGAAGTAAACTTTCCCTTTGACTGCGTTTTATTGGTTGTGTTATGTGTGGTCGGTTCTATTGAAACATAGTTATTATAAATAATATCTATGAACAGAATTGAGAAATGAAATGTGGTATTTTCGGAGATTGTTGAAAATATCATCGACAGAACTAAAGCGTGTTTTTTATAAATGTATGGAACTTTAAGTTGGCAAAACTTTTCAAGATGGCGACCGATTTAACAGCTGACAAGTGACTTATTCTCAGTTTGGTTTGGCAATTCATCATGAATAGACTCATGCCTGAACAACGCTTGCAAATAGTAAAATTTTATATCGAAAATAATGGTTCTGTGCGGAAAACGTATCGCGCACTACGTCCATTTTATCGTCGATAAAATCGTCCATCAGAGCAGTTAATTCGATTAACCATGGAACGTTTTCGCACCACGTTTACTCTTATTGATAACTCGCATACCCAGAGACGCTGTACGGTGCGTACAGAAGAAGCTATTGCTGCTGTAGAGCGTAGCATTAAGGAAGACCTGAATGAGTCCATCCGCCAACGAGCACAGAAATTGGATCTGTGTCCATCCACTTTATGGAAGATTTTTCGGAAGAATCTTGGTTTGCGTGCTTACAAAATCCAACTCGTGCAAGAATTGAAGCCAAACGATCATCAAGTAAGGCGTAGATTCGTCGAATGGGCCCAAAATGACATTACCGTTGTTCCCGATTTTCATAAGCGAATTTTGTTTAGCGAAGAGTGAAGGTCATCCTCAAGTGTATGTGGAAACACCGTTACATCCAGAAAAACTGACTGTTTGGTGTGCAGGAGATGTGGTTTTAACAAGACGTCGCTACATATCACGCAGCTCGTGCGACAATTGATTTATTTAAGGAAACGTTTGGTAACCGCATAGTTTCACGTTTCGGAGCTGTGAATTGCCGATATACGGCCACAAATGTTGGAAAAAGTCATCGAAAATTTGACCTCTAGACTAGACTACGTCCCAGCCAGCCGTGGCGGTCATATGCCAGAACTCATATTTAAATTATAATGCCAGAAAGCTATCGTTCTAATAAAGTAAATTTCGGGTCAATTTAAAAAATTCATTTTATTGCTTCCTTCCTGCAATATCCGATTATTTAATTTCTTTCGCATTTTGGCTAATGTGGATAAATGAAGAAGCTTTACTTGCTACCGTTTTTCACATATGCAAAATTTTATACATACTTTACTAGATATGAGTGGGACTTGCCAGTTCCTCTAATCCAATCTGCAAAAATAAATAGTTAGAGATGCCATGGCCACTTATTTAAATTGACTGCAAAGTCACTGAGACTAAGTTCAGAAACTTTCGCTCTAACCGTTCTCAAGATACACAAAAATCAATATTTGCTTTATATAGAAGGTACCATGCCCACCTTACCGAATCCGCCCATTTTTTAACTGATGATTTGTATTGGCTATGAAGCTATTCGGACCAAATTTAGAGACTCTTACTGTTATCATTCGGAAGATATAGGCAAATAAATATTTACTTTGTATTTTTGAAATTTATGTAGCCTACAGTTCCTTCCCGACATACAGAGAGATACGATAAAAAATTTCAAGAAAATCGGTTGTGCCGTTTAGCTGTCTATGGACTTCACATACAACATACCTACACACTAACACACATTCATTTTTATATATCAGCTAGTATATCATATTTAGTATACATTAAATGGATTTCAGTTATAAAAAAAATATGCATGTAATCACTTAAGTCCAATTATGGATTGATAATGAAAGAAGAAAATTTTGTATAGCCTCCTTTGGTCGGTAATAATATTTGGTATCTATACAGCTTGGTATAGTATCGACTAAACCAATTCACGCAACTATCAAATTCGTTTATATTTCGGAATGTACCAACAACACTTCTTTTGATAATTCTCCATCAGGTGTCCGATGGGTTTAAAACTGAAACTGAAGTGGCCAGAGTGTCGAGTTATTTTTGCGTAAGTTTGCTGGTGATTTAGAGTTATAAGCACGTATTGTAGAAAGATTATTTGCTGAGGCTCTTAATTGAAATTTTGCTGGAAGTTTAGTAACTTAAACATCGGCAAAGAGTTATGCTATAGGCTGTTTCAACTCTTTTACCCACCATGCAATAATTTATGGTATTTTTTGTTTGCAGATCAAAGTTTAATAAGTAAGTAAAGTATTCTAGAAAATTTAACAAATAAATTTTCACATGGTTATGCTTGATCGGTTGTAACTTTCTTGCTCAGTTTGTTTTATTTTTAATTTTTTTATACACAAAAATGAAGAAAAATAATGTTAAAATTTTTTTGTTCTAATTATTTTTTATTTTATTTTAATTTTTGTATTAAAAGTTTATAAGTTCATAAGTTTTTTCTTGGTATTACTTTTTATAAAAATTTGTATAGTTTACTAGATTTGTAATATAAAAAAAAATTTTTTTTTGATTTTTAAAATATATTTAATTTATTTTTTAATTCTTTAATTCAAGATATATTTATTTTATAATTATTTTTATTATTATTTTTTCTTAAATTTTTGTTTTAAATTGTTTTTCCTTTTTATATTTCTAATTTTGTTTATATTTATTGTTCACCTTTTACTTAAGAAAAAATAATTATTTACTTTGTAATTAAAAACAAAAAAACAAATTTTGTTAAAAGAAAATTTCGAAAAAACACAAAAGACAAAAACTCAGTGTGGCCGATTTTTATGTATTGAAACACGTCGCTGAACTAAATTGGCTGAAAATATTTCGACTGAACAGACTGAAAAATCAGCCACACTGAGTAAAGGAAAAACAACAATAAATAGAACCAAATATATATGTATATATTTTTCTATATATATATGTACATATATATTGTTTATTCAATATGATTTTTTCTAAAGTTGATATTTTTATATTTTTGAAGAAAAAAAAAAATAATAAATAAATAAAAAAGATAAAATTTAAAAAATTAGATCTTTTTTTTTTAAAGAAAAGAAAAGTTCAGCTGCCACAAAATATATTTACTTTTGGATTTTTATTTAAAACTTAATTTTTAAGATTTTCTTTACATTTTTTCGTTGTTACTTGTATGCTAAAAACAATTTTTTTTTGCTGTGATTTTTTAAATATATTTGGACACACTTTGTTATGTTTTTTTTTTTAAATTTCGCTTTATTTTTTGAATTTTGAAATAATTTTTTTAGAACATTTTTCTCATTTAATTTTTTTTAATGTTTGCTCCAATGATCAATTTTGTTGTTGTTCAAAACCCACACAAAAAACTAGATTTTTTTTAATAGAAATATGTTCTTTTGTTCACACTTTGTATTAAGCAACATGCTGTCAGTGATTATAGGCCATTTACTTAAAAAAATTCGAAATTTTAAAAAAATGTCATTTTACATGCCTGAGATTTTATTTTTCGTGTAATGTTGTTAACAAATAATAATATATTATAATGGAAAATGGGCATATTAGACAAAACAAAAATATAAATTATAAATATTAAATATTTGAATTATGTGGCAACATATAATATATATGTATACAGTATAGTGATGTTAAAAAAACACTATTTTCCAAAGTATTGTATTCTATCCTACATGATAACAAACATTATAAAAAATAAAAATAATTCAAGTTGGCCACTTGCACAAGGCAGCTCACTTCGTTTAAAAGCTACCTTCTCTCTGGAGCCTAAAAAACATACTGGTTCCAAATTCATAAACATAAATATTTCTCTTATTCCTTTTTTTCGTCTACCCTCAGACGGCTCCTGGTGGCGGAGGAAACTCATTAGTCTAGGAGACAAGAAAAAATTAAAAGCTGTATCATTAAACTTTTAATGATACAAAGTCGACAGTCTAAAACTACATAGCTGAACTTAAGATAACGCCTGGAAAACTTGGTCGCCACAATGTGGAAGACAGTGCACGCATTCCTCTATCAAGCCATGTTGCCGCTTAATTTTGACCAAAAAAATCTTAGCATGGTCATCATTCTGGATTTGGGTTAAATTAATTGTTTTAATTATTATTCATTTCTATGAAGGTTCATAGAGCTAAAAACTCTTTTAATCTGAGTACATATATACGAGTGAGGATTGATATTGAAGCTACATAAGTAGGAAAAAAATATTCACAGTCTCCTTTTAGCTCAATACACTTAGTAAGACAACTTTCCAACTTTTTTATACCATTCGAATAATACGATTTTGGGAACTCCTCAAAGTACGCATTTATTTCGGTAATCACTTCTTCGCTTGAGATGAATCTTTTTCCTGCGAGCCATTTTTTCAAGTTTGGAAACAGCAAAAAGTCACTAGGGGCTAAATTTGGACTACAAGGTGGATGATCAACCAATTCGAAGTGGATTTCTCGTAGTTTTAGCATCGTATCTAATGCTGTGTGAACCGGTGCGTTGTCTTGAAGAAAGAGCACTTTTTTCTTGTTTAAATGTGGTCGTTTTTCCTTGATTGCATCAACCAATTGATCCAATAATGCACGATAATACTCCCCTGTGATTGTGGATCCCTTTTCAAGATAATCGATGAGCAATATTCCGTGCGCATCCCAAAATACAGTGGCCATAACCTTGCCAGCCGATTTCGCTGTCTTCGCCTTCTTTGGAGCACTTCCACCAGCTTCCACCCCTTGCTTCGATTGATTTTTGGTTTCAGGTGTGTATTAGTGGATCCACGTTTCATCAACAGTTATTAATGTACGCCAAAAATCGGCATTATTATGCTTTATCATGTCCAAACACCGCTGTGAAGTGATCTGTTGAACTCGTTTTTGTTCAACACTGAGCAAACGCGGCACCCATCTTGCCGATAGCTTTTTCATATGCAAATGTTCATGAAAAATGTTGAACACACGTTCATATGATATGTTTACCATTTGAGCAGTCTCACGTATTTTGACCCGGCGATCATTCATAACGATATCGAGGATTTTCTTGATATTTTCTTCAGTAACCATCACTTTTGGCCTTCCTGTTGATGGTATTGTTGCAGTGCTTGTTCGGTCTCGTTTAAATTCAGCAATCCAATATTTTACCATATAATCTGACGGAGCAGATTCGCCGTAATGTTTATCAAGCTTTTCTTTTGTCTCTTTCGCCGTTTTGCCCTTCAAATAATAGAGTTTAATCACTACACGAAATTCACTTTTTTCTATTTTCCAAGAAACACAAAAGTTGCTTACTTCAAACGACTACAAAAAATAAACCAATCGATGAATTTGGCTAAAATTTTAACAGCTGACGTTCGACAGATCGTAATTTCTAAGAAAGAAAAAGTTTTTGTGTTTGTGCTGCCATCTAGCGCTAGGTAGCTTCAATGTCAATCCGCCCTCGTATTTCTAAAGTTGTTCTTTGGAAAACACTTTTTTCATCTTAAAAGGTTGTAGAATGAGTGATGAGTTTAAAATTGGAGTTATTGCCACCATGCATTCTTCGCTGTTTTTGAGTGTTTTTTTTTTATTCAAAAGTAATCAAAAGAAGGTACCCTAGATAATTTTTTCTAATCGCTAGGCTAAAAAGATGAAAATTTGCTTTCATTTAAGAGGTAAATGCCAGCTTGGTTTATCTTTGGGGCTTGCAAAAAGCTGCCTAGGCACGTATATTGAGAAATATTCTAAATAGCGAAATTTTGGAAATATGAGATTGGTACGTAGGTAGCGGGTGTAGTGCACAAGCACCCCTCCCAGAAACCAAAAAAAGAGGTCTATTATGGAAGCCTTCTAGTAAAGGAAACAACGCAAACTCTCCTATCACTGAAAGACAGTTCATAAGCCAGCAGGTGCCTCTCAAGTTCAGAGGTCCTGGCAGATGCTACAAGAAAGCTCTGGCCTAACAACCTGACTGCGCCTTTGGAATGCAGGGCAAAGTCACAGAAAGTGTTCTATCGCCTTAGGCTTTCATTAATTACCAAACCAGTGCCACAAAGTCCATTTAGAACCTATAAAAATGCTAAAAGGATCACTCGTCCTCGAAATATCAAGTCTAAGCCATAGCGGCCTGAAGATTCTGCATTCCCTTCTGCTGCTCCACGACGCACTCACTCCTCGACGAAACAACAGGTCTCAACACTTCTGAAGAAACTCATAGCGTCCCATCGAATTTACACCGATTGTCGTGCTCCTTCTCGTTAGCTCATCAGCAGTCTCGTTCACCGCTATGCCGCAGTGCCTTGTAACCCAAAACTGTTATAAGCAGTTTATTTTTCCAGGAGTGACGTGAGAGCTTTCCTGCAAGACGAAACTAGCCTTAAGCTTACATTACGCCCAGTCGATGCCTTTTAGTAGCTGATTGCGTACATGATTGACCACACCTTTCCTCGTTACGAGTTAGCTTAAGACAGCAATGACCTCAGCCTAGAAGACACTGCTACTATCAGTAAATCTATAAGATATTCTTATACTACTACCTTTTAAATACACTCCCGCCATTGTCTTTGGCCTATTAACCATTTCAGAAAATACCACTGAAGACCCCTTATCAAAACCGCACACTCTGACCCGACCATATAATCCATGAGCCCGAACAAGTTGAACTCACCCAGTATAGTGGCATGCCTATATTCCCTAATGATATCAAGGCTCTCTCGTGCCCAGGATAATTTTCAGCAAAGCCTGTGGAGTGCACTTGAAGGCAACTAATATGCCCATATTTGCACCCTGCCCAGAGCACTGCTAGTCTACTCGCTTTCTCCAAAGCTCTCCACCATACGCTATATATGTGAGAACGGGCATGACTTTGGGCCCTCTTTATCACATAATAAGATAGATTCATAAAACACTGTTGCTGGGCCAAAAAAATAGCTGTTTGAAACGGTATTTGCGCCACATAATTAGATCATTTTTTTACCACGTCAATCCAGTCAGATAAAAAAGAGACTAGTAGATGTTGACTCCTTATGTTGTCTGCCCAGAAATCTGTAAAAAGGGTATGTACCGTACATGGCCAGATAAGCCTTCAAGTGCGTGAGAGTTGTTTATTCCGTATATGTATGCAACAAAACGGAAACGAAAATAAATCGGCAGAGAATAACAAGCAAGCAGGCATGCCATATTTGCCGATTAATCGGCATTTTGCCGATTTTTTGCCTTAATATTATCAAAATGTTGATTTGCCGTTTTTTGCTCCAAAAATGCCGATTTTTCTAGAAAAATCTGAAAACACTGAGAACATCTGAACACTTAAATAATTACTTGCTACGTATATTCAAACAAGACAACTGTTAATAAGTCAGTGCTACTGCTAAAGAGAAAAAATGTCAAAATCATTTAAAATTAAGTACAGTGACACCAACGCATAACATGACAAGAATTTTTTAATAGAAAAGTCCTTTAAAAGTAAAAATATAATCAGACATGTATCTTTATGAATAAAAAGAAAAATGACATTTTATTCAATATTGACTGTAAGTTTTAATAAAAAAACATAAAAAAAAATTTCTTTTAACTCAATGCATAAACGCAGTATGAATACTTAAAATTCAACTTTTTGGCCAATCAGTAAGAATTTGCGTAGCCTTTGTAATCTAGCATGGGCAGAAAGCTTCTTAAAACTGATTTTAACAAATTGTGTCATACTTCCAGCTCTATGGAGTTTTATATTTCTAATAAAGTCACTTTAAGCCAGGATTGACAGCCCACTAATAATCAGTAAAAACAAAATAATTTAAAGGTTTTCACGGTTTATTTACAAACAAATAAGTATAATTGATATATATTGAGAGTACTATTAATTCGGCCCGTTTTTTAGTTCAAAAAATAAATTTATTTTGAAAGTCAATGAATTAACAAGTAAATTATAGTATTGCCCATAACAGCTTAGAGCTTTTACCCTCTCAGGTAATTTTTAAATCACGTCTCGATAAACCTTCTCGTCTTTTGAGGCGAGAAACGAAGCAGTGACTTGCCAATTCATGTTGTATCCGTTGAAGCAGCAAATACTAAGAAGAAGCAATGTGAGGAGAATACGGCGGTAAGATAGAGCATTTGATCGATTTTTCGGCAACTTTTGCGACGTGAAGCCGAGCGTTGCACAAGATAATAACTTTATTATGTTTGTCCTTATATTTCGGCCATTTTTGCCATAATTCACGGTTCAAACGAAGTAATTGCAGTGTGTACAGTGGTTTTAGCAACTTGTAGTATATAACACTCCATGAAGGAACAGGGGACTTCTCGCAGTCAATGTGCTGCACCCGATTCTGTTTTGAAACTCATTGAAAGGGACCTACAGTTTAGAGAAGTTTTCATTAGTAGTAATACTCTTAGCCACTTATTAGCTAATGTTAGGAGGTAACATCGCTGTCGAAAAACTACTTCTTTTTTCAGATGGTTTGTCCTGGTATTGAAACAAAAACCTTCTGGTTGGTAGGCGGGTATCTAACCTACCATACCACAGCGGTAAGTGCATTATAAATAATAAAACATAGTAATTGCACTAATAAATAAAAAAATTTTGTAAACTTGTACGAAATTTAAAAGCTTGGCTTTAAGCTGAACAAGGATGGATTTGCCAACTCATCCCAAAAACATTCAACTACATGAGGTTCGGGTTCCACGCGGGTATTTCTTAAAGTTTTGAGCAGTTACGTACCCACGAAAGCTTTGTTTGAGATCGTTATCTTAATAAAATTCGCTATTGTTTGCGATACCCAATTTCCCTGCATTTTTCTCAACATTTTCTTTGGGAATATTGAGTTAAGCACATGTGACAATTGTACTAAAAATAAAATGCAATTCGTTTGTATGTATATCGTTTATTTTTATATTATTTGATATGTTTTAAACTTTAGTTAATGCTGAATTGTTCTGTTTTGTTAGCACCTGTTAATAAAAATGTGACTTTCGTATTTTATCATCTGGCACCCTTGCAAACAAGCAACAATTACATTCAGTTGTGGCATAGATTTTAATGAAAGCAGACGTCGCATTGCGTATTAAAATTGTTTATTTGTGTCGCTGTTTGATTTTTTAATTTTTTTTTTTCGACGCACACTGCAAAAATTTACTAGTACTATATGTATGTACATTTTCCACTCTGGCCCTGGCCACCCTTGGCCTGTGCCATCCGTACAGTAAAACAAACAACACAAGTTGTTGTCTGACATTGGCAGGGCAAACAGATTGCCGAATTCAACCATATTGAATTTGTTTAAATGATTTCTAATCGACGTAAGACAAACATTTATTCGTGAGAAGTCATAGCAATAGTCAAATAACCATTTTTATTGCATTTTCGGATATTTTTTGTTTAATTTCATCTCGATTAACTGGGTTCTCCTTTATAATGCCAAAACTTTTTGGCTGAAATTTCTAATTTACATTATGATTTTAAAATATTTTAGGTATAACTGGGTATTCACATGTTATTAAGTATCATAAAGTTTTTATGGACTTTCGGATATTCCCTTTCTATTTAAAAAGTTATTCTGATTTTGTGGCACAACTAAAGGCCGTTCTGTGTTACAAATATTAGCACAAACATTAGTAACATCATAACCACCTACGTGAGTGTAGAGTGGGAAAATAGATGCAACAGCCAGCCAGCATATTTGACTCATCTGTATGGAAATTATAAAATATTATTCTCTTTCTTAATGTTTTATAGAACCATTAAATATATAACAAATTAATCAGTCACAGCTTTTTAATAAAGGAATGCCAATAGGTATTATAATTAAATTAAATTTTTATACTATAGGGTCCGCCATCTAACGTTTTTTTTCAACTAGTGCTTATTTCGTGAATGGTAACACTTAGCTCATGTCTGATTTGACAGATAATTAGTTTTATCCTTCTGCTGAACGAATATGTTGTGTATACGCTTCGCTAAGTGGGCCTGCGATCGACTTACAGAAGATGCCAAAAAAAATCATCTTTTCAGATGAAGCTCATTTTGATCTTGGCGGGTATGTAAACAAGCAAAATTGTCGCATTTGGGACACAGAAAACCCGCACGCATACATTGAAAAGCCGATACATCCAAGACGAGTCACTGTTTGGTGCGGATTTTGGTCCAGAGGCATAATTGGGCCATTTTTCTTCGAAAATGAGCAAGGAGTGGCATTTACAGTCAATGGCTATCGTTATCGGGCCATGTGGAACGTTTTTTGTTCACAAAAATTGAAGAGGAGGATATTAGCGACATTTGGTCTCAACAGGACGGCGCTGATGTCGTTTGGCCACCTCGGAGCTGCGATTTGACACCGTTGGACTATTATTTGTGGGGTGACGTCAAAGATAAGTGTTACGCCAACAAGCCAGAGACAATTGACGCTTTAAAGGACAATATTCGTGAAGCCATTGGTGAAATGCAGCTGCACACAATCGATAATGTGCTTAAAAATTGGACCGATCGTGTAGGCTACTGTATGGCCAGCCGAGGCAGCCATTTGAATATAATTATTTTCCATTGTTAACCGGAAGGATTGTACTTTCAAATAAAAAAAGAAATTTGAGAAAATATTCAGTAGTTAAAAAAAAAAATTATTTGGCGTACCCTTTATTTTTTTTCTTATTTATCTAAACACAATATATGATACATACATACATTTTACTGAAAAATATATATGTTTTTATATTAATATTTTTAATTTTATTAATTTTAAACTAAATTTCTCAATAATAAATACTTTTTAAAATTCAGTATGGCAAACGAAATTCATACAAAAAATTTATGGAATAATAATAAAACAAAATAAATATCGCTTTAAGATCAGTTGCCAAGAATAACACCAATAGAAATAAAAATGGAAAAGAAAATTTACATATTTTTTCAGCTACAAAAAATAACTCAAAAAAAAAATAAAAAATTTAAATAAAATTTGAATAAAAATGTATCAAAAATATCAACACAATTAACATGAATTTTATTTGTCTTTTGACTTTTTATACAAATTTTTCTTTATTTATTTCTTTCCGCTTAGTCAAGACTATTTTTTCCTGTCTGAGGTTATAAATATTTTCTTGTTATCGGGGCCACTATATGAAAAAAATTAAAGGGAAATAGATGATGAATAAATGGTGAAAACACTTGGAAATCTGGTAATTAAGATAGAGAGAGAGAGAGAGAGAGAGAGGAGAGAGAGAGAGAAAAAATAATAACAAGTTCAGCA
The DNA here is from genome assembly GCA_023159175.1 of Wohlfahrtia magnifica. NCBI lineage: Eukaryota > Metazoa > Arthropoda > Insecta > Diptera > Sarcophagidae > Wohlfahrtia > Wohlfahrtia magnifica. The sequence continues at coordinate 2,762,638 of JAKWBJ010000203.1, forward strand.
GCTGTATATTAGCATAACTGGACTTAGCAGAGATTTTCTAATTTTCATTTTAATTCCCTTGAATTACTAAGCTAAGCTATTACTTTAAATCTGAAAATAAGCAAGAATATTAAGAATATAACTCTAGACTGTACACTTGAAGCGTTAGCACTTCGTTACCCACAGAGATTAAACATGTGCTTTTTATTGGTAAGTTAAGATCGCTATTTGCTTCAACTCGAAACTGAAGAGTACTAAATATTATTCAATAGCAATTGGCTTATCATTTTCAGGATTAAAATCAGAACAAAACTATGACCATGACCTCTTCCTATTAAAAATTTTTTGTATTCCCGCTCAAAGAAAGTGACTTTGGTATCAAAACAACCGCGTCATTTGATGCAAATCTCTTACCAACCAGACATTTGCTCAAATTATCTTGTTTTCAACTTTTCTTTCCGGGTTTCAACTCAGTTGCAACGGGTTAAATCTTGAGCTAAATTCATGGGCCTATGACACAAGCGTGTGTATCTTTGTGTTTTTTTTTTTATAGATAAAATAGTGCTTTATCGTATCGTAGATGTTTGAAATTTATACTGAAACTGTTTCTAACTTATACGGTTGATTGGTTGTTTGGTTCAAATGGCATCCTCGAAGCAAAGGATCAGTTGTAATTTTGGTACCACAACCACACATTCACAAAATAAAGTATACTGGGATCTATTAATATCACATTGACGGTTATCAGCTGATAAAGAAGCCTTTATCTTGCCAAGGATGTTCAATCCTAGCTTGATTATGCTCCTGCATAGAGCCGGACATTCATGCAGGAATTAAGTTATCGACTCCTCCTTATCATCCTCGGAACACACAATGTTACTGTACATTTCGAGATACCTACCATGTTTTCCTAATAGCTAATGCCCACTGCTGACCACATAAAACCGGAAAAACTCTCTTTGTGAAATACTGACTAGAGTGTCGGTCTTCATTTATGATTATGGCCACTTCGTATTCCTCAAAATAGTGCCTGTAAATATATCGCTTCACCTGCATTCTGCCATTCTCAGAAATGACAGACATAAACATCGCTTGATCCCTCACATTGATGAAGTAGACGGCTCTCGAGCAAGCATGTTCGTACACCTCATTTCCCTCAATATACAATGTCGAGGAACCCGTAATAAGTAAGTCACAGTTTAACGTGAGTATCGCCAACCTGGCATACTCCACGGTGTCCAAGGCACCAGTCAATACAATGCGTCCACCAATGCTCCCACATATGATTAATATCACCTGTGAGTACAAAATTTGAAGGCTTGTTATTTGTACATGACTTCTTCCTTGGTATAGTGTCAGAGACTATTTGAACTTCTGCCGATCTATGGGTCATGGCACTCGGTTAAGAGTGTACACACCTAGCAAATGCTTTCCCCGCGAATTGGGAATAAACTACTACCATCACCTTGCTCACACAGGAGGGTCTCACCATAGTCCGGCAGGCACCTATATCCCTGAGACTCCCGACTCCCGTGGTATCAGAATTAAGCCTCCAGTCAGGCTTCGTATCATAAATTCTACTACCAAATGACTAAGGACTGGATAAAAAAAAAGAAAAAAAGCAAAAGTACAAACAACAAACAGACCAACAACCACACAAACGTACAAACGACACAGTCATATAACCAGGTAAGCTAGTTGGCTACCGCAGGCAAACAATCAGCAAAGTACGCACACAGATAATACAGATGATGCTGCAAAGGAATCTATTATTCCCTAACCCTAGCATCTCTCCAATTAAAGACATTGCCAGCAAACTCGCTGAGCCTTTTTATAGTCCACTCTGACCGCAACGCCACATTAACGTCCACCACATCCACATATTATGACATCCACCGTCCCAAAAACCCAAAGTAAAGCTACACGACTGTTATACGTCTGGAACTAACCGCATAGCTCGACCAGCCTTGAGGTCGTCACGCACTATGTTAGAGCTCGTATCGTCGCCTACTTGTCAATAAAAATCGTGATGTCAGCTTTATCGATTTTTCAGCGACCATCAGTCCAGCATAAACTTCTGCCTAAATGACACTCTCGTGTTTCGAAGACCTATAGTGCCTATTAACATTAAGTTACCCTAAGAAAACAGTTACACTAACCTGTGATCTCATTATTTCTGCCGTTGCAATTCCGTCTCCACTTCTTCCTTGAAGATATTCAGAAATTGCAAACCGTATTGAAATCTAACTGAGTCATATCATCATCTTACTCTTCCGTGATCATAGATTGGAATAATGGCCTTGGTATTCTTTGAAAAATACACGGTTTTAATCTTTAACATGTTGCGGAGAGAATGCGTGCTGCACTACAGTTACAAAACGGTACAAAAATTCGGTAGGATGATTATTGCAGGGTAACTGAGTCCACAAGCATCTCAAAAAAAACTGTGGCCTTAATTTTGCAGGCTGAAAGCTCAAGAGTAATCCTCGATGGTTAACTCTTACCCCAAAAAATTTACTGATACTGACCGTAAACATCATCAAGCATGTGACAATCGATGTGACTTTTAACGAATGTATTTTTAAAAGAAAAAAGCTGTGTGGAGGACCTTGTTAGCCGACACAACCACTTTAATATTCTTGTAGCCAAAGAAATTCACTGTTTTGATTAGGTTTGGATCTTCAATATGTGTCGATTGAACGCTGTTTCTTGCACAGTTATGAATCGGTGTGGAAACTTATCCGGATTGCACCACCTGAATATCACCAAACTACCCTTTCAAATGGTCGCATGGTCGCACTTATTATTAAATGTGTGGCTGTATTTAACGCGCAATTATCTTTTTCATATCTTCGTCCACAATTACAAAACGATACAAAAAACTCATTCGTGCAAATCTGAACAACGCAAAAACACTCCTTTTAAGTGGTCAGTCATATGGCCAGGCATCAGGCGATTGAACTGATTATTATTTCATAAGACTGCGATTAATGTGATGTACGTACGTGCTAGTTCTCACTCTTAAAATGAATGCCTAAATCCATTATAATTTTATAGATTTTATTGACTTTTTCTGTTTTAACGATCTGGATTCTTGGCTTTACTCATAACCATCGTTTATTACTTTTCATAGGTTGTCAAAAAGAAGCTTATGGACTTAGCAGACAGAAAATTTGAGACGAATCTAATAATAGATAGTAATTTATGAGTGCAGCGTTATATTGAATGCTAATATATCAGAAATTCTATCCATAGTTTTGATATTTATAAGAAATTTTTTCGATGTCATACAATTGTTTTACAGAAAATTAATAAAATTATTTTTAGTCATTTATGTTACACCCATACATACATACATAAATATAAAGGTTTCGCCATCTAACGTTTTTTTTCAACTAGTGCTTATTTAGTGAATGGTAACACTTAGCTCATGTCTGATTTGACAGATAATTAGTTTTATCCTTCCGCTGAACGAATATGGTTGTGTATACGCTTAGCTAAGTGGGCCTGCGATCGACTTACAGAAGATGGCGATTTTGCCAAAAAAAATTATCATCTTTTCATATGAAGCTCATTTTGATCTTTGCGGGTATGTAAACAAGCAAAATTGTCGCATTTGAGGCACAGAAAACCCGCACGCATACGTTGAAAAGCCTATACACCCAAGACAAGTCACTGTTTGGTGCGGATTTTGGTCCAGAGGCATAATTGGGCCATTTTTCTTCGAAAATAGCAAGAAGTGGCCGTTACAGGCAATGGCGATCGTTATCGGGCCATGTTGAACGAACTTTTGTTCACAAAAATTGAAGAGGAGGATATTAGCAACATTTGGTTTCAACAGGACAGCGCTACGTGCCACACAGCCGAAGCTTCACTCGATGTTTTGCGCTCTGTTTTTGAAGATCGCATTATCAGCCGCAGAGCTGATGTCGTTTGGCCACCTCTGAGCTGCGATTTGACACCGTTGGACTATTATTTGTGGGGCGCCGTCAAAGATAAGTGTTACGCCAACAAGCCAGAGACAATTGACGCTTTAAAGGACAATATTCGTGAAGCCATTGGTGAAATACAGCTGCACACAATCGATAATGTGCTTAAAAATTGGACCGATCGTGTAGGCTACTGCATGGCCAGCCGAGGCAGGCATTTGAATGAAATTATTTTCCATTATTAACCGGAAGGATTGTACTTTCAAATAAAAAATTAAATTTGAGAAAATATCCAGTAGTTTTTTTTATAGCATTTTCAAAAATAAAAAAATAATTGTTTGGCGGACCCTTTATTAATAATTTTATTTTAATTCTAGAAAAAAAAACATTAATTAATATTTTCTTAAATTCTTTTTTTTGTTGTAACTGCCATGGGGCTTATTTCGAAATATTTTTCAGCAATTTTTTATTTTTGTTCAACAATCAAAGCAGCTGGATTTTAAGATAAAAATGTATAAATTCGTGTGTATAGGCGGTACTGACAGACAGACAGACAGAGAGATATTTCTCGGTGAATATTATTGTTTAAAATGATTATATTATACAATATAGACGAATGAATGTATTTAAAACATTTTGTTTATTTATTTTTATTCTACAAAATATTAATAAAACATCGTGTACTTAAGATTTATGCAATTCACAGAAAATAGGGTGGCTCATTAAGTTATAAGAGAAATTTGTGGAACTGTTTTAAATATAAATTTGAGTTTGGGTCTAAAAAAATATATTATTTGTCAGTGATATTATCAATGATATTATCAAACTGATACTCAAATTTTTATCCTTAACATCTTAATCGTATACGTTTCTACGGCAACTTCTTCATCTCATTCATTGCCCTCAGCCTTCCTTCTTTTTTTTCAACTCTGCTGGGCAAGGTCTCACAGGATCGATGGCGACCTACCTCACATTTGCTATTTGGGACATCCTGCACATACTTTCACTGCACAATTAGATGCTAGAGAAGGCATGTAGAAGGGCTCTTCCACTTCCTGGTATCTGCGGTGGGATACGTGAGGATTTCGCGCCTATTTGATGGCGATCTTCTTGTTGCAAAAAATGATTTTAAATATATTCCCAGTTGATGCTGGAAAGGAACATTACACACATCGCACAACAGGTTTGGTTTGCCGATGGATCAAAATTCTGTCGGTGAAACTCCAGCCGGTATGGTTGGTCCAAATTTCCAAAGGGCCTTGCTTAACTTTGGGTAACTCGCCAGATTTCTATTGAGCCTAAGCCAATGTCGTTGTCCTTGTGGAATACGCAAGTGGAAGAATTGACTTCTGTGCTGAGGAAGACTTCGCTCGGTTTTAAAGGAGTGCCTGCGGTAAAGGAGTGCCTGCTATTCACCAGGCATTGTGGTTTTATATGCCCTCAGTGTATTTTGGTGAATGTTGAAGATGATCGACTTCTGCCAGGACATCTGAGCACGTAATTTGCTAGTGCCAAGCTATTTCGGCCCAGAGAACAAAGTTCCTGGAGGATACTGTTGCGACTTTAAAAGGGATATTTTTTCTCTCACCAAATATGATTGCTGATTTTATTCGCAGCCTCAGTCTGACGTGGGACAATAGATATTTCGGGTCGCGGTGCGTTTTGGCACTGACAGACATAACTGAATGTGGGGTTCTTGACAGGTTTAGGTGGAAATGTTTAGGTAGATATAGGCTCCCACTGGGTGACATATCTACCATTATGGTTTCAGATCTGCTGATGTTTATTAGGAACGCAGAAGATCTGCAGAGCTAACTGTAGACCATAAAAGGCACAATAAGTGCCATGGGTTGCAGTGCCCTGCCTGGTTGGTGTGATAATAATAATGATAATAATATAACAGAATATAATTCTGCAGACGCCATTGTGCGGTTTCTGGAGGGTATGGCTAATCAGAATCATATTAGACTCTGAGCGAATTGCACACCTAAGGAGCAGATCGGCATTGCCAAAGCATTGACGAAGAACCCACAGTTTTACTGGGACTGTTCGCTTTGCGAAATTTTGTGAAATTGTCTGACCCGATGCCGATGGTAAGACAGGGTCCTGCCACTGTAAATCCAAGCTCAGGTTTCTCTGCCACTTCTAACAGATCATTGATTTTTTGCTGCATGTCAAACCGACAATAGGCGAATTTCTTCGCCATAATCAAATCAACCCCCACAAACCATGAGTCAATTGGATCGCACAGGCATAATGCGCTTGTAACAGAGTTATTAATTTGTTCGATTTCCCAGCATTGTGTAGAACCTTCCATTATCACAGGCCTTTCCAAAAGCAATGAAAACTATACAGTCTGTCCTTTCAGTTCCACGATGGCCTTCATGACCAGGAACCTAACATAGCGTGATCCTGTTATCAAGTTCATTAAAAGATGTGACGCAGTCCATAACAACACTCGAGTTAGCCTTGACGACAAAGCCTTTAAGAACGCTTGACTACATGATATCACACAGATACTTAATTAAACCCTTTGATTTTCTTCTTAGACACTAGAAAATCAGAGAGTGTTTTTCTATAGGTAATGCCCTTCGGAAGCTAGGACCAATCACAACGGTTCCAGTTTCGCCACCAGTTTGTTTTGATCACTTGGTGAACTGAACTTGGCCCGCCATATTACGTTACCAAAAATGGTCCAAGCACACACAATGATCACAGCATTCATTTATCTGTACTACTCAAACACGTGTGGTATTTAAATGACCAACAGATGTGACTGAAAAGAATGAATATTAGAATATTAGAGAGTAATCAGTAAAGAGTATGGTCTCTTTATAATTCTTGCACTCCAAGGATCAAACTTAATATGAATCTTAATTAATTGGCCGGCAACGGATACTCGCGCCATATAGCACTGAGGATATTCGTTACAGTATCTTGGCAAGCTTTGAGTATTTCTGGAACACCGTCTGGAAATACTACTCGGAATGTTGGCTCTTTTTAAGCGCCCAAAAAATGTTCACTACACTTATGACCTACTACTCCTCAACAGTGTATGAAGGAGGGCATAGTCCTTTGATTATGTGTAATGTTCCTTTACATAGTCTTTCCAGATAACTGATGACTAACATTCTTTTTATCGTCTTTGTATAGATTATTGTATCTTTCAGTGGTCGAACGTTTAAGAGTCTTTCTTTGCCTGTCTTCGCGGCTATATCAATCCCCAAATTTTATTACTCATTCAGTCTTTCTTATCCTTGCATTCGAAACCATAAGCCACGTTTCCCGAGCAAGGGTCATTGAGTCCCAACAACATAATTGTTATTTACCCTTCAAAATGCCACATACGTATGTTATTGAAAAAAAAAATTGTTTCAACTATGAACCACCTTACTTCTGATACCGCCACCAGTAGCAAGTAATTTACATTTGTTTAAACATTTCAAGCAAAAACATAATATTTAGTTTTGAAAAAAAATTCATAAAAAATTTCTAATATTTTTCACTTCCACAAGAATTTTTTTTTAAATTTTTTTCTGGTAATTGCCTTTGGCTTTAATGTTAAATTTCTTTAGCCACTAAACTAATTACCATACACTTTTAAGGTTAAATATTTATTTGATTTTTTTGTTTTTTAATTTATGAACAAAGTGTGCCTAATGCTTGGTACCAAGAGAGGAATGCGCATAAAATTTAAATCTGAAAGTGGCAATTAGTTTGAAAAATTAAATTTTTTTATGTGCCATTAAAATGGCAAATGAATTGTTAAGAAATCTATTTTATTTGAAAAATAATTTTTTTCTTAAATGGCAAATGAATTGTTAATAAATCTATTTACACCTGAAAATACTAATTAAGTTCTTAAAAGTTATGAACACTTGTGGCATATGAAAGTGGCTATTACTGTTGGCAGTAATTAGTATTAAAAGATTTTTATAATTTGTGGCTGAAAAAAAAATTACAAATCAGATCGATATTGTTTATATATTTTATAGATAATTTCTTAACACATTTAACTCTTTGGGCGTTATATTTAGTACATGGTCTTTAGAATAATGAAAAGCTTGGGCAATAAATGGGATTCGCTTTTAACTTTGTAATGTTTTGTTACATTTTTAGAAGCATTTAAGAACGCTACACTTTTACCCTTTAAAAACGCTCGTTGCGTACTTTGGTAATAATTTATTGTCATCACTAAACTTGTCCGACTTGTACACATTGTTGATCTCACTATTTTGTCTGTGCTGTTTTTTGTTTACTGAAGGCTAAACTAACTTTGCCACCCTCCTTGAAGGCTTATCTAAAAATGTTCTTAAAAACTCTAGTACAGACATAAATTTCATTTATCTGGCAAGTTCTAAAACCATTCTTATCAATATTTAAAAAAGAGGATTATCAAAACCGTTGTAATTGATCATCTCTGAAATGCGCCAAACGATTTGAACCTTAAGCGAAAGGTGAATTCAATACCAAGATTTTTATGTATATGCGGTTTTTGTAGGTCCAATGGTTCGCGAGTTATTGAACGAAATTTGTTACAGCATTTAAGCTTTGTCTGAGTTAGAAAATATTTTTAAAACTGTGTATATAAAAAGCATATGTAGAAAGCTTTCATTCGGTGTGTGGCTTCACTATTGCTCAACTGGGTGGTGCCACGCCCATATAAAATTAGTATTTATATGTCTATATCTTTAAAACGATAATAGTAAGAGTCTCTAGATTTGGCCCAAATAAATTTATGGTTAATACAAGTCATCAGTCAAAAATTTGGTCGAATTGGATAAGTGGAAGTAGCATATCCCATACAAACTGAGTATTAATTTTTGTAAAGGGTCCGTCAAATAATTTATTTTTTTTTTTTTGAAAATGCTATAAAAAAAAACTCCTGAATATTTTCTCAAATTTCTTTTTTTATTTGAAAGTACAATCAATCCTTCCAGTTAATAATGGAAAATAATTTCATTCAAATGGCTGCCTCGGTTAGCCATGCAGTAGCCTACACGATCGGTCCAATTTTTAAGCACATTATCGATTGTGTGCAGCTCTATTTCACCAATGGCTTCACGAATATTGTCCTTTAAAGCGTCAATTGTCTCTGGCTTGTTGGCGTAACACTTATCTTTGACGGCACCCCACAAATAATAGTCCAACGGTGTCAAATCGCAGCTCCGAAGTGGCCAAACGACATCAGCTCTGTGGCTGATAATGCGATCTTCAAAAACAGGGCGCAAAACATCGAGTGTAGCTTCAGCTGTGTGGCACGTAGCGCCGTCCTGTTGAAACCAAATGTTACTAATACCCTCCTCTTCAATATTCGTGAACAAAAATTCGTTCAACAAGGCCCGATAGTGATCGCCATTGACTGCAACGACCACTCCTTGCTCATTTTCGAAGAAAAATGGCCAATTATGCCTCTGGACCAAAATCCGCATCAAACAGTGACTCGTCTGGGGTGTATCGGCTTTTCAATGTATTTGTGCTGGTTTTCTGTGCCCCAAATGCGACAATTTTGCTTGTTTACATACCCGCCAAGATCCAAATGAGTTTTATCTGAAAAGATGATTTTTGATTCTGCAACATTACCTTGATTTTCAAAGTAATGTCGCAATATTTTCCAGCGTTGTTTTAGCGTATACACACCCATATTCGTTCAGCGGAAGGATAAAACTAATTATCTATCAAATCAGACATGAGCTAAGTGTTACCGTTCACGAAATAAGCACTAGTTGAAAGAAAAAACGTTAAATGGCGGACCCTTTATGTGATAGTAATGCCATTTGTTGTCCAAATTGACATTATTAACTTGTATACTCAATGTATGTGGATAACGACAATTGTTAAAGCTTTTTTATCTATCCACATCAGCAGAAATCGCACTCGATAAAAGATATCTACGTGTATGTATGAGCTGCTTAGTAAGACTATTTATCTATTGAGATTTATGTGTCGTGCATGTTTGACTTGATGCCTTGTACCCCAATGACAGGTCGCACAAATAACAATTATCCAAAAGCTTGGCAAGCCTCTAGATCAATAGAAGTCTTATCGTTTAATTAGTTTGTTGCCATTACTTTCCAAAGAACTGGAAATATTAAAGGCTAATGCCAATTGTTAATCAAAACAACTTTATCAACTGATCATCAGTCTAGATTCAGGCTAATTGAGCAAATCTATCGCTTGGTCGAAACAATCAACAACGCGAAGGCGTCTGAACATATGTTAAGCATTTGGTAAAGTTTATTACAAAGATCTCTTTTACAAGATTAAGAAAGTTCAACCAAAAACGTCGTTTGGCCACCTCGGAGCTGCGATTTGACACCGTTGGACTATTATTTGTGGGGTGCCGTCAAAGATAAGTGTTACGCCAGCAAGTCAGAGACAAGGACAATATTCTTGAAGCCATTGGTGAAATACAGCTGCACACAATCGATAATGTGCTTGAAAAGTAGACCGATCGTGTAGGCTACTGCATGGCCAGCCGAGGCAGCCATTTGAATGAAATTATTTTCCATTATTGACCGGAAGGATTGTACTTTCAAATAAAAAAGAAATTTGAGACAATATTTAGTAGTTTTTTTTTATAGCATTTTCAAAAAAAATATTATTTGCGGACCCTTTATTATAATTTGGTATTCGATAGACGCCAAAGTGTAAACACACATTTTTATACAATCGCTATAAAAATGTGCCTAAAAAAGATGTTTTTCGTGGAAGTCTGATACCCTTATTTCATTTGAAGAAAACGGCTGCTGAAAGTTAAAGATTGTTGGTAGAAGCTTACGGTTAACATGCACCAACTCAAAAAACTTGTGAACGATGGTTTGAAGATGAGGAATTGAAAGCATTACTCGACGAAGATTATTGTCAAACGTAAGAGGAACTTTCACTATCATTGGTAGTCTCACAAAAAGCCATTTCTCTACGTTTAAAAACATTGGGATTCATTTAAAAGCAAGAAAATTTTGTTCCATATGAATTGAAGCGGAGAGACGTTGAAAGGAGATTTTGCATGTCGATTATGATGCTTGAACGCTACAAAAAGAAGTCATTTTTGAATCGTATTAGTATTCGTTATTAAAAATGATACATTACGATAACCACAAGCTGAAAATGTCATATGTAAAGCCCGACCAACCAACCAAATTAATGCCGAAGCCGAATATCCATGATGCCAAGGTAATGCTCTGTATTTGGTGGGATCAGAAGAGTGTTTTGTACTGTGAGCTGTTGAAATCTAGTCAGACAATCATGGGGGACCTGTACACAACGAACACAATTGATTCGTTTGAAGAGAAAAATTAACGAAAAACGACCAGAATATGCGACCAGACACAAGGCTCCCATCTTCTAGCATGACAACGCTCGGCCACATGTAGCAAGACCGGTCAAAAAATATTTGGAAAACAGTGGATGGGAATCCATATGCTACCAGAAAGATGGAAAAATAGTGGCTAACGATAGACAATACTTTGAATAATGTATCAATTCAGTTTGTTATTATAATAAAAGCATTTTTCAAGCAAAAATTATTAACTTGTATACCCAATACACAATCTAATATTTTGTATGAATGAAAGGTGCTACTAAGGTACTACGCCCACTCTATTCCAGTTACAGATGTTACTGATGATGTGTATTGGTTACGAAGTTTTTTAAACCTAATTTAGAAATTTTTAGTAGTGCCATTTTCAAGATATACAAAAAAGTAAATTTATTTTGAATGGGAGATACCACGCCCACTTGTCCAATTCCGTCCATTTTTGCCTGATCATTTGTATTGACTATGAAATTTTCGCACCAAATGCTGAAACTTTAGCCGTAATTGGTCTCAAGGATTACTGGAATCAATATTAAATTTGTATGGGAGGCACCACGCCCACTCTTTGACTAATGATTTGCCTTGAATATGAATCTATTTGGGCCAAATTTAGAGAACTTTTTTTTTATAATTTTGTAGATATAGGCAAATAATATAGACCTTTTATGGGCGTGGCACTGCCCAGTTGGAATTTTTCAATTTTCTGTATCCTATAGTTCCTTCCAAGGAGATGTTGTAGAACTTTCAAGAAAATCTGTTCACCAGTTTAGCTCTCTATAAGGCACAAACAAACCAACAAACATACGTACAAACACACATTATTTTTATATATGGGCAAATCCATTCTGGCGTGACGTTACATTTGTACGACAAAATGTTAAAAAGTGGAATTTGCAAAATGGTGTTTTTTGTTTTTATATATGAGAAAATATTAAGTAGCACTATTGTCAGTCAAAAAATGAAAACAATCAAGCCTAAGGATCTTCATGTTTGACTTCAATGACAAAATTGCATAATTCTGTGATATAGACAAATAGTTTTTAATTGGATATGTATAAAATAGTTTTTAATTGGATATGAATTAATGCATATAAATTTATTTTTCACTTAACGAAATTTAAAAATCTTTCCTCCTTTTTCGTTATTAGCCTTAATATCTGATGTGATTTTACATGGCGTTACGTTACTTAAATTTCAGGTTGATAATTTTTGTATTGATATATTGATTACCAGATTTATCCATCAGACGTTGCCCGGGAATGTACAAATGTACAGTAGTAACCCGCTATTTAGCGACAACAATTTTGTGTATACCGTTGCAAAGTAATTTTTTATTGATTTAAAGTCTCAATAATAAATAACGATTACTTACTCCGTATGAGAGATGCCACGTGCATTTATCCAATTCCGCCCACTTTTTGATTGATAATTTGTATTAATTACTAAGCCACTTAGACCAAATTCAGAAACTCTACTCTAACTGATCTCAAGATATGCAAAAATTAAGATTAACTTTGTGTGGAAGGTACCATACCTATTTATCCGATGATTTGATCCCAGTGAGTGGTTCTCAAGTTATTGTGGTAGCAATAATTTTTGATTGATAATTTGTATTAATTACTAAGCCACTTAGACCAAATTCAGAAACTCTACTCTAACTGAAAACAGGGCTCAATACATCGAGTGTAGCTTCAGCTGTGTGGCACGTAGCGCCGTCCTGTTGAAACCAAATATTGCTAATATCCTCCTCTTCAATTTTTGTGAACAAAAATGGCCCGATGACGACCACCATTCACTGTAATGGCCACTCCTTGCTCATTTTCGGAGAAAAATGGCCAATTATGCCTCTGGACCAAAATCCGCACCAAACAGTGACTCGTCTTGGGTGTATCGGCTTTTCAATGTATGCGTGGGGGTTTTCTGTGCCCCAAACGCGACAATTTTGCTTGTTTACATACCCGCCAAGATCAAAATGAGCTTCATCTGAAAAGATGATTTCTTTTTGGAAAAATCGGTATCTTCTGTAAGTCGATCGCAGGCCCACTTAGCGAAGCGTATACACAACCATATTCGTTCAGCGGAAGGATAAAACTAATTATCGGTCAAATCAGACATAAGCTAAGTGTTACCATTCACGAAATAAGCACTAGTTGAAAAAAAACGTTAGATGGCGGACCCGTTACAAGAAAGAAATATCGCATTTTTAATTTTATGGTCAGGGTTGACTTTTCTGTGGAAATGCCCATATGAGATTATTATTATTTATGTTTTGGCTGACTTGGTTGTTTTCTATAGCGAGTAACATTTAGAATTATTTAGACCGATAGTGTGAATAATTCTTTCAAAGCTTTCATTTTGTATATTTTGTAAACGATTTTTGAGTTCGGCAATTGCTTTGTTTATTTTTCTCTTGTCTTCTGGGGATCTTGTTCGTTGCGATGTTTTCTTCGCTTTCCTTTTTTAAGTTTTTTCTAGACTTTAATTAAGAAGTACCGGATATAATGCCAACTTGTTTGCCTGTCATGCAGTGTATATTTTTGGTCATGTGCTTTAAGTGTACTGTTTTATTGTGGCGTATAATATATCGTAACTATTTTCATTTTCGTCTTCTAACATCAATTGTTATCGGTGCTTGGTTGGTTCCTTGTTATTACTTATTGTATTCGGCCAGAAGACTAGAGCTGCAAAACTATCGATAGCCGGCCTACTCGATAGTATCAATAGTTTCTTTGCAAACTATCGAAACTATCGATACTATCGCATTCTTTTAAGTACTATTAGTGCCAACAATATTAGAATTTAAGTGAAAGGAAAAGAATAATAATAAGTATACAGTGATGAAACAAAAAATAACGACACTATTTTTTCCCAGGATGTAATTAAATTTTATGTATTGAAGTTGTTTGATGGAAGATTAATCATTACATAGAGCGAAAACTGCTCAGACCATGAAGTGCTCCAAAACTAAAGTAATTAAAAAGATCCAGTGAAGGAAAACGTAGAACAACTGTCAACTTTTAATTCGTACTTCAAAAATTAATCTCTTCAAGTTATCAAAAAGCCTCAAAAATGAACTTATTCTTCTGATTTAAGTCGCACAATGTACTTATGGTATGAGTCCTCGAAATGTATCATTTCTCACCAAACGGAAGCAAAACCTGCACCATAATAATTAGAACAACATTACATGGTCTGACGAAACAAAGATTAATTTGTTTGGGTCAAATACGACATCGTATGTACGAACTTATTTTAGTTACAATTCATACTTTATTTGAGTTTAATAAATAGAAATTTAAGCAACTGTTAAACTGTATCCCTGTATAACTTTAAAAGTTTACGGACGACCAACAACCTGCGTCAAACAAATTTTTGCAAATGTAACTTTGACTACATTTAGTGGCCTCCGTATTTACCTTTAGAATTTTACGATAGTATTGATAGTGAAAAAAACTATCGATTGTCAGCCAAAAACAAAACTATCGATACTATCGACTGTTTTGCAGCTCTACAGAAGACGCGCAGTTTCTACATAAGCAGCGAATGATAAAGCTTGTGTTGCGTTCCAATACTCGCAGCCGTATATAGCAACTGATGAATATGGTTATCGCATCTTATTGAATATAGTTATCTTAGGGCGTAACGAGAACCGGTCGGATTATCACATATTTGCCCATAGGCTTGTCCTTCGACCCTCCGCTGGTTGTTATTATGCTCCCATATATTAGAAATTTTGGTTGTCCTTAATATGCTGTTGTTACAGTAGGAAGGGTTGCATTTTAGAAACTAAGAATCATTGATTTGCCCCTGGCTATGTTAATTTTGAGGCCGTCTTTTCTTGTTTACGTTACAGTATCGTTCATACAATATCGCTGAATCGTTGTGTTAGCCCTTTCACTGTAGAGCAAAAGTTTGCCTTGCAGTGCTCCTACATAAGGGGAAAATACAATGTGAATGTGCAAGCAACAAAGAGCACTGTTTCAGCAGGACTGATAAACTATACAGGCCAGAAGACTTGTTGTTATTGAGGTCATCATCATATGGTATTGTATGGTTTATTTACAAATAACTTTTGTTTTGTTGAGACACGACCTTAAATTGACATAAACGACTGCCTTTAGTTTTTTGTGTTCTTTTTGTTTAGAGTAGGGTGTACGCTTGAAAGTTGTTACCCTTGTTTATTTCCAATAATTTATAATTTTTTTTTTTCTTATTATTTTGACAATCGTATTGAGGTTAATGACTTTGAAGAAATAAAGAAAGAAAAATCGTCCACTGACCACCATAGAATAATCCACTTGACGCACAACATACGACAAATCAAGAAAGAGAATAAATTGTAAATAAAAAATAAAAAAAAAAAAATATTGAAAATCAGGTTAAGACGCATTGACTGGACACCAGTAACTACAACAACAGCAAGAATATAATCAAAACGAACAAAAAAATGAAATCGAATTTTTTTTTCTTAAATTTTCGCATACAATTTGCGATTTTTCAATTTATTTTAATTTATTTTTTGTTGTTGTTGTAAAAATGAAAAAGGAAAAATAATTCCAAGGACGTTTAATGCCATATGAAAGTGTTACAAGGGGGTTGCCAAAAAAAGCAAAGCAATGACTAACAAATGGAATTAAATAATAAAAAATAAATAAAAAAAATATTTTAAAAAATTTTTCTTAAATAAATACCGTATTTATGTATGTATGTATGTATGTATGTATGTATATGTATAGAAAGAAAAATAAACTCAAATTTATATGTTTTATGTTTTATGACATTAACAAATGCAAATTTAACAATAACAAATGCAAATACAAGTAAAGTCTGTTGAAGACAACCCTTTTAACTTTTTGAAAGTAAACCAACCAACCATAGGGGAAAAATATTGGAGTAATTGGTAACTCGGTCATGCAGTGCCCATCTCTCCTATACGACAAACAGCATATGATACCAAATATTTATGCATGTGAATGTGCCTCTCTAACACATTAAACCATTTCCATTTTCTTATTATAGTTTTTAGGCTAGAAGAGTAATAAAATATGACAGTTTTTTACGAAAAATTTACTGCTACAGCCTACAAGGAGGAGAAAATGGACTGGCAGCACAGCAACTCATAAATATTTTTTATTTTATTTTTTGACGTTTCTTAATAAAATATAATGACTGTGATATTTGATATTTTTCTCTTAATAAGGCTACATAGCCTTAAGATATGCTTTATTTCAAATGAAAAATCATTGTTTAAAATTTTAAGTAGAACGAAATTTATTTTTTTAAATTTTAAATTATAATTCCATGTTCAGACAGATTTGAATTGAGTCAATTAATTTCTAAATTGAGCTATCGAATTTGATTTTCACATATAGCGTAATTAGGTTTGTTTAATTAGCATTTGACAGCAGAATATGCTAAGACAGATTTTATTCCCGGAATTTTAAATTAGGGAATTTGAAATAAAGTAATAAAATAAATAACACATTGGGACAAAAATGAACGAAGTTGAAATACCCGGGAAATAAGACTACTTTTCTGATAGATGCTGTTGAGTAGAGTAAGGATCTATTCTTCGAATTTTCAGAACACCTCCAAAATCTCGAGCTACGGGTAAAAAACCGTACCCGATATTAAGTTCATATAGGAACCGTATTATTGACGAATTAAGTAAGGAAGTATTTTAGTTATGAATAAAATGAGACTTATGTTATTAAGCATTTTCATAAGGCAACTCATGAAAAAACTATAAAATGTTTAGCAAAATGGTGCTTTTTTATTACTTTGCAACAGTACTTTTAAAAAAAGTTACAAATTTTATAATAAAAGTAGGATTTTTTCAGGAGTTGCTTTACTAAAATATTTTATAACTCCGTCAGTTTCCAAACGATTTAACTCATTTAACTCATTTTATTCATAACTAAACATAGTTTCTTAAATAATTTATAAATAGTACGGTTTCTATAAAAAAGAGTAAGCAAAAAACGCATCTAAACTGAAACAAAGTGGAAAAAATTTGATGAAAAATATGTTTTCTTAGGAAATACACCCAGATTCTTGAAGGCTACTTAAACGGCATATATATCATTTAAAAGGTATATTTCTCTTTTCCAAATCCGAAAAGAAACTTAATATCGACTAATATTAATCTAAGATATTAGCTTATAAGTGCACGAAGTTCCGAAAAATCGGTTTTTTACCCGTAACTCGAATTTTGGAGATGTTTCGAAAATTTAAAAATGAGATCCTTGTTCCGCTCGGCAGCGCCTTTCAGAAAACTAATATCATTTGCCGGGTATTTTTTTTTTATTGCACAGTGTAATAAAACTTTTTTTGAAGAGTGTAAAGAAAAAAAAAGAAATTTAAAGAAAACTCAAATTCAATACTATACATACATATACTTCATATGTCATTGCACAGTGAGCGAAATCCGCATTCATACAACCCCTAAGAATTAAATTTCATTATTTTTCTTAAAATATTAAGTAACAAAAGCTTTTTGTTTAAAATGATATGTATAAAAATATTGGCTTTTAATTTTTACTTTATTAAACTATAATGATTAACAATAATTAATATTTTGTAAACTATATATAGTTGTCACTTCTCCCTGAACATACTCACACAGAGCTGCCACTTCTCATTCACATGCTTTGCACAGGGTTGAGTTTTCCATTCGCACAATTAATTGTACATTTAGGTCCTAATTGAGTAATTTATTTATTGTACTATTGTCAATTAAGGCCTTAATTGCGTAAAATCCTTTAATAGGCAATTAAAGCTTATGTGTGAACGTGGTATAACAAATAAAACTTTAAATAGTATCTCTATAGGTAGTACAGAAAAGCACAGCATATATTCAAGGGATGTGTAAGAGAAATATTAATATAGAAAACAGTAACAGTAACAAGGATAGTAACGTATTTTTAAAAAGGACCATGTAAAGAAGAAAACTATAGATTTTTTAATTTACAGGTTATAAAAACAACACAATCATACTTGACATGTGAAATGTATTTTATAAAGCATAGTTTACAGGTTAGAAAAAAAGCAAAGCACACATTTAAGGGATATCAAAGACAGTTTGTATATATAAAAGGTAAACTGTATCATTTTTTTCTTCCCAAGAAAACTTTTTAAAATGGTTTTCGCAGATGATCATCAAAAAGAGAAATAAATCTGCTCATTAGTTCTAATCCTAGAAATCTAGTTGAGTTTTGTATGAAATAGCTATTTTTTTTCGTCACTTCTTTGGAACCATATTGACTTTCTGTAAAGTATTTATTCATTAAACAAGTTGATTTTAAAACTACATAAATGATTAATCTACTGTAGCTCGCCTCCATATGATCGTGTAGTGGTAATGATCCTTGCTAAGTGGTGGTGGTTATCCTTACTTTAGCATTGTAATTTGTTCCCAGTAGTTAGAGTTTCCTCTTGACCATTCACTTGATATTTATGTAATCACCGGCAGAGGTAAGTTGGAGGGTCAGGAAAAATTTATTTAGATGGATTTGTTTGGAGGGAGCTTGAAGTCTCTTTATTAAACTCTTGTTGCCGCAATTAAATTTTCTTGTCGTGTCCTCTGCTGGGGACTGCGTGCACTCTTACTACTACACCACGTCACCTTCTATAAAATAGCTATGCGTATAGAAACCTTATTCTTTTTTATACAAATTTCTCAGAGATTGGTCTGTACATGTGCTTTTAGATGAGATCTCATCCGATAAATTTAGGCTCACTCTACAGTAAATAACAACTATATTTGTCTTTTCTGTACATTTATTTGTAGGTCAAGGGCAAAGCTAATTCTAAACGTCAATATCCGTGTAATATAAATATTAAGGGAACAGATAATGATAGTGTTCACTTTTTAGTCAAATGCCAAAAGAAGTACTCAAGTGTTTTGGTTTTTGAAACAGTGCAAAAAAAGGAAATTTATCTACTTTTCTTAATATTACCAAGACTTTTATCCGACGTAGCTAGGTAGGTAGGTAGAGGTGTAGGTGTCTGCCCGCAATTAGAAAGGCAGTCATCCTTGAAGCCCTTAAACAAGCACTCATTTTAGCGTCAGTGCGAGAAGAAGAAGTTCTAATATCTGGAGGTGGATTGATATCAAAGAGTGATGTTATGGACTTTTTTTATCATCGTTTTTTTTATCGACGTTAAGTCACAGTTTAACGCGAGTACCGTTTCCAAGGCGTCTATCAACCCCCACATATGATAAAAATCACAATGCCTAGGTCCCTGAGTCTCCCGACTCTCGTGGTATCAAAATTAAACCTTCTGTCAGGTTTTGTAGCATAAATTTTATTATCAGCTTAAGTTCCAAATGACTCCGAACTGGTGACCAATAAAAACAACAAAAGTAGAACCAACAGTACTACCCAACAAAAACAAGAAAATAACTACACAACAAAACAAACCACACAACCAGACAGGCACACCGCAGGTTAACCAGAACATAACCCTAGAATCCATCCTATTAAATATACCGCGAACAATCTTGTCGATCTTTTGGATATTCCGGTCCGTTTCCAATGCCCCATTAACGTTCACAACATCCTACTTTACGATGACGCCTATTGCCCCCAATCCCTAATGTATCGTAGTGCGAGCACCTCTACAGAATATGCCACGAATACTCCGGCCCCAACCCACATCTATAATCAGCCGTCCCAGCAAGGCTCAAAAATGCACCGAGCGAGTCATGTCCCGTCAGTAAAATTCCTAAAATCAAACCGAAACTGAAGTCAGGATGCTCCAGTAACATCTGATATGAACCACACTATCCGCCCAACGAGACCGTCTCTTCTGAATGAAGTGAATTATGACTTCTAACACTCCCAATCACTCTCCAGAAACACCTAAACAATGGTGCCTCAACTACCAATGCCTGAAGAGCGTCAATTCTGCTTTCCTATCTGACAGGTCAGAGCCATACGCTGTCCACTGACTATCGTATATAGTGCGTACAGCACGTCTTCTACGGCTGCAGTCACTCCACTACGTGTGTCACTACCAAAGGTTATGCATGCAACAGCGAGGCCTTTAAGAAGACAGGAGCTTAGAGTCAGACTAGTGCTAGTCGGGAGTTAATCTAAACCACTAACTTAACTATGCCGGATAAGGAACGTACTTTGAAGCCTGTCAGGGCTTAAACGTGTCGGAGGCAGCTCTAGCTCGAAGATGGAGCCCTTGACAAAGCAGGTTATTACGCTGACGTGACTAAGAGGACTACAGCGCATTTCAACATAATTAATAGAAAAAAAGAGTAAGAGAAGAGTGCATGGATGAAGAAACAATATGCACCCTTATGAAGCGGTTTACCTAAAACCCAACGGTGAAGTAAAAAATTATATTAATTCGCTGCATTATAATAGCAATGTCACATGGGTTTCCTTGCTGCTCTAGCGCTACTACAACGGTTATCCAGTAATTCGCATAACGAATTACAAAAGAAAATTCATTTTATGCCACACTATTGTGGAATAATATTCTTGTGTAGGTTTTTGTTGTTATCTACTAGATAAATTCGAATAATTATCTATAAAAACTAGTATCTCTGTAGCATAATGCCATGCATGAGTGCTGGACATTCCTTTCATAAAATTTACAAATAGAGATTTAGGTTTGCCCCACTTCGGAATGATCTCATCACACTACATATTACATATGTAAATATATAAGGTGTGCTTCAAAATGATAAGGTCACCTTAATATTTGCTCAATTCATCCAAACTATAAAATGTTATGTATGGTCACCTTATTCAAAAAAATTCGACGTTCAAATAAATTAAAAATAAGCCAGTTTTGCTCTTAGAGATGTATCGTTACATTATGTTTATTTAAATTTATGTAAATAAGTGCAAAATTTAATGCGTCAAAATGATAAGGTCTGTGATTAATAAGCAATAAGTCTAATCAAAAGATAACATAATTGCTACTGTATTTTTTTTTTTTTTGTAATTTATAATTTAAATAATATCAGCGCTGTATGGGTTTGCGGGAAACCTTTGTCCAGGACGTTGGAATGGATTTCGCGCCAGTTGTTAAAGATTGCGACTTTTAATTCATCTTTTGTCTCGTACTGCTTGCTGTCTGCATAAGCATTATGCACAAGTAGTCCACACAAATTTTGCATGGGGTTTAATTCGGGAGAACGTGCTGGCCAATCAAGTACATTAATATTGTGCTCCTCAAACCATTGTCTGGTCGACTTGCTGACATGAATTGCTGCGTTATCTTGCAGAAAGGTGAACGCTTTATCAGCATTTTGGGGCTAAATAAGGCAGAAAACGCTTAGACAGAATGCCCTCGTACTATAAACTATCCATTCGAGTGGAAGGAAAGTGGAGTTCCAGGGTACCATGTGAGCTAAAGCCAGACCAAACCATCAAACTACCACCTCCGAAATTCCGCTTGGAAAAAACATGGGCTCCTTCCTTAAACCTCACCAATAGCAATTGAAACCATCTGGTCCATCCAGGTTAAATTTTTTCTCATCATAAAAAATAACCAACGAACCCAAAAATGTATGGAATATCTTATAACCTTTTTAAAAAAATGTTTACCTGATGTCAATTAGTTGCCATGTTGTTTTTCGCAAAATCCTTATGCTTAATCTTATGCTGCTTAGTCAAACAGGAAATTCATTTTTAATTTTGCTCGAATAAGGTTTGGGTGGGCGTTGAAAGCTCTTAGAATTGTGCTTTGTGAAGCTTGTAATTTCAATTCCTCTTCAACTGTCACCGCACTTTTCATGGAACTCGAGGCCTTTCGTGAAATTAGCCAATTTTCACGGGCAGTCAGGAACTTTGGATGACGCGTGCTTTTTAATTATCCATTTTTCCCTGCTCATGAAGTGCCACAATATGTCCTTGTTCATTAGGTGACAAAGGTTTCCCGCGACCCATACTGCGCAGATATATTTTAAATTATAAATTATATATAAAAAAAAATGAAATAACAATTGTGTTACCTTCTGATTAGATTAATTGCTTATTCATCACTGACCTTATCATTTTGACGCATTGAATTTTGCACTTATTTACATAAATGTAGAACATAATATAACGGTACATCTCTAAAAGCTTATTATTCACTTATTTGAACATAGAATTTTTTTGAATAAGATGACCATAAATAAATTTTATAGTTTGGATGAATTGAGCAAATATTAAGGTGACCTTATAATATTGAAGGACACCTTATGTACAGTATAAAAGTCGTTAAAATAAGGCTTAAATTGACTCTTAGTTTTTTATTTTGAAAGTTTTTGGAAAACAAATTTATCATTCAAAGAGATGAATCGGTTTCCAAACAATATAAACTGTACCAATTATACGAGGGCGGATTGACATTGAAGCTACCTAGCGCTAGATGGCAGCACAAACACAAAAGCTTTTTCTTTCTTAGAAACTACGATCTGTCAAACGTCAGCTGTTAAAATTTTAGCCAAATTCATCGATTAGTTTATTTGTTGTAGTCGTTTGAAATAAGCAACTTTTGTGTTTCTTGGAAAATGGAAAAAAGTGAATTTCGTGTAGTGAATAAACACTATTATTTGAAAGGCAAAACGTCAAAAGAGACAAAAGAAAAGCTTGATAAACATTACGGCGAATCTGCTCCGTCAGATTATATGGTAAAATATTGGATTGCTGAATTTAAACGGGGCCGAACAAGCACTACAACAATACCATCAACAGGAAGGCCAAAAGGGGTGGCTACTGAAGCAAATATCAAGAAAATCCTCGATATCGTTATGAATGATCGCCGAGTCAAAATACGTGAGATTGCTGAAATAGTAAACATATCATATGAACGTGTGTTCAACATTTTGGATGAACATTTGCATATGAAAAAGCTATCGGCAAGATGGGTGCCACGTTTGCTCAGTGTTGAACAAAAACGAGTTAGGCAGATCACTTCACAGCTGTGTTTGGACATGATAAAGCATAATCCTGCTGAGTTTTGGCATAGATTAATAACTGTTGATGAAACGTGGGTCCACCACTACACACCTGAAACAAAGAATGAATCGAAGCAATGGGTGGAAGCTGGTGGAAGTGCTCCGAAGAAGGCGAAGACAGCGAAATCGGCTGACAAGGTTATGGCCACTGTATTTTGGGATGAATACGGAATATTGCTCATCGATTATCTTGAAAAGGGATTCACAATCACAGGAGAGTATTATCGTGCATTAATGGATCAATTGGTTGATGCAATCAAGGAAAAACGACCACATTTAAGCAATAAAAAAGTGTTCTTTCTTCAAAACAACGCACCGGTTCACACAGCATTAAATACGATGCTAAAACTACGAGAAATCCACTTCGAATTGGTTGATCATCCACCTTATAGTCCAGATTTAGCCCCTAGCAAGTTTTTCCTATTTCCAAACTTGAAAAAATAGCTCGCAGGAAAAAGATTCATCTCAAACGAAGAAGTGTTACCGAAGCTAATGCGTATTTTGAGGAGTTCCCAAAATCGTATTATTCAGATGACATAAAAAAGTTGGAAAATCGTCTTACTAAGTGTATTGAGCTAAAAGGAGACTATGTAGAGAAATGAATGGTTTTTGAAAAAAAAATGCTTTTTTCCTACTTAGGTAGCTTCAATATCAATCCGCCCTCGTATATAATATGTCGGTCAAGCTTTAATGTGTTCCCAAACTGCCGTTCAAATGGGCCTTAAGCTGATTTTACATAATTTTTTTTTATTTTCGCTCAAACTGAAAGTAAAGTTAATACGAGTCATTGAAATAATGCGAACATTTTTTAAATATATTTTTTAAAATATTTATGGCACATTAGTATTGTTGCACTAATGTCTGTCTGCCTCAAGTAAATAATAACATTCAAAATTAAGATTTAAAGAAAAGAAAAAAAAAACAAATATTTTTAAAACATTTTACAAATCAGTGGCCAACGTCGCAACATATTTGTTTTAAAAACATTTTTTGTGTTTAAATATGCATTTTGCAGACAAAAAGAAAAAGAGCGGCAGCATCATAATTTCATTGCTTATTTCGTGTCATAAATAAAGCTGATGTATTAATAATATATTACATTTTAATTCTTCATTTTAAATTATAAAAAATTCTTAAAAAAAACAACAAAAGCTTAAGAAAAATACAAAAGGGAATATCTTATTAACATAACTATGTACGTGCCAAATAATATTTAAAACCCAAAGGACTTATCTAATAAGAATAGAACAGTGGGTTATAGAAATAAATTACAGGTTTTTGTGGGAATAAAAAATCAAATGAAACAAGGAGGTGCATTTATTAAGAAACACTGGTTCGATCTTATATAGGGTCCGCCATCTAACGTTTTTTTTCCAACTAGTGCTTATTTCGTGGATGGTAACACTTGGCTCATGTCTGATTTGACAGCTAATTAGTTTTATCTTTCCGCTGAACGAATATGGTTGTGTATATGCTTTTTTCGCTCCGCTAAGTGGGCCTGCGATCGACTTACAGAAGAAAACAGAAAACCCGCACGCATACATTGAAAAGCCGATACACCAAAGACAAGTCACTGTTTGGAGCGGATTTTGGTCCAGAGGCATAATTGGCCATTTTTCTTCGAAAATGCGCAAGGAGTGGCCGTTACAGTCAATGGCGATCGTTATCGGGCCCTGTTGAACGGATTATAGGTCACAAAAATTGAAGAGGAGGATATTAGCAATATTTGGTTTCAACAGGACGGCGCTACGTGCCACACAGCCGAAGTTACACTCGATGTTTTGCGCCCTGTTTAAAAAAAAATTTATTTGGCGAACCCTTTATATAAAAATTAACCCTTTATTGCCCGACTGTACTTATAAGTTCCGTTAATTATTTTTATGCTTTACTTATTATACAGATACAATATAATTTTGCGATGTATTATCATCAGTTATAAAAAGTATGGAATACAATAAAAAAATTTTGCTTTTCCTACACCTGTTACTGTTAAAAAAGACAAATAAAATTAAAACTTATTGGCCCGTGATAATTCTGAGTACCAGGATTATTTTATATCCTTTCCGGCTTGGCAAAAATATGAAGCCTTTTTTAACTTAATTTATGTTAAAAGCAAAGATTGTATAAAAAAAGGCAATAGTTTTTCTATGATAAAATGGTCTTGGGTAATAAAGGGTTAAAAGGATTGTGCTTGTATGTAATAGGGAGATCGATTATTCGACTTTTTTTAACAACCGGTTTTCGAACAATTCGAAAAGTAACAATTTTTAATTTCGATTAATAATTTTTTTTCGATTAATAATTATTCAAATAACCGATTAACCGGTTCTTTTCTTTAAATAAAATTGTTCTTATTTCTTGAACACAGAGCTGGACCACGTCGTTTAAAAAATAAGCAGAAGCTGAGGGAGAGCTTAAAATGAAATTGCCAATCAATACTAACAATAATTCGACAAATCTCGTAAAAACTAACCAAAACGGTTTGCGGAGGCCATAAAAAACAAAGTTTATTACACAAAGTACTGAAAGTTGCTCCTTTATGTGGTATTACATGGTAGACAATGGAATTAAAGGATTGTTATGATAGTTATTATGGTAATATAGGTGCCTTAGATAACAAAAATTAAATGTTTTACTTTGAATAAATCTATTATTAATATGTGAGTTCTTAGTTACCTCCGCAAAAAAGTTGCTTGGAATTCGAACAGCACTGTATGCAAATTCATGCACCACGTATTTAATAGTGTGTGTGTTACTGTGGTATGTTAGGTAAGACATCCACCTTTCAATCAAGAAGTTGTCGGTTCAAACACAGGCCACACTATCTGACAATTTTCAACAGCGATATCACTCACCTCACAACAATTATAGCGACTGGTTAAGTGCATTTACGTTGTGAGAAACTTCACTAACTAATGCATCAACCGTTCGGAGCCGGCATTTAAAGGTCCCTTTCATGTGTCTAACTGATCATCATTCTCCATATATAAAAAATTAATATTTATTTACAGAAAATAAGAAAAAGTTATTTTTGCTTAATCTTTTTCGATCTACCTTGGTTTTCACGTGCTTTGTGAGACGTTCAAAGTTGTCATATGTACAAAAATAAGAACTAAATTTATACAAATAGTTAAACGATAAGCATATTTGCAATAAAAAATTATACAAACGTATAAAAATTATTTTTATATAAATTAACCGGTTATTCGTGTTAAATCTACCGGTTTATTCGGAATTCGAAAACTGATAATTTTAATAAAACAAACAAAACCAAAAAACCGGTTAAAACTGGTCGAATAACAACAGTCCGATCTCCCTAGTATGT
The DNA here is from genome assembly GCA_023159175.1 of Wohlfahrtia magnifica. Classification (NCBI taxonomy): domain Eukaryota; kingdom Metazoa; phylum Arthropoda; class Insecta; order Diptera; family Sarcophagidae; genus Wohlfahrtia; species Wohlfahrtia magnifica. The sequence continues at coordinate 2,789,157 of JAKWBJ010000203.1, forward strand.
ATGCTTTTTTGTTTGTTTGTGCATTATAGATAGCCAAACGGTTGAACCGATTTTCCTGAAATTTTGACTGTATATTTCTGTGCGTAAAGAAGGAACTATAGACTACATAAATTACAAATTTTCTAACTAGTCGGTGCCACGTCCACAAAAAGAAAATATTTATTTTTCTATATCTTCAAAATGGTAACAGAAAGAGCCCCTATATTTGATCCAAGCCTCTTCATAGTCAATACAAATCATCTGTCGAAAAATTGTCGGAATCGGGTAAGTAGGGGTGGTACATTCCCTATGAAAAGTCATAAAAGTCTCAGTATTTGGTCTAAACGACTTCATAGGCAATATAAATCATCATTTGAAGTGGGTGGAATTTGACAAGTGGGCGTGGTACCTCCCATACAAAGTAAATATGTATTTTAGTGTATCTTGATAATGGTTAGAGCTAAAGCTTCAGAGCTTGGTCTGAATGACTTTATAGCCAAAAAGTGATCTTCATCTGTAAGAATTACACAAGCAGACAAAGTAAGTATTGAATATTGTACATATGTCTTGAGAACGGTAAAAGTTAAGTTTTTTAGAATTTGGCCGATTGACTTCATAGTCAATACAAATCATCTTTCAAAAAGTGGACGGAGTTGGACAAGTATGCATGGTATCTTCTATTCATACTAAATATAGAATTTCTTATAAGTGAAGAATACCGATTTAGCCACGCTATCTATTCACATCAGTCAGAAAGCGGTAGAGATTGTATAAACGGTTCCGGACCACTGTACGGAACAACTTCCACCATCGTTAGTCTAATTAGGAAATACGTTTAAAACTGGAATGCACAAAGGGGACTTCGCCACTATAGGGCGGCGTTCAGTCTGCAATTCGGGTGTGGAATTGAGGTTCGGGTGTCGAATAGAGGATTTTCTTATGGGCCATTGAAAACTGAAAGCGCATCTAAAAAGGATGGCGGCTACAAATGTGGTTGTTTGTAGACTGTGTCGACAGGCATCAGTGACGGCCGGACACATATTGCGTGAATGTGAAGTTCTAGATAAGAGGCATATCCCCCATAATGGTATAAAATCTGCTGGTGTTTATTAGGAAAACTACAGATGTGCTAAATGAAATGTAGACCGGAAGGAGCACAATAGATCTTAAGTGTCGCAGCAAGATTGCCTGGTCAGAATGAATATGATATACTTAATAAAATAGTAGTTAAGATAAAAATTACAAGTTAAAAAAAGTAAATAAGGTAACATTTAAGATATTAATTAAGATGTGGGTAACGAAGCACGGCGGGTTTTAGCTAGTACAATATAAATTCATTTAAAGTGTCGGCTATCGTTAGCTGCGACTTTTTCCCATCTTTCTGATTACTCGCCAAAAGAACCCTTCGTTTTTCTAAGCCATACATTGGAATACCCGTTTCATAAGTGAAGTGTATTAAGTATGAGCGGTTAGGGCAAGGTGGGAACTAAAAAGCAATTGTGGTAAAACTTTTCAATAATATTGTGCCGTTTTAAATAACATAAGTGGAGCACATTTGTTGCTTTTACAGTTCTCATTTCCAAATTAACATTATACACAAATACACAAACTTATTCAACGTATAATATACAAATTTATTCTTTGACTGACTGAGGAGAATGTCGCAGCTGTCATCAGTTTTGAATATTCTAGTATATTCCACAACCTACAATTCAGTTGAGGTTAATTCAAATTTAAAGATCTAGACGTCCAATTTTCGATGACTTTTTCCAACATTTGTGGACGTATATCGGCAATAACACGGCGAATGTTGTCTTCCAAATGGTCAAGCGTTTGTGGCTTTACCGCATAGACCCACAGAAAGTAGTCTAGCGGTGTTAAATCACAAGATCTTGGAGGTAAATTCACAGGTCCAAAACGTGAAATTAGAAGGTCACCAAACGTGTCTTTCAATAAATCTATTGTGGCACGAGCTGTGTGACATGTTGCGACGTCTTGTTGAAACCATATCTCCTGGATATCATGGTTATTCAATTCAGGAATGAAAAAAATAGTAATCGTGGCTCTATACCGATCACCATTGACTGTAACGTTTTGGCCACCATAGTTTTTGAAAAAGTACGGACCAATGATTCCACCAGCCCATAAAGCGCACCAAACAGTCAGTTTTTCTGGATGTAATGGTTTTTCCATATACACTTGAGGATTACCTTCACTCCAAATGCGGCAGTTTTGTTTGTTAACGTCGTCATTCAAACAGAAGTGTGCTTCATCGCTAAACAAAATTCGCTTATTAAAATCGGGAACAACGGTAATCTCGTTTTGGGCCCATTCGACGAATCTACGTGGGGCGTGAGTCTATTCATGGTGAATTGCTAAACCAAACAGAGAGCACGAGCTGTGTGACATGTTGCGCCGTTTTGTTGAAACCACATCTCCTCTCGTGGCTCTATACCGATCACCATTGACTGTAACGTTCTGGCCACCATCGGTTTTGAAAAAGTACGGACCAATGATTCCACCAAACAAAAAAAAAAAAAAAACAAAAGTGAGCTTTATCGCTAAACAAAAAGCGCGCGATACGTATTTCGGACAGAATTATGATTTTTAAAATAAATTTGCACAATTTGAGGGCATTGTTCAGGCGTGAGTCTAATCACGATAAATTGCCAAACCAAACTGAGAATAAATCACTTGACAGCTGTTAAATCGGTCGCCAGCTTGAAAAGTAATGCCAACTTAAAGCTCTATACCTCTATAAAAACACGCGTTACAATCGTAGCCTTGACACCAACCAATAGAATAACTCACGGAATACTTAAGTTTATAGCTTTAAATGTTGGTGTAACTCTTTACGAGTTTTCATTGTCGTAACAATATTTAAATAAGTAACAAAGTATTTAGGCTTAATATTCCGGACGATTTTCGATCAATACTTACTTCTAGCTATTCAATTATGTACTGACTATAGGGCAGTTGAGGCAAAACTTTTCAACCGCTATTTTCTAAATATTTTCTAACTGGCCCTGCAACTTACGGCCGAGCGCTGCATTCGGTAGTTATCTTCTGTATTCGTCTCCCCTAATTTCAAAAGCATATAATAGATGGGACTCTTTTTGGACTATCTAATAGATACTTTCCCGCCTTAAATATTAATTTTACCGGTTGGACAGACTTCACATATGATTTCTTGCCGTTCGAGTGATTGCTGGCTATCCAGTAACGCCTCTATGGAAAACTAGTTTTTTTTAAATTACGTTCGGACATATTTGCGGACATGCAAAATCGGCTTTCTACCTTTCTCGGCCATAACTCGTTTAGTTTAAGACAAATTCTTCTGTTTGCAAACATTTGGAATTTGCTGACTAAAAGGCTCCCAATGATCTAAGTACTTTACAATTTCTTCTTGAGTTTTACAGAAGTCTTAGTGGAGTAATGCCAGCAATTCGTTAATCTCGAATTCATTTGGCTGATGTATCAAAACCACCACTTCGTACATTGAAAACGACGAAAGATACAATATTCGTATATTCATTTTTTAATTTTTTAATTCAATATGTGAAAGGAAGGATTTTTATATTTTCTGCTTTGAGAGCACTCGGCTCTTATCCTGTGCAATATAAACTTAGCAACGACACGTTACAAAGACTGAAACTAGATAATAGTGTCTAGTTGCTTTGGTTACCTAGACACTATGGAATAAATGATAACGAAATTGCAGATGCAGATGATGAAGGGATTCGACAGACCATATTGGTCCAAAGCCTTACAGTGTAGCAACGCTTACCACTTTTCTCAATCAAATCAAGAATTTGGAAATTGACAAACGCCTGGAACATTAAAGCGCTCAGAGGGGACGTGGGTGCTCTAAGGCGGAGATCAGTACACATTTTCTGCTCTAATATTCTTAAGTATAGCAGACAGTTAAAGAAAACTACTTGAAAAGGCAAAAAAGGTACCTGGGAGGTCTATCAGCTGGACAGAATAACATTTGGAAACTACACCAAACGACAGACTATCTCAAAAATAGAAAGTGAAGTAGAGGCCGAGCAGTTACTGATCACAGTAACACAAGTATATCAAAAAGTGAAGCACAGCTGGAGAGAACGTTTCGCGGAAATTAGCAACAAAGAGGCAATAGTAATAGTGAGGAATAATAAAGCCGCAGCCATGATGGTTTACAAGCGGAAAATTTACAAACTAACATCACAACCGCAGCTGAATTACTACGGCTTCATATCACATCAGCATGGAAGGAAGAGAGGCTGACATCATCAATTTGAAAGGAAGGCATCATTGTGAAGCTACCAAAATGTGGTGACTTGAAAGATTGCAATAACGGAAAAGGAATCATCTTGCTTAGCACCATACACAAGATACTATACAAGTCATAATACAAAGATGGCTTCAGAGCAAAAGAGAGAACATATTGTGAGACGAACAGTCAGGTTTCCAGCCAAATAGAAGCTCCCTAGAATGGCGTACCGCCTTTACCTACTTCAAGAAAGCCTTTGATACCATCAAACGGACTGTCATATTGAAAGCAATGAGAAGAAAAGGATTACTCCAGAAAATAATCCGAATAATAAGAGTAATGTATGAAGATGCAGAACTCTCTGTTCTTCTCCATGAAGCTTAAATTAGAGGACCTGGAAAGACTGGCTCGCAATATCGGAATTGAGATAACCATCAAGAAAATCAAAGCCGTAAAAATTAACAACAATAGCACGGCAAAAATCATGCTTCATGGCCAATCAATTGAGTATGTGGATAGCTTCTGCTATCTGGGAAGTACAATGGCAACAACAAGGAAAGATCGGTATTCGGACGACCGCAGTCAGTATGGAAAAGTTCAACTTATGTGTAAAGTCAATTCTGTTGTACGGTCGTGAAATCTAGCTAACATCATCACGCAAAAGCTACAGGCATTCACCAACCAGTGCCTTAGAATCATATGCAAGATATTCTGCAAGGCAACATTTAATGAAGGGCCCATACTGAAGAAGATAAATCAAAGAAAGTGGAGATGGATCGGCCATACCTTAAGGAAAAATACCAATAGTATTACAAGCATGGCACTTGAGTGGAATCGTCAAGGCTCAAGAAACCGCGGTCGACCAAGAAATATCTGTGAACGCACAATTATCCTAGAACTAAGGCAAAACAATCTTACATGGGAAGAGGCAATGAACACAGCAGCAAAACGTGTAAGATGGAAATGCTTTGTAGAGACTTTATGCTCCAAAGGGGAGTAATGAAAAAAAGTGGCAAACTGGACCTGGAACTTTTGACAGACTTTCTTACGAATCATTCTGGACTTAGAGCACCTCGGCGAAAGATGGCGTTCACGGTTATGCCGTTTAGCATCACAGATACATGTGCTCCGCTATCTGTGCGAAAATGAAATTCATATTTTTTATTTAAAGCTGTTGTCTTAAAGCCATTAAAACCCTACATGGACGAGTGACAGATGTATAAGTTAGCTAAAGCCTTTAAAGACACGCACCTTTGATTTGCCTGTACATTGCCCTTTTCTTTTGTTACACACTGTATTGTTATATTACACGCGTGTAATAATTTTTTATTTAGTTTCAAGTTTTGTTTGTGTTGTAATTATTAAGGCAAATATACTTTTCGTCAAAAAAATAAATATATACATACATACATACATATATTTTCTTTATAACAATTTTTTTTGTGTAATAAGCCCCACACAAAAGAGAAATGTAAGAGGGACTGTGAAGGTAAAATAATTTTCTTTACATTTAAAAGAAAATCCAGCAATTAATCCCATTGCATGTGTTTCGTTTTTCATACCTCTGCCAGAAAGATATATAAAAAATTAATCCCTTAAAAAATATATTATGAGGAATAAGTCAATCATCTATAAAAAAATATATAAAGGGTCCGACATCTAAAGTTTTTTTTTCGACTAGTGCTTATTTCGTGAATGGTAACACTTAGCTCATGTCTGATTTGACAGATAATTAGTTTTATCCTTCCGCTGAACGAATATCGTTGTGTATACGCTTGGACAACGCTGGGAAATATTTCGACATTACTTTGAAAATCATGGTAATGTTGCAGAATGAAAATTTGATACCGTTGGACTATAATTTGTAGGGTACCGTCAAAGATAAGTGTTACGCCAACAAGCCAGAGACGATCGTCAGTACGGTTTCCGAAAGGGCCGTTCTACTGGTGACCTGCTGGCGTTGTTCGCGGAGAAGTGGAACAAGTCCATTCATGGGTTTGGCGCGAGTAAGGTTATGGCTCTGGATATCTCAAAAGCGTTTGATAGAGTTTGGCACGAGGCTGTCATTTCGAAACTTAATGCTTTTAGTGTCGGTAGTCACTTCTCTCGATTTATATCGAGTTTTCTCAGAGATCGCTCTATAAGAATGGTTATAGTTGTGGTCTCATCCGACGACTTCAGGGTAAACTCAGGGGTACCGCAAGGCTCTGTTCTTTCTCCTAATCTTTTTCTAATATTTCGTAACGACTTTCTTCTTCTCACTTCTAATCCTATCTACTCTTTTGCGGATGACAGCAACATTTGCAACTCATAATCCTTTGATCGTAGACCGAGCCTTTTGGAGGTTGGGGCAAGAAGGATGAATATGAACGTCACACTCACAAGTGACCTGGTGAAGGTCTGCGAGTGGGGTCGTGCGAAAAGGGTCGAGTTTAATGCACGTAAGACTCAATGTTGTTTTTAACACACAGACGTGGTGGTGTGCTGTCATCTGTGTCAATGGGTAATATGGATATTGAGAAATTAGATGCTCTTGATGTTCTGGGCATGAGAATTCACTGTGACGTTCGTTGGAATAATCACATATTTCAAGTGTCGCAAAAAGCATTCAAGTTCCTTGGAGTTTTGAGACGGTGCACGAAATACTTCACTCCATCTGATCTCCTTAATATTTACAAGACACATATCCGACCCAAAATGGAATACAACTCTCATGTATGGGACGGTGCTTCAAAGTCTATTTTGGAGCTTCTCGACCGCGTGCAGGAGAGGTACTATAACGGAATGTTTTCTAACGAAATTAAGGAATTAATTCCTAAGAATCATATATTTTGACGTAGTACTCGTATTTCTCGTAGAGCGCATCCCTTTGTAGTTGATTGTCCAGTAAATCACAAAATTGACGCTTTAAAGGACAATATTCGTGAAGCCATTGGTGAAATTATTTTAGAACCGTATTGGGACAATTTTTAACCGAAGTTTTTCGAATACGTTTATTTTTGAGTTTACCCAAAAATTCCCAGAAATTATTTATCTTACATTTTATTGAAAAGACTTATACTTATACATTTCTACCTTCTGAGTCCATTTTGCTATACATGGTTACACTTTTGCGAAAAACTAGCGATTCCATATAGTAACTATGGGTCGCCTAGAGTATGAGAGTGAAATTATTTTCAAAATTAATTTCATTAGTTACCAATTAGTTTAGTTATTATAAAAATTGATTGAAACATTAATTTTAAATGTGTCTGCTTTACTGATGTGTTATATCGAAAAACTGGAATTTTCAACGTTTTTATTCGTCACCTCAATTTGTCATGTTATAACTCCGCTAATTGAATTCAGAATAGCAAAAACTTTATGTTTTTGGGAAGTGTTTTTTTTTTATTAAATTACGTTTTTCATTTCTAATTCTACTTTGTTGCTTCATATTTAATTGGGTTAAAAATATTAAGATTTTTGCAATGTTGAATCTTACAACCCTAGTTCAGATGGACCTCTAGCTTCTCTAAACATGAGCACGATCAGATCTTTTTAGATGTTCGCATTTTTTATAAAATATGGAACAGTTATTATTAGTCGCAATATGTTATTTGAAGCTGAAGCAGTGCCACATAACTGTATTCTGTAGCATCAGAATAATCCATGTTAGCTGGCGATCGAGATATATTATTAAATACTTAACCTTAGAACTTTACGGAATAATTCGGTTCTTTATTCGAACAGATCATGACGTAATAAGCAGAGTGAATGTTACTTGAGTAAAGTTTTTCGATTATCTTTATTCTCCATTGCTTTAACCAGGCTTACAGCTGTGTTGTATAATCTTGCAGATACCTATTTGCTTTCTACAGATTTTCTTGAATGCTTATGTTAGCGTTATCATCGGTGAGTGTTGAGATATGGGTATGACTGCAAGTTTACGTATCAGAGGTATATATTAGATATAGCTTAGGCCGTCCTTGGGCTACTCTGGCTCTATAGTCTGTTATTCACTTAATTAATCACCTTCCTTTGCCTTAAGCTTCGTTCAGTTAGGTCTCAATTTATATATGAAGCTTTTAGACATACTTTATCAAACATCTGTGAAACGTTAATCAAGAGAACTTTGCAATATTTTTTTCCTCACGGGCCTCTCTTATGGCGCTCCCTATTCTATGTATTCATTTGATTGTGCTGTGCTTGCTTCTAAATCCAATTTGATGAATTGGAATAAACTCACCTTCACTTAGTAGCGGATGTAACTTTTTAATTAGTTCTTTCTTGAACAGCTTGGATATATTACATCTGCCGCGTCAAACGGGACATCTTCATGATCATTTTATGCTGATTTTTTAACCCCGGCTGCGTTCTTGAGGCTTAGATTTCTGATAACACTTTTAATTTAACGCAACTCATATCTCAATAATGACACTGTACAAATCCATGGTACTAAAAGTCGTAATTCTACGACAATATTTACTATATTCGCGATGAAAACCGGCTTTAAATGTTCCACATATAAGTTATTATTTACAAAAGCATTTTTTACCCAGTCTTCAATCGACTTTTGCAACAAAGGTCTGCTTAACTCGTTTTTGGAAGTTTCTCACTGCGCATCTTAAAGAATAATCTGAATCAATTGTTTAAAGAAGCTGTCCTCGATTTCAGCATGATTTTATTCTTAACTAAACATAGTTTCTTAATTAATTTCTAAGTAATAGATTATCCAATTATTCGACTTTTACTTTTATTCGAGTAAGAAATTAATTGAATTAAAACAAGGCACATTTAAGAAAGTGGTGTGTCGGTTCGGCTGACAATACCGTTCAGAATTTATCTAGAGTGTAAGAATAGGATTAGGTGTGTTTTATTAAAAATATATTTTTTTATATGTTGTTTTTGTTAAAAGGTTAGTTGTTATACAGGCAACATTACCGTGTTCAATGTGTCTTGAATTTAAACTTCTAAAATTGCCCGTTTAATAGAGTAAGATTTTCAAATTGTTCGAATAATTCGAACGTGTATTTGGTTTTTTGCTTTTTTATTTATTTAAAAACGAGGTCGATGTTCTTTTCTTTTGAATCCAGCACTCACGGGTTGGCCTCTACTCATGTAGTGCATTGTGCTGGTACTAGGACAATAGGTTACGGGAAGGAGGTTAGAATATAGTATGGATGTTTGAATTAAAATTATTTATGTCGTAAGTGGCATGTTAAACCGTCGAGGAAAGATCGTTCAACAGACGAACGCTGCGTCAAGAAAACGAAATCCCTCTGTAATGCGTTGTGTGATTCATTGTACAATCAACTACAGAGGGATACGCTCAGCGAGAAAAACTAATACCACGTGAAAATATGTGATTATTAGGAATTAGTTTCCTTATTTCGTCATTCCGTTATAGTACCGATAGAACAGTGAGACATACACTACATTACGACCGTGCCATAACGAATTGATAGAGCTGACTACTCTACCATCAATAATAAATACTTTCGCCCTCTTCTGTACGCGGCAGAGAAGCTCCAAAATAGACTTTGAAATTTGTATACCATTTTGGTTCGGTTGCAGGTCTTGTAACGGGTCCGCCAACTAACGTTTTTTTTCAACTAGTGCTTATTTCGTGAATGGTAACACTTAGCTCATGTCTGATTTGACAGATAATTAGTTTTATCCTTTCGCTGAACGAATTTTGGTTGTGTATACACCTTTTTCGTTTCGATAGGTGGGCCTGCGATCGACTTACAGAAGATGCCGATTTTGCCAAAAAAAACCATCTTTTCAGATGAAGCTCAATTTGATCTTGGCGGGTATGTAAACAAGCAAAATTGTCGTATTTGGGGCACAAAAAACCCGCACGCATACATTGAAAAGCCGATACACCCAAGACGAGTGAGTCACTGTTTGGTGCGGATTTTGGTCCAGAGGCATAATTGGCCATTTTTTTTCGAAAATGAGCAAGGAGTGGCCGTTACAGTCAATGGCTATCGTTATCGGGCCATGTTGAACTAATTTTTGTTCACAAAAATTTAAGAGGAGGATATTAGAAACATTTGGTTTCAACAGGACGGCGCTACATGCCACACAGCCGAAGCCACACGCGATGTTTTGCGCCCTGGTTTCCAAAAAAAAAAAAAAAAATTATTTGGCGGACCCTATAAATATTGAGGCGATCAAATGAAGTGAACTATTTCTTGCTCTGTCTTAATGCTTGAATGCTTCTTTCGACATATGAAATATGTCGTCGTTCCAACGAACGCTACGGTGAATTCTCATGCCAAGAACATCAAGAGCCATGGACACAGATGACAACACAAACAACATTGGGTCTTGCTTGTATTAAGATCGAGACTGTTCGTACGAACCCAATCGGAGATTTTCGCCAGGTCGCTTGTGAATGTGTCGTTCTTATTTATCCTTTCCGCGCGAATCTCCAAGATGCTCGGCCTACGATAAAAAGCATATGAATAACAAATGGTGCTGTTATCTGCGAAAGAGTAGAGAGAATCGTAAGGAAGAAGAATAAAGTCGTTAAGAAATATTAGAAATAGCGTAGGAGAAAGAACGGAATCTTGCGGTTCTATGTTGGTGATAGCGCTAAAATTTCATTAGAAAGTTTTTCTGATCTTCTCTTTGTCTTGTCTAAATACATGAAATCATCCACATCTTCTTCTTAAAGATCATTGTCTGGTACATTTTGGTCAGGTTAAATATTAAACAATCGATTGCACGATTTGAGTGCGATTTTAAAATGTATTTTAAAAAGTTATCGCTATTGGGGAACCTTGCGGAATTTAAGTTGATTTTAAAAACTGTAAATAAAACGTCTAACACTCCACTAACGTTTTATCTGAAAGCAGGCGAAATTTTGTTCGAAAAGTATGTACTGAAAATAAAAAAGTGATATACCCTGTATAAACATGGTGCCGCTGTGGTATGTTAGATAAGACACACGCCTATCAGCCAGAAGGTCCTCGGTTCAATAACAGGCAGACCATCTGAAAAAAAAAGTTTTTCAACGGTGGTATGACCTCACAACACAGACTAGTAACTGGTTATGAGTATTATTACTATTGAAAACTCCTTTAATGCATTTGCCGTTCTGAGCCCGCGTTAAACTATCCAGTGCATCTCATTGACTGAGACAAGTCGAAGTGCTGCTTCATAGAAAGTTATGGGAATTAATATAATATAATTAGTACATATTAATACATGTCTCATTTTTAAATACAATTTTAACAGATAATATTAGAACAAAATTAAATAATCATATATGTTTGCTATTTTGCACCTCAAATTTTACATACAAAATTTGCTGGATTAATTGGCACATATTGTTCGAAAATAAAATAGTGCAGAAAGCGAGGAAAATGAGGAAAAAATTTAAGGAAAATTGTGTTTGTTTGAGAAATACAGCCAGAGTCTTCAAGGCTACTTTAACGACAAATATATCATTTGGAACGAAACTTAAAATCGGTTAATATTGTTACGTTTTAACCTTTTTAAAACGCTTGAGTTCGTTTAAATTGCAATAAAATAAAATAAACGCCGCTTTATTTCGTTGTTTTACAGTTATATTTTTATTTACTACACAATAACTTTTATGCAGTTTAGGACAACTTAATATTCGCTTATAAAGGGTCCGCCAAATAAAATTTTTTTTTTTTTTTTTTTGAAAATGCTATAAAAAACTACTGAATATTTCTTTTTTTTATTTGAAAGTACAATCCTTCCCGTTAATAATGAAAAATAATTTCATTCAAATGGCTGCCTCGGCTGGCCATGCAGTATTCTACACGATCGGTCCAATTTTTAAGCGCATTATCGATTGTGTGCAGCTGTATTTCACCAATAGCGTCAATCGTCTCTGGCTTGTTGGCATAACGCTTATCTTTGACGGCACCCCACAAATAATAGTCCAACGGTGTCAAATCGCACCTCCGAGGTGGCCAAAGGACATCAGCTCCGCGGCTGATAATGCGATCTTCGAAAACAGTCCGCAAAACATCGAGTGTAGCTTCGGCTGTGTGGCACGTAGCGCCGTCCAAATAAAACCAAATGTGGATAATATCCTCCTCTTCATTTTTTTTCAACAAAAAATTCGTTCAACATGGCCCGATAACGATCGCCATTGACTGTAACGGCCACCCCTTGCTCATTTTCGAATTATGCCTCTGGACTAAAATCCGCACCAAACAGTGACTCGTCTTGGGTGGATCGGCTTTTCAATGTATGCGTGCGGGTTTTCTGTGCTCCAAATGCGACAATTTTGCTTGTTTACATACCCGCCAAGATCAAAATGAGCATCTTCTGTAAGTCGATCGCAAAGTAATGTCGCAATATTTCCCAGCGTTGTTCAAGCGTATACATAACCATATTCGTTCAGCGGAAGAATAAAACTAATTATCTTTCAAATCAGACATGAACTAAATGTTATCATTCACGAAATAAGCAGTAGTTAAAAAAAAATGTTAGATGGTGGACCCTATACAAAGCTTTTATTTCCGCTATAACACGTCTTTGTCTTGCGACAGCAAAACGATAACTAACTGACGTGCAGGTAAAGCAGACCCTTATATGCCTAATTACCTACAATTTGGAAGGTTCAGGAAATATCGACTATCTTCTATTTCCATATCCGTTCACTTAAATGTAATGTAAAGATGGTCGATGTTGCAGTGCTGCCAAATTGACATGGTGACACAAAATATACCAATATCCCATAATGCAGTGTTGTATTTTTATTTTCGTAACAATATTTAGCTAAGTTATTAGCTTAAATAAGTGGATGAAGGTCTGAAAAACCAAGTTTTTCGAAAATTCCAAAAACGGATCCCTATTTTACCCGATAACGCCTATCAGAAAAATAGTATCACTTCCCAGGAATTTTTTGTTTGTCGCACCATGCAATATATACTTGTGTACATGCATACATATATGTGTGTAAATTTCCGGGCAACGCCGGATGGGTTAAATAAATATTTATTATGTTTTATAACCTCTTTCCAGTGTCTTTGAATTCTTAAGGTTTTCTGTTCAATATTTATTTTTTTATTGTGTGCATCCGAAAATAAAAATCTGTTAAAAATGTAAGTATACAAAGGCAAAAATAGGAAAGAAATAAAAAATGGAGGGCACCTGTTTTAAAGCAGCTGTAAAATCTTTCGCATGTAAACTTTAAACATGTACTTCTACTAGTGTCCTTGTCTATAGTCATCTTTTAAAGTAGAATCTGTATATAGCATACATATGTAATTTTTTTTATTTCATTCCCAAGTGTCTCTTTTAAATTTGATTGAAAAATAGCAACCAGCGAATAAGCTTCTATTTTTGCAGAGGTTCTATTCATTTCAATTCAGTGTTTAGTAGTTTTTTGAGAGCTTTTATTGTATCGTTTGTATATTTTTTCATTTTTATATTCTTCGTCATTGTCTTTCATATCTTATTTTAACAATATTGAGTTTGATTGTCATACCTACTGGCAGTTTTGAGAATACATTTTTGCATTTCGTTTGGCAACTACGCTTTTTTTATACTTTCAAAAAGCTAAAGTGTTGTTATTTTTAGAAAGTATTTTTAAATGTTGTTTTTATGTTTTCTATTCTAATGGCTAAATAATGTTGCCTTTTGGAGAGGCGAAAATTTAAAAATGTTGCCATCACTCTATCATAATGTTGCACTTTTTCTTGTCAAAAACGAGCATAAAGTTGTGAAAATTTTTTTGTCATTATGACAAACGTGTTATTAAGAAATTTATTTACAAATAAAAGCCAGATATTTTTCTGGGCAACATTTTCACCTCGTGATATAGTTCAAGGTCAAAATGTATTTATTTGTGTGTTTTTTAGGAAAGAACACAAAATGGTAAAGGGTAGGAAAATAGTGAATATTGTACCACATAAGTAAATGCCGTTAGTTGTACGAGAAATTTTGTCAATTCCGTGAGTTGTGGTATATCCAGCGCAGTAAATTTCAATGCAATACTGCACACGTTAAGTACTAATCAACTTCAAGCTGAGACTCCCTGTTGTTTGGTTTTTACACTGGTTTCCCTGTATACACTGTGTCTGGGCACCGCGTTTCTTCATGGAATGTTATGGAATTAATTATTATTAACTGGCTTCCCAACGTGGCAGTCAAACGAAATGTGATGATCCAATTTGGACTAATGGCATCTACGCTCCTTGAGGGGTCATGGACTTATTTGGGTCTACTACTTGGTTCCTCATAATTTTTTTTCGAGACACTGACTAGGGTCTGTTTGACTAGAGTTTCCTGACAATGCCTTTGAGGTATATATCGACGGCTCCAGAATACTGAGCAGTGTAGGCTGTGTGTTATATGCATACATAGGGAATTTTGGAATTAGACTGTGGCATAGGTTGGCTGATTACTGCAATGTACTATATTTCAAAGGAAGGTCATGGCCATACTGAAAACTGTACAATGTTTGTTAAATTTTCCTTCAAAATCTTCTGATCTACTCGGACGGTCAAGTCCAACTTGCGGTGATGATGAACTGGCTTGAACAAGTACAGAGGTCGCAATTTACGAATGGGAACCAGATATATATATGAAAGAGTTCCGATTGTTTGGCTGCAGGTTCTCTGGCCGGTGATTGAGGAGGATGAACTTTGTCGGCGACATTAGTTCACGTGAGGTATCGTCAGATTCTGCTAGATCGATATCGATAAAAGGGGAACTGAATGTTTTCTTACTTTAAATCGCATGGCCATCCACTACACTGTTGCGGTTGTCACGAGATATTCCCTCATCATGCCGATAGGCTTGGCATTCATTCACATGATTGTTGTAGGAGCTGTGGTTCTGCGGAGCAGAAATATGTCCGCAAAATCTTTGTTATTAGCCGACAGACGCTTTTATCCTCTTATTTCTTTTCATCTGTGACTGAACTCACCAAAATGTACAACAACCTGAACCAAACGTGCAACAACCTGATTTATTTTGTAGTCAAAATGGTTTCCTATGGAGACTGTTTGAATCCCTAGTTAGTTCATATTGTTACGTTTTTACCTTTTAAAAATGTTTATTTACGAGTTCGTAGATTACAGTTAGAACAAAAATAAATTTGTGTTTGGTTTTAATTCAATAATTCTTTATTTACACAGTTTTGTGTACCACTGCTTGTAACCTTTTCACAAGCAATAACAATTTATATTCTTAATTACTTTTTATGTTAACAACTTTGTAAACAACAAAAATTACTCGACAGTTCTTTCTACCTAAAAATCTTCCAACCCGATCGTTGTGACAGCTTAGTTTCGATCACAACCTTTTCAACCATAGGATAACCAAACTAAACTCTTTTCTACTGAGATAGCTCCAACTAAACTAGTCTTTACAACTTGGGTACGAACACGACACACTTTACAAGTTTACTCCTTATAAACTCTTTTCACACTGAGATCAAACTAATAAGCTCTACTTGCGAAGTTTACTTCGCTTAAACTGTTATACTGGGCTTACACCAATAAATTTTCTTCACGCAGAGCTTACACCACATAAACTGTTCGCTGACCGCATTGATGTGTATTTTATATGGCTGATTAAACAATACTTCGAAAGCTCTCGAACCTCTCAATATTTCTGGTATATTCTCTTTCTTTATGGTAATGGTAAACAACTTATTTGTTTCAATGATTACTGTGTTGCTGTTGTTTCGTATTTGTTACGTTGTCTGCTTGCTTGTTGTTGCCATTTTTTTTAGTTACTACATTTCTGCTTATGCTGCTGTTGTGGGTTTGATTATTTGTAAAATAGTACGTACTTCTAGTACTTTTTGTTTATTGCGATGTGATAAAAGACAGTGGTTCCCAACCTAATTTTCGTAACAATATGTTTGTGGTATCACAATGGGCCTAAGGTTTTTCAAGGAGGGCTTGCCACCTAACCTAACCTTATAAATATATCTAATCAGGATCCTTTTTAGTATTCTACAGAAGACGTTTCGAAATACTTTTCAAATGTGTTTCTATGTTTCCAATCCTTTTGAAAATATACTCCGTTGTAATCTATTCTATTGGGTATACAAGTTAATAATGCTGATCTTTTTGCTTGAAAATTGCATTTATTATAATAAAAAACGAATTGATTTAAAGTATTGAGGTAAAGAATGGATCAAGCTAATCTCTGAATCCCTGTACCGAAGTGAAGAGTATTCGGGTGAGGGCGTACTGCATCGATATAAACAAATAGTAGTCAGAAGGGGCAAGGTCTGGAAATCCATAGGCTTGTGTCTGGTCGAATATTTTGATCGTTTTTCGTTAATGGCTCTCTTCAAATGAATCAATTGTGTTCGGTACAGGTCCCCTGTGATCGTCTAACTCGATTTCAACAGCTCATAATACAAAACAACCTTCTGATCTCATCAAATACGGAGCATTACCTAGTCGTCATGGTGTTGATTTGGCTGGTTGTCGGGCTTTAATTTCCGACGGGCAAAATCGCTTTCAACTTCTTTTGGCTTTAATTCAATTTCCGAATTTCCTTGCTTATGAATGAATCTCAATGCTTTTCTAACGTAGGAAAATGGCTTGTTGTGTGAAAAATTGTGTGTTTACACTTTGACGTCTATCGAATACTGAAATATAATGACAGATATTGACCCTCCAAAACACCACATATGTTATTATTGACACAAACCATACGTGATCGTTATGTTATATGTTGTTCAAATCTAGATTATTAACTTGTATACCCAATACTTGCGACTCCAATTCTTAGAGCCTTTGCATCTACCGCTTTCACCTAAAAAATGTACGGTATGTACCCTCAAAGATTTTTGTGTTCTCCGTCACTACTCTAAGGAGTATATTGAGTTTCCACACCGTTACTTTGTTACAGTTTCAGTTATCAATTTGATTTTCAAGCTTAGTAGATGATTAATGTACTATAGCGCGCCTCCATATAATTATATGTAGTGGTGAAGATCCTTGCTAAGTGGTGATAGTCCCTACTTAGTATTGTAATATTTTTCCCAGAAGGCGGCGTTTTTCCCTGATTATTCCTCTGATGTTTGTCATCATCGCTAGCGGTGAGCTGAAGGGTCAAGGGGATTTCTTTAGATGGATTTAAAGTCTCTTTATATTAAACATTCGTTACCTCAAATTAAATTTTTTGTCATGTCTTCTGCTGGAATTCGAACTTGGGCCGTTCGTGTAGTATACCTGCGCTCTAACCACCACACCACTCTACCCAACTACTACACTTATCGATTAACTTAACTACACTACTAAATTGTGCACACTCATACAGAATCTGTGCTGGAAAGAGAGGTTTTTCTACGCAGGTCTTTCTATTTACCCATTTCTCTATATCTGGTATAAGTTGGATAAGGATCCTTGAGATCCTTGGTCTAGACAATTGATAAGTTTAACATTGCAGGTAAAAATAAAACCATGTTTTCTTTTCCGACTTTTTTTATAATTTTTTTTTATTCATATTTTTTTGTTTTCCCGCTTAATGCCAATGAAACACCACATGGGCGATTATTAAATAAACCGAAGCGACCAACACGTTTCCCAGCATGATGAGGAAGCCAATTTTGAAATAACCCAAGAATGTCAAGCGAAAACCATGACGTGTGGCCACACCAACACAGGCCATATTAGAAAATGCTGCCACAATTGAGCCATTGGCACCTAAAGTACAACCGAAAGCCAGAGACCAAACCAATGGCATTATGGGTAAATTCATATTCTGATTTAAAGACAAAGTGCCAATAATGCGTAACATCATATCTGCCACTGGAACGTTATCAGTAAAAGTGGTTAGAATGGCTGAAATCCATATTATGCCCAAAATGGCCACCGTCAATCGATGCTCTTGTGAGACATTCACTATGAAGTGTTCCAAAAGTAAGCCGATATTTTCCAATAGACCCAAGATCATAAGGACATGCATGATAATTGATATGGAAACAAAAAATAGCATTGTGGACCAATCGACGCGACTTAACATGCCTTCCAGATCTTCATAGCTTGTTAGAGATAAAACCATTAAGCAAGCCATTATGGCAATCCAACCTTTTTCAATATGAATAGTGTCCGGTATTCTAGATAGTATGGAGATAATCAAAGTTATGAAAAGGGCTATAAGGCAAATGATTAGCAATTGCTTGTGTCTGATTGGGAAATCTTCTCTTAAACTCTGTACGTTTTCATCGAAATGGGATGGTCTTTGAGGCATTCTTCCAAGGCGTTTGAGCCTTTTGCGCAGATTACGTATGCGCTTCATAACAGTCTTGCGAGCTGAGCTATCATCAATGGTATAAGTGCCCATATAATATGAAGCCCGACGCCATACTTTTATTATATGCTTCAGTCTTCTTATTTGTATGGGTTCAGTGCTGCGCATTTTATTCGAATCACGATATCTTATGCGCAAATGCAAATAAGATTGAAAGAAAGCCAAAAATGTACCCGGACACATGTGCATAAGAAATTCACCAAAACCAACATGCTGGTCGAGTATAAAGCGGCTTTTCACTATTAAACTGTTGCTTATGGAACCGATGGGTGTCAGGCTTGAGCCTATATTTATGGCAATGATCAAACAACTCAACACCGGTATACAATTCAATTCCATTATCTCACATAGACGCAAACATGTAGGAGCTATCAGTAGAACCAGGAAAATATCATCGACAACATTGGCCAGCAAAAAGGTGGCAAATAAGACAGTGTGCAGCATAGGCCATATATGGCCATTGGCCAGTTCATAACTAACAGCAGCTAAATAATCCTGTACACCTGTTTGCATAAATATTTCCACCATAATAGATACACCAAAGAATAGCAATATGGTATCGATATTGCCCCACTCATTGAATATTACGTTCAAAGATGGTCTCAAGTGGATAGCAGCTGTAATGGCCACACCCACAGTCGAACATACTATACCAGCCAAAGTACGGTGTACCACATCGAACATGATATGCATATAGAGCAGAACCAATAGAACTACAGCCAATATCAGGCCCGATGTTTTCGATACCATAGTGAAATCATACGCCACATGCAGTGGTATGGTACGATTGATGTTGCTCTTAAAATGCACCATATATTTGCCGACGATTTTATCAATATCCGACAAAATCTTTTCCACCACTTCAATTTTGGGTTGCTCGCCCTCCTTGTATTCCACTAAATATAAATGCAGAAATGTCTTTAACTTTTGTGGACGACCGTCGCTGTCCAACTCATAGACCCTTACTGCCAGATGCGGAATCTCATATTGGCTCGATTCGAGTTCTTGAAAGCGAAAGCTTGTCTTACTAAATGGACCAGAAAACCTCAAAATCAAACTGGTATCTATGACATCTTTGGCTATAATATGCTCGAGACCATTCTCACCCTCTGGCACCGACAGTGTAGTTTCCTCATATTCGTTTTCGGCATTTATCATCAGTAAATACGTAAACGTCAGCCAGCATAGAAGTAGGAAAATTTGATGAGAGTAACCAAGGATTTTGTGTAAAGTTAAATTTCTTCTCTCTAAGCCGTATGTTTCGTCTTCCGGCTGATAATCCATGCTGCCATACGAATCCATGCCACTAGCTACGCGTTGATTTGCAAAAGGTAATTCATTAAATATTTTTAACTTCCCATGCTGTGGGCCTTGTTGCTGTTGTTTTTGTTGCAGTTGTTGCAGTTTTGTATTACGACTCGTAACCGGAACTGAAACATTCTCCTTCTTGGATGATTCTGCCATTAAATTTTCCTTTTACTATAGACTTTTTTACGATCTTAAAAAGTAATTCAAAACATTTTAGAAAACAATTTATAGATGAAACTTAATTTGACATATTTATGGTGTTTGAAATTTATTATGTTATGCCGTTTTTTTTTTTTTTTTTTTTTTTTTTTTGACGTTATAGCAGAGTTGGAAAATATAGTATGTCTTTAAACCTAAGACGTAGTAGATAGAAAAAGACTAGACATTGGCTATATATTAGAAGAATATATCTACTGGAGAAGATAGAAAAGATGCTTCTGTTTTGACATAATCATGCACATAAAGAGATGCACGGTTGTATGTGTTACATTTGGGACCATGAATGAACGGTTTTCTATTTCTTGCGATGGGCTCAGGTATTTGCGGTGATGGCAGCCTGATCGCTGACGATATTTTTTTTCTTGTTAAACAAGCTGCGCTCTCCTTTTTAAATTCGTACACTAATACTTCGATATTTGTTAGAAAATATAAAGTTAACCTGGCAAGGCTGAGTCGTCTGTTCGACACTACTTGTACTAGAATCTCTGCGTTTGTGGACCACTATGGTAATAAACAGGCGAACCAACTAGAACATGGTCTGCTTTAAATATATCCAAAGTCGTTTTAGCTGCATATCGAGATTGCTGGCAGGAATGCCTGGACATTGTGTGCTAGCTTAACTTGTGGTTCGCCTGGATTTTTTTTCTCCGTCACTCCTTTAGGGAGCATATTGGCATCCAATACTTTGTTTTAGTTTATGTAATCAAGTTAATTTTTAAGCTCAGTAGATGATTAATCTACTGTTAATCGCCTCCATATGATTGTCTGTAGTGGTTAAGTTTCTTGCTAAGTGATGGTGGTAGTGATCATTACTAAGCATTGTAATTTTTTTCCAGTAGGTGGCGTTTCTCCTGTTCTTCGTTTGATGTTTTTCATTAAGACAGGGGTAAGCTGGAAAGTAAGGGGGCTTCTTTAATTTGATTTGTCTGGAGGGAGGTTGAAGTCTTTTTATTAAACACTCGAAACCTCTGCTGTGACTTGAATTCGTGCCGTTTATGTTGTATGCTAGTGCTCCAAACACTACATTACACCACCCCCTTTAATAGTTTTACATTTTCTCTGCAAATTTCCGGTCTTAGCTGTCAAGAGAAATACGTTTCTTCTCCGCCACATACTTGACCTAATGATTTACTAAGGCATCTCACGGGCACAGGCTGAATGTAATGCCGCATTGGCGTACATTACGATGTAGATAACAGTTTATCCCACAATTGGTGTGGTCTTGTCTAAACGGAGAACTTTTAACTTGATTTGATTGTTTGAGCGAGTCAAACAACCATTTTGGATCAGCGTATAACTTTGCTATAAAGGGTTTGTAGTGATGAGATTAAACAAATTCGCATTCAGCTTCAGGGACAGGAAATATTATTCTGAAGAAAACTTTTCTTCTTACCAAATGGTAATAAACTACCAAATTTATCTTTTGTTCTGTATTTTCTAGGAACTTCTAGAAATCTGTTAGAAAGTAAAAACTTAAATATCAAATGGACTTTCCGATCATCATCATTCGGCTCAGAAATTCTATATCGACGATAGATGTCATAAGCCTTCTTATGAGAATGGCTTAGCAGACTGTAAATAAGAAAGGAACTCCTCATATTGTGTTAAGTTGTAAACTTGGATATCGAAAATGCTTTGAATTTTGTGAGCGTGGTGAAGTCAACTAGAGTTAGAAGGCCTTCGTTTTGAAAAGGCCACAGCACTCGCCAAATCTATCGTAACGTATACTAATCTGGTATTAGACCCGCTAGTAACATTGAGATAGCTCAGTAGATCATTAAATATGTACCCATATAGCTCACTGGGGCTGGACACTATGTAGTTGCCAAGGAATTGTAGAATAAGCTTATCATAAGGGATTTCCTACAACTATTTCTAAGCATAATTGTTATAAACTTATTTAAATACAAAAAGCGAACAGTTTTCTAATGCTGTCTTAAAAATGATTTATATGACAATACCTTTTACAATAATACTTGCAATACACTTAGTTTGTGTGCCGCTGTGGTATGGTAGGTAAGACACCCGCCTACCAACCAGAAGGTCCTCGGTTCAATACCAGGTCAAACCATCAGAAAAACAGAACAAGATTTTCAACAAAGGTATCACCTCATAACGTTAGCTAGTAAATAATTATGAGTACGAGTATTACTGCTAATGGAAAACTTCTCTGTTGATGAAACATGGGTCCACCACTACACACCTGAAACCAAAAATCATTCGAAGCAATGGTTAGAAGCTGGTGGAAGTGCTACGAAGAAGGCGAAGACAGCGAAATCGGCTGGCAAGGTTATGGCCACTGTATTTTTGGATGCACACGGAATATTGCTCATCGATTATCTTGAAAAGGGATCCACAATCACAGGAGAGTATTATCGTGCATTATTGGATCAATTGGTTGATGCAATCAAGGAAAAGCGACCACATTTAAACTAGAAAAAAGTGCTCTTTCTTCAAGACAACGCACCGGTTCACACAGCATTAGATACGATGCTAAAACTACGAGATATCCACTTCGAATTGGTTGATCATCCACCTTATAGTCCAGATTTAGCCCCTAGTGACTTTTTCCTGTTTCCAAACTTGAAAAAATGGCTCGCAGGAAAAAGATTCATCTCAAACGAAGAAGTGATTACCGAAACTAATGCGTATTTTGAGCAGTTCCCAAAATCGTATTATTCAGATGGTATAAAAAAGTTTGAAATCGTCTTACTAAGTGTATTGAGCTAAAAGGAGACTATGTTGAGAAATGAATGGTTTTTGAAAAAAAATGTTTTTTTCCTACTTAGGTAGCTTCAATATCAATCCGCCCTCATATATATGGTATGTATGTACATATTTGTATTTATTTTAGAAATTTTAAACGTTTTTTAGAATTCGTATAATATTCGTTCCCGTAGTTCCAACATGTACCCGGAAAAATTACTTTTTTCCAGCCATTTTTTTGTTATTTCCCATAAGTTTTCAATTAGTTTATGCTGTAAAATCGATAGCCCGAATTAATGTTATGACAGCCATTCTTTAGACGTATGTGCATATTTGTATTTCTAAACTCTCGAAAATATTATGAATGTAAGTTTATTATAAGTATGTTTAGAAAATTATTTTTCTGTAAGCTTATTCTACAATTCGACTTAGTTTACTGCATATTATAGACAAGCAACATTATCGCAAGGGTTCAGTTTTCATTATTAAACAATTTTTAATAAGTCTTTTACAATAATATGCACAGCATTTTTCTAAGCTTAAGGCTTATGTGAGGGTGGCGTGGTGTAGTGGTTAGAGCGCACGCATAACCACCCAAACGACACAGGTTTGAGTCCTTTCGAATGTTTAATAATAAACAAAGGCTTCAACTTCCCTCCAGACAACTCCATTCAAAATTAAAAATAAGAAAAACGCCCCCGGATTCTTCTCGCACACCTCTGGCGATGATGACAAACATAAGACGAATGATCAGGAAAATCATGCCACCTACTGGGAAAAAATAGCAATGCTAAAGTATAGATTTCCACCAGTTAGTAAGGATATTCACCACTATACAAAAAAAAAATCATATGGAGGAAGCTACAGCGGATTAATCATCTACTTAGCTTGAATTATCAAATTGATTATAGAAACTGAAACAAAGCAATAGATGCTTTGTGGAAAGCCAATATGCTTCCTAGAGGAGTGACGGAGGAAAAAAACAAGCTTATGTTAGTAAGCTTACTGCAAGTTATTTTTAAAGCATTTTGGTTTGTTGGAAACAGATTATATCAGAAATAAAATGTAAATGAATTGTAGAATAAGCCTATCACAAGAGATATCCTGCAACTTTTGATAAGCTTATTTAAATAGAAAAACTTAACACATTTTAAATTTTGTTTTATTGTATTATTGTTTTACAGGACAATACCATTTAAAACAATACTTGCTATACAGTTAGTTCATATAACAATTTAACAAATATGATTGCATATGACTTATTCTCGATATACTCGTATAGTAGTTTTGTAAGTGTTTTTGAAATTTATTTACATATTTTTTATTTTTCTGACATTACTCAAAAAATATTTATGACGTACATACATATGTATTCAAATAAATACAGAATTGGCTGAGTGATGGTAGCCCTGACAAAAACCAATAAAATAACTTCCATGATAAAGTTTATGGCTTTAAATCTACAAATGGTGATGTATCTTTTTAGGCAAATTAAGTTTCGTACCAATCACGCCTATCGTGAATAATTTTTCCCTTGAAATGTTTTCGCATTTCCCACAATTGCAGTCTTGAATAATTTTTCCATGAAAGGATTATTCATTGGGGAACGATAGCCCTGTAAAAATGAAATTTCTTCGCATCATATATGTTGGGAGCTGCATTTATCATTTAAGCATTTATTCCATTTTATTGGATAGTTAAAATGAAGAGCAAAAGACTTATTTCCTGTAATAAAAAAATATTGACAACAACCATCGACGGCCTCCTCCGAGCTATCGGATTAATCGGCACTACCGAATATGTCATTACATTCATCCTCATTTTGCTCTTCATCGCACACACTTATCTGTGTTTTGTTGATTTTTAATTTGATTTGATAGAAGTTGTTCGATGGGTATATAATAGGAATTAATATACACTTTTAGTTTTATCTTCTAATTCGTTTTGGCGTTTAAGCCATTTTTAAATTGTTACTGTTTGGCCAGAGTCACCAGTTTTTTCCGTCCGTATTGCTGGAGAAAAGTACACGCTTGTTTCGTTTCTTCTCTTCCAGCTTTTGTTTGTGCCTTTCTTCGCATGTTAATGTCTTTGATAGAACTTGTGTTCCTTTTAATTTCTTTTCCTTAAATTTTACCATTTAATTATGATAATTTTTGTGTAAATATTTAATATTTCAATAAAAATTCACAATTTTTTTTCAGTATATATTTTTGTTAGCATTCAGCGTAATAAGATAGTTTTTTATTCACGATATCAATTTTTCCGTCGAGAGAAATGAATATTTCATGGAAATAGAAATTGTCCATGTTATTAAATATATTCATATTCCTTAACTTGCAAAAATATTATGAATGTAAGCTTATTATAGGCATAATTAGAAAACAATCTTTCTGTGCACTTATTATATAATTAGACTCTTTAACTCTCTGTATATGGTATTATAGACATGCAATATTATCGCAAGGGTTCAGTTTTCATTATTAAACAATTTCTAACAAGCATTATACAATAGAATTCTCAAGACTTTTCTAAGCTTAAAGGCTCAACTATAATATACTTTTGCTTACATAAGCTACTGTCAAATACTTAACCCTTATGTGTGTGAACTTTTCGTATTTTAATTGCGGTTTTCTTTGTATACAGAGTTCATAGACGCTTTAAATAAACTCTTGTTTATATTCATTTTTAGATTGACGACATATGTGTCTCAGCTTGGGAGGAAGTGGTAAATCAATTTATATATTACACCATTAACTGGGTACCACTATAAGAATATATAAATATATAAAAAAGTTAATTTGTGTTTTAATTTAGCTTTATAGTTTTACAAAAATTATAATAAACATGCCAATTCTTACCTATCTTTATGAGGTAGCATATTTGATGGCAGAAATGTTTTGTTTTTCTCACTATTCCCACCAGTGTAGAGTTCCGAGAACTTAACGTCTGAAAAGTAGAGAAATGAAAAAATTATCTGACTAGGTCTGAGACTACTTTCTCGCCTACATTACCATCACCTGGCTTATTCGTATAAATTAGGGTTTTGAGAGGGTACGAATTTCTCGAGTCACATGCAGCAGAGAATTTTAATGCTATATTTTTCTGGCTTCGATGGCATGTATTTTGTAAACCAACCGAATGTATCCTTTATGTGTGTAAAGTTAAATGCGAAAGCTAAATACGTTTTTTTAACATAACACAAACTTGTGTAAGTTAACAGAATATATGTGAATACAAATACGAATATGAAACTTTTCTGTTAAGTTAACACAGACGGCTATTTTAGCATTACTTCTACAACTGTAGACTATAAAATATAATTTTGGATAAAAATAATTAAAATAAGGTAAAGAATTAGTTTTTGGTTTGGTATAATAGCACTGAATTAAAGTTTTGCTAAAATTACAAACAAAAAAATAGTTGTCTACGGTCTATATATCTCCGATCTGGTGCTTTGCAGCCCAAAAGAGAAAACTGGCCCTGAAGCCTTGATACCTTTGTTATAAAACGCACTAGATCCGATTCTCACACAATTGCATTTTAGGTCAGATTTACCATGAACAATATATGTATACACACGGAAAAAATGAAAAAAATGTTAGCTACGGTCCATTTATCTCCGATCTGGTATTATGCATTCCAAAAAGGAAAACTGGCTCTGAAGCCTTGATACCTTGGATATAAAGCCCACCAGGTTTGATTCCTCTACAGTTGCATCTTATATCCGATATTTTCATATTTCTATGGATGACTGCTTTAAATATAAATACAAGCAATAAGAAATAAATTTTATTTGTTATTGTTATTGTACCTCTCAATGATATTTTTTCAATTATTACAATCATTTAGCTTATTTTAGTTATTTTTATCCAAAATTATGTTTTATAACCCACAATTGTGGAAGTAATGTTAACATAGCAGCCTCTGTTAACTAAACAGAAAAACTTCATATTCGTATTTATCTCCACATATATTCCATTAACTTACACAAGTTTTTGGTATTTTAAAAAGAAGCGTACTTAACTTTCGTATTTAACTTCACACTCATGCGTACTTTATACCCAAACAATTGTTTATCAACGATAATGCTCTCGCCTGGCTTGTAAATTTAAACTAAATGCCCATTAAGCATGGTCCAAATGTCTTTAATGGCAGCACATTTATCAATTTGAACACGTCTTGCTTGAGTTTGTTCGTTACCAAAGCGAGTTAAGCGTAGAAGTAGTCTAAATCTATCATGCGACATTGTAGCACGAAATAGTGGTAAATGATTTGGTTTCCACAATTCTGATAGATGCTCAGAGCTTGACTTATGTACTCCGCAAAAAGATAGTATTCCTAAAAAATCGTCTGGCTTTTTTCTGTAAATGATATAAATACTATGTTTGGTGAGCGTTCACAGGAATTTTGATACTTTATTTCCAAATTTGCAGGTTCGAGCCCCAGCAGAGGACATGACAAAGCGTTTTAATGAAGATAACTCCATCTAAAAAAAAAATAAACGGTTAACCTCTGGCCATGATGACAAATATAAGAGGAATGATGAGGGAAAAAATTACAATGATAAAAAAAAGTAAAAATCACTTCCAATTAGCAAGGATATTCATCACTACACAATCATTTGGAAGGAGATACAATGAATTAATCATCTACTTTCATCTACTTAGCCTGAAAAATGAACTTGATTAGTGAAACTGAAACAAATCAATGGATGCTTTGTGAAAATCGAATATGCTCCCTAGAAGAGTGTTGAAAAAAAGAAAACAATTCCAAGTTTCTATTCTATTCATCAATCACTTGTTTTCTATTGCTTTCGCGCAAAATTATGTCACATATCTCCTTGGATAAGATACTTTTTAATAAAGGATCCGCCATATAACGTTTTTTTTCAACTAGTGTTTATTTCGTGAATGGTAACACATAGCTGATGTCTGATTTGACAGATAATTAGTTTTATCCTTCCGCTGAACGAATATGGTTGTGTATACGCTTGAACAAGGCTTCGCTAAGTGGGCCTGCGATCGACTTACAGAAGATGCCGATTTTGCCAAAAAAAAAATCATCTTATCAGATGAAGCTCATTTTGATCTTGGCGGGTATGTAAACAAGCAATATTGTCGCATTTGGGGCACAGAAACCCGCACGCATACATTGAAAAGCAGATACACCCAAGACGAGTCACTGTTTGGTGCGGATTTTGGTCCAGAGGCATAATTGGCCCATTTTTTTTCGAAAATGAGCAAGGAGTCGCTGTTACAGTCAATGGCGATCATTACCGGGCCAGGTTGAACCGATTTTTGTTCAAAAAAATTGAAGAGGAGGATATTAGCAACATTTGGTTTCAACAGGACGGCGCTACGTGCTACACAGCCGAAGCCTACACTCGATGTTTTGCGCCCTGTTTTTGAAGATCGCATTATCAGACGAAGAGCTGATGTCGTTTGGCCACCTCGGAGCTGCGATTTGACACCGTTGGACTATTATTTGTGGGGTGCCGTCAAAGATAAGTGTTACGCCAACAAGCCAGAGACAATTGACGCTTTAAAGGACAATATTCGTGAAGCCATTGGGGAAATACAGCTGCACACAATCGATAAAGTGCTTAAAAAGTTGACCGACAGTGTAGGCTACTGCATGACCAGCCGAGTCAGCCATTTGAATGAAATTATTTTCCATTATTAACCGGAAGGATTGTACTTTCAAATAAAAAAAGAAATTTGAGAAAGTATTCAGTAGTTTTTTTTATAGCATTTAAAAAAAATGTATTTGGCGGACCATTTATATGTTTAATTTTGTATATTTTAGCCAAGCGCAGGTCCACAGCGTGAGCGTGAAATATTTCTACTCAAAGTCTTGCATTCTGGATATGGCTTAAGGCGCCGACTCGTTCCAGCCTTACCACAAAGTTGATTGTTAATTTTATAATCAGATTTTATACATCCCTCTTCATTTTCATCAGATGCTTCCTATAATAAAACACCACTTACTGAATCTTCGTATTTGTTACGTATGTTACGCTAAACAAAAACATTTTTCGCGTTTTAAGAGTTGCATGTTCGTATACTATGTAAGAATAGTATAATTATATAAAACTGCATATATTCTCTGTGTTGCACCCAGGTACCCTGTCCCTTGTTAAAGGGGTTAATTCACTTTTTAGTGGTTATAATGCACTTTTTTAATAGTTGTGTTAGTGAGAACATGACAATTGCTATCTGAGAGCTGAATTGAATGGGTAATTAACATAATTTGTATCTGGAGGAATTTAGTTTTTATTCATAATACAATAAAAATTTTAATATTTTGTGTAAACATTTAAGTATTATTAGAAAAATAACGCAGTTTAAATAAAAATTAAAAAAAAAACTGCATACTTCTCCGCTGCTCATGTTTAATCGTCGCCGTTTCAGTGACGAATAAAAGCAAGAGCATTCATTTCACAACGTGTTTCTTTTGTTAATGTTTTGCATATAGCATACGTACAGCTGCTTACGTACGTAAAGTACGATTGGGTTCGCCCAAAACGTAAAAAATGAAACTGCACGAAACTCGACGAAAAGTTTGTTAAGCACATTATAGTTAAATACATGTGATTGTGTGTATTCGCACAGTTGCTTAAGCTAGCCGATGCATATTAAAATCGAGCCTTAAAGCTTACCATGTGTTTGTAAGCATGTTATAAATTATTTCTAAATCGTTTTGGTTTGTTGAGCAGGGTTGGCAAAAACACGGGTTTTTTAAAAAAACCCAACCCAACGAGTTTTAATGGGTTTTTTGATGGTTTGTTTTGTGATGGGGGGGGGGGGGGGGGTTTATTGGGTTTTAAAATGCTTCAAAATTGTTTGTTTATACAATCACGTTATTTTAGTATTTATGATGTAATTTTGCGTCATTGTGTACTATGCGCTGCTAAAACTGTGTGATCGAAGCAGACTGTATTTACTTCGTTTGAATAGTGCGTTATGAGAAAAACGGCCGGAATATAAGGACAGACACGTTTAAGTTATTCTTTTGCATGATAACACCCTCATGTCACAAAAGTTTCAAAAAAATTATTAGAAACTATCAAATGCCACATCTGCCGTGTTCTCCGAACACTGCTCCATCGGGTGTTGTGACGGATACAATATACTCACAACTCTTTATAAAGGCTTGCTTTACATGGCATTCCGCTATAACGACCTGTTTGTATTCTGGAACACATTCACTTTAAGGACAATTTACCTCGTTTTACGGTTAAAAAAACGTGGATTCTCCGTTTTTTAAAAAAAGTGTAATGGAAGCAAACACAGCACATATTCATCTCGTTTAAAGGCATTTCGACTTACGGCCTACATTTTCAGAAACTATCTAGGGCATATAAGGAGATATGAGTTTATCTTTTAACATGTCACCGAATAATTTCCTTTGAAGAAAACAAAATCGGCTTCAAAGTTGGAGTGACTTAAGAGACGAGAAGTTTTTCTGAGATGAGATTTGGAAATTGTCCCAGAAGTGGAGAAAAGATGTAAGCAGTGATTTGGATATATATTGTTTTCTCATTATCTGTTTGAGGTCAAAAACGGAACAAATAAATTTGTAGTCCCAACACGTAAATTACACCTATTTTTGCTGTAAATAAACTACGAAAACCCAGATGGGTTTTTTTAATATAATACGGGTGGGCTTAATTGGGTTATCCAGGGGGTAGCCAACCCTGTTGTTGAGCAGTCTATGAATTTTCTCTAACAGATTGAAGTAAACATAATTCAAAAAAGTTAAGTTTTATGTTAAGTAGTGTTCTAAAATATGCGATATATTGTGATCTATGGTATATTGTGTTCAAAATTCTTTGTGATTCGTATATAATTAAGAGTAAAGTTAAAAAGTGTGTATTCCTATTTCAATGCTAAATATTAAGATATTAAAAGTTACAACAGCTCTATTAAAATATTTTGTTTTTTGAATTATGACGCTATTGAAGTAAATGAGCGATATGGAATTACAAATTAATGAATTTATTAATTTGAAATTGTTTGTTTATGTGGCTGATATTTTAAATAAGCCACCTTCACATAGTCTGGCTTAAAAGCACAGAATACACAAATGCCTTTTGAGCTTCTATTCCATAACCCTCTGCCATTGTTTATTTTATTTTTTATTTTATTTTTTGTGCATGTCGTTCGTCTCTCCATCAGAAATACATACATAAATTGTTTGTTTATCGTTTTTTCATTTAATTTTCGGTTCAATTCGTTATCGTTTCATCTTTTTTTTCATTTTGTTCCGGTTTTATTTTGTTATTCTTAACGATTTGTTTTCATTTTCTGTTTTCTAAGTGTTAATAAATATTTAAATAACTTTTGACATTAAAATGTTGAATATCAACGGTTTCATTTTCAAATTCAAATATTATTCAAATAGAACAACAACAACAGCAACAACAGTAAAAATTGATTTGTTTAACATAAGGCATATACATATGCTTTCATTTCATTAGGGAGGTACATACATATTTTATAAATCTCTATAAATATAAAAATGACGTGTATCTTCGTGATCGCTAAACTCAAAAACTACTGAACCGGTTTTGACTAAACTTAATATACATGTTCGTCAGACAGATGGCGCAATATTTAGTTTTTTTGTGTTTTTGCACCGTAACTCAAGAACTACTGCACCGATTTCGACCAAACTTTATATACATCCTCTATGGGGCATGACACTCCTCATGTGTAGTTTGAAGTTCGTCCAACAGATGGCGCACTATATATTTTTTTGTGTTTTTGCACCGTAACTCAAGAACTGCTGCACTATGCTGTGTTTCGTTGAAGACGTTGGTTCGTTAATCAGCGTGCAGTGGCGTTAATTAGCCTGATACCGACTGAAACCTAACTTCTTTTTGTGAAAAAAATAGATTAAAAAAAGTAAATAAATATCTATCACTCTTTTTTAAACTCTATTTGCGCAAATAACTAAATAACTTAAAACACTGATTTGATTTTCTTCGAGAGGCAGTTCAACATAAAAGAAACATTTGGGGCCAGCAACGCGGATCGGGCCAGCTATCAAATATATATAATTCCATTTGAACAATAATTGCTATGTCGATTTAGTGCACCTTTCATTCTTCTTCTAAATATCAATCAGCCATGACTCTGCATGCAAACCAGACTTGCAGTTATAATAAAATTCGAAGGCAAAACTACGTTTGCCCGGGTCTGCTAGTATTTATATCTTAGCAACAACTACATAGTTAAAATTTCGGCATACTTCGCTACCTCCTTCTTAATTATTATCTTAATTGTTATCTTGGATCTTCCCGTTCAAATCCAAACATTTGAAATAGCCTTAGTTCCTTCCATAAAGTCTCTGTGGGCCCTGCCTTTTGGCTGTATACAGTCCGGAACAATTCTATTTCACAAAAAAAAAAAAAAAAATAAATTTGGCTAAATTTCAAACCGTTTTTGTTTTATTGCATTTTTATATTTAAACTTTTAAATTGCCTACACTATACATAGCTTTAATACAGTGTGCTTTGTGCAATATCCGCTTTTTGGCTGATGTAGGTAGAAAAGGAAGCTTTAGTTGTTGTCGTTCTTCACATATGCAAAATCCAATATCTAGTATGAATGTAAGATGCTACGCCCACTTTTCCAATCTCACCCAATTGCTGGCTGCTGATGTCTATTGTTCAGGACGTTGTTTTAACCTAATTTATAAACTTTTACTATTAAAATAATATTCAAATTTATAATTAAGATAGGGTTAGCAAAGCACAACGATGTATTTAATATTTGTGGTACTAGGGTAGCCACTATTTAATAAATTAGATGAAGTTAAGGCTGGTTTCTTAAGAAATCTTCGAAATAAGATTTTAGGTTTCATTGCTGTGTTAATCAGTCCAAATTTGCATTGCCTATTTCAATGCCACTGAGTGTACTCTGAGTGTGAGTGAAGACGTGTACTTCATTCATACCGAAAAGTCTCTTTAGTTTTTGAGGGACACAAAACTTCCCCTAGATAATTAGGGACTTCTGTATTTTATTGTGTCTTAACTCGAATAAGTAGTTAAAGCAAACCAAATCGGTTAGTTTATATGAGTTTGAACATGTTTTGTTAAACGTTTATTCTCTCAACCATTTGTTGAAATTTTTTAAATTATTGGTTACCAAAATTAGACCAGAAGACGATTTAAATCATCGTCTTTGCTGAAAAATATTTTGTTTTATTTTAAATATTTTTATTAAGCACCTTTGATCAATATAAATTGCAATATAAACTTATTGCCTTAAAATTTTTTTTGGGCTTTAAGACCAAGATTTTCAAGAATTTTGTTAATTTTTTTTTTTAATTCCATTTATTAAATTTGCTGCAGTGTGTGTGTTTGTGTGAGGTTACAAGAGAAAACGAGCAACAAGTTTTAATTTTTACTTTGCTTTCAATTTCTGTTTACATTAGCGAGTATTGTGCGTGTATTCATATTTGCTGTTATACCGTACATGGCCAAAAAAGCACTCTCGTGGATCAGAATTGTGTACTCCGTATATGTATACAACCCATGAAGCAATAAACAAAGATGACGCCGACAGGTTTTCAAAATAATTTTCTTTTGCGCATGTACGTCATAATAGAATAAAATTGTCTGTATTATATGGAATATTAAGGAAAATTGTCGAAAACAAGAACATTTATGTTTTTTTTTCATATCTAAAACATAAAAAAATTATTTGAATTTGTTAAATAAGTTAGTATTTATTAAAACTAAATTATTACGCTTATAAGGGGTGTTTTTTATAGACGTATAGAACTTTAAGTTGCAATAAAATAATCACAACAAAAAAGTTGCAACAACAACAATCCGAAAGATAATCTTGTAGCATTACATTCTAAATATGATTTCTGGCATATGACCGCTACGGCTGGCGCGGATGTAGTCCAATCTGGACGTCCAATTTTCGATGACTTTTTCCAACATATGTGGCCGTATATCGGCAATAACACGGCGAATGTTGTCTTCCAACTGGTCAAGCGTTTGTGGCTTTACCGCATAGACCAATGACTTTACATAGCCCCACAGAAAGTAGTCTAGCGGTGTTAAATCACAAGATCTTGGAGGCCAATTCACAGGTCCAAAATGTGAAATTAGGCGGCCACCAAACGTGTCTTTCAATAAATCTATTGTGGCACGAGCTGCGTGACATGTTGCGCCGTCTTGTTGAAACCGCATCTCCTGGACATCATGGTGATTCAATTCCGAAATGGAAAAGTTATTAAACATGGCTCTATACCGATCACCATTAACTGAAACGTTGTGGCCACCATCATACGGATCAATGATTCCACCAGCCCATAAAACGCACCAAACAGTCAGTTTTTCTGGATGTAACGGTGTTTCCACATACACTTGAGGATTACCTTCACTCCAAATGCGGCAGTTTTGTTTGTTGACGTAGCCATTCAACCAGAAGTGCGCTTCATCGCTAAACAAAATTCGCTTATGAAAATCGGGAACAACGGTAATCTCGTTTTGGGCCCATTCGACGAATCTACGCCGGGCGTGAGACTATTCATGATGAATTGCCAAGCCAAACTGAGAATAAATCACTTAACAGCTGTTAAATCGGTCGCCATCTTGAAAAGTAATGCCAACTTAAAGTTCTATACCTCTATAAAAAAACACGGTATATTTCTGTAAAATAAAATATATTTGAAAAAAGTTTTAAGAAATTTTTCGCATGAAAAACTTAAAATAAATACACTTCAAAATCATTTTAGGTTTTATTAATGCATAACGACTGGGATTCATTAAAATAATATTATTAAGAGTAATTTAAATTAATTATAATTTATGTTAAGAAATTTTGCTGGTATATTCTTGTTATTATAAATTGTTGCTATAGGAATTTGGCATTAAGCTAATGTTTTTAGAAAGTGAAAACTTTTTGGAAAATAATAATAAAAAATTCATGAAAAGACTGACTTTGAAACACATTCATTATTTACTTTTAATATATCCTTGTTTTGACTTAATTATTACCTGGATACGTTCTGGTATGGATTGCATTACGTTTTTGTAGAAATCTCCACAATACAATTGAAATTGCACGCTTAACCTAAACCTATACATGTTCTATTACGTATATATCCGGAAATTGGGTTCCCCAGTCAAGAACTGCGAAGCCGTTACTCTGGGTCTAAGATTCAGCATGATGTCCGAAACACATTTGAACCAAATTTCTAAACTTTCATAGAATCCTTAGTGAAAAACAACAATGTGTGTTGTATTGGCGTCTATTCTTCCCGAAAAATTAACTAAGGGTCCGCCGAACAATTATCACTTTTTTTTTGAAAATAAACTAAAACTACTGAATATTTCCTCAAATTTCTTTTTTTATTTGAAAGTACAATCCTTCCGGTTAATAATGGAAAATAATTTCATTCATATGGCTGCCTCGGGTGGCTATGCAGTAGCCTACAGGATCGGTCCAATTTTTAAGCACATTATCGATTGTGTGCAGCTGTA
The DNA here is from genome assembly GCA_023159175.1 of Wohlfahrtia magnifica. Taxonomy (NCBI): domain Eukaryota; kingdom Metazoa; phylum Arthropoda; class Insecta; order Diptera; family Sarcophagidae; genus Wohlfahrtia; species Wohlfahrtia magnifica. Next base: position 2,824,379 of record JAKWBJ010000203.1, read on the forward strand.
TTTCCCCAATGGCTTCACGAATATTGTCCTTTAAAGCGTCAATTGTCTCTGGCTTGTTGGCGTCACACTTATCATTGACGGCATCCCACAAATAATAGTCCAACGGTGTCAAATTGCAGCTCCGAAGTGGCAAACGACATCAGCTCTGCGGCTGATAATGTGATCTTCAAAAACAGGGCGCAAAACATTGAGTGTAGCTCCGGCTGTGGGGCACGTAGCGCCGTCCTGTTGAAACCAAATGTTGCTAATATCCTTATCTTCAATTTTGAACAAAAATTCGTTCAACATGGCCCGATATCGATCGCCATTGACTGTAACGGCCACTCCTTGCTCATTTTCGAAGAAAAATGGCGCAATTATGCCTCTGCACCAAAATCTGCATCCAATAGTGACTCGTCTTGGGAGTATCGGCTTTTGAATGTATGCATGTGGGTTTCTGTGCCCCAAATGCGACAGTTTTGTTTGTTCACATACCCGCAAAGATCAAAATAAGCTTCATTTGAACACGTCGCCCACATTCTGCAACATTACCATGATTTTCAAAGTAATGTCGCAATATTTCCGAGCGTTATTCTAGCGTATACACAACCATATTCGTTCAGCGGAAGGAAAAAACTAATTATCTGTCAAATCAGGCATGAGCTAAGTGTTACCATTCACGAAATAGGCACTAGTTGAAAAAAAACGTCAGATGGCGGACCCGATATTTCCATACACCCACACATCATTATTCTTTCCCCTCCGGACTTCACTCTTGCTTAAACAATTCGACTAAAAATGTTTATAATTTTATTTAATTATTTGTAAAAGCCCTTGAAAGCACGAAAAATTAATTTTTTCAAATAATTTTTCATATTTTTTTTATAGGAAAAAGCCTAGAGAGCACGTCAACTAGATTTTGATTTAAATATTAGTTTAAATTTTAAAGAAACAGTTATAGGGCTTAAGCGTGAGACGCAGTTAAATTGAATATTGAAAATTATTATACAAAGAAATTTATTGCGCAAAGTTTTGTTATTAAAGATTTTATAGCGGAACACCTCAATTTAATATTTAGTTTTTTTATTTTTATTGCATTTTTTGTTTATAATTAATTATTGATCATTTTATTTTATATTTTAACGTAAAATATGTTATTTTGCTCTTAAAATAAAACAAAAAGGTCTATGCCTACGTCACGCACTCTCTCATCGAGAGAGAGAGAAAAAGTAACGGATCTGCGCAAAGCTTAATCTCTTATTGTTTGATTCATGTATACAACCTAACGAAAACGAATAAATTATAACAAGATAATAACCAATAAACAACAATTTATTTCAGTTGTGTGACAGATCTTGATGAAAGCAGTCGTATGTCGCTTTGCGTTTTAAAATTGTTCGTTTGTGTTGTTGTTTACCTTTTTAGGTTTTTTTTCTTCAACACACACTGCAAAAACGTACTACTACTGCAAATTGAGTTTTCTCTCTGGCCACCCTTGGTTATATTCGCTTGCCTGTTGTATTCAGTTGACTGAGCCTCAATTGTTTGTTATACGTTTAAATGCCACCACCACATGCTTGTATTATTATTTGCTCTCACTCACGCTCTCTTTCTCTTCTTTTTGTTTGTTTACTGTGTTTCACATATGTATGTATACGTTATCATACATACACATACGCATACACAAACACATACACATACACATACATACACAAACACATACACATACACATACATACACATGTTATATAATTATTTATAATTAAATATTAAAATTAATTTAAATTTATGACACCTGTTAGTAAAGAATTATTTATTGCAATGTTCTTATATGTTCATTAACATCCTCTGTTTATTGTCGTTGTTGTATATGTTGAATATTGTTTTACGCTACAACAGATAAACAGATTATGTGTAGGATGATTACATATTGTGTTTGTGCTGATGTCATTAACACTTTTAAAAGCTAAATTGCTGATGGTTCACAAAACTGCGTTACAAGTCAGCGTGCAAATAAATATCGGCAAAAAAAAAAAAAAAACAATGCGATTAAATTGAAAATACCGGGAAACATTTTACATACGAAGGCAATCGCTTGAAGAGGTAGACTGTTTATGCTATTTGGAAAGCATATTCGTCGGGAGTGGCGACTGCAAAGATGATATCTTCAGCGACTTAAATAAATCCCTTTAAAAATACATTTGACTTAAGTCAGTCTTGAAATCAGCGTACTTGTCAAGACGAACGGAGCTGAAAATATTCAGTAGAAACGTTTGCTTTGTTGTATGCATGTGAAACCGTACACGACAATTTCGAATCGACAGCTGTAGTCGAAGACGCATCAATGAAATCCGAAAGCATAAATGAAGTTGGATATCGAACGATATCGCAACGCAAGCCGTAACAAACGCGCATAGTGTAGCTGACTTTCACTCGAAATGACTTGTTTTTAAACAGAAAAAGCTTTGCACAAGCATCGTTTAGGAACTATCAAGTGCTGATAATTTATAGCTATTGTGTTTCAGTCAAAGCTTTATCACTCCAATAAAAGAGTCAAGAATACTTTAAGGCTTTTTATCTGCTCCTAAATATTAGGTGAATACCATTTAATGAAGATGATTGAGATTTTTTATGATTGCACTACACTTTGGGTCGGTCCGCTTCTTGAAAAGTGTTTCATGGGATCTACAAACTTATTTCCTGACCCATGGTTTTCTTTGATTAGTCTCAGAGTATTTTAGGAATTCTTGCGAGACGATATGAGACCCTAATGTATCAAGACTAAGTACTATTATCATAGATTTTTATGACATAAAGAAGGGTTATTACCGCCAGTTTAGGCTATTAGCTTTATGGTGTAAGACTATTGCGAGATGGTTTACCAAAAACAAACAAAAAATAGACTGTATTTTGGAAATTTATTTCATGGCTTTTGCTTCAATGTTTCAGCTTAGAAAAATGTCCACAGATAACTGAGGAAGTAAAGAGAAGAAAAAATATGGTCACTTTGGTCCAATATACCATGATGAAATTGTTACACCTGAAAAAAATAAGATAGAGAGATAGATTTGATGTAGAGGGACCATGTAGAACACCAAGCGAGCTCTATATCGCTACGTTCTTTGAACGATAGTCCTGAAAGTTCTTTAAAGTGCTGTGATCCCATAAATCTGAGGCGGTAATTCTCCCAGCGCAACAAATTGACACAGAAGGTCGAATATTGCCCTTTTTTTCTTTACATCTTGACAGCTACGACAATATTCGCTCGGCATCAAATCTAACTCTGAAGTGTACCATGACAGCTGCCACCATGTCACGCACTTGCGCTCTGAGAAAACCTATTTTTAACTTATAAAATGGAGGTCAAATATCCTTCCTTAATCGGCAACTACTGGGTTTATTATTACACCTACTCTAAGCCAATCCAAAAGGATTAGTATTAATACTGTCCTAGCAAGTTTGAAGAGGAAAGGCATAAAATTCATCAATATCTTAATTCATTCGTTACACATTATCTTTTACCAGGATGTTCGCTATTCTATTCTACTCAAAAGTTCCATATCACCACATTCATACTAAGGTGACATCGAAAATAGTGGCTATAGCACCCAGCGAAACCTGCCATTCTTGGACCAGTTCTGTTTTTTAACAACATGAAGATCAGTTGAAAGCATCAGTCAGAGTGGTATCTAAACCTACTAACATTCACCCGGTGTTCGACGATTAAGTATTACGTCAATAGGCCGTGCAGAACGCCACGCTCGTACGATTATCGTTCATTTAAATTGTTTTCCACGCTGGTTCTCAATCTCATTGCTGCTCGTGTAGTTACAACAGTGTTCTGTGTATCGTTTACAGCGAGTCTACGCGAAACTCGTCTGGCGAACAGTTGACCAGCATTTCATTTGGTACCGGACTAGCACTATTCGCCAATCAAATTTCCAACGGGTGGTCTGCAATCAAAAGCCACCTCTAGAGCACGACGCTTGCTGGTGAATCATTAACACTTGCAAGGTGTGTGCTCCGTGGTTCCGAGCTTACCCGGGCAATTTTGATATATAGAACTATTTGCCAGCTACAAAACGGTGCAGTTATAGCCGAAAACACCCGTGATCTGTGTAAGATAATAATCCAGTTGACAATGCAGTTTTTTTGTTCATATTTCGACACAGGCCCACTCACCGCTATCTCTGATATCTGACCCTACGACGGTGCTGCACCCTTCAGACTATAAGGGCGGCCAAATCCTTTTGCTGGATATCTTTAGGCGCCTTTCCACACATTACAGTAATTGCCTCCTCGGACACTATCCTGCTATATATGTATATAAGATTTTCACACGTATCCATATTGGTGCCGAGGAGAGTGCGACGGAGTCCACAACCATTTACAGTAAACTGTTCTGACGCTGAAGATCGACAATAATTGGCATTATTCCAATTCGAGGGAGCGAATCATGTTTTCAACTGCAATGTGCTGCTTAAAGCTCAGTCTACAAGCTCAGTCACAAAGTTTGTCCACGTAGAGGACTCTGTGGAATGCCGCCCTTGATCTGTGTTGCCTGATACCTATACGGCAACTGAAATAACCACACTCTGTCCGTTGTAAGCACTCAAGTATACCAAAACCTTACAATGACTTCAGCACTTTGTTCCAGTTCGCCAAGTTAAATGCATTCCTGACAAACAGTGTGATTACGGCGCAGAAATCCTTCGTGCGACCATTGCTGCGGTGTTGTTGCCAGCGTTTTAATTCTTGGACTAGTTCAATATGATATAGACTTGCTACCCCTAATAGTTATTTTATAAAACTTTAGCCAGTTTGCTGCCTGTGTAGCAAGCTTTACCTATCCATGCTCTTCTGACACAGTTATATTAGTGTTTTCTGATGTATAGAGAGCATCAATACCAGCATAAATAAGTGAGTTTTGTGCGTAGTAAAAAACTAGTTTAAGACTCTAATATGATTCCAAAATTTGCAACTTTTCTCAGTGTTTGCACAGTCGTGTAGGATTTCCTCTCTTTCGTCATCCTTCACCGACTATAATTTTATAATTTTTTTAATAAAATATATTTTTATGGGTGATGTTCGGTTTATATTGCATATGTGTAGGCGCTTGCTGTTTAATATGTTTTAAAGCATACCAATTAATCGCTTTTTCGTTACGCTTTTGTTTTCTTTTTTTTTGTATGAAAATCGCTTTTTGTCTTCAATAACTTATTTTGCCATGTTTAAAAGCCGGATGTAATTCAATAACTCAGCTGTTTCGAACGCCATTAAAGAAATTATAATACAATTTTGCTTTTTCCTTTTGGGACTTTTAAAAAGCTTAATTGGTAGTTAATCAAGAAGAAAAACATAAGAAAAAAATGAAAATCTACAGCATTATCACAAGTAAGTAAATTACGAGTATTTTTAGCGGATGTTTGTAAAACATTAAAGCGAAAAGTGATGTATATTTTCAGGAAAATATGTATTTAATTAAAAATTTTGCATATTTTAAGAAAAATTTATACAATAAATAACGTTACATATTTTAAGCAAAATACAATTTTTTATCATTTACTTTAATGTTATGTTAATAAGTTGTTGCTTCAGCTTATAGCCAAAACTGATCAAGTATAATTGAAATTCTTTTACTTATTGTTAGTGTCGATTAAATACTTGACGAATGTAGCCACAGAGCTAATAATAAATGACAGCCTATTGTAATAAGTAGGACAGTCAATTAATTTTAGTGTTTGCTATCTCGTAATTTATTTGGCGGTTAATCTGCATATTTCTTATGATTGTAGGCGCTGGTAGAGACATTCTTTGCAAGTCCTGTGTCAGGGACACTGAGAGCATGGCTTGAATTAAAATAAAAATTATTTTTCGCATTTAATTTCCTCTCAACATCGGGCAGTTTATTATATTCTGCTTTTATTATTACAAGTCCAATAATATTCCCATTACGAAAATTTTTATATCAAAAGTTTTCAACAACAGAATGAATGACATGACATGATTGCAATAATCTCATGACAATTTGTGCAAACAAAACTCAATTCCTGTCACAAAAGAAAAAATATATTTTACAATATTATTTATTTTACTATCAATTCTAGACTACAAATATGTACACAAAACAGGGCAACCCAATGAACAAGAAATTTCTCATTTAAAAAATTTACATATAATATAATTTGGTTCATGTCTCTGCTAACACTTAATTAATCAGACAGCTTCAATAGTCAAAGGAATGTAAAATGAAATTATTTTGTGTGTGTGTGTGTGTTTTTTATAGTTAGGTTTTATCCACAGTCGCAGTCAGTATAGCTTACCTAAATCCATTGATTTTGTTTTAACAAATTGCAAAATTGTCATATTTGAATCGAAGAAAATCCTCAAGCAAAAATGTACTATTTGGTGGGGTTAAAACACTGGCAGCATCATTGGTCTTTATTTCTTTCGTAATGATCAAGGAAATGACATTTTTGTTTCCAAAATTTAGTTCCAAAAAAACTTCCCAACTTTCAAAACAGCACGCTTAACAATCGATTTACTACAAATCAAACTATCCTGTCTACTGACTCTTCGTTTGAGCGATTTAACTCCTCTGGATTACTTTTTATGAGGCTAAGTTAAATCAAACCAATAACTTTTGAAGCAGTGAAAGCCAATGTTCAAGCCATCATTGACGTCATACGGCCGGATTTATTGGAAAATGGTCGAATGAATGATCGAATGGACACTCGTAGCCGCGGTGGACATATGCCGGAAATCATATTTAAAAAATAAATGCTATGAAATTCTCTACAAGATAATAATAAAAAAATGTTATCCCAACAATATCACACAAGCTTCGTATAATTTCTCATTGGTAACGCTGGACATATTTTCTTTCGAAGTTAAGCAAGAGAAGAAACATTAGACACATTTGTAGTTAACAACGCGAGCACAAAGACGTATCGGTTTGACGTGTTCACTTAAGACTTAAAGAGTTAAGCTCAGGGATAAGTGTGTTGGCATACCTTTGGCTTAAGGCAGTAGGCTATCTTTTATCATCATGAGTTCCAGAACACACGAACTAGGGTAGCGAATAACAACGTTGCGTTGAACATGTGTAGTATGGCTATTGACATGTCTTGGGTTCTTAAGCATAGGTGTTTCAAGTGATTTTCGACACGGTGGTGAAGCTCATACTTATGTAAGTGTGGTGGAGGTTTTTGGAGAAGGTTACATATGGTGAAATCTTTTCTCCAGATGAGCTTCTGTCCATCACTTCCAAAGCCCTGTTTGGAATTACGTCTGCAAGAAGGTTAATGATGGCAGGAGCATGCTGGAACAGTGGTATTGCGTTGGTTTGGACATGGTCCCTGAAATGGTAAATTACTGTCCACTCAAACCCTTTCTCGACAGTGAGTTTTCTATGAGCATCTCAAAAAACCGTTGATAAGGCCCGGGTATATTCAGGTATACGCGAACTACTCGGGTACTTGCGAGTGGTAGAGAGTAGTGTCTTTAAACCCGCATATGGAAAGATAATTACCTTTAAACTTTTAGAGGGGAATGAACTGGTCATCTACTCAACATCTTTGCTTGTATGTAAATGCCCGTCATCGCTAAACGAAATAGCGAGACATTTAGAACTGGAGATCTTCTGGGTAAGAGCTCACTTTCACACCAGGGGGAAATATATGGCGGATAAACTGACTAGAGATGGCTTTCTTCTTGGCTATGATATAAACTTGGTCGGGATACTACTTTCCTTTTGCAGATTTGTCGGGCAGGGCACAGTGACAGTGGAAGAATGAATCACCTCCCTGAATCAAGGCAAATCTGTCCATTATACAAACTAGCTCAATAGGAACCTATTATATGGATACCGCGACATAGGCTCACATTCTAATGGATACTGTCACCGATAACTGGGTGGCTAATGTGCATGCGAGGAGACTTGGTCTGCCTTTCAATGAATACTGCAAAAGTTGTCGGGAAGTGGAAGAGGAGGAGATTGCAGAGCATTTCCCATGCCACTGTACAAATCTTCTGGATATTATGAAAGCAAGACCGTTATTTATTAAAGAAGAAACGGCAGCTCAGGTTGCTCTTTGGTCGTACGATGCTGTGAGTGCAGCCACAAGAATTTCGTGAACCCTGCTCTAAATTCGCAAGTTTCAGATTAATTGGTGGTGAGAATTTTGATGCTACACTCTGGATTAAAATCACCACTGTGTATGTATAATGGTCGGTGTTAGATCTGATGAGTGTATCATATGCGTGGAAGACACTAAGCCTATAACACATTTTTTTTTGTTCATTCCCTGCTTTTTTTTTCTCAACCTTCTAACGCTGACTGGAGGATCCTGAAGACCTACTTTGTAGAGAGTTAGCTCTTTAATGGTCTACAACGACGGGTCAGCGTTTCTTTGACTGATGTAAGGCTTTTTTTGCTGCCCACAACAAGTCTATGCTGGCTTTAGTGTAAGTCCTCTTGACTTTAGGCATTGCTTGTTCTATCGGCCTAATGTAACCTTTTTTAGTGTATCTCTTATGGACCGTGGATAGTCCGCAACACTCTCATGTTTCCACTTAAGATTGCCAGAATATTTAGTGGGAGGCGTAATATACATAATGAGGAACATTCCTTAATTGGATAGTACACCATTATTAAAATTGGTGTACTGGGTTATTTTCTCATGTGTTGTATTCAATGCAAGTACTTTTTTATTTGTGATTTATGATGTCAAGTGAAGTTCACAGAAAAAAAAGTGAAAAAATTAAATTATTAAAATTCAAAACAATACACACACACACATATTTATTAAAATAATAATAATAAAAGAATAAAAATAAAATAATAATAATAAAGTAAAATATCAAATAAATTGAAATTCAATTGCCATAATAAATCGAATTGTTATGGAAAACAAAAATGAATTTTATTTAGTGACAAATTAAAATTAAAATAATAAATAAAAAAAAAATGAAGGATAAAAATATTTTTTTAAAAAATATTTAGAATTTAAGAGTTAGAAAGAAAAACGTTAAAGAGTAATTTAACAAAAAAGTATGGAGGTTTGAATGCGTAACAGTTAATGTGGTGTTCACACTATCGTGTTTAAGCAACTTTTGAATTAAACAAATAAATTTTTCAATGTTATCCCATACATTGAATTGTTTTTAAAACGCGTAACATAAAGGAGATTAAAATTTAAACTCTTTCCAGAACACGTGAAAGTCAGAGTACGAATACTTTTTTGAAGTATGTTCAATTGTTTTTTTATTCGAAGTCTTTAACTGAACAAGCCTTTATATGACAACAAATCAAAAATTTTATAAAAAAAAAATTTTAGTTTAAATTTAAAAACAATTCTTTAAATAAAAATTTTAAAGAATTATATGAAAGAATATGCTTGTTTCCGACACAATTTAGGAAATGTACTTCCATACGAAGCCTCTAGCCTGATTGTCTAAATTATCAAATTATTTTGGACTTCATGACAAGCTCGGTAGCATCATGTGGTATTGGACCGCAATGTGTGTTCAAGTGTGCCTTGATTAAACAGGGCTACCACTTAACTTCCTCCCATTGTATTCTATTTGTATACAATAAACAATAAACAAACAAAAAAAAAAAAAAAAACAAAAACAAATTAAAAAAGAGTCGGAAAAAGCCATACATACTTCAGGAGGCATAAGCTGAAATTGAAGTATGGTAGAAACATATAGATGAACGAGAGGTGCCCGTAGTTAGAACATACATACATACATAAAGCGTGTTTTTTATAGAGGTATAGAACTTTAAGTTGGCATTACTTTTCAAGATTGCGACCGATTTAACAGCTGTCAAGTGACTTATTCTCAGTTTGGTTTGGCAATTCATCATAAATAGACTCAAGCCCGGCGTAGATTCGTCGAATAGACCCAAAACGAGATTACCGTCGTTCCCGATTTTCATAAGCGAATTCTGTTTAGCGATGAAGCGCACTTCTGGTTGAATGGCTACGTCAACAAACAAAACTGCCGCATTTAGAGTGAAGATAATCCTCAAGTGTGTGTTGAAACACCGTTACATCCAGAAAAACTGACTGTTTGGTACGCTTTGTGGGCTGGTGGAATCATTGGTGCGTACTTTTTCAAAAACGATGGTGGCCAGAACGTTACAGTCAATGGTGATCGGTATAGAGCCATGATTACTACCTTTTTCATTCCTGAATTGAATAACCATGATGTCCAGGAGTTGTGGTTTCAACAAGACGGCGCAACATGTCACACAGCTCGTGTCACAATAGTTTTATTGAAAGACACGTTTGGTGACCGCCTAATTTCACGTTCTTGACCTGTGAATTTGCCTGCAAGATCTTGTGATTTAACACCGCTAGACTACCTTCTGTGGGGCTATGTAAAGTCATTGGTCTATGCGGTAAAGCCACAAACGCTTGACCATTTGGAAGACAACATTCGCCGTGTTATTGCCTATATACGGCCACAAATGTTGGAAAAAGTCATCGATAATTGGACGTCCAGATTGGACTACATCCGCGCCAGCTGTGGCGGTCATATGCCAGAAATCATATTTTAAATGTAATGCCACAAGATTATCTTTCGGAAAAATAAAATTCATGTCAATCGAATAATCCATCGTTGTTTTATTGTAACTTAAAGTTCTACACCTCTACAAAAAACACTCCTTATAATGTATAAATATAAGGAAATAAATGGTCAGTTTAAAAAAGTGGATGCGAAGCAAACTTCAACTAAATTTAAGCAAAACTGCTTGTTTCATCAATCTTTCTTCAATAAATAATTTTTCTATTTTGTAGTTTTTTTAGTCGCTTTAAAAATATCGTCCATGTTTGTAAATACGGTGTCAAAAATATTTAATTTAAGAATGACAAGAAATTTTTTGAATTTGAAACATCAACTTATACGAGTTTGTACAAATTTTTTATTTTTGAAACTGTAATTTGTCTAATTTTTTATTAGCAGTTTAAAAAATAATAATTGAAAATTTATACATACATACACATGTATGTAAATTACAAAAATTTATAAGTTTGGAATTGTGAAAAAAACTTTTTGTTTCAATATTTGAGTTGCATAGAAATATTGTTCGTTCGTGAAAGAAGCATTGTTTTTGCTTTAATTTAGTTGGAGTTTGCTTGGCATATTCTGGGAGCTGACACTTTATTTCCACTTATGTATTTTTTTTCCTCCGTCACTCCTCTAGGGAGCATATTGACTTTCCACAAAGCATCTATTGCTTTGCTTTTTTTAATAAATTTGATATTTCAAAGCTAAGTGGATGATTAATTCGCTGTAGCTTCCTTCATATGATTTTTTTGTGTAGTGGTGAAGATCCTTGATAATTGGTGGTGATCTTCACTTTAGCATTGTAAAATTTTCCCAGTAGGTGGCGTGTTTTTCCTGACCATTCGTCTGATGTCTGTCATCATCCCCAGAAGTATTAGAGAAGGGTCAGGATGGCTTTTTTTCTCTATTTATTTATTTTTTATTTTTTTTGATGGAGTTGTCTGGAAGGAAGAACTTGAAGCCTTTTTTATTATTAAACATTCGAAACCACAAATTTAATTTCTTCTTCGTCATGTCCTCTGCTGGGGCTCGAACATAGTTCGTTTGTGCTGTTATTTGTGCCCTCTAACCATTACACCACGCCATCCCCTCCTCATATGTATGTATATGGTTATATCTACTGGCCCCTTTAAGATTTACGATATGTTCCAATCATAATTCCATTTAAGGTTATTTTTCTTAACTACTTATGTATACCGGGAAGGTATACTACTTTGTTTGTTTATAATTTTTGATTGTATGAAAGAGAATAGATCTTATATTGATAAATGTTTTACTTAATGTCAGCAATTATGTATGGAATACAATATCAGATAAATGCCCCCTCTGTTAGCCTCACAAATGCGAGCCCTTTTGAGCACATTTTTCATTACGTTCATTAATTTTATTACGAATATTTTGTTTGAGTTGTTCCAGCGTTTCTGGTTTGTTTGCATAAACCTTGCTTTTCAGATATCCGCACAAAAAACAACCGGAGCAATCAAATCAGGCGACCGTAGAGGCCAATCAACAGCATCAATAATTTGTTGTGAAAAGAGGTCTCTCAGTAATTCCATTGTAATCCTGGCTGTATGCGATGTGGCACCGTCTTGTTGAAACCACATGTTAGTCAAGCCCAAAACATGCAGTTGTGGCGTTAAAAAGTTTTCAATCATATCACGATATCGCTCCACATTGACAGTTACCGTTACGCCGTTTTCAATTTTAAAGAAGTAAAGTCCACTGATTCCTCCTGACCAAATGGCACACCAGACTGTCACTTTTTATGGATTCAAAAGTAACTGATGAATAATTTGAGGGTTTTCCATTGCCCAGAACCGACTATTCTGTTTATTCACATGACCATTCAAATGAAAATGTGCCTCGTCACTCATTATGATTTTTTAATGAAAATCGGGGTTGTTATGGGAGAGCTGTAACATCGTATTGGCGTATGTATGGTGGCGTAAATGGTCTTCTGGAAAAAGCTCTTGTGTCAACTGAATCTTAAATGAAAACAAATGTCAATCTTTGTGCAAAGTTGTGACCAAAGTTGTTCTTTGAAGACCAAGCTCCTGAGCACGGCGTCGAATTGAGGTTGATTGATTGTTTTGAACACTTTCTTAAACAGCAGTAATGTTTTCAGCTGATCTACGTTATGGTACATGCTTGGGCCTATCATCTACAGTCCCTCTTTCTTCGAAATTATTCACTACACGATAAATAGTGCGTCTTGTTGGCACGTTGTTTCTCCCAAAAATTTCACGTAACATTCTCATCGTCACAGTAATCGATGATTGATTTTGATAAAATGTTGTAACGATTAAAACACGTTGGTTTACTGAATATTTTTCCATAATAAATTTGCCACGTCTCTACTGCACGACTGCAATATATGAGCTGTCAAGACTAATGTTTACCGAGATGGTGGCAAAACAAAGTAGCATGTGATTACGTATGTGTGAAACCAGAAGAGAATAGCAGCTCTTTGCCGAAATTTAGTTTTGATAGAATAAAACTATTACATTGGTGGAATAGGATGAATACATAGCCGAAGCCTAGCCTCTGATCCACATTAATTCATGAACATTTTAAGGTGTTAGGAAACATAATACATACATATGTACATACATAGATGTATATGTTCACAATTCTTTCACCACTAAAAATTAGTCTTAGGCCATGACTTTACTAAGTTTCCAGTCCAAGCACTTACTATTGTACAATAGAGTAAACCCTAATCCGATTATTTCTACTTCATTTAAAAATCCATTCCAAACACAGTTTGTCATAATACCATGCGAACGGCAGACTGCAGGTGGAGGGCTGAAAGGTCCTGTATGATTAAGAAACTGACTTGGGCTGAGTATGATGTGAGGCGCACTCGATCGATTATTAGTCATAGTAGAAAGAATGTTTCTAAACTGGTGTCCGTGTTTACCTATAGGATGGAGCTACGATGCAATTATCACTCTCGCAACTGTGATGTAAGATATTCTCGACCATTTTTTTCGAAGATTTGTGCAAATTTCATAACGGTGTAAGACGACACCACTTGACCATTATGGTAGCTTTGGGTGAACCAACCAATCCTGTAATTAATTCACTGTAACCTCCAAATAACAAATTAATTCCGTAAACGCCATTGGTTTACACTGTGAGATTTCAATAAATTAAGCGAAATGTTGAATGTAAGCCACTTTTCAGTTCACTGACTGAGGATTCCACTATCTTTACTCCCATACGCTATTTCCTACTTAAAATTAAAAAAGATCTGTTTGCGTGAAGTAGATGGATAGTTAAAGTGAGTATGTATGTATGCAGTGTATCTACCAAGACATTGTAGTTCACCGTTGCCTCTGATATTGCAGTATGTATTGTTGTTACGAAATATTTCACCACGGCGAGAACCGAAAGTATTATCATTTAACAAACGATGGTTAAAAATCAAGTGCTGAGGATCGTTCCAAAAATTTTGGATAAGACGTTAAGTATGTATGCCAAAGTTATCCAATAAAAATTTGTGCTGCTAACCAAAAAAAGGATAAATTTTGTACATGAGTACTTACATACACATTCGTATTTTTTATTTTAGTATTTTTTATAAAAAATTTTAATTTTTATAATTTTATAAAACTGACAAACAATTTTTTGGGTAAAATATTTGGTACTTTAGTACATTTTTCTCTCTTATTGAGTAAAATTATTATTATTACTCTCATTTTACCGAGCCTTACCCAAAAGGTAAAGAAACAGACCTATTACATAACTGAACAAAAATTTATATTTTATTTAAAAATGAATTTTTTAATTTTTGGTGGGCTGTTTTGGAAAATGTTTTCGTTTTGATAGAATTTTGGATAATTTTTGGAAGGAAGCCAATTTCTTGTGTTGCAACGCTAAAACTAAATGACAACGAAGCCAAAAAATCAATTTAACCAGAACCAGTTAAGTAAGATTATACCTGCAAACGGATATGTTTGTAATCAAGTGATAATGTATTCGCCAAATTACTTATAAAAAGGGCATAAATAAGACATATTATTTGAAGTTAAGGAATAACTTTTTACCATATAATAAACTTTAGTGGGGGTGGCATGGTATAGTGGTTAGAGCGCACGCATAACAACACAAACGACCCAGGTTCGAGCCACAGCAGAGGACATGACGAAGAAAAAATTTAATTGTGGTTTCGAATGTTTAATAATAAAAAAGGCTTCAACTTCTTCCCTCCAGACAACTTTATCTAAAAAAAATAAAGAAAAAAAGCCCTCCTGACTCTTCCCGTATACCTCTGGCGATAATGACAAACATCAGACGAATGATCAGGAAAAACACGCCACCTACTGTGAAAAAATTACAATGCTAAAGTAAAGATCACCACCAATTAGCTAGGATTTTCAGCACTACACAAAAAAAAAATCATATGGAGGAAGCTACAGCGGATTAATCATCTACTTAGCAGGAGTGTTCGATAATATTAATGTCTGGTGAATACGGTGGCCACTGCATGATCTAAACATTTTGTGCCTGAATTTATTAT
Source organism: Wohlfahrtia magnifica (assembly GCA_023159175.1). Lineage (NCBI taxonomy): Eukaryota > Metazoa > Arthropoda > Insecta > Diptera > Sarcophagidae > Wohlfahrtia > Wohlfahrtia magnifica. The sequence continues at coordinate 2,839,458 of JAKWBJ010000203.1, forward strand.
TTTACAAGTCTAGCTATGTGTATGAGTGGATGGTCATGCTGGTAAGTCCAGGATATCGGATCGAACAGCTCGTTAAAATGTGGAAATGCTATTTCCAGAATACGTTTATGAGATTTTGCTGTCATTTTAGTACTTTCAAAAACTTTTTCCGATGTTTTGTAGTAAGACACAGCACCCTAGACCATTACTCCGCCTTCCCGTGAATAATGTTTTGTCAGAAATTTTAATTGTTTTCTTAAGTGATGAAAGTAATAATTATAGCCGTCGGATCCATCCAGACATATATTTTTTTTTAACGGAAAGTACCACGTTTCTTCATTCGTTGCTCCATATCGTTTTAGCACGTCCGAACTCTAGCATCTTTTCCTTGCATAGCTTGTTTAACGGTATCGTTTTCTGCAGTTCTTTTCTTTGTAAACGCGCACATTATTTAATCACTCGTCTGACTATAGACAAGCTTACATTTAGACCAGCTTCCGGCGAATTTTGATCACTGACAAAGCTGAATTGAAAGCATTTCTTATAATTAAATAGCGCTCCAGTTGTGCTGTGGCGCCGTAAGAGTGGCCTTTCATGCTTTTTCCATAATTATCCTCATTTGGAAGAAAATTGATTATTACAGTTTCGCTCCTACCAACTTTTGCAGCTATAACATGTCTGTTATAGCCTTCTTCCTTATACACTTCAAATTTAGCTTTCTCCGCTATGGACAATGTTGTTTTTCTACCCATTGTTACATAAAAAGCTTGTAAATGGTTAACCAAATTAGTTTCTTCATTTTTTGTTTGAGAGCCTCACTTCACTGAATTAAAAACACAATTGGCCTTATTTTAATGACGCATTTTAAGAAAGTCATTATTCAGTATCAACTTTAATATGCAAAAAAACATATATAACGGTTTTCTCAAAAATGTTTCATTCACTTTTTATTTTGAAATACAATGTTTATTCTTTTTCTACAACAACAATTTTGTTGCTTTTAAAATAACGATGAAGTAAAAATTTATTTTAATGGCAAGTGTACTTTGTGATATTATTTTCGTTCTTACAAATTATCTACTGACATGCACTCAATTTTTATATGAATAGGCTCGCATATAAGAAAATGTTGCTACAAATGGACACCATTAACAGTATCATCGACATTATCGTCATCTATATATGTTTTAAACGATAATAAATTTGGGGCAAATAAAGTCACTTTTCAAAAAGTTTAAATAATTTATTAGAAATTTAGGATAAAAATGCTTAAAAATATTTCCCAGTCAATTATATATAAACTTTAAAAAAAAAAAAATAATTTGTTGATACAATTTTTTTTTCGAAATATTTAAAGGTTTGCATTTCATTAAATGTAAATATAAGTACAGTGGGGGTGATAAATTTTGCTACATTAAGAAACTCAAATAATTTTTTTTATAACAAATATAAATGATTGATTTTTATTTCATTTGATATATAGTTTTATTATATTAAATATTTTTAATGGTTTTTAAAAATAATCAATTTTAAATAGAATCCACACTGGGATACGCATGTGAATCGCTTCACTTATTGATTGAATTAACTGTTTTCGATTAATGCACTTTCTGTTTACAGTAATTGCACAAGAAAAAATCTGCTGGAAGGCCACAGAATTGTTGAGTTTTTTAAAATAATTTCATATGAAAATTTTCAGTGTAACTCCGCACTAACCGGTCTGCCAAGAGCCCATCTTGTCAGAACTATACAAAACTGAAAGGAATTATCTTTTGGAACATTTCAGAAAAAAGATTCCAGAAATATTTTTAAATAAAGATATGCAGTTACAGTGCTTTCTTCAAAGAATTATGACCCGACAACTCAGCCTCAGAAAAACTTTTAGCCGATTTTAATGAAGCCGATTTTATGTATCTTCAAAAGAAGTGGTTCGGTGGGGTGTCAAAAAATATTGTATCCGTAAAGACAGCCAATAGTCAGAAGAAGTAGTGTTCGGAGAATATGGCAGATGCGGCTTTTGATCGTTTCTAACAATTGTTTGGCAACTATTGCGACGTGAGGCCGAGCGTTGCAATGCAAAAGAACAACTTAGTCCAGTTTGTCCTTATAATCCAGCCGTTTTCTTAAAATGCAAGGTTTAGGTTAGGTTAGTAGCAGCCAGCCCAAAAGAGCACACATAGTGATCCTTGTTGATAGCACACATGAAGACACCGGTCTCACATAGAAGCACAATCTCGTAAATCAAGTCAAAAACCAGTCTAATGAACAGTCTGACTGAACCTGGCTATTAAACTGATATCAATGGTCGATAGTTCCGATAAACTATCGAGAAAGAGCGAGTCAAGTGTAAGCAATCTTCGTCTAGCTGGAGACGGACACTGGCAAATGCAGCGGACCACTCTCCTCTTCCTAAATCGATCTACAACTTCGACAGAAGTCATTCACCAATAAGCGCAGCCATTGCGCGTGCTTACCCATAACTCAAAGCCCAATGAGCATAGCCATAGTAAAGGAGATGTTCCCATGATCCAATTTAAAAAAATTAATTGGGACGCCTAACACTAAATTTAGACCAGCTGAGTCAAGCAATAGAGGTAGGTTTCCCTCTGCCGAGGATCTCTCAGCGTTCAAAACGTACTTTAGCTTAGCCAAGGTCAGCATAGCATGGTTTAAGCAAAGTAAGTAAAAGTCTGCTCCGATCAAAGATTTTTACCTGCTTATAGAACACAATACCGCCTTGATAACACCAAGAGTCCAAAATTGCATTATAAATACTAAAACAATGTATTTGTACTAACAAACCAAAAATAGTTTCGAATTGAACAAAATTTGGAGGCAGTTATAAAACCCAATAAATCCCGAAAAAACCCGGTGGGTTTTTGCCAACCCTGTTAATCAGTGGCTTTATTCGGGCATTACGGCCATGGAAATATGCCTCCCGCAAAACTCTTTGAATAGTTTCTGGATTGGAAGCCTTACTCATGAATTTTTCTGCTTTAGCTCTCAACTTCGGAGCGCTAAGAACTGATTTTTTCATAACTTCTACGATCTACCACTTATCGGTATAATTAAATATCTTATTTACACTTATTTTCAATTGCGTTTTCATTGACAAACCTTTGTATGATGTGCTGAAGTGTCGAAGGACTCAATGCGACAATTTCTGCAATTTTTCATTGGCTTTTTCCCTCCTGGAAATGCTGAATGACATCCTACCGCTTTTCAATTAAAGTTTGCTTTTCCATTTTAAAAAATTAGGACAAAATGATGCATTTAAATGTTGCTTTCTGCTTATCTACACCAAATATATATAAGATTGGCCCATTATTTTAGTGTTTTTTAAGTGTTTTATAGAATGCATCACTCATGCTGTGAGCAAATTTTTAGTTGTATTCTTGATATACTTATCTTTAAGAGTATATTTTGTTGTTGTTGTTTTTGTTGTTGTTTTCTTTTAATTGTCATAATTAAACAAAGGTTTTAATGTGTAATGTGTTTTTACCCTTGGCATTACTCTTCAAGATGGCGACCGATTTTTCAGCTGTCAAGTGATTTATTCTCAGTTTGGCTTGGCAATTCATCATGAATAGACTCACGACCGGCGTAGATTCGTCGAATGGACCCAAAATGGGCCCCGATGAACCGCGCTTCTGGTTGAATGCCTACATCAACAAACAAAACTGCCGAATTTTGAGTGAAGGTAATCCTCGAGTGTATATGGAAACACCGTTACATCCAGAAAAACTGACTGTTTGGTGCGCTTAATGGGCTGGTGGAATCATTGCTCCGTACTTTTTCAAAAACGATGGTGGCCAGAACGTGACAGTCAATGGTGATCGGTATAGGGCCATGATTACTAACTTTTTCATTCCTGAATTGAATAACCATGATGTCCAGCTGATGTGGTTTCAACAAGACGGCGCAACATGTCACATAGCTCGTGCCACAATAGATTTATTGAAGGACACGTTTGGGGACCGCCCAATTTCACGTTTTGGACCTGTGAATTGGCCTCCAAGATCTTGTGATTTAACACCGCTAGACTACTTTCTGTGGGGCTATGTAAAGTCATTGGTCTATGCGGTAAAGCCACAAACGCTTGACCACTTGGAAGACAACATTCGCCGTGTTATTGCCGATATACGGCCACAAATGTTGGAAAACGTCATCGAAAATTGGACGTCCAGATTGGACTACATCCGCGCCAGCCGTGGCGGTCTATTGCCAGAAATTATGTTTAAAATGTAATGCCACTAGATTATCTTTCGGGTAAATAAAATTCATGTCAATCGTTGTTTTATTGCAACTTAAAGTTCTATACCTCTATAAAAACACCCATTATATTCACTACATGCATATTAAAGAACTCAGGATTATTTATCAGGTCGCTCGCAGAACTGTTACGAATAGAGTAAGGGTTGCAAAATCTCTATTTTACCACGAAAAATTTTCATCTGCTATTGACTCCAAGTTCAAGTGGAATGAGATCCGTAGAGTTGGTATAGGTAGGCAGAAATCTGCACTTTATGATCGCACTATTGACTGTGGTTCTTTTAATGATAAATTTGTATAGTTGAGCATACCGTCGCAAACGGAAAATACTTACGCTGAACTTTGTCACATTGCGAGAGAGTATTCTTTCGGCTTCCGCTGCGTTAGCCAAGTTGATATTATTCAAAATATTTCGGCAGTTAAAACGAATGCGACATTCATCCTATGTTTTTGACGGCTATAGTCCCTAAGCTACTCCCCCATATAACCCACCTTTTTAATTCAATCTTTACTCAATCAAATTTTATCGAGGAATGGAAAAAGTCGAGAATAGTATATATAGAATAGGACCGAGTACTTAACACGTGAGAATTTTTTATCAGATAGGCAGTCAGGTTCTATGAAGGCTAGAAGCTGTGTAACTACTAGTGCAGGATGTCATAGAGAGTCTAAGAACTGGTTTGGACTCTAGACAGATAGCCTTTCTTATTTTCTAGGACTATAGTAAGTCCTTTGACGCAGTGAATCATACGATTCTTAAGTTAATTGATTTTTCCGAGACTGCATGTACTCTCTTGTCTTCATATCTTAGACGTAGATCTCAGGTTGTTCAATATAAGGATATGCTAGATCTAGTCTACTTTATACAACCAGGGTTGTTCCTCAAGGCTTTATAATTGATATTCTTTCTAACTGTGATTAATAACTAAATTTCGATATTATCAGCTAATGAGCCATGGCTAATGGACTATTTGTCAATCCATTTAAGTCTGAGTGTATTATTTCGACAAGAACTAGCGAGACTTTTAATGTTTCTTACCCGTTAATGATTAATGGCAAACTAATTGATATTGTAACTTCGGCTTCAAATTTGGGTATAACGTTTAATAACAAACTTACACGGAAAAATCATAACGGCGTGGCAGTGGGAAGGATTTATAGTATGCTTTGTAACCTTTGTGTTGTCAAAGATTCAACTCCATTTGTCATACGAATGCTCCTGGCAAAAACTTACCTTATTCCTACCCTAAGACATGGTTGTGAAATCTTTGCGAATTGCGATAGTAAAGATCTAGGCAAACTTAGGGTTGCACATAACAACATAGCTATGGATGTTTTTCTAAAAAAGTCGTCGGGAACACATATCCTTTTATGCCAATCAAATTTAGCATATGACTTTTGAAAACTTATTGAGACTTAGGTGCCTGATTTTCTTACATAGAATTATCATATCCCATCAACCTCCATACTTATATGAGAGGTCTAATCATGGAAGAAGGATAATTCCGCAAAGGTTTATAATCCTCCTTTCGCAACGTCAGTTTTTCATTTATACAACAAGTCTTTGGAACTCTTTACCAAGTCATATTCAGAACATTGGCAACGCCAACGCTTTTAAAAGGGAGTTAACTAGATTTTCGTAGAGTAATTAGATATCTTAATATGTTCCTAAAGATGCTTCGACTTAAATTTTGTTAGTTTCTAGTTTTAAGTTAGTTCTAAGACTACTATATACTATAGGGTCCGCTATCTAACGTTTTTTTTTCAAACTAGTGCTTATTTCGTGAATGGTAACGATTAGCTCATGACTGATTTGACAGATAATTAGTTTTATCCTTCCGCTGAACGAATATGGTTGTGTATACGCTTGAACAACGCTGGGAAAGTGGACCTGCGTTCGACTAACAGAAGATGCCGATTTTGCCAAAAAAGTCATCTTTTCAGATGAAGCTGATTCCGATCTTGGCGGATATGTAAACAAGCAAAATTGTCGCACTTGTGGCACAGAAAACCCGCACGCATACATTGAAAAGCCGATACACCCAAGACAAGTCACAGTTTGGTGCAAATTTTGGTCCAGAGGCATAATTGGGCCATTTTTCTTCGAAAATGGGCAAGGAGTGGCCGTTACAGTCAATGGCGATCGTTGTCGGGCCATGTTGAACGAATTTTTGTTCGCAAAAATTGAAGAGGAGGATATTAGCGACATTTGGTTTCAACAGGACGGCGCTACGTACCACAATGCCGAAGCTACACTCGATGTTTTGCGCCCTGTTTTTGAAGATTGCATTATCAGCCGCAGAGCTGATGTCGTTTAGCCACCTCCGGAGTTGCGATTTGACACCGTTGTGCTAGTATTTGTGGGGTGCCGTCAAAGATAAGTGTTACGCCAACAAGCCAGAGACAATTGACGCTTTAAAGGATAATATTCGTGAAGCCATTAGTGAAATACAGCTGCACACAATCGATAATGTGCTTAAAAATTGGACCGATCGTGTAGGCTACTGCATGGCCAGCCGAGGCAGCCATTTGAATGAAATTATTTTCCATTATTAACCGGAAGGATTATACTTTCAAATATAAAAAGAAATTTGAGAAAATATTCTGTTGTTTTTTTTCTAGCATTTTCAAAAAAAATTTATTTGGCGGACCCTTTATTATGTTTTCAAATTTCAGAATTTTTTTGTGATTTACCCAATAACACTATAATTTATAAGATATTAATCTTAATTGTGTTAGGTCTCAAATAAATATATATTCAAAATAAATAAATAAATGGATATGAAATATTACGTTTTAAGAATGCAAATACGTATATAGTATTTATATGATTATCTGATTTAATTCAATGATTTTAATAAAACAAAGATTTTGTTTTAATATTTTTCTTTATATTTTTGAAACAAAATTTTTTGATCTATTTTGATACATCTAAAGTGAATCTATTTGGATAAATTTTGAGTTGTGACTGTCCGTGATTTAGTGTGTTACATGCACAATTAGTTAAAATCCCTTCCACCAGAAGCTTCACTGTAAAAGTGGAGGACGGAACTTCTTTTACAGATCTTCTTCTTTTACTGATTTCGACAAAGTCCTTGCCTTAATAAAGCTAACTAGAATGTAAGACCCTTGGAGAGATAGTGAACTACTGTTTTATCCTAGCTTGCGGTGACGCGAATATCTGCCAAAATATTGTTACGAAAATAAGGTTGGGCATCACAGCGTTTATTACATCGCTAAAATAAATAAATAAAAACTGCAAGAACAACTCTATACGTGCTGTTTGCAAATAACCAAATCTACAACAACAGCCATTAGCAGAGATAAAGTAAACAAAAATAACACGGCAACAACAATAATTAAGCAGCAATTAAAACAAGTAACGGACAATAAACAAGCAACAACAAACGAGGTGGATGTTCACATATGCATGGCTACAAGAGAACTAAAAGGAAATTAAAAGAAAGAAATAGAATCTACCTGATATATCGAGAGGTTCGAGAGCTTTCGATGTATTGTTTACTCAGCCATATAAAAAGCACATCTATTGCGAATAGCAATCAGTTTTCGTGTCGTAGTGCAGCTTTTAAGTAAAGTTAACTCAGCGAATGTGTTATTGGTGTGAAGGGAGTTTATAAGGAGTAAACTCGTGAAGCTAGTAGTGAAGTAAAAAAAACCAGTTTAGTTGGAGCTAACTCAGTAAAGAGAGTTAAGTGTGGATAACCTCTGGTTGAAAAGGTTGTGATCGAGCCTAAGTTATATCTACGATCGTGTTGGAAGATCTTTAGGAAGAAAAATCTGTCAAGTAATTGTTGTTGTTTACAAAGTTGTAAGCAGACAGAATAATTAAGAATAAAAATTGTTATTGCCTGTAAAAAGATTAGAAGCAGTGGTGCACACAACTGTGTTGAATAAAGGATCTTTAATTAAAACCAAATACAAAAATTTATTTTATTTGAACTACAATCTACGAACTCAAAAAACACGTTTTTAAAAAGGTAAAAACGTAACAATATATTATAGAAGAGAACAAAATTTACGCTGTTTAAACGAATCTGTACTTACTTTTACGTTTTCTCTTTAGATTTTTAAATAAAAAGTTCTTATCAATTTTATTTTTTTATACTGACTGAGGCATTTTATTTATTTATTTTTTTGTTGTTTTTTTTAATTTTTTACATATATAATTTCATAAATATTTTTTTATTCAGATATTTTTTTTTATTTGTAATTTTAATATTTAAGACATACTGTTGCTGTTTTCTTTTATGTTTCATTTAATACCACACTTTTTTCTTATTACTTTTCTTGTTTTGTTTTATTTAACATTCATTTGATTTGTTTACCTTTTATTTTGTGTTAAACTCTTAGGTCTTCTACTTAATTATTATTTATACTTTTACTTTTAAGGGGGGTTTTTTTCTTATAAACATTTTCACTAAAACATATCCTTTGCATTATAATTTTCGTAAAGAAAACCTGCTTGCAATCAGTTTCAGTTTCTTTTCTTTAATTTTGTTGTTGTTTTTTTTTGTTTAATTTTTTAATTTTTTTGTAAGTAAAACATCATTGAGGGAAGGATGAGGAGGTTTTATTTCAATTTTGTTTAATTTAATTTTTAATAAATATTTAATACAATATATACTATATATGTTGTCAGTTTAATTAATTTTTATATATATTTGAAATATATACAGTGACTGCAAAGTATAATCGTACACTTTATTCTCAGAGATAAGTCCTCCAAATAAATGCAATAAATATATAGAATTTTCGAGTTCTTAGTTATACTTCAGATATTTATCTCTATGAATAAATGAATAGATAAGCCAGCACTGGATCTCACAGCATACTGAAAAAGTATGCTGTGAACTTAATAGAGCCACAAGTATGTTAAAATCAATTCTAAGACAGTTACTTCTAGATCAGGTTTATGGTTTATTACATGTGTTACGGTTAGAACACTTATCTATGAGATAAAAAGTTTCCGATTATGCTTTGGAGTCACTGTATGTATGTATTTATATATATAAATATATGTATATATAGTAAGGTAATATCTAAGGTAAGGTATGGTTTTATTTTAAGGAGCAGGGAGTTGTTTGTTTAAATCAAAAATGGTTTCGGGTAAGGATTTACTTCTGGGAGTATCTTGCCTTGGGAGAACATATTTTAAAATTTGTAATAATATTTACATTGTTTTTTCTCTCTGTTTTTGTAAGTAATGAATATAAATAAAATTTATTTACACAAAAAATATTAAAAAAAAATATATTTTTTTATAGGATTTTTTTTTAATTTAAATTATTTTTTATATATATATATATATGTATTTTTTTTTTAATTACATAAGAAATAATTGCAGACTTTTTGTATTACAGACAAATTCTTTATACTTAAATTTTTTATATATAAATATCAGTACGAAATAAACACGAATTAAACAATTTGTATATTTTTATTTAATATTTAGTTCTTTTATAGTTTTATTAAAAGTTTATTTTTTTATTAAAAAAAAATAATTTTTTAAAAGAAAATCTCTCCTTTTAAAGTGAATTTTTTTTTTTCAAATTATAATTATAACTTTTCTTCATAATTTTTTATTTATTTATTTTTTTTTATTTATAATAGTAAGTTTACTTTAAGGTTTTATAATAATAATAAAAAAATTTGTGCTGTTTTTTGTTTTCAATAATTATTTTCATAAAAAGTGCAAAATATTAAATTGTTTTTGTTGTTTTAAAAACTACTTTTTTAAATATATCTTTTTTATATTTAATATATATTATAAATATATATTTTTAATATTAAAAGGCGGTGCAAAAAATCGCAACATTTATAAGTGGGCGGGAGCTAAAAAGTGCAGCTAAAATTTTGTATTTATTTTCTCTTTAATTTGTAATTATTTGTTTTATCTTTTTATTTTTATAAACAGTAAATAAATAAAACTAAAATAAATTTAAACGAAATATAATTGAATAAAAAACAAAAAATAAAATAATGAAAATAATAATAAAAAAAATGTTATAAGAAAAATAATAAAAAGATTTATTGAGCAGCTTTTTAAAACCAAAATCATATTCTTATATTATTAAAAAGTAATTAATCTCTAACTTGACATCTATAAAAAAAACTCGGTTCTTTTCAGCAAAATTGATCAATATTTGTTAGCCAAACATTCTCAAAATATAATTACCAATACGGCGATTAACTTCAGATCACCAGTAGTTTAAGGTTTCATAACAACAATATAAGCGAAAAATTTATATTTCATATTTGGGGACAATAAAATGAATTAATTGGACCATAAGATGGTTAAAAAATTGAATATTTGTGACACAACACACCTCAACTTTGGTAGGGATTCTATATGTTGGTGTCAATGCTTTAGCAGTTATAATTAAAAAATTACCAATCACATCACCCTGTTGAATACACTGTGAGTGAGTTCTTTTGATCAAAGTTACCAACACATTTTTATATTGCCACATCAATTACAACTATGACTCAGAAAGTTAATAAAAGCATAGGTTTGAGTTTACGGTAGTAGTGAATGTTAAAGTAGGCTATCGAATTTATTAGAACTTTCTAAACGACTGTGCGTCAATCACTTGAGGCAGTCAATAGTAATTCAACCGTTAAAGAGTAAAGTCAAGTGGAACTTAAAGTGTGTTTAACAGAGCTGAGTAAATTGGACTGACCTGTATAATAAGCAAAAATTCGTTGCATTTTATTTTATTCTGTTCGCAACTTAAAAGAACACAAACGTTTTTAAAGCGCAAATATAAGAAGATATTTTAGTGATGAAGGCAATAACAGCATTGTTTTCATTACTCCTCTGGGAAGCATATGGCATCAAAGCTTCCATTGTTTCGTGCAGGAACAGTTTCGTTAATCAGTTGATTTTCAAGTTAAGTCGATGATTTTTCTACTGTAGCTCGCCTCGTTGTTATTGTATAGCGGGGAAGTTAGTTGTGAAGTGGTGGTTGTGATCTTTACTTAGCTTGACCATTTTTTGATCACTAGTGTGTTGTTTGTCATTGTAGCCAGAGATAAACTGGAATTCCAGTGAATTGAAGACATTATGACACTTCTTGTCGTGAATTAAATTTTTTGTATGAGCATAGGATAACGTGCAATGATCACGAGTAACAGTGTCAACACAAAAATTAAATAAAAAATTAGAGTGTCACCTCGTGAGGCCGATGGGAAATCAAGTTATAAACAATCAAGTTTTATTCAAAGCAAGCACTTATATGCTACGCATAGCTGCCAGATTTGATGACTTGTCGTCTATTTGACAAAAATTACATATTGACGATGTAACGATTTTTATCTTCATTTTGGCGATTTTTTGAAATTAAAAAATTACAAAATTGTCTTTATTTTACTACTTTTTTGGCAAAGTTCTTTTTTAATAAGCCAGTAAATCAAAAATTAGTACTTATTTCCTGCACCCTTACGTCTGTTACAACTTGAACCCTTCTTCTCATATATTTGCCTACATTTCCTGGACAGCAGTTTTGAGTTCATTTTAGCTTTTAAATTGGCGTTCGGGTAATTGGGTCTTCATATACAACTGCAATTACTTTATAGGAATAATGTCAAGGCGCTGTGAAAGATGCGACAGCACTTTTTACGTCATATGGAAGCCATTTTCTTACTAATGGGAAACCAGACTTCATTATTGTGAAGCAAGCAATTTAACTGTGCGCCTGATTGTGCTAAATAGTCTTTTAGTATCTTTAAATATGATAGTCCATCTTATTCACTGTTCCATTTTTAAAAGCAGGCTTTTTAATTCAACTCGAACCCATTGAACACTACCCCATAGCTTGTGAGCAGCCATGCTTGACAGTTTTGTTGAAATTTATAATATTTTTTCTGGCGATTTTTTGACGATTTCAATGAACCACTTTGACATCTTTGACGATTTTTTCTAAATATTTGATTACATGTTTTATGGTTGATTTACCTGGAAGTTATGATGCTGTGTTATATGTGCCTCATCTGATGTAATATTGGCACCGCACTGGCGGACTACATTTTACCTCCAACTAACGCATACCGAAACTCAACTTCGACAGTTTTTAATGCAATTGGGACGATCCACCCAATTGTTTGACATCAGGGTCTATACGGATGAGACCACTACAGTCTTTCTGATGGCTCAAGTATTTTTCAGGCTGAAATAGAGAAGCGTGCTTACTAATATTTAGAGGTGGTTCGCATGGACAGCCGGATAACCATTCGTGCCCATGAATCACACTACCACTTCTTGGTTAGTGTGAGATTAAAGAAGCTCATTAAACACTCTAAGACTCTTTTCTGATACGATCCTTGTTTGGATTCCGGGTCACTGTCACTATAGGTTCACGAAGCCGACTTGGTCTGAGTATGACATGAAGCGAATTCGATCGCTCATTACTAGAAGGGAAATATCTCAACTAGTGTCTGTGCTTACTAGGCGCTAGCTGATTGGAAACTCTGCCAGTAGGACAGGCTAACTATACAATGGCTACTGTTGTAGCTGTGATGATGTGGAAGTGAAAAAACAGTTAAGGACATTCTATATGGCTGTCCGGCTTTTCTGAACTGTCACCGTAAGGCCTTTGACGAGTGGTTTCTACACGATATCTCCGCGATATTGAACTAGATTATCGCGATATCAGATATCTAGAACTGATGGAGTGGATGTAGGATATTACCGACATCGTGCGGTTTGGTTTGCTTGTGGCAAGTCTCAAAATTGTGATCGAAGACACTAATTAACACTGATAGTAGCTACGGGTAGCCACATGAACCAACAATATGTGATGTTACAATACCACAAGTGAATACCATCTATTCAAAGTCATGCCACTAGTTGTTGAAGACCATCTAGACACACCTACTGTTCTTTGAGACATAACGCTCGAATTCCACACTATCACTATGTCATTGCTTTTTGAGCATAAATCACAGTCAATACGCCAGACTTACAGAAACTTACGTTTCTAGGACTCCTGATACCCAGGAAAATGAACCTCCGGTTAGATTTCGCAGCAAAGCCACTGCTATCAGTTTCATTTTAAATATAAATGTTTCGAACTTCTAACCAAGATTTTCGATCGACTATAGGTAGATGATAGACTAGTAAGGTTAGGTGAAGTCTTACCTAAACAATATGACAGTTTTAACAAACGGCACTTTTAAATCTCATATCTTAGGTTGTAAAGAGCTTCTGACTTCTCATTTGTCTTCTCACATTGAGGCTTGCCCTCTCATAAATTGTTATATTTTCGTCTTTGCCTCCAATCGACTTGCCCTTACTGGGTTCTCTTGCCCAGAATGTCCTCAATATTTACATATTCCACAAAAATATATTCCATGTATTCGTTGATACATCAATAAAAAGCAATATGGAGTTGGCGGAAATTGATTGGAGATCACGCTTGGGGGTTTCATATCTATTTCGCATTTTCGCCCTAATCAAGGCCAAGCCTTACATTGAACTGCAAATGTTTTTCCCGTTTTTGAAGGAGTGGAAAGGATTAGAAATTGAAAGCGGAGGTTAAGCCTTCGCACTCCATTGTAGAGTGTGGCTCGAATTATATTTCTTAGGCCAACTCCTATGTCTGACTTGATATTATAAGGTGGCATCTCCAAAAACGCAATTGGAAAATGATATAAAAGTGAACAATTATAATCGGCTTTTGGTGTTATATTTTCACACTAACAACTTGTAAGCTTGTATGGCCTTACCATGCCGTCAAAGAAAAAATTCCCGTTTTTGTAACCTGAACCGAGGCGGCGACGTTTGAGGTGTTTTTGGTATTCGGTAGTTACCATTTTGAAGCAAAAAAAAAAAAAAAAAAACATCCAAAGTAGTGGTTAGTGGTAAAGTATAGGTTATAACTTTTTCAACGCGTCAAATGATTTTTCTTATGAAGGCGTATACGTAATATTTATTTTTAATTAAAAACACGTCTAGGGGTATTGCAAAATTATTGGTTTTTATAAAAGTGCTCAATAAAAAATAAAATAAAAAATTTCAAAAATTATAAAAGAAAATTTTTTTTTTTTTTAAATTTTCATTTTTTACTTTAAAGCTTTTTTTAATACCTTTTTACTTGCTCTGTCTGTTTTATAAAATTGCAAGTTGTTGGCAAGTTTTATGGTTTATGTTAAACGTTTTTTTTGGGAAAATTAATTTGTATTTGTTTTTTCCAATTTTAAGGCTTTTGTTAAACATATCGTTCCCAATGTTTGTAATTTCTTTAGATTTATTTTTAGGTTTGTTTAGTTAGTTTTTGATTTTCTTTGTAATAATAAGGCTTTCAAGTGTTTTAAATTTTAATCTGAGGTTTTTGTTTAGTTGATTTTCCTTTTTCTAGTGGGGGTTTTATTTAAAACGTTTTACAAAAAGATTCATAGTAATGTCAGGTATTGTTAAGAATATCGAATGTAACATTAAGTGTCATTTAAAGGACGGATTATGATTGTGAAAAATTAATTTAAAAAAACTAAAGGTATATAGAGTTAAAGCATTCATAAGCGTTTTGTGATTGATTTTCTATATAAGTATCTATATATGGCAGGCCATAAAAAAATATTAAAAATTAAAAAAAAATAACTAAAGTTAAAAAAAATGATACACTCATATAAAATAAGAAAATTTGTTTTTAATATATTTTTTTAAGGTACATGTGACTTTATTTTATAAATATTTTGATTTTACTCAAATCTTGTATTTTAAGCAACTCATGTTAAATTTGTATTTTTTCAACAATTTTCTTTGTAATAAAAATTATGAAAAAAAAATTGGTGCAGTTTTTTTTTTTTTTTGTATATAATATTTTTTAATAAAATGTGCTGGGTTGTGCTAATAGAGTTATTTGCCAAAAATACGGTGCAAAATTTGTATATTTTTTTTAAAAGTAACTTAAAATTAATACTAATCTTTTTTCTCTACTAATAATAAG
Organism: Wohlfahrtia magnifica; assembly: GCA_023159175.1. Lineage (NCBI taxonomy): Eukaryota > Metazoa > Arthropoda > Insecta > Diptera > Sarcophagidae > Wohlfahrtia > Wohlfahrtia magnifica. The sequence continues at coordinate 2,854,673 of JAKWBJ010000203.1, forward strand.
TGCAATTGTGGTATAATATCACATTTATAAAGTGCAGTGCTAAGGTGCCATTAATTGCTAAATATTAATAATAAATTATTTTTATATACATTTTTTTTTTTATAAAATCATTTCTTGTCTTTTTGTAAATTTTTATTATGTATTTTTAACATAAGTAATTGAAAAAAGAAAAACAAATGGGTTATAATTGGAAAAATAATTGTGTTTTTTTATATTTTTGAAAAATTATTTCATAAGTTCACGTAAGTTTCTATAAGTTTTCCTAAAATTTGCCACTTTTTAATGAGTCACTTACTATAGTTTAAAGGCAATAGCTTCGTTTTGTTCTTATGGTAATGCAAGAGTTATGGTAAGTCCATATCTACCGTTACAAGAAATTAATATGTATGTGACATATTGTGTCGAAGTGAGCAGTTACTTAATGTCTCTCTCTCTTAATGCCGCTCGCTGCCAAACAAAAGACTTTAGGCACTTTTTCATGCTGCTAATATTGCTCGTGATAAAAGTAATGTGCGGAGAACGCCGTTTGAGCGATCAATCGTTCGACCAATATATATTGGCTGCAATATATCGAACTCCTTATAGATAAGTATACAATGTGGTACAAATTTTTTAAATTAAACGCTTAATTTAGTTAATTAGAATGTAATTATACTAAATAATTTGTGTTTGATGTAATTTTTTGCACATCCTTCCTGTATATCTGAGCCTGTACAGAATATAACAAGCTTAACCGCAATGTATAGTGTTCATTAGTACAGAAATAATTGTTTTGGTCGACATAGTTGAGCTTTTCCAGCCTTGCAGTAGTAAATTATTTGATACACTCTTTTAGGGATATATGATTTAAAATAAAACGACTTTTGACACGTAGTGTGTTAGCAAGTAACTATTAGGCGAACTGAAGCAATCAATATCATACTTTAAACTCAGCACATAATCGGACTTTCTAAAGCATTACCAAAATTCTGGAATGAACTGGCACTCATATACAGTCATGTGAGAAATAATAGGGACACTTATATCAAAATAGTTAAAAATCCATTTCCGTTTTTATATTCAAATATTTGTCAAAGAGACCTTATAAATTGTTATGTTAAGAACCGTTGTTTGACAGACAAGTTTTGTACCGTTTCTTTTATTTCTCTCTTAAACTTTTAAGGAAAATCGCATTGTTTCTCTATTGTTTCACATGACTATGAGTCATCCTTAAACATTTTGAGCTGCACTGGTTCATATAGCTGCTGCTTTCTTTTCTTTTATAAAAAACTTCTACAGAAGATAAGACTTGGCAATGCCAAAGGGTCCTTCCGCTTCATGTGCTTTCCATAATAGACTTAAAACTCTTTGCAGATGTCCATGTGTCACTTGCTTTATATGTTAGAGGTTAAGAGCACAGCATTTTAGTGCTGGGTATTCATAGAATGCATCCATTAATGCGTTCTGGGTTTTTTTTTTCTACAAAAGGCATCGAAATATCAACTTAAGATAACACTGCGTTCTAGTATTTACAGCATTGCCAACTTTAAGTTAATAGCACCTGTCGTTTGGGTTCGAGCATAAGTCATGCAATAAGTGGTAAACCAATTGACTAGCACGGACTAGTAAAGTGACTGTTGTAAAGTAAGCAAAGTATGAGTTTCGTATTTTAGCAGCTTGAAAACAAAGTTGGTTTAAATAAAAAATTGTTCAGCATAAATTTGGAAAGTATTTGTTTTAATAGTTTTTTCAAGTTTTTCTTAAATTTGAAAAAATTCATAAAATTTTCGAAAATAACCCGCTTTTATTTTGTAACAAAAAAAGTATAAAAATTTGTTTTTTCTTTTCGAAAAATTCATAAGATAAACGGTTTTTGTATTAATTTTTATTAATTTTTCTTATTTTAATTTTGTAATTTAGTTTTAATATTTTTATCATTGCCATACCTTAACGAATTCATTGATTGATTGAATTAAAATATTTTTTTAATTTTATTTGGTTTATTTATTTTATAATTTTAATTTTATTTATTTATTTATTTTTTTTTTTTTTAGATTTTTCAAGTGCAAAGAAAAACGAATTGACTTCTAAAATTGTTTTTCAAGTGTTTTGTAGTGTAATTGGATGAGAGTGCTAGTGAATAAGTGTTGGCGTTGAAAGGTGAGGTGAGGTGAGTTGTGTTTGAATGTTTGTATGTTTATATTTAAAAAATTTAAATATACTTATATATTTTTTATTTTTAATTTACTACTTTAAATAAAAATTTATGTTAAAAGGAAAGCAGCATGCTACAGTAGCTTAACAAAAAAATATATTTTTTTTAACATCTGTTATGAGTTTTATAAAATGTAATTATTGGCTCTTAGTGACGGCTTAAACGAAGAAAAAGACTATTGTTTCTATTTTTCATGGAATTACTATAGTAGTTCACCAGAAATTAAAGAAAAACCATTAATGTGATTTAAAAAATTCCATAAAATTTATACAACATACATATATAACGTACATACGTATTTAAATCTATAAAAATCTCGAAAATATTGAGAATTTAGATCAAGATCATAAGAGCATGTGGAATTGCGTGATCATTGCTCTTGATTTTGAAACAATTTAATATGTGAAAGCCACGAATTATTTAATAATTGCAACCATTTGATAGCAAAACATACTTTGTTCGTAGCAATGTAACCCTTAAACGCTTAATGTAATCCTCAAAACGTCAATGATCAGTTACATTAAGGGATATACACACACATAAAAAAAAATAAAATAAATAAAAAATATACTCTACATAAAAATTTCGTTATTGATTAACCATAAATTTATCGATATTAGATATTACTTTCCATTCATAAATTGAAGAAATTATACAATTTTTTCTTTTTTTATTAAGACAAAGTTCCACAAAAAATCTTAACTTAATATACATACATATGTAGATATCATGAGTAGAACATGTCGAAAAGTTTCGATGTAAATGGCACTGGTCCTAAATGAAAACAAAGCCAAAATGCTGGATCAACATGTGAATACCAGTTTCGATATAGTAGAGTAACTTATCTTTCTCCTTTAATATCAGTTAATAGATAAAGCGAAGAAAAGCGCTTATACTCGATAGATAGATGAGCGCTGAGCATGATGGAATACAGGTGAACCGATATCACTACTTGTGGAATATTCAAAATACTCTGGCCTTCTCTATCTAAAGAGAGGACTATGTAATTTCTTAGGTTCGAAAGGGTAGGCGCATGGTGCGCCAGGAATATAAGCAAGATCGGTACAACAAACTCTACGTGATTGCCAGGCTCAACGGGAATTCAGACTAACGCACCTGGGTGCATGTCACTTCCATGATCTTGACTGTCTCAAGAGTGTGTCACTGTCGCATATGATTATTGGTTTAAGGTGGGGATCTTTGGAACCCTCCCATGGCAGTCTAAGTGGTAGCATAATGGATCATGGGACCTCCAAATAAACTAGTGGTGCGCTGGCGACCTAAACTATAGATACTATTTCGGACTTAACAAGATTTTTTTAAACAATTTCTCTAAAAAAATAAATCGAAAATGACTCATAGAGTTCAACGGTTTTTCAGTTTGTGGCAGCAAATCTTTCGGTCTCGAAGGTTTGCCTGTGATGTTATCTAGAGCGAAACTTTAGCAAATAAAGCATCATTAAAAATTCGCTCATAATATTTTTAAATAATTATTTTGATCCCGCTAAACATTGGTTTTTAATAGTTTGACATTAGTTCGAGAGCGAAGCTTTTGTACTCTTCTCTTCTTTCGCCATGCTAAAAACAATATAAATTGTTTGCTCCGTAAAGCTTTTTTGTTCGACAAAAACAAGAGCTTTATATCATTTATAAATATTTGGCATTAGTTCGAGAGCGAAGCTCTTGTACTCTACTGTTTTTTCGTTATTTTTTATTTTTTTTTTCCTCTCCATGCTAAAAACAATAGAAATTATTTGCTCTGTAAAGCTTTTTTGTTCGACAAAAGCAAGAGCTTTATATCATTTATAAATATTTGGCGAGAAGTTAGCGAAGAAAGTTTTTTTTTTTTGTTGGGTCATCCAAAACTATTGTCGAGATTTTATTGCTCATAGTTCAATATTCCGAAAACAATTTTTTTTTATGAGGTTACTACAGCTTAGAAAATATTTTTGTTTCGAAAATTCTTCGCTAATAGCGAACCATCACATATTGCAAATCACAAGTCAGGCGAGAAGAACTTGATGTCTACATTTATATACTAAAATGTCTCTAAGGACACTGTCTGCGTTGTTTAGTACATAAAAGTCGTGTATAAAAATCAAAAACAATAACAGGACGAACGAAACTTTAATCGAAAGTTCAAGTTGAAACATAATCTCTTAAAACTTGTTCTAAGGAAATGGAACCACAACGCATACAATCAGAACGTTTTGAATTCAATTCTAATTCGGCACTAAGACCAATGAGTTATTACACTTGATATAATATTAATTTTTTTAATTTATTTTGTGAGATTTAATAAAGCTTTTAAAAGCTTTAAATGCTTTTTTCAACTTTTCTCCATAAGTTAAAAAAATAAAATAAATTTTTTAACACTTTTTTCTGGTTTTTCTCCATAACTTTTTAAAAAAATTTTGCAATTTTTGTTATAAAAACTACGAAAAATAAAAGCTTTACAGTCATGGAAATCTTTAGAGTTAAATTTAGTAAAAAAAAACACAAAAATAGCTTTACAAAAAAGTTTTTTGAAAACAACTAATTCACAGCAAGATTTAAGAAAACAATTCTTGTTTTTAAATTAATATTAAGCCCTTTTTTATAAACTAGTAAACAAGATTTCAAAATCATAAATTTTTTAATTTTAATCATTTTAACTTAAGCTTTAGCTCAATAAGCTTTCAACCGAAAAGCATTACTTTATTCAGACTGTGCTTAAAAGAAATCTTTTTTTATATTAAAAAGCTTAACTTTTAATATATAAGTACGTTTTCATGGAAGATACATAAAAAATGTAGTTTTAAAATATTTAACAAACAGGAAGAAGCTTTTATTAAAGTTTCATATGTAATATGTAATAAAATCACACAAAATCTCAGAGCTTAAGCTTTCAAAATATATCTCTGTTCTTCGCAATCGTATTTATTTTTCTCCAGCATTTAACTAAAGTTTCAATTTTTGCATATAATTTCTGACGCCACGTTGTTTTTGACTTGCTGGTACCCTGTGGATTTCAGTTCAATTCTTGGTCATACCAACAAGCAATTGTAGTTTATTTGACAAGCTTTCAGTCATCAGCTAGGTTTCGCAGCCATACGGTAAAAAAGACTGCATTTATTTTTAATTTGAGACCAGTACTCATACAATGCATTATACTAGTACTAGAAAAATAGGTTTTGAGAAGGAGGAAAGAGGAAGTAGTGTTTACGGACGTTCGATTTAAATTTACTCATGTCGTATATGTCAGCAGAGGCCTTCGCGCGGATATTATTCCACAAACTAACAGTTCGACTAAAGTGCGAATTATACCTATAATACAGTGTGTGGTTCGTTGGACAATCAACTACGGGGGTAATTAGGTAAGGTTTTGTGATTATCGGGGATTAATCTCCTAGTTTCGTCAGAACACATTCCTTTATAGTATCGATAAAACACTTAAATTAATTAATTAATTTAAAGTTGGCTACCCTACCTTCATTAATAATCACCATCGCACTCTCCTGTACGCGGTTAAAAATCTACAAAATTGACTTTGAAGCACTGTCCAAGACATACATGAGGGTTGTATACTATGCCGCTGTGGTATGGTAGGTAAGACACCCGCCCAGATGGTCCTCTGTTCAATACCTGGCCAGACCATCTAAAAAACGAAAAGTTTTTTCGACAGCGGTATCACCTCATAACATTAGCCAGTAACTGGCTATGAGTATTACTACAATTGAAAACTTCTCTAATACATTTGCCGTTCGAAAAAATAGAATTGGGTGCAGCTCAATGACTGAGATAGGTCCCAGTGTTCCTTAATGGAATGTTATAAGAATTAGTATGTATATATACCATTTTAGGTTGAAATTTGGTGATTGTGAATAAACCTCTTCATTTCTATACTTCACTCAATTGACCAAAAGCTGCTTTAGCTGTCCATTCTTCAGCAGCCCTTCCTTCGGGTGTAATCAGGATGCCCAAAATAGCAGAACTTGTCAGTACGTTTTATGCAGTCGTTATTGACATAAAACTGATTAGCCAACCTAAACGCTGACACAGACATCGTTTTAGTCTTGATACGGTGGATCGCCCGGCACTCTCCCTTAGATGATATTAAACAGAGATCGTCGGCATAATCGATTTTATCAAACTGCTCCCTAAGATTTCATTCCATGAACCGTTTTTCAACATACAGTACTCGAGACGGAACATCAGCGAGAATAATTAAAAATAATATCGATGACAGAAGACGACTCTGCCTGATATCTGACAGATGTTGAGCTAAAGCTTTCAGAATATCATTAACAGGAATTGAATGCAAATAATTTCACTTCGAACTTAAAGATATAAGATAAAAAGCTTAAAAAGCTTTCTTTTTGTGGATATTACAAAAGTTGAAAGCGCTGCTTATAATTTGGAACTTTAAGAAGCCAATGAGTTATTAAACTTTTGTTATAGTATTCTATATAAGGTTATATTGCCACTATGACTGATGAAAAAAGTTTCTCTGTTGAAGATTTGTTTTTCTATATAAAAATAAAATAAAGCTTTGGATTAGATGTCAGTTCTGTTTAAGAAACGTGTTATCACAAAGCTTTAAACAAAAAATCTTTACTTATGTAGTTAATACTAACTACACGTCAAAGCTTTAAAAAACTATTTTTATAGATATTAGCTTACTATACTTAAAAACATATTACAATTTTTGCAATTGAAGCAATTGAAAAAAAAATTAACTTAAGCTCTCTCTCTCTCTTTTTTTCTTTTTCAGTTAAAACAGTTTCTTAAAAATCTTAAAAAGTTTTCCAATAATTGAAAGCTTACAGCTTTCGGTAAGTACATTATATTTGTTTAAGATCAATATGAAAAAGTTCTTTTAATAAAAACTTTGTAAAATTTGAAAGCTCTGTTTATAATTTTATAACTATATGGTGTAAAAGAATCTATTGCAACTTTAAGAAGCTTCAGCTATATTGGAGTTATTACGGAAGAAAAGTCTGTTGTTTCTCCATTAAAGTTTTGTTTTTAAATTTAAAAATAAAAAAAAAACGCTAAAACTTATATCCCAGTTCTACTTAAGAAATGTTTTACTTAAAAGCTTTATAGAAAGCTTTAAACAGAAAAGCTTTTTGTTGTTAACATTACTAAGAGATCAAAGTTTTTTTTATAACATATTTTTAGTGTCTGCGGTCTATATTAACTTTTTACTTAAACTCGTCAAAAAATGAAATTAATGTTTTCATATTTAAGTGTTTAAAAATGGTTTGACAAACAATTGTAAATTTTCATTTTATTGAAATATGAAAATAACAATAAATTTAAATTATTTAAAAAAATGAATAAATAAATACCAAAATCATATTAAGTTAAGAAAGAGTAAACTGTCTTTATATATTTGTTTCTTTAATTTTTAGAAATAGCATTGAATTATATCAGTGGCTCTGGATGTTGTTTGATAAACTCAGTAAACAAAATTAAGAAAAAATAAGTTTTTTTATTTTTTATTTAAAACATGGTAATACATAAAAATAAATTATTGTTTAAATTTGCATAAACATTAAAACCAACATCACCTGACATAATTAAAGGCTATTTTTTGTGTATAAAACAGTTCTGTAAGAAATTTAAACTTAAGAGAAAAGCTTTATTTTATAGGTATTTTCATATTTCTGCCTCCATTTAAATGAAAATTTGCAATTATTTTTATTTTAAGTTTTTTTTTGTGTCAAGTTATTTAAAACATGAGATCTGGCTTAACAACTATTTTAGTTTTTTATTTTAATAATTATCATTTTATTTTTATAAACTTTTAAACATATTATTTTAAGCTTTAAGTGTTCAAAAGCACATTCTTGCTTTAAAAAATAAATGTATTTTAAATGTTTTAATTTTAGTATTTTATTATTTTTTTTTAATATTTTTAATTATATTGTATTTATTTTTTGAATAATTTTTTTCTTTATATACCACACTAATAAAATGTTACTAAAAAACATTGAAACTAACATTTAGATAATTTTCATTTTTTTTTTTTAATTATTAATATGTAATTAAAATTTATTTATTTATTTTTTTATATCTTATACCAAAAATATATATTATTTAGCTATTGTAATGACCATTTTTAAGTTCGATTTAAAAGCTTTCAGGTGCGACAAAAATATTTGATTACAAAAAAGAAAAACAAAATGGTTGTAATTCCCTAAAATCTACTAAAACTAATACTTCGGCTAATTCCCTCTATTTTCTTCAAAAACTTGTAATTTTTTCTGTTTTTCTTATATTATTATTATACCCAAATAATTTTTAAGATTTCTCATCTTTAATAAAAAAAAAGCTGAGGAAAGCTTTTTTTTTCTAAAATTGTTCGTTTTTATAATTCATTTTTTACTTATATTTATTTTTAATTAATCATGTATTTTTCTTTAATTTTGCTTATAAACTACCAATGTTCTCTTATAGCTTTAAAAGCTTACAAAATGTAGACGAGTTTAGCTTTTCAAAATTTCGCTTTATTAAAGCTTCTACTTATAATGCCTTTCTAAAACACACATAAATAATTGAAAAAAAACTTTGAAATATTAGGTTTTAAAGAGGATTAAAAGCTTTAAGAATAAGCTTAAGTTTAATACTTTTAAGTTTTTTAGAGCTTTGTAGAGTTTTGCTTTGCTGGGATATACTATACATACATTTTTGATCAATAGATTTATAACAGGTTCGTAACAGATAATTTAAAGTTTTAATAAATCTTAAAATTTTTGCTTTTAAAAAGAGCTTTAAAAATTCATATCTGTTTTAAGATAAATTATCTAAGTCTTAAAATAATTGAGTTCCAAAGCCTAACTGAACTTTCCCTTTTCATATAAAGGCCTGAAAAGGCAACATTTTTCAAAATGTATGCCTTTAAAGCAAAGCGGAAAGATCAACTATTAAAACTTTTTTAAAATTCGTTTGAAGAGAGAGCTTTTTTTTATAAGGATAGGCTATAAGAAATTTTAAAATGTACATCTAAAAACAAGTATAATTTTTTGGCACTTCTCAGTAGATTTTTTTTTGTTGTAGTTAATCAAATCTAATGGAAGCTAATTAATTACAGGAAAAAAGCTTTAAATGTAAGTAAAAACAAAACATCATAAATTCTTTCAAAAGGCTTCTTCGAATAATTCCAAGGTACATTATATGAAGAAAGCTTTCACTGAAAATAAAGAGAAACAGTTTTTTTGATAAAATTTTCAACAGAGCAGCTTTTTTACCTTCTTTTATGCTACATAGCCTAACAGATTATAAAATCAGTTTAAAAAAATTTCTTTCTATTAAATAACAAAAAAAGGCACTCATCAGCCAAGTGCTCACTAATTCTGTCAATTGAAGCTCGCTTTACAAATTAAAAATAAAACCTTAAACAATAAATTAAATCTTAAGAATTCTTTCACATAGCTTTTCTTAAAATAATCGAAAATAATCTGTCTGGTGCTCAAGAAAGCCGCCATTTTAAGTTAAAATATAATTATAATTAATAAACAAAATGTCAATAATTTGTTTAAAGAGCTTTTTTAATAGTACTTAGGAGCTTGGCTGTTAATAAAGCTTTTATTAAAGCTTGCTTTACAAATTACAATAAAGCTTAAGTATTAAAGAAAATTTCAAGAAATTTTTTATAATGCTTTTTAAATAACATTAAGGAACTCATTAGTCTTTGTTTTTAATAAAGTTTTTTCGTCAAGCTTTTAGCTTAAAAATTTTCTTTACAAATTTAAAATAAAAAGTTATTTTTTTAGGATTTTTTCATTTACTAGGAGTTATGAAGAGTGTGCCTTTTTTAAGGTATAAAAGCTTAGTTATTTGCAAATAAGAAGTGAAAAGCTTTTGTAATTAAATGAAAAATTTATTTTAAAATTAGCTTTTAAGTTTAATGACTTTTACAGCTTAACATATTGAATACTAAAGCTTTCTGAGAGCTGTTTTGAACACAAAGAATACCAACTAGATTTATTTATGATCATTAAATTAATAATAAAGTTTTTTGAGGGCTTTTTTAATATTAAGATTTCTGTATAATCTTTAAATGTAAGCCCTTGCTCAAAAAAAGCTTAACCAAATTTCTTTCAAGTATAGCTTTTAGAGCTTTGATCTTATTAAGTACGAAAAATGATCATTTTTGAATATAGAGTTAGAAAAAAAACAATACTAATGAAAGAATTACGAATCTTGCTGTGATCTGACGAATTTAAGATAAATTTGATTAGAAGGGATGAAAACAGGAGAAAAAAAAAAAATGATGTCCCCTTAACCAAAAAAAAAAAAAAAAAAAAAAAAAAATCATTTAAGCATGTAGGAGGTAATATTGTGGCTTGGGGTACTTGTCATAGCGTGACGCGGGTTCAATACACTGGACTAAAGAGAACATAAACAAAAATCTCTTCTGGCAAATATTAATGGTAATAATGTTACCATTTGATCCGAAACACACGTCGAGTTTTAGTTTGAGGATAACAACGTGGTCTGCACAATCACCGGACTTAATCCAATAGAAAATTTATGAAAAATCGTTAGAGATTGTTTTGGATTGCAAAAAGCACAAAATAAATATTTTAAGTTGTAGGAGAAAATTCGAAGCGTGTGACTCTCCATTTCACAAAAAACTTGTCAAGATTTAGTGGCGTTGATACCAAGTAAATGCAAAGAATATATTTAACTCTCACCATGTAGATAGCATTTACACACTCAGGCTCCTGACAGGGGTACTCGGTTACCCGTTTGAGTTTACAGCGAATATTGTTTGATTTCTGCAGAATACTCATGAGTATAAACGGTACCAGCGATTATTCTCCTATACTATTATCTTAACTCCTTCAGATCTTTGGGGAAATTACAGTCTTCCATTATAGAAAACATGGTTAAGTTGCTATTAATTTAAGCAAATATTATACTACAGGTAGTATGTTTTGATAACGATTTTACAAGATCAGGACGTAAACAAACGGACAAAGCTGATCCAGTAGTCGATATTTGAAGTATGTCGATTACTATCAAAAAACTATTGTCCAGATGAAAATTTAAAAGTGGATAAACAGTTATTTCCATTTAAAGGTCGACTCAGTTAAACTGAATATTTTGTTTACTGTTGTGTAAAACAGCCAATGTAGAAGGAAATGTTGTTTTAGCTCTGATTGATTTTTACAGGCAATATGAAATAAATATGATAACGGATAATTTGCTAGTTTCACTTCCTCTGGTCAGTCGGCATTACGTGGGGTAAGTCGTCGGTACTCTTAGGCATAACTCAACATATGTCAGTCGTAAATTATACTCGATGAAAGCCAGTTTTTAATAATGGAAAGGAGGAGATAAATAACTTCTAGAATAAATCAAAAGGCGGAGTAGATGTTATAGAACAAATAGATGGCCATTGGCATTGTCGTGGCGAAGTTTATGTTTACTTTAGCTTCATCCCAAGCGCCAAAAAAAAAAAAACTTTATATATATATTAGTGCTCTTGTCGAGGGTTCTTGACATCACTTAGCGTGGCACCAAAAAAAAAGAACGAAAGAAGACAATAATAATCAAATAACACGTTACGCTAAAGTCCGAACAGCTCTAGAGCTTATGACAACAAAACCTGCTCTAAAGAAGTTTGCCTCGATGCTACAGTCCCATCAGATACTTCTAAGCGGAATAAAATTAGTCGGTTGCCACTAAAGTTTACCTTTGCAGGGCTGATGATTCGACATCTAATAGAAAAACATATAAAACTATGCGATGCATGTAAGTAGTCAAGATGCAACACGCATAGAAAAATTATTGTTTCTCCAAAAAACACTATTATTTTTAGTTTATTCATACAAAATATAACAAAGTGATGGAACACGGGTGCCATTATCAGGAGGGTAAGAACTATTTGACTTTAAGTGGCTATATTGCCAAATAAATCAGGAGAACTAAGGATGACAAAAATACTTTAAACAAATATTTAGCTGAAGGCACTTGCGGAACCCCAGTTCTGCTTAAGAACGTTCGGTTACATTGACTTTAAAGAACGTTCGGAACGAGTGCCGAGGTAGGGTTAGGGTTAAACTAAAAATGTCATCTTATTGTGAAACTTGTGTAAATTTTTAAATATTTTTAAAATAATAATGATAATGATAGGCTTTACAATTAAAAATATATACTCGTATGTATATTTTATTTAATGCCTTCACACAATTTTCTTATTATTTAGATTGCCTTGCTTGGCTTGATTTGGATAATGCGTTTAGAGTTAATAAATTTTCATAAAAAAAATTAAGTTTCCCGTTATAAGAGCCACTTAAGTCACCACTAAGAGCATTTAATATTAGTTTTACATATCTTTTGTTAAATTTTATATTTAATAAATTAAAAACCAGACTCAAGGAATAACTAATTTTTTTTTAATACTAAAATTATTTTGGCACATCAAAAGAAATATTTAATTTCTATTCCTATACTCATACTCGTTTACAAGGAAACCAAAGAAATAACTTAAAAGACAGGAGAGATTTTCTACTTGATAAAGAAAAATAAATCTTATCGAAAATGAAAAAAATTTGGAATTAAAAAAAAAAAAAATTTTAATTACTAACCCAATAAACAATTTTGAGAGCAATATTGAACAAAATGTTCACTGGGTAATTTATTTGTACATAACTTTCAAGAAATTATTGCCCAATCTCAATACTTTATTTGGATGAACATAGTTTTGTTTAAACACCACATTCTTTCCAACAAATCTACTATTTACAGAACTGGGATATTGGAGATTCTCTAGTTGGAAAGACTATTGACAAGACTATGAACCGCAATAGGTTGAAATGGTCTTAAGGTATTTAAGTATAATGCAATGATAATACTCAGATACAAAAAAATAACATTAATCGCTTGCTAAAAATTAGATCAGTCAGCAATGGTTCAAACCAGAGACTTAATGAAGAAGTTTTGGGCAACTTTTTCTATGAAAACCAAAAAAAAGGATATAAAATAAAAAGTTTTTTCGATATATCAACGATTAGCAGATGTCCAGATTATGGTGCTCTTTATTTTTCAAATTTCGAACTGTTTTCCGTTGTCAAAAAACTGAGTTAGGGAATGTTTTAGGCAGCTTGCACCAGGGACAGTCGTGCCGCATCCGCCCACAATAGAGTGTGCCTTATATGTGCAGACCTCTTTTATTGGGGCATACATAACTTCCTTCAGAATGTTATCTGTAGCAAAAAAATACTTTGTGGATCATTTTATGCGGATTGCATCAGGAAAAGGTGTGCTGCATCCTCCCACAAGCTCTCAAGATATATAAAGTTAATATGAATCAAAATGGTCACAGCTTGTGGGTGAATGGGGCACGCCTTTCACTGATAACATCTGCCTTAAATTTTCTGCAGCGTATGTTCTCGCCACAGAGAACATTTCTGGAGGGAGTTACGATCCGAACTTTATTATAAAATTGGCCTATACATATAATTCACGCCCTATTAAGTTCCAATGCAGCACGCCTTACTTTTTTCTACAGAGAACATTTCTGGGGGGAGTTACGATCCAAATTTTACATAAAAAAATTAGACCATAGATACATATAAGAATCACCCATAGCCAGGTCGCTAGCTAATATTATAAAGTGATGCCTCTATTGATAATTGTCAGATGATTTGACCTGGTATTGAACCCAGGACCTTTTGGTTGGTAAGCGGATGTCTTACTTATATGATGAGTCTAACCCGCACAGTAGACTCAAGCGTTAGACCATTAACACTTTCTCGGACAGTCAAGAGGCCTTAGGGGCATTCGGTTCTCATGTAATGACATCTAAACTTGCCAAAGGTTGCTACAACAAGTGACAACAAGTGAGAAAGACTGGCGCTTTGAAATAGCCTCCAGTTGTTTTGGTTACTTGTACACTCTGATATAAGCGATAACGAGGCTGAAGATGCTATATTGATCCGGAACCTTACTGTGCTGTACCTGTTGTTACTATTCTCAATAGAATTAAGAATTGAATGATCGGTCCATAATTTGGTAGCCGTTATGATGTTCTCAAATATGGCAGACCAGGCCTGAAACTTCTGAAGATTTTTTAAGGGTCATTCTAGTTTGAGAGTACATTTACGGAGAATGACGATCACAAATGTAGATTTAGATCTATATGTTAAAAAGCCATATTGTCTCAATGGGGACATGTCGAGCATTAAAGATCCACTTCAAGCCTGTTAGCGTTCATTAGATAGGCAATAGGTCTGCTGTACAAAAAGTAGACTCGAAGGGACACTATAGATTTCATAGGTTATAGCATCGATATTGAACTCTTCAAAATTTAAAAACCTGATAACCAAGTGACGGCACTTCAAAGTATTAGTCACTGGTATTAGTTACTTCGTAAGCATGGACGAAAAGTCTATTTGCCCTGTTGAACAAATAGTGGACTCGAAGTTTTACAGAGTCTTGTAATCAAATAATAAAAGGTGACTGGCACTTCAAAGTATTCCGCCACTAGCGTTAGTTGCTTCATATGCTTGGTAAGTCTTTTTACCCAGCAACGAACTTTCAAGCCAGTAATTCTACTAGTGAATGGTTATTAGAAATTATAACATTAGCACACACTTTAACTACCTTACTTTCATAGCGTCGATTAACATACTGCATGATTTATAAAAAATGCAGTATCTCGCTTCAGTACTGTTTAGAATAGTTGCGCCGTGATTAATGATATTTAAGAAAATTTCTGTTAACAAATGAAATTCTCTGAGGGAGCATGCATGCTCTGGTAGTAGAAGGTGCTGCAGAAATCTGTTACTATTTATGTAAGGTTAGCCTGTCACCTTGGTGTACACCGATCTGAATTTGTAATTATTAAAGAAATTCAGTCGGTATCATATTTGAAGTGAAGTCATAGCGGTGTTATTTTGTGTCTCAAATAAAAAAAAAAAACGAAAATTCCTCTACTGAGTATTGTCGTGGGCAATTAAGAGTTGAAATTATTAAACAAATTTTAATTGTTTACTGGGTTATAGTTTAAATATTAAAGTGAACATACATATATAGTATAGTATGTACATATGTATACAGTCGTGTGAAAAATAATAGGGATTTTATAAATTATCTGCATGAATTTCGACGACGTAAAGAACCGTTATTGGCGAACAATTTTTGTACCGTTTCGCAGCTATAGTACATTTTTCTCTTAAGCTTTTAAGGAAACCGAAATGTGTCCCTATTATTTTTCACATGTGTGACTACATACATACATATGTTACATATGTATATAAATAAATATGAATTATACTTAAATTTTGATTTGTCTTTTTGTATGCTGTTTTTTTTGTTGTTGTTATAAATTAAAACAAGTGTTTTGTGTAATTCATTTTTTTTTGTTCAATTTAATTTCTTCTTTTTTCATAATAATTATGAACTCATTGGTTTTAAAATTATTGTATAAATAATGATGAGAGTGTTTGCTTGAAATTTATATAAAAACAAAAACTTTGTATAAAAATTCATTTAATTTGATTGATGTTTTTCGCTTAAATTTAAAAGATCTTATAATAATATTTACAGTAGAAAGTGTTTCAAATAATTTGATAGAAAGTTGAAAGATAACTCAATGGCAACAAAATAATTTGTTTAACGACAAAAGAAATTAAACAGATTTTTACAAGATTTTAATTTGTTGTTTTTTTAATTTTAAATCAAAATATCATACAGTGAGCAGAGCACATACGCACATGGTGAGAAGACAAAAGCCATTATCATTTCAAAATTATTCAATAAACTTTGTGTTTAAATTTTGCGAATAATATTGTTACGAAAATTAATTCGCCTAAAAAGATACACCAACATTTGTATATTTATAGTTATAAACTTTAATAATGGAAGTTATTCTATTGGTTTGTGTCTCAATGCTGTATTTATTTCAACAGCGCTGTTAATGTACGTATTTCAAAATCATAACGGCAATTGAATAGTAGGTTGTGTCGAAACTAAAGTTATTTACTACAAACGCGTCGCATTCTGCTTAGTCAGTCAGTCATAATTTAACAGTCAAAGAGTAAAGTAGTGCTAAAGCTTTAGTAAAAGTTTAGAGTAAATTTGAGTATTAAGTTGAAGTAAAATTAGTTGGACACGGTATAAAGATAACCAAAGACTGTATAAATACAAATTCGCTTCTTTTACTTTATTTAACGCAATTTAAAAGGAATGGGAAGGAGGAGATAAATGACTTCAAAATCAAGGAGATAAATCCTTATTTTCAAACGTTTTAAAAAGCTTAAAACGTCACAATATTTGAAATAATATGTATTCAACTATAGACTGCATATATCAAGGTTTTTTTTCTCATCTGAAGCTATGTTTGGTTAACACTTTCATGCTGGAGCTAAAAAAGACAAACGTCATAAAAGTAATCTCATTTACTTAAATTTTAATTCCGTTTTCGAAATGGTAATGTTTAGTGCTATTTCTGAGAAAGCCTGACACAAATCGAGATAAACGATTGCGGACAATAAAAGTAATATCGATCGCTTTGAAAATATCCGGAGTAACAACAATGATGTTTATTTAAAATAATGATCGGTTTTACTACCATTCTCTGAGAGTAATTAAAGCAAACAATTTTGAAAAGCCAAGCGACATACGTCCACTTCCATTCACATGTATTCCACAACTAAACAAAATTTATTATTTTATTTATCATCTGGTTATTATCTTCTCATATACAATATATATATCGCTGTAGATAATTCTCAATCAGATAATACTCAAAAGAGCTTAGCTGTTCAACTATGATCTAGACCAAGTGGATGATATTGTGTTTCAGCACATAGCTTCTCATAGATCTCATTGCTATTATCTAAAAGATAAAATAAATTTGACAATTTGAGAACTGTTAACGCGCACTATCATCAAATAGATGATGTACATCAAATAGTTTTGCTAACAAAACACTCAAAGCACAAAATATTCGGCCGATTAAGATCTATATGGAACTTAATATCACTTTCGCAACGGTAAATGTAAAGTCGACCATACTCTATGGTTGCGAAGCATGGATAGCTGTGCCGCGAGACATACACAAGTTGCAAGTTCTTATAAACCAATGTCGATAAACAATTCTACAAATGGTCTTTTCTAACGACAGACTATGGACGCAATGGATGACATCATAAGAAATAACGTAGAATGGAATCTAAAAGGCAAACAAAGAAGTGGAACACCATACTGGGAATTCTGGTTAGTAGTAAAGACGATAGCACACGACAGTATCAAGTTCATGCAATTTGTTAAGGCCCTATGCTTCTTATAGGATCGAAGGGTGGATATACATATGTGCAACCCAAAAGATATATGAGAAAAGTTATATATGTAAGTGTACCTTTTTGTAAAAGTCTGTATATATTTGTGACTCACTGTATAATATAAAGATAATGAAATGAAATAAAATAAGTTGATGTGAATGGAAAACAAAATCGTTTTTTCATTCTATTTCTTTTAAAGATTCATTGTATATGTATGTATGTATGTATGTATGTATGTATGTATGTATAATGTGTGTTTGTATGTTTTTGTGTAAGTTGTTGTTGTTGTTTTTTAATACTTTACTTAATTTGTTAATATTTTTCGTTCCTTTGTTTCTAATATGTAAAATAACATGTAACAATTAATATTATTATTTGCTTATGATTTTTATTTTGTTTTTTAATATTTAACATTAACATTGAATTCTTGCTTTTCTTATACATTTTTTTGTTTAAAATATTTTAATTTAAGCTTAAATTATCTTAAAGGGTGGTAAGTATAAGTACTCGTATGTTACAAATAAAATCCTAAAAAACAAAATTATAAAGTAAGAAAATATTAGTAATTATGTACAGAATTTTGTTTTATATACAAGTTTACTTTTATCTCTTAAAACATTGAAAAAAAATTTGTTAAAATTTTTTTAAATAAATAAAAAAATTAAATAAAAGTAACGATCTTCGTTTTTTTTTTTCTTCCATTTTGCCTTAATTTATTTACTTTTCTTTTTATTTCAGTTATCAACTATATGCCTCTCTGCTTTGGTTTTACTTTTTGTTTTTGTCTTTACAATAATTTATTTTTATTTATTTATTTTTTTGCCGTTTTTCAATATTCTCTGATATTTATTTCTGTTTTGTTATAAAAATATGACCACAAAATATAGAGTGTTTGACTTTAAGTTTTTTTATTATTGTTTATATTTAAGTGTTAAGTTTTTGGTTTTTTAAAAATCCTTTTCTTTTTCTAAACTTGCTTGTATTTTACATATATTTTTACTTTGTTTTTGCTTCTTTGCTAATAATTTACAAGACAAGTACCATTTTTTTTAATATATTTTATTAATTAGTAATGTAAGAGAATTATTTTTAATATATTTCTTTTATTTGAATATTTTTTATATTAGAGGTGGGTTATTTCTCTTTTTATAAATTTATATAAATATTATTTTTATTTTTTTAAAAATAATTTCGAAGATCGTTAGAAATTTAAAAAAAAAAAACAAAAAATAATTTAAAAAATTTTAAATTTTTTTATAACAACCGTTTTATACGTTTGCTTTCCTTTATAAATATTTTCAATTTATTTATTTTTTATAATTTTATCTAAAACATACAAAAAAAATTGTTTTCGATAACATTATGCAAACAATGAATACCAGCACAGTGTTACTAATTGTATATTAAGTGCTGTTTTGAGTAAAACAAGAATTTGTTTTTGAAATCTTCCCAAAACCTTGAAAAACTTGACTTACAATTGAAAACACGTTTCTTATAAATTTTTGCACATATTATTAGCTTATATGTGTCGAATATTAATCGGTTTAGGAAGAAAAGTAACATACATTTTGAATGAGAGAGGTATGTATTAGGTATCAGCAGATAATCGCTTTTTGCTACTCATATTCACTGATGAATGTAGAGGCATAAGTGACTACACATCATTTAAATTCAACCACTCATACTCATAATAATGTTGATTTTTGAGTATAAGTAGCAATAAGTATGAATCATACGTCATACTCATACTCATACTCATAGCTACTCATACTCATAGAATTCATTCATTTATCAGAAAATACTCCTAATACTCATAAATGAATGGTATCATTTACTCAAGAGTATTTATGAATATAAGTATTGGCTATTCAAAAGAGTATTCAAATGTTTATATTCGAATCAACTCATTTTGCATCGTCTGCGCACAATGATTGCAGATGAGTATGAATCAATAGCGTCATAAATATTGATAAGTATAATTATGATGAGTACTTGAAACTTTAGAATATGAATGCCGATAAATAGCCATTGCAATGAGTATGTATGCGCATTACTATAAGAATTTGTGAATCATGATTCCAGTATACTCACATGTTTTCAGTATTCATTGTTGATTTCTGGTATGTGTATGCATATATTACCTAAGTAATGTTGAGTTAAACAATACATTAATATATATAATGCCTACGCAAATTGTGGACAATATGGAGATCCTCCATTAACACCTCTATTCGTACTAAATGCAACATCTTTAGTAACTGTGCGAGATCTGTGTTGCTTTATCGTTTTGAGTCTTGGAACAGCTCTGGTCGAGATTTGCGTTGTCTATGCCAGATACTAAATATTTACTGTCCAAGCACCATAAGCAATCAACGGCTGTGGCCCATAACAGTGTATTGTATAATAAATATGGAGATTAAATGACGCAAATAGCTCTGGATTGGTTATTCGCTCCGCAAACCCGTGAACGCAATAACCCAAAAGCTATTGATTGTAATCCACCGAGAAGCTGAAGAAACGGGGCGCCCAAGACATACGTGGCGTAGACAATTGGATGCCGAAGCGCTGCGTACAACAGATTGTGGAGTAAACTGTCGACTCTGACATTAAACAAAACCAAATGGAGCAAATTCGTTGCAGTTTCTGTAGGAACAAGAGGACAATATATATCAAAAAACAGAATTCGTTAACACTCTTTGGTATTTTGGCGTGTGCATACAATATTGTGTGCACGACAATATCTCCTCAAACAAAGCTATCTATTCTAAGCACATACTGCTAGAAACACGATTATTCAGAAACGCCAAATATCTTCTGGTTGAGTACTATCACTAGAGACAGTACCTTGGCGGAGAAGTATCGAAATGCTGATAGTACGCCAAACAAGAAAAAATTAAAAGAAAATTATTGCCAGAAGATGTGTTAGGACAGTGAATGCAAAGCGTCTTAAGAATGCTAATAGCATGTTTACACTGTACTTCGAATTACTTTGCTTGCTTTTTGAATTATTTACACGAATTACCTCGTTCACATAGGACTGTTTTTATAAATTTTGTTTCAGAAGTGGAAAAATGATAATTTTAAAATTAAATAAACACATTTAACTCGAACAAGAGTTGATTAGGAAATAATATCAACACATTTAGTGTCGATAAAATCCCTATAAAAAATTGGAGATTCACCGGATAATTATATCTGATTTATTGGGTGATTTGTTAAAAAAATTTTGTATGAAGAATTACGTAATTCGTGTTATAATTGGTGCAATTTACTATAAAAACTGTATGGTGAACATGGCAAAATTAAAACTGATTACATACTATTTGGATGATTTGCTTTTAAAATTTTGTATGGGGAATTATGTAATTCGGCTTATATTTGAAGCCTGAATTATTAATCACAGAGCGGCCTACGAAAAAAGTTGTAGAGTGAACATGCCATAAGCGTGAATTCTTAAGAAATGAAGACACATTCTAATGATAGACTTCTATGGAATATCTTCTCAAAGCCTTGGATAATTGGTCTGTTTAATTTAATAATAAATTATCTGTTTTTGCACATATTTTAGGTTCATAAATGTTTCTTCAGATTTTTTTTTGTAGGAGAAACCAAAGCACTAGTTCCGTGACTGCTCAACTAGTCACCTATCAAATAAATGGTTAGAAGCTTCTACTGCTGTTAACAACTGGCATCCAGAAGTTCGCCATGGCTAAAAAGTTAGAAAAAATATTATAGGGAAGCCTTATAAAACCCTGTACAACAGACCGAGCAGTACTAGAATACTTTTTGGCAATGATAAATACTAGAGGAAATTTATACAACCGCCAGTTTCTAAGCTTTTTCTGTACCTATAACTTTACTTTACTTTACATTACAAAATGTTCATAAAATGTTCAATATTGAGTTGAAGAAGAGTACATTCTATATAACTCTGTACGGTGTAGTACAACGACACTTTGTTTATAACTCAAATAATGGCAATATTGTTTGTGATTTACACGTAACTCAAAATACAATGACGTGCTCGGTTCTGGAGTAAAGTGGTGAAGAGTTATAAGAAATTTATGGAAGCCTGATACAAATGACAGTAATATAGCGTACTGTGGTGATTAAGTGTCAAAATCGGAGAGGAGTGTTTGAAAAAACGGACACATTTGAAAAAACCGATTTTCTTGCCGGTAACTAAAGATGTTGCAGGTATTTGAAGTAAAATTTCAAAAACAGACTTTTGTTTTACTCGCCTCGGTATTTCTACTTCATTTTTAGTCGCATAGTGTAAGATTCTTAAAAAAAAATATTTTAAATTATAAACGAGAAGTTTTCCCTCATATTCATAAAAAATTAAAATGTATTTAAAAATTATTTTAAGAGAATTTTTTATAAAATATTTGAACTTAACGAATATAAGGGTTTATTTTAAATTTTGCTGAGTGTATATAACGGTTGTTCATTTATTGCAATCAAAGTTAAAAAATATCGAGTTTAAAAAAAAAAAAAAATTATTTTTAAATTTAGATTTATTTATTTTTTATATTAGTAATACTTTATTTTTATTGTTTTTATTTTTAATTATAATACATAATTTTCTTTAATTGTTTTTTATTTTGTAGTAATTATTTAGAATTTAAATATATAATTAAATATGTTAGTTTATGCGTTTAGGTTTTTCTTATTTGTTTTTGTTGTTTTCAAATATATTTTGACAGTTCTTTCCTTTTTTATATAATTATTAAATTTGTTTAATTTTATAATTTATTGTTTTAATGATTTTTTGTTTATTCATTAAAAATTTAAATAAATTTACTTATCTACAAATAGCTGCCATATCCATGAGAATTGTTTCATAAAAAATAGAAAAAAATTTCTTTTAAACAAAATAAAGTGAAGAAAGAAAAATCGGAAACAAAATATGTGAATAGTCGATTGTAATTGTGAGAAACGTTTCGATTTTAAGCAAAGTGATTACAAAAAAAAAAAACATTTATAAAATACAATATTTTTAGTTTTGACACAAAAACAAGTTAAAGCAATGATCAAAACTTTGAAAAATTTTAAAATTATAAAAAATGTCAAAGCTACATAAAAAGCTTTATTCTTTCATTAATGACAAAAGGAATAATGAAAAGCTTTGTAAAAAGAGAATTTTAATATAATTTTGTTTTACTTTTAAATTGATATTTTGATAAAAATAAAATTATTAATGTAAAGCAAATAAAACAATTTCAAAAAAGCTTTTTCGTAAAAAGATCCGAAAGATGAGTTTCAATATTTGTGGTTTTGTTAAACCTTCTTTGAAAAAAGTTTATTAAGCTTTAAAAAAAAAAAAAACGTTTCAGTATATATATTATTTTTTTTTTTGTTCGAAAGCTTTTTTTAAGCTTAACAATTATCAGCATTTATTAAAAACAAAATGTTGTTTATTATGAAAGCTTTTTAAAAAATTAATAAGAGAAAGAGATACTTTTAATTCTATCATGAAAGCTTATTCAATTTAAGGCTTAATAATCTTAAAAACTTATTGCGAAAAAAATGTAAATTTTTATAAAAGTTTTAAAACTGTTTTGTTTTCTAGTCTTTTAATTATGTTTTCTTAATTCGTATATAAAGTTTAAAATAAAAACAAACAAGAGTTTTTTAATGAAAAACAAATAATGGAGGAGAGTCATAGATGCTAAGGTGATTTTTTAAGAGGCGTATCTCTACTTTAAATTAACTTTAACGATAAGCGTTATTTTTTCAAAACGAACTTACTTATAAGTTATATTAAAACAACAACAAATATAAGAAAGAGTAGAAAGTAATAAGAAACAAGAAAGTAATTAAAAAAGTAAAATAGAAAGAGAGTACATAGAAGGAATACAACTTTTTTTCTTATTTTCCAACACAAAGCTATATAAAGGAAGTGAGCTTAAGTTATAAAATCAAACTCATCAGGACAATCCAATATACGGCACATGAACGTCTATGCAACAATATCGAGTTTAACACATCCGGTGTCTGATACATAAATCTTTCCATATTTCCATTCTTTGCAGAAAGACTGTTATGACATATATAAATGTCATAACTGATGTATACCAACAATAGTTTAAAACAGAAACCTCAAAATTTATTTTTAATTTTATAAAATACATATATGTATTTAGAAAATATAGGGCGTTTTGGCTATTGACGTTTAAATACGTCAAACTAAAAATTATATATTTTTCAATTAATATTAATAAAAACTTTCAATTTATTAAAGGCAGCTTAAGCAATATGTGTACTTAAGTTAGTTCAAAAGGAAACATAAAAAAAATATTTCCTAGTTTGCTAAGTTCACGCATTTCCATAAAAAAAATTAGGTGTTGCTTTCCACGTCTACAAACCGAATTCACACTATGTGCTATGTAAGGAACTGCTGATATCTAACTGATTCAAAATGATATCTAACTGATATCTAACTGTCAAAATGATTCTGAACTGTTGTCTTTTAACAACATATATGTTTGACACACTGTTTTTTGGTTTACTACAGTGTTGTATGACTTTGACACAATTTTAAAGTATTTTTACAGCATTGTATTCGTTTTCAATATAGGAACACTTTGTGAAATTCGCTTTGGACGTGTATATATGTCACCAACAACATTAATTTTTTTAAATTTGTGACCATAAAATGGTGGAGAAAAACACATTAAAGCCTATTGTAATATTTGACTACGTATACATGTCTTATGACCAGGAAAACCAAAAATATGCAATTGCATGTTTTTCTCCTGCTACCAATCAAGTCGTGTGTAAAATATTTATCCGTTTCGTGAATTTTTACGAATTTTTGGCAATGATTTGTTAATGCATAGTTTTGCTTATTTTGCTTATAACAGCATTTTTGCATATTAAAGTTTCAAAGCAAGTTTTCGACGAGTTTTCCTTTCGGATTTAAATAGCATTTTAAACAGATATTTTAAGCTTTTATGCGCTTAAATATTTTTACAGCGAAAACAAAATTTTCGTTTAAAGCTCTTATCAAGTCATGACATTTTTCAATTATCTGTCAATTGAAATTTACTGCATCATCTTTATTTCAATTAAGTCGATTAGCAGGTTTTTAAATAATTTTCTAAAGAATATGCAAACTGTAACGTGTGATCAGAATGCATTTAACGTCCAAAATATGTTTGTATATCAAGAATATTCATCAAAAATACTTAAAGGACCAACCTCTACTTATTGCAGTAGATGAAACAACTGATGCCCCTGGAAAAAATGTCGCAAATGTTATATTATGTTTTGTACATTGTGACGAGGAAGCATCAAGCCAAAAATTCTTAATTAACACAGTTGTTTTAGACAAAACCGGGCTCTTCACAATGACACAACATTCTTACGATTTGTTTAAGATATTTGACTTTTTCTGTTAGTGTACCGCCAACTATCCTTTTCTTAGAAATTTTTGTGATCTATTTTGGAAAATAGTGGTTTTATAGCTTATTACAGAAAAGCCCGAATTGATTAAATTTTTTTCTTAAGAAAATTAGTAAAATCGTGAAAAAAAATAGAAAAATAAATCAGCACTGAAGTTATTGCACGCTTGAAGCAAAAATTGGGTGTTTTTCTTCTTATATCGAAGAGTTTTAGTTTTTACAATTTTTGCCTTGTTCTGTAGAATAACAAATAAATCGAGATACGCCCTTTCTATATTAAGCCATCGATATGTATGCTACTTATATAGCTCATGGACTGCATCGTTTATGCAAACGTATTAGAAATCAATATGAAAATATAAACAAAGTTATTGCAAATGTAAATAAGTATTCTCGAAATCTCTAAATTAAGTTGAAATTTTTAAAGAAATGTATTTAGGCCTGCCCCTGCCTACACAAGTTATGATTCGTTGGGGAACTTGGCTTGTAGCCATCAATTACTACGCTTACAATTATAAAAAGATGTAAGAAGTTCTTAGCGGATTAAGTAATACGAAGTCGCAATATACAGTCTGGGACTAAAGTTGCAATACAGCCTAAAAACTTTGAGTTTTAAGAAAACTTAACGTATTACCGAAATTGTAGGTATGTATGTAGATATTTTTAATAATCTTTATAAATAAGTTAAAACAAAAACAAAAAAATATTTACTTAATCGCAAATATAACGGTAATTTTTATAAATATAAAAAATGTACGGATAAATGTTTAAATAAACCTTGAAATAGGAAATACTATTTTTAAGTAATGGATAACAAAATACCAATTTAGTATTTGTTGCTTGGAGATGTCGAGGTATACAAACAACCAAATTTTTCGTTTTAGACGCCTATATTTCTGTCCAGCCTTTCTGCATATGCTTTTTCAGTGAATCCTTGCTTGTAATTGTATTGTTTTCAAATATTCACAATGGGGTTTAAGAGTGGTGATTTGAAAGAGCTATTGAACTGCAGCCAAGCATGGTTTAGCAGTCATTCTTTAACAAACTTTGCGATATACTTTGCATCGTTGTCTTGTTGACAGATCAAATGGGGTGAAATTTATAATTTGTCCAGAGAAGCCTGCCAATTTCCTTGCAAAATGTTCTGTTCCATTATACCATCCATAAAGCTCAAATTACCGACTATAGTTGCACCTATTGTTTTACAGTTAGAACTAAATTTCCTGTTCGAAGGGCAGTTATGACTTTCCAACAAACTTCTGTACGACTATCCTTTAAAAACAAGCTGAACTTGAATTCGTCTCTGAAAAAAAAACTGTTTTTCAGAATTCCACGTCCTTGCTTTTGTGTTTATTTGTAGTCGGCCACTTTTTTTTACTAATTAGTGTTATTTTGCATGGATATCTGCTTCTGTACCCGCTCTCCTGTAATGTTTTTTTTGTACAATTTTTAAATGAATGTGCAATTTAGAAGTTTCAGCGATATCATGCGACCATTTTGGAGCACATACCCTTGGGTTTTACGTGCTTCTCAGAGGATATGACTAATATTTTGATTAAAGATCATTTGTGGTCGTCCGCTTCTAGCCATATTTTCTACAGAATTTTCTTATTATATTTTTTCTGATGGTCTGTACGCTTGAGTATAGTACGTTTAATCATTTTCCTATTTTTCTATATTACGCCGTTTACTCTTGCGTCAATTTGTTTTGATTTGCCCATTGTTTTCAAAACAACTTGCATCAGCAGCAACATAAACGCAACTAAAACTAAGTTTTAACTGCTACACAATATAAATTGTGATCCAAAGATCAAGTGTAACACTAGTGAATCCTGAAGAAATCAAAGATAATAATTTAATATGTATTTAAGCTTTTGTCTCAAGCTTATTTCTGTTTTAATAGTTTTATCCTTATGTATGCGATATAGTAAAAGTAATCATTGTTGCTTTTCATTTTACATGGTAATAGATAAACCTGCATACGAAAAATTTTTGTTAAATGATTACCTTTATTAAAACTCTCAATTTGGCATCTGTATTTAAACTTTAGTCTCTGACTGTATGTTATGTTAACTAAAAAATTTAAGTACAAAAAATGAATTTTAAATTTAATTTTTTTATGGCTGGAGACTTTGATTTTAAACACAGAACAGTTATTTAAAGAAACTGCAAACCAATGGCTTAATATTAGTGGAGCAGTATATTGGCAATGTAACAGATCGTAATTTAAAAATTAATATAAAAACTGAGCTACAACAAAAAACAACGAAAATTTGTATGCCAATATCTAAGAAAAGATCTTAATGCATCTTCTTCATAATCAGTTTTAAAATATGATCTTCAAGAATTGTTATCCTTCTAATATAACTCCACTACATTAGAAGATATTAAAATAACATTTGCAATGTATTCCAATGTATATTCAAATGTAATAGACATCATTTACATTTGAAAAGTCAATGTTTTTTTATATGTTTGTAAAAAGTTGTATTGGTTTTCGTGCTATTAATGTAATGTGAATGCCAAATAATGGGAAGAAGAATATAAAAATAAACAATTTTTATTTATTGTCAGCAGGAAATTTATTAAAATAAAAAGTACGAAAATGGAAACTATTGCAGATAAAGTGGAAAGAGCATTAACTTATTAAATCAATTTATTTATTAATAATGCTTTTCTTCTTCCCACTTAGTTTTTGACGTTTAATACAAAAACTATAGACATACATGGATACAATGGGCGTTCACAAGCAAGTTAACAAAAAGCTTGTGAATTCGGCAGATATTTTTTTGTTATATTGCTCTTTGTATTGTTAAGTTTTTATTTATATTACAAAAATATTGATTTGTTGAATAAACCTCTTTTTATGAACAAATTTTTTGTTTTCTAGAGCATATTTTTAAATTATAAAATCATATTTTCGGATTTTTATTGCATATTTTATGCTCATAAAATACTTTTTCAAGAGCATTTTTCTGGTTTCCCTGCTTGTGAAAAATAAAAATGATAACTACTAGTTTACCAATGAATACTTATTGTGGAATTGTATACGTATACATATGTACATACATTAGTATCGTAATAAACCTGGACTTGAAATTTGACGTGTATATACGTCAGCCTTAACCTCAAACAAAGAAGAATATTTAAGCCTCTTTAAAATAAAAAAACACCTTAATTTTGTCGACAAATGATTGAAAATAAAATGTTTTATTTTTAAGTTTTTATTTATGACACGAAAAATTAAAGTTTAATATGATAAAAAAAAAATAAATATACAATAAATGTAAAACAATATAAATATAAAAAACGTTGTTTTTTCATTAATTAGTCTTGCTTTTTGTGTGGTTTATGTGTTATTTGTTTTTCATTATTATTATTATTAATAAATTAGTTAAGTACATTTGTAATTATTGATTTAATTTAATATTTTATTTTTTTAATTTTTTTTTTTTTAATATATCATACAATTAATAAACATAAAATCCTATTAAATAATATCTTTTTTATATATTTATAATATCAGTTTAAGTTTTTTTATTGTTTGTTTTATTTATTTTTTATACAAATACACACGAAAAAAAATTATTTTATTTTTTTTATATATAACATACACATACAATACAATTTAATTAGTTTTAATTTAATTTTAAATGTCTTTTTAAGGTTTTTTAATTAAAAAAAAAGAAACAGAAGTAGTAAGAAATAATTATTTTTTTTTAAGTCAAACATTAATTAATTTGTAATTTTTTATATAATTTTTTGTTTGTTTAATTTTGAAGTAAAATCTTTATATATATATATAATTTTAAAGTTATTTTAAGATTTGTAACACTTTATCATCTTTTTTTGTATATATAATTAATTATTATTTTTTTATCATAATTATTATTAATCATAATATATATATATAATAATCATAATAATAAATGTATATTTTTAATAATATGCATAATAGTTTGTTGTTGTTTTTATTTTAATTTAAATATTCTTTTTGTCCTTTTTGTTTAAACTTTTTACATACATACATACTCTTTCTCGCTTGCATTTTTCATCTAAAACTGTCCAATATTAAAACTTATTTTGGTTTTACTTCTAAGCTTTGCTTTGATTTTTTCAAATCTTTTTTTCAGTGTATTTCATATTTTTAGGAAATTTGTATTTTTATTTGTAATGTTAAGCCTTTTCTTTCTTGTATTTTTTTTAAGTGTATTAAGCATTACCTGATTGTTTTAAGTGTTTTTTAGTGGTTTTTGGAAATTTTCTTTTCTTTAGTAAAATCTCTAAGCTGCTTGCCGTAAGAGTATGCGTTTCATTTTTTATAGTAGTTTTTGGTTTTCCTTCCCTTAAGTGTCCTTTCGCTTAACGTTCTCGTATATCTCTGTTGTTTTTCTTTTTAACTATTTTTTTAGTTTTTGTGTTTTTTTTTTATATTTATAGATTGTTTGGCGGAGGATATTTCTTTAATATTTTGTTATTTGTTTATGTTTGCTCTTAGTAAACCTAGCGGCCTCGGGCCCATCGCAGTAACGCATCCGCCAGCACATCGAGATGGGCTTTCGTCTAAAAAGAAAATAAGCAAGCAATAGCAGGAAAATAAATTTAAAATAAAATATAAAAAAATATTTTAAATAAAAACCTACATTCTTGAGAAAGCTTAAGACAGGATACAGGGCTATCCACTCTTTGGTTTCAAAAGTAAAATTAAAGAAAACACACATAGGGCTACGATTTCGATAAAACTTTTGCTTCGTTATAATGTTTATAACTGGCCATGTGCGAAGTACTACATTGTCATTTAATTAACCGCCTCAGGATTATTTGTAATAGACGATGCTTTTAAAGTAATTATCGACAATTTTTTCGTACATTTCGGCAGTTATCTGAGCGATAACTAGACAAAAAATCTGTTTTCAAATGCTTCAGTGTTAAGGTATTATGCGCGTATGCACAAAATAAAAAGTAAAGACATCAAATCGCATAGTCCTGATAGCTAAATGACGTCGCTAAGTAAAGAAATTACAAAAACGGTCGTGACATCGTCTTGTTGCAACCACATATCGTCAAGCTCATAAACTTCATAAACGATGCATAGTGATCTGAATTGACAGTAACGATTCTTCTGGTGTCATTTTCAAGAAAAAATAAAATAAATAAAATACTGGCCAATAAGCAGCCCTATTTAGTAAGTCTTCGTCGACACACATTGTCGTCGCTGGCGTAAAATTGTCAAGTATTTGGTATTACTTAAGTCGCATGAGAGTTGACAAGTTGTCAATAGTGACAATTGAATTCCCGATACTCTTTTTGGTGACGACTTAAACAAGTAACAGTTACAAGTGAAGCCATAGGACAGAACAAAAGTTAAATCTTATGCCAAACAATTAAAAAAAAAACTTAATTAAGGAAGGAGTGAAAGATGAGCTTCATCGCTGAAGAAATTTTGATAAAAAAATTTAAAATTAGTGCCCAGGTTTGAATCGTTAGTTTTTTAGTGATTTTTAACCATTTTATTATATTTATGCCTTTTTCGGTTGCAAAACGATCCATAGTCTCAAATGGCAAACCCTTCACTAAATAAATGACACTTTAGATGGTATATGTTAAACGGCTGACACCGGCGGTTTTAAACAAATAAATGTATAGCCTGAGCAATAAACTGAAATGATCCAAGCCAGATATTGAAGATCATAAGGGTTTTAGTTAAGGGTTTTGTTTTCCTCCGTCACTCCTCTAGGGGGCATATTGGCTTTACACAAAGCATCCATTGCTTTGTTTCAGTTTCATTACTCAAGTTGATTTTCGAGCTAAGTAAGACGATTAATCCACTGTAGCTGCATATGATTGTGTAGCAGTGAAGATCCTTGCTAGGTGGTGGTGGTGATGATTTTTACTTAGCATTGCAATTTGTTTACAGTAGGTGGCGTTTTCTCCTGATGATTCGTCTTATGTTTGTCATCTTTGCCAGAGGTAAGCTGGAAGGTCGATCGGGGGCTTCTTCTTTATTTTTTAAATGGAATTGTCTAGACAGAAGTGAAAGCCTCTTTAATAAACACTCGAAACCGTAATTAATTTTTTTTTTGTCATTTCTTCTGCTCGGACTCAAACTTGGCTCGCTTGTGCCGTCATGCGTGCGCTCTAACCATCACACCATGAATTATATAATCAATTTCAATGAAATGGAAATAATTTTGTTCCTAAGTTCACAAAACAATCAATATAACTTTGTTTGAAGTCAATCAAGGCTTTTAAACCGTTTGTGGCGGACTAGCCAGGCCTTTGGTTATAATTTTTTGTTTCAGTTCAATATTTTCCTATTTAACCGATTTCAGCCTAAAAGTATTCGATTCAATTCACTGCTGATGGGCATTTAAATATACTTGGCATAGAGCTTCGTTGATTAGACGTTTTTAAATTATCTTAAACCATCTTTTTTATTCTTTTTATTTTTATCTTTTATTTTTCAACTGAGTGTGTCGCTTTCGTCGAAGAGTCAGTGATATGTCCTTTGTTTTCTCTTCTATAGGAAGTATAGAGGCATCCTGTTTTACCTCTTTTGATATATTTGTTCATACAGACGGCTTTTCTACCATAACCCAAAAGTATGTGCTCAAACTGTAAGTACTTGAAACATCTTGTCGATAATTTTTTTTTTTTTTTTGTGGCGAATTCAACACATTAGACATTCAATAGTCAGCGATGTTGTTGTGCGAGTACCTGACTTTTTTCGCTGTCAATTTCATTAATCAATTGAGTTGTCGGTAGATAAGTCTACTGTCGCCCACCTTATTGTAATTTTATACGCTTTTTTCCCCCAGTAGATTGCGTTTAACCCTGATTCTTCGCTAGAGGTAAGCTGGTATGAAGTCTCTTAATAAACATTTCTCCATAAGCTGTCTTAATTGACTTGATTGTGGGTAGTTTGGTTTTGATAAGACCGCACCACTCGCCAAGATGTACTGTCATCTACAGCGTAATAATATACACCCTTGTGGTATTAAATCTAGCCTGTAGCCGTGAATTAAGTCAGTAGGTCATTGAGTCTAGAGTTAGATAACACACCGAAGTTGGATAGTATGTAGCTGCCAAGGAATCTGTTTCTCTTCGCAGACAAGTTGAAAGACTGTCCCCCTCTTTTGCTGTTGTTGCAATTGCGAGTTATTATTGCCAGCAACATCGATATATCTCGCCTCTTACAGTTGCGTAGTGCGTTTCTTATCAAAAGAGGGCTACATTAACTTAGCCACCATGTTCAGATTACGTCTTTCGTCACCCTTTTGTACAAAGTGTCTGAAGATACAACTTTTGATAAACCTCAGCAGAGTTGCAATTGATCCCGTTCTAGCTAACTCGCCTGTTCCTTCATTACCATCATATTCGCTAACACAATTTTTGGCAGACGATACTGACTTGCTGGCCTATTCTTACATTGTCTAATCAACAGATGCATAAGTATGCGATTTCAAAGAGAGCAGCGTCATTTGGCTACGAAATACAAATATAGTACCTTGCCGGCTGCCATTACTGCATAAAACACTGCAATTGTCCGCCAGACGGTGAGAGATACCTATACTCGATTAGTCGTAAGAAAATAACACCGCAGTTCATTTGTAAACCAGTAGTATATATACCTCCTGGTGTAATGTTTGTCCATTAAGTTATTCCTACAGCACTCGCCCCTTCAAGAAATTCTGACTTTGAATCTATGGAGCTTATTGGCTTTCCACACAGCATCTATTGCTTTGTTTCAGTTTCGGTAATCAAGTTGATTTTCGAGCTAAGTAGATGATTATTCTGCTTTAGCTTGCCTCTATACGATTGTGTGTAGTGGTGAAGATCCTTTCTAAGTGGTGGTGGTAGAAATCCTGAGTTAGCATTGAAATTTTTTTCCAGTAGAAGGCGTTTTCATTCATCTGATGTTTGTCATCATCGCTAGAGATAAGCTGGAAGGGCAAGAGGCTTCTTTAGATAAATTTGTCTAGAGGGAAGTTCAGATCTCTATTAAACACTGAAAACCGTAATTAAATTTTTTTTCATCTTGTCTTCTGCTGGGATACAAACTTGAGCCGCTTGTGTAGTATGCCTGCGCTTTAACCACTAAGCCATGCCAACCCTCTGACTTTTATTAATCTATTCAAATTCGTATGAGGAGTAATACAGTCCGATAGTTGGTTTAAGATCAGAAGCAGTAGGCTCAAAATTCTCATATGTTTATATGGGATGCAATTATTGCTGTGGTAACTTCATCGATGTCTCTGATCTGTAACTACGTCTCAAAAGTACAAAAGTTTCTTGTGTTCTGGATTATTTAGCTCCAGTGGCAATTGGCTTCATAGTCAAGGTACCAAGGATTCAGGACCAGTTTTCAATTTGCAAAGTATCAGATCGAAGATATATAAATCGTAGATAACTTTTTTCTTTATTTTTGTTTTTGGACAATTTGGACATTCTTGATAAGAGTTTTAAATTTGTTATCTTTTTTTGACCTTCCAAGACTCATCTCTATTATTATCTTTATTATCTTTGACTTACCGTTTTATAAAACATACACGATCTTCTATCTTCATCTTCACCCTCAGGACAATCGATGAAACCATCACATAGTACATGATCGTCTATGCAACGATATCGTCCCTGCACATCCGGTGTCGGACACGCAAATCTTTCCATGCCATCCATGGCGGTGGGACATTCTAAAAATAAATGAAAAAACACAACAACAAAAAAGAAGTCAACATTAGTAAACATATAATTTCATTTAAATATAGTTCTTGTTTACAACAACAACAAAAAAGGATATTTTTCATCAAATTTCCATAACACGTTATCATTGATATGAAATACTGTCGATTTTTTTTTACATCAAAAGAAGAAAAACAACACCGTCAGTTTTTACATACAAGTTGTCATTGTCCTTTTATTTTTGCTGACGTCAGGCACTTTATTCATTTTGTCAGGTAGTCATTAAATTTGATTTTGTGTCACAGAGAGAGAGAGAGAGAGAGAGAGAGAGAGAGAGAGATAGAGAAAATGAATATTTTATTGCTTGAATTTACACACACATACACAGAGGTTGATGTCCATATTGTAAATGCTGTGTTGTTGGCAAATAATTGTTAAGAATCCTTTAATAATGGCGGCAGGGTCTGTAATTTATTTATTCATGTTTTCATGGTATAAAAAACAGGGGTTTCGCAAAACAATTGTGTGGTATATTTCAAAGCCAAGTTAAGAGGTTAAAGTAACAAAACACATGCACTTTTGTTTGCCTTATTATTTATATTTTTATTTTAAAATTTCTGTGATTTGTTTGAATATTTTATTTGCAGCCTATTTGTTTTTAAATTAAAAGCTATTTGTGTTTGAAATTTTTACCAGACAGATGTATGCTTAATATTATTGATTTTTGTATATTTCTGTGATGTAGTCGTATGACTAATGTTTTTTTGATAATTATTATCTTAATATCCTAGATAGTCCATAATCAGGACTCTAGTAGGATGGCTCAACAACTGTGGGCCTATTTTGATAAAATATATTATATCGAGTTTGCTTGCAGTAATAACTGATTATTGGATGCTAGTTAATACTGCAAGTTGACTTGGACTCTCCTTCAACGACTATTGTCACATCTGTAATGACAAGGAAAAGAGAGACACACTCTCTCTCCCATCTTTACTTTGACTGTTCGGGCCTAGCTGTTAAATGAAACCGATTCCCTGGCAGCTACATAATATCCAAAGTTTGGTGAGTTATCTAAGTCGAGATGTAATGAACTTCCGAGATATCTCACTGCTGCAGGATGACTCCTGATATACTACATAATGATATAAATAATAGTATATACAGAGACTGGTGCGGTCTTATTAAAACCACATTTTTTTCGACTCTACTTGTCTGTATGCGCGTAGTACACTACCACGGAAACCAAACCAAACCAAAACTCCTTTTGTTGAAAAGTTGTCGATATTTAATTGATTATATCAAACATATTATATTGATGGCAATATAGGACTTCGAAAGTAAAGATTTAAAGATTAG
Source organism: Wohlfahrtia magnifica (assembly GCA_023159175.1). Taxonomy (NCBI): domain Eukaryota; kingdom Metazoa; phylum Arthropoda; class Insecta; order Diptera; family Sarcophagidae; genus Wohlfahrtia; species Wohlfahrtia magnifica. The sequence goes on from JAKWBJ010000203.1 coordinate 2,889,595, forward strand.
TCGAGATGTGTAAAGGTTTCGTAGGTGCACAAACGAGTGCGCAGTGCGTAGTCCCATAATAAAAATCAAAAAATCACTTACCACAGATTTTAATAAAATATATCGACTGAGTATATTACTGAAACCTTTTTATCTACAGGGTGTCCACCAGAAAGGTATACTACTTTGTTTGTTTATAATTTTTGATTATATGAAAGAGAATGAATCTGATATTGATAAATATTTTACTTAATGTCAGCAAGTATGTATGGAATACAATATCAGTTCAATGCCCGCCTCTGTTAGCCTCAGAAATGCTAGCCAATTTGAGCACATTTTTCATTACATTCTAACACATTTCACGCGGTATTTCATTAATTTCATCACGAATATTTTGTTTGAGCTGCGTTGAGAGCGTTTCTGATTTGTTTGCATAAACCTTGCTTTTCAGATATCCCCACAAATCAGGCGACCATGGGAGGCCAATCAACAACATCAATAATTTGTTGTGGAAAGAGGTCTCACAGTAATTCGATTGTAATCCTGGCTGTATGCGATGTGGCACCGTTTGGTTGAAACCATATGTTAGTTAAACCCAAAGCATGCAGTTGTAGCGTTAACAAGTATTCAATGATATCACGATATCGCTCTCCATTGACAGTCACCGTTATGCCGTTTTCAGTTTCAAAGAAGTAAAGTTCAATGGTTGCAAAGTTTAATGGATGCAAAGGTAACTGATGAATAATTTGAGGGTTTTCCATTGCCCAGAACCGACTATTCTGTTTATTCACATGAAAATGTGGCTCGTCACACACATTTTCATGTGCGATCTGTAACATCCTATTGCCATAAATGGTCTTCTGGAAGAAGCTCTTGTGTCAACTGAATCTTAAATGAAAACAAATGCCAATCTTTGTGCAAAATTGTGACCAAAGCTCCTGATTACGACGTCGAATTGAGGTTGATTGATTGTTTTGAACAGTTTCTTGAACAGCAGTATTGTTTTTAGCCGATCTTGTAGTACGTTGTGGTCCATGCTTGGGCCTATCAGCTACAGACCCTCTTTCTTCGAAATCATTCACTACACGATAAATAGTGCGTCTTGTTGGCACGTTGTTTCCCCCAAAAATTTTACGCAACTTTCTCATCGTCACAGTAATCGATGATTGATTTTGATAAAATGTTTTAACGATTAAAACACGTTTGTTTACTGTATATTTTTCCATAATAAATTTGCCACGTCTGCCAAATATGAACGATCAAGACTAATGTTTACCAAAATGGCAGCAAAACAAAGAAGTATACCCTCCCGGCGGACACTCTGTACTTCTCTATATTGCCGTAAGAAGGCGCTGCTAAACGCAACTAATCTATAATAAAAAATATACTATGTAAACAAATGGATTTTAGGTGCTTCAGAATATTGGCTGTAAAAGCTCCATTTGTTTAAGAAATTTTAAAAAGTTTTGTTTTTTAATAACTCTACAATATTATTAACAAAATAGAAAAACAAAAATTTTAATTCTGTTAATTTTTTAAATTTTTGTCGTACTTTGAAAAACGCACTTATTTCAATAAAAAGCGTAAATTAAAAATTTTAATTTAACAACTTTGAAGGAGTGTTAAAAAAAGTGTATATAAAAATGTATGTTTTATTTCTGTTTTCGAAACTATGTAATATGCGCTACCAAATAAGAAAAGAATTATAGCTAAATTTGTCTTAGAAATTAAAAAATTTTTATTTTTAAAAAATGATTAATTTGGAGAATTTTTCAGAAATTCTATTAATCTTGAATAGTTTGAGGCAAATAAGAAATGTATATATATAATGAATATATATTATATTGACCCAGAAATAATTAAAATTATTACTAAAATTCAAAATTTTAAATACAACATCGAATTTTCATCAGATGGCAATACATTCTTAATTTTTTGCAAAATTCACAAATTTGCATGCGTCAAAAATTTGTTGCTATTCCGAACGGCAAATGCATTAGAGAAGTTTTCAATAGTCAGTAATACTCATAACCAGCTACTAGCTAATGTTATGAGGTGATACCGCTGTTGAAAAACTTTTCCTTTTTAAGATGGTCTGTCCTGGTATTGAACCGAGGATTTTCTGGTAGGCGGGTGTCTTACATGCCATACCACAACGCCACACTTAATTAATTTACTTTATCTTAATCCTTCTTCTTTTGTCCATTCGCTAAGGGAGATCTAAGCACTATGGGCCGTGTTTTTCTGCTTTGACTTCCTTTATACTATAGTGTTAAAGCAAACATGGTGGCCGACATGGTAGACCGAGAGCAGATACTTATCCATTTGGAGAAGTTCAGACGATATTTTTTATATCTATCCTTTCTGAGAAGAGAGGAATGTAAATAGAATGGATCCATTTCGAGGAAAATATGAGCATTCCTGAAAAGCGAAAGACCAACAAGCTAATGAATCTTTGCAAAGGAAGTATTTCCCAGGGTAAGAGCCATTAGGAAACATGCTAGTCATTTCGGAGAAGCAAGCAACGCTCTCTACAGAAGTCGTTAGGAGGAAGACAGGACAGATCAGTGGCAGATCTGCGGTGTGAACGCCCGGCTCTGTGCCTAGTATACTAGGCACTTCAAATTTTGTGTATTTCATCAGGCTGCATAGAGATAAAGGGTTTAGCTTTCTTGCATTCGAAGGCCAAAACCTACATTTAGGAGTCTATTAGGTCTATCACGTTGTGGTAGATCAAACTATGTGTACTGATAACTAGTACTAAAGTTGTGTTCTGACTTTACAAATATCCGATACGGTGATGGAGGATTTTGTGCTACCACAAGAGCACAAGAGGAAGATATTAACCACCACTGTTATTTCCTAGCTAAAGAATTGGCTGACATCTACTCGTAGTGTCTTTAGCAGACACAATGTATCGTGAGTTTTAATAGAGATTTTTAACTTTGAGTTGACAGCAGTAGTTGCTTTTTGTCAGTTTGGTTTGCTATTTCATTACGGATAGACTATACCAAAACAACTCCTGCAAATTGTTCAAATTTTTTATCAATATAATGCTTCTATTCGGCAAACTTTTTTGTTTTGTTTTGTTTTCCGATGCGTCATTGGATCATTGTCCGCAGCAATTCATGTCAGCAAGTCAACAAGACAATGATTTGAGGAGCACAATATTAAAGTACTTGATTGGCCAGCACGTTCCCCCGACTTAAACCACATGGAAAATTTGTGGGGACTGCTTGTGCATAATGTTTATACAGGAAACAAGCAGTACCCGACAAAAGATGAATTTTGTAACAGCTGGCGCGAAATCCGCCACAACCTGGCTTAATATTCACTTATTTGAACGTAGATTTTTTTTAATAAGGTGATCATACATAACATTTTATAGTTTGGATGAATTGAGCAAATATTAAGGTGACCTTATCGTTTTGAAGCACACCTTGTGCAAATGTAATTCTCAAGATGTCACAGTGGTGGTAGATTTTTTTTTTCCAATAAGTGGCGTTTTCTCCTGATCATTTGTCTGATGTTTGTCACCATCGCCTGAGGTAAGCTGGAATGTCGTGGAGGCTCCTTTTAGATAGATTTGTTTGGGGGAGGTTGAATCCTCTTTATTAAACACTTGACTTTGCCATTAATTTTTTTCACCATGTTCTTTTCTGGGTATTAGAACGTAAGCCCTTTGTGTTGTATGCATCCGATCTAACCACATGGTGCTTTCATTTTAGCCGCATATTCGCCGTTACCGTAAGTTATTCTATATGTTATCTGATTATAATAAAAATAGTTTAGACAACCTTTTAGTAAAATTTGTTAAAAATTATACTCTTATGTTCCAAGAAAACGAACGCTCATATAATACACTCAGTTGCAATTGAATTGCCCCCAATATCTTTTACTTGGCAAACAGTAATTTATGATTTTGTTGTATAAAAATATTGGTTATATTAAAAAATGATATTAGAATGACTTAAAAGTTGATATAATTTGGAATTTTTTAACATATAGGCTAACGAAATCGAGTAAGTCATTTCAAAGTTATCTTAAGATGTACGAAGCACGAGCATGAGTTAGATATACAAATCGATGGCACGCAGCAAAATCTAGAGACTGAATTGAAATGGCACGTTTTGACTATATGCCGTGAAACACAATCACTTTTCACCATTGAACGCGAAAGTTCAGTGAAAGTATTATTTTTTGCAAAAACTTTTTGTCGTGATATTGAGTCTGCCAATTTTCATCGCGAGCACTATGTGCATGATGTAGATGCTGGTCATCTGGGGGATTTTGTATGAGGAGAAATTAAGGACGCTTTTAAGCTGCTACAAAGAGATGTTCTAGATGTACGTATGTACTAATAAAAATTATTGAAAGAGTGCAGGATAGATGTTCGCCAGTGTATGTTATGGATTTGGATGAACAAGATCGCCAAGCGGTCTTGTCACGCACTCGAGAGATTCTGCATCAAGGCTATAAATTTGGTTTCGAATTTCACAAAGACGTTATACGTCTCTTCGAACATCGTATAATGGACAATAAAAATATAGACTGTGAAACTGACTTAGCTTTGGGTATAATAAGATTTGCTAAAATGTGGATGCAATTTGTAACGGAGCGTTGTGAACGTGGTCGTGGCATGCTTCCCAGATGGGCATCACAGGGTTTAGAATTTTTAATTCTGGCCTGTGATCCTTTAATAGCCAGACACTTAGATGAAGCTGAATTTGAAAATCTTAAAAAGAAAATGGACTGCTGTATATCTCACATAATTGGCATAACGTACACCAACAAGATCGCCTATGTCGGCCGGTATTGTAGTCAATCAAATGGCTCAACAATCGTCTCAGTTTAATAAATTCCTTCATCCGCAATTTAGTCATAAAAAAGAACTACTACAACGCACAGAATCATTGGATTCAACTGATTCGTCTTTGGGTTTAAGTATTTCCAACACACAAGCTGAGGAATTACGTTCAATAGTACCATCAATGACTACGAAATCATCTTCACCGTCGGCGCCACCCTCGGCGCAAAGTACTCACACAGTATGCACTGATGCTTCATTAGCTTTGAGACAAATACGTATACGTGATGCTGTCAATCGTCTTGACTTAGATTTAGACGAACGTCTAAGAGAACGTAACCTCATTGGTCAAATTAAGGCTTTAAATACCTGTGATAAAGTGCAAATACGAGCACGTAGTGTTAACTTCCGCTGGCACCGTGGTATAAAAATTGGCCAAGGCCGTTTTGGTAAAGTATATACGGCAGTTAATAACAATACCGTTGAACTAATGGCCATGAAAGAAATTGCCATACATCCTGGTAAGACTAGAGTAATAAAAAATGTTGCTGAAGAACTAAAAATACTTGAGGGTATAAAACATGAAAATCTAGTGCGTTATTATGGCATTGAAGTACACCGTGAGGAGCTGCTAATCTTTATGGAGCTCTGTTCTGAAGGTACTTTGGAGTCATTAGTAGAATTGACAGGCGGTTTGCCTGAAGGTCTTACAAGACGTTTTACCACCTAACTCTTATCGGGTGTGGCTGGATTGCATAAACATGGTATTGTTCATAGAGATATAAAGACAGCAAATATATTTTTGGTAGCCGGTGGCAACAGTTTAAAGCTGGGTGATTTTGGTTCAGCAGTAAAGATTCAAGCTCATACAACAGTGCCAGGCGAATTGAAAGGTTATGTGGGCACTCAAGCTAATATGGCTCCTGAAGTATTTACAAAAACCAATAGCGATGGTCATGACCGACCGGCTGATATTTGGTCTGTTGGTTGCGTTGTTGTCGAAATGGCCTCAGGAAAGCGTCCTTGAGCACAATTTGACTCCAATTTCCAAATAATGTTTAAAGTTGGCATGGGCGAAAAACCAGAAGCTCCCGAAACTCTATCTCGAGAAGGTCATGATTTTATATATCATAGTATGCAACATGATCCCAAAAACCGTTTAACACCTTTGGAATTGCTGCAACATCATTTCTGTAAATATGGACATGAACAAGGCCGACGTTCAATTAGGCGTAATATTAAAACGAAATAAATTAAATTTTTAACGCTCTAGAAAATTACTAAAATGTCCAAACGATAGATCTTGTTTGTTATCTTAAAATCAAATATACCTCGTAGAATGCAAAAGAGTTGGTTTTCATGAATTATTTAAGAACCATTTACTTTTTTTGCATACATTTGTTTTAATTTAAAAGAAAAATTAAAAACTTGAACATTTTAGAAAGAAAAATTCTAAAAAAAAATTATCCCTAAAATCTGAATTGCTGATGATTTTTGAAGTTAGGCGACCATAGCGCAGCAGAAAAATATAGTGGTTATCCAAGGTATTTTCCCATAGTGTAATAAAAAATTTCTATTTTTTTTAATAATTGAACTTTTGTAGGCGAAGACGTATGAGTTATATTGTTATGTGTGCCTATATCGTATGAGTAATATTCATATTTTTCCTCTCTTGGGCGTTCGATTTACAATGTTTTTAATATTTTTTTGTTGTATTGACCTCTTTAATTATATTACAGCAACTATTTTCACTCAATTTAAATACCGACCATTAAAAAGACAGTGTCGTGATCAATTAAAACTCTATTCAATTTTACCATGACACCTAAAAAAGTAACTGCTTTTAAAGCATATTTTTTTGACAAAAGACAAAAAAAAAAAGAAAAATTTATTAAAAATAAATAAATAAAAAAGACGTCATAGGGTAATTATATTAATTTTTTTTAAGCTTGACCTAACGTGCTAGTCCTGTCCTATTGGCTTATATCAATAGTAATTAATTTTTTTGTTGCAACCAAATTATTACAGTGACGTAAAAAATGAAAAAATATGGTTAAAAATATGGTCAAATAATTTTGATTGGATTGTGTACTCAATCAGTGGAAATCAATATTAATTATCTGCAGGTAAATACCTGTTTTATTATTAGTTACTTTGTGTTTTTTTAGCACAAGGGTAACCAGATGGACAGAAGTAGACTCCTATTTTTTATGCTTAGATAAAATAGCTGAAGAGACCAAGTGTCTACTTTTGCAGTACGATTTGGTCTCAATTTGTAGGAAACTGTGTTTGCAATGATTGAAGCCAAATGTATTAAATTAATCAGTCAGAAAACAGGATTTTAGGCAAAAAAAAAAAAAAATTCCCTGTGGAGGCCCATTTACGGCACAGCGACTACTTTGTTACCAAGTTAAATTTAAAGTTTTTATTTTAAAGTTGGTCCATATTACGCCTTGGATTAGAGCATTAATGTAAAGTTTTGCACAAACTAAACTTTTGATTTTATTTATTCATCAATAGAATTTGTCCCACTTGTCAAGCTTTTAGTCAAGTCACTATTGATCGACCAAAACTTTGAATTTAATGCAGGTTTCAATTGAGAGCTTATTTTGCATTATTTTATGTCGTTATCAGCAATGTATACCCAATCCAGAGTTGATTTTCATCTTATCTCCAACACAATAGGTGTTGGGTTGGTGAAAAGGAAGGGGACAATAGTCCCATTCCCACAAACATACATCTACATAGAACAGAGTTGCCACGTTGTGTGCTCGGTAAAGATAAAATCCTACAATTGAGAAAAAACCTATCGTAATGCACTCCGTGCTGTTAAAATATTTCCCTAAATTTAGGACCGCTTTCTGATAATAAAGGCCGGACAGTGGCATAGGAAGTGTTCGAGATTTCCTTCGTTTACAACATAAAAAATTCTCTGAAGCCTGCACCGTAAAGGCATTTATCGCCCTCTTACAGTCACATTGGTCTTAAGTGCCCGTATTACCGTTTGTCTATCCGTGAATATTTACCCTAATCTTCTGTGGTGCTATCAAATGGACAAAAAATTTCTAAGGTACCGATTGATGATACTTTGAAGGAGTACATTTATTTTCAACAAAATACGTATGCCTTGGTGAAATTTAAATATGCCTGTAGCAACATATTCTATACAAATTTACAAGCGCCTATGTCGTCCTGACAAGCTAAGCCTAGATATCCATTTTACCATCATCATGTGATGTTAAATGATTGTGAGAGTACCTCAGCTACAGGTTTTTTTTATTTTTTTTTTGTGAAACGAGGTTAGTTGGTTGGTTAGTTCACGTGGCCGCTCATTGAGAGTGGCAGGTAGAGTCCTGAGACAACGTTTTGAGCAATACCACAACAATTCTCATATCCAGTACGTCAAATTGAGATATCTGAGGATATCTTCATGATGTAAGCCTAAACCAGCTGCAGAAGACACGATGGCAACCATATATAAAGTGCTCGACTATATTTTCCTCTTCTGCATCACTTCAGCTATCGCAGTGACCGTTATATTGTATTGCTCTCTGAAAATTAAGTTCAATGGATAATTAGCATTATTAGTATCGGAAGGAATTATATTTATTAAAAAAGTAAAAACCTTAATATTGTGTAAATCGGTTTAAATTTGAACCAGCGAATCTGACAATACTTATGTCATTCTATTCTATCAAAAAATTTAGTATATTATCTCCATTGAACGAAAGGAATCGCTTTACGCCTGAGTAACGTTGGAATTTATTTGAAATTTATTTCCAAAACAAAGAAAATTGGTCGGAAATTGCACGAAAAAGTCGTACAAAATTTGGTCGCAGAGAAGACCCAACAGTGCCCGATATAGGCACTGCTCAAGAACTGAACATATCACGCACCAGTTTCCTACGAATTTTGCGAAAAGATATCGATATTTTCTCGCCTTAGAAAGTTCAACTGGTTCAAGAGTTGAAGCCGCATGACCATCTGCTTTGCTAGATGGGCCAACGAGACATTGCACTATGATGTCGATTTTGCCAAAAACAGAATCATTTTTTCGGATGAAGCTCATTTTCATCTTGGTGGGTTCATTAATAAGCAAAATTGCCGTATTCGGGACTCAGATAACCCACACATGGTCTTACAGAAGCCAATGCACTAATTACGCGTTACTGTTTGGTGTGGCTTGTGGCGCAGACGGCGGCAGTAACTGCGGACGGCGCAGTAATTACGGTCAATGGAGACACCTATCACAGCATGATAACCGATTTTTTTGTGCCTGCTCTTCATGGTATTGATGTAACCGATGTTTGGTTGCAACAGGATGGTGCAACTTACCACAAACCTCATGCCACAATCGATTTATTGCGTCAAACGTTTGATGGCCGTTTAATTAGCCAAAATGGTGATGTGAGTTGGCCACCAAGAAGCTGAGATTTGACACCGTTGGACTATTTTCTGTGGATTGTTAAGGACAAGTGTGGTTAGCCAAATGGCGAGTATATCTGCGATAAGGTTGACGATGGCAGGGGCATGGTCGGACAGGGTCTACGGGCATGCGGCCATCTTTAGGTATTTGGATACGATCCTTGAGGGGATAGATTACTGCACACCCAAACAATTCCTGGATAGAATCTTCTACGTGTGAATTTCACCAGAACCGGTAATTGGACCCGGTATTGTTGAGGTATATACGGATCAAAATCGTCGGATGAGGTTGGGGGCGGCATCTTTATTCCTGTATACGGGGTGAGGGAATCCTTTAAGCTGTCGGACCACTGCAGTGCCTTAGAGGCGGAGGTCTCGACGATAAAGAGGGCAGCGGACAGGTTGATCAACTACAGGATATATTACAGTGCGCTGTCCGGTGTCTACACAACATCGCGACTGGTGTGTGAATGCCGGGCATCTCTCAACAAGATGGCGAGACATTCAGACCTAGAGATTATATGGGTAAGTGGTCACTCGGACACCCGGGGGAACTGTGTGGCTTGAGGAGTTGGGATGCCACTCTCTTGCAGACTTATTTTTGCGAACTCTTGTGGCTGTGATAACTGGGCACTGGGTGGCTGATGCGCATGCTAGGTGATTGGGTCTGCCGTTCAATGACTATTGTAGGGGTTGTCAGGATGAGGAGGATGAGGAGGAGGAAGAGGAGGAGGAGAATGTCGAGCACTTCCGGGCACTAGTACCGCTTTTCTTGGCAGTCCGTTTCTGGATGCATTGTTGGATCTGGCCGATGTGAATATCGGCGGGATCTCTTCTTTTGTGCATGCGTCTGGTTGGTTCAGATCTGACCGGGAGGCGGACATATAGGTTGTTAATTTTCTGGATTGCTGATGGGTATCACAGTGGGATCAATATTGGACCCAGGTGGGCTGGACATGTCTGGCTACCCGTCATATCTAACTAACTTACTAAAGACAAGTGTTATGCTGACAAACCGGAGACAATCAAACACTTGAAGGCCAACATTAATGATACCATTGCCGAGATACGGCCCCATAAACTCGCAAAAGTTCTCGAAAATTGGTCCGATAGAATTGGGTACTGTGAGGCCAGCCGCAGCAGCCATATGAATGAAACAATATTTCTTTTGTAACCGGAACAACTGTGTTCCATAAAAAAGAGAAAATAATTTTGCCAAAAATTTAAGCAGTTTGCGGTATAGCCCGTCATTTCGAAACCAAGTAGAGGGTGTTCTTACTTAGTATCGCTTGTCAAAATCAAGTTCGGGAATGCAGTAGTCAGAGGGTCAATACTACATTTTAGAGCCTATATAGAGGCTATATTCGAACCGTATGCTTTGCCACCAAGTTATGTCTTTTGGTTCAGCTGTAGATTTTATAAATAATCTGTAGCCACGTTGAATAGAAGACAGCCTTGTAGTGTGCCAATTTTGATATTTATTGATTGAAATACGGCACTGCTTTTTTATACAGGGCTTCCAAAAGTTTTACTATTTTCTCTGGTATTTTTCTGCATCAAGGGGCGTCCTCAATTGCCTGATGATGAATAGTATCGAAGGCTCTCTCGAAGTCTTAAAAGTCAAGGCATGAAGGTGATCCTCACTCTGATGAGTGCTTAGTTATATCAGATCAACCAGACCATTAATTCCCTCAGCTTTTCCTGTTTCCTTTACTTTACTTTTACCTATATTTGGCCACTCATTACAATGTCCACCCTCTGAATTAAAAAACAAAAATAAAAAACAACTTCATTAGGCGTGTGTCTGTCTTAATGACCTTTTGAGAAATAATGAGCAAATCTGTTTGACAAAATGTGAATAATTAAACTCAAATGTCATTAAATGTTGTTTTTCTCGTTGTTCTTCTGTTTCACCTTGTTGTTGTTGTCTATTTATTTACCTTTTTATAATTGAATTTGTTGAGAATTTCTTTACGAGTTTAAAATGCAGAAATTTTTATTCATATTTTTTTTTCTTTAATTTTAATTTTATGTTATTTTTGTAAATTATTACACCGGATACAAGAAAGTATTTAAAAAAGTTTTAATTGAAAAACTTTAATTATGTTTTTGTAACAGTTCATCCCCATTCATTCTCATTCACCCATCCAGTTGTATTATAATAAAAGAGATGAATTTTCATTCACAACAGAGAGGAGATACAATTAAACAACCTAAGGAGGACATAATTTAAGAAAATAAATGAATGAAACTGAAGAAATTATTTATTTAAAGGGTTTTGTGTAGGATTTCTTAAGTCAATATGTTGTGACGCCCTAGGTAAGCTCATATGATAGCAAAAGGTGGGTTTGGATTTTATGGCTTCAAATTTTAAGCATTTGAGTAGAACTATAGCTGTAGCTGGTTGTTGATTTTCCCATAAAAGTTTAAAAATAGTTTTGTGTCGCTTTTTAGAAAATTTATGCATTTTTAGTTGTTGTTTTTTTTTGTTTTTTTTTTTTTTTTTTTCATTGAAAAGAACATTTTCTACAACCCACTCAGTCTACATACATATGTATGTGTGTACGAAAGAAAATTTGATTTTTTTAACTTTAAAGCTTTGATTTTGGGTGTGTGTGTGTGTGTGTTTGTGTGTAAGTTTCCCTTTTTTTGCTATTTTGCTTTACTACGGTTCTATTTTTAGAGTTTTCTTTGGCTTCATGAGTGCGGGAGGTGGGAAGGAGGAAGTGGTTTATTTTCTAAATTATTTCCAACAATATTTTCCATTCGTTTGTATGTTTAGGTTTTTTGAATGGGAATCGTACGACGTGTACATAAAAATAAATCACATTCAAAGGACATTACGGCGCCTTTGGTTTGGTAAAATTTATATTTTTATTTTTAATTTTTATTTCGTTTTTTAGTTTGTAATAAACTCAACAATTTTAAAGAGAAATAAAGAGTATTTTTTTTATGAGATATTCAGGGAGTGTAGCTTATACTAGCAGGAGAGTCTGCAAGTGGCTAATAACCGAATGGCTTCTAAACAAATAGTCCTTTCCTGAGGCTCACTTGCAAAGTTAAAGTGGTCGGATTCTAACTAAACGACAAGCTACAAGCCCCTAGCCAAGAGATTGCCATCTACAAATATGAAAAAGAACCTCTCACAATCAGATAACAAGGCTGGCCGTCAATTGGGAAAAAAGAGAATAGGAAGGAAAAAAGGAAATTCTCTAGACCAGACATAGTAAAGCACTTCTTACTCGCGAATATTCCATGAACACAACAAGAAAACTTATGTCAAGTACCACTTAACATGTCAATACAGTCTGTGGCCGAAACTAGAATCTTCACCATTAACCCGTTATTTCTCGATAATTTAACGGAACTTTAGATTGTTGACATCGGAGCTATTGCTAGATTTATTAGACCCTCGGGCTGGGTCTTAGCTTAATATTATGGAGACCGATGCATCTGGGACTCGTCGATCAGCTCAAGGGCATAGTTTCAAGTATACTCGAGTGAGCTTTGGCGAATCTATCCTATTCTAGTTCTCATCACCCGTATGATATTGCTCATCTCTATCTCTCTGCCATTGGGCATCTCCCTCTTCTTATGTATCAAATTTAGGACAGGTAAAGAAAACATGTTCAGTGTTCTCAATCAAATCAGCAGTGACACAAAGATATATGAAAAACTGTTAAAATAATGTCCTTACGCACCAAGATCGGTTAAAAATTGAAAGGGTTACGTCCACGTGCCTTTTATCTTGCCAATCAGCGATGAGTTTATTGTTCCACATTCTTTTTGCGACAATAGAGCATAAACTTTGGCACTTTTTTCAATGGCGTTTGAAGAAATATCTAACTTTGTAACAGAACACCTTTAATGTTGCCACACACCTGATATTTACTATGTGTTCACAGAGTTGTACACGCTTTGAAATTCAGGTTGGTTCACAACTAAGTAGTCCCTTGAGTATTATTTGAGTATTATTCGAGTATTTTCTTGCTATCCTCACAAAAAAGTTGATACCATCTAAACTTTCTGAACCCAAACTGTTAATTGGAAAAATAATTTAAACTCTCCACGTTCTTCTCGCAACCCTTTTATAGATGATACTTTCTAACAGTTTTCCAAAAGTATCTGCAGGACATATTGGTCGTAAATAAGACGAAACATCTGGCAGCTTGTTACCTTTCAGTAAGCCAACAAGTTTTTTTCCAAGCCCAGGTTCAGGTAATTTCCATTACTTGGATTAATATAGAGTTAAATCAGGGGCGCTTCTATTAATTCATATATATTCTGATAGTCAAGCGACACTGAGGCTCTTTTCTCTGGTGTATATAGACTCGACACTAGTACGCGTGTTCTACACATATGTATACACCCAGGCATTGGGGAACAAGATAAAACTTTGTTGGTCCTTGAGCACATTGCTGCTATGGGGAGGGAGATCTCTGATGAATTTGCAAGACGGGTCTCGACCACAAGTCTTGCTGGATCGGAACCGTACTGTGGTATTAGCTGGTGCACGGCCAGGAAAAAATCGATGAGTAGGAATATGAACTTCGCTTGTCATATTGGGTACAAGGCCCACGTTTGAGGCTGGCGAAGTAGTACATATTACGGAATGCCGCTTGTGCTGGAAGGAGGAAGAGAAGGCGAAGCGTATTCTGTGTTGTGTTGGCAAACATTCGGAGGCGAACGTTTATAAAGTCCTTTATTGGGCATGAACAGGTTCGTTAGTCACCCAGTAGGGATATTGTTGTAATAAATCCTTTACATTGTACGTATAGTTTAGGGTATTCTTCTGAAAACTGATCCGATTAGTGTTTTCGCACCACATTAATTGGGCTTCTTTTTGGTTATTTGGCCGCTTAGAGCTTGACGCAATAGATTTTTTTAGAGCGTAGTACCTTAGCCAATTGAGCCCCACCGAACCAGCTAATAGTAATAAAAATACTATACGAATTCGTGTCATAAAACACATATACACTCGATTAACAGTCTCTAAAATTATTTTTCACCTGCGGCTTACGCAAGCTGTTGAGAATCTTTTCCTCCAAAGATATTTCTAAAGAGTGCTTATGGGAATGAATAGGAGAGTTATCCTCTCCAAACTAAACGAAGACTGGATTAGCCACGAGAGCCAGGACAGCAATAGAAGAAGTAAACCTGCCAATACATTGAGAAGACGAAAAGAAAATGAAATAAACACTGCAGGCTTAACCTGAGATGAAGCGAAAGTATTGGTTGGAATCATAGGAATCAATAAATATAGACATTTCACATATATTCTCCGTTACTATCAAATGTTTTTTAAGATGTTCATAACTTTGAGTTGGCAACACTACTTTATTTGATAACCGATTTAATAGCTGACAGTTTTTTGTTGAGTTTGGTTTGATATTTCATTATGGACAAACTTCCATCAGAGCAACGCTTGCAAATTGTTGACTTTTTTTTAACAAAATATTGGTTTTGGTTTTATCGTGCACCCCGTCCATTTTATGGCATATATCTGTGTCGATAAGGAAGAGTAGCTTAAGTCAAGTTACGACATTCTTACTTAACGACACTGATTTATCGTATCTAGTGACAGTTTCGGAAAAAATCTAACAGAATACACTTCTATTGTAAAAACTCTAGTCGTATAAGATGTTCCCTTCTTATTATTATAGATCTTTGATGGTTAATAAAAAAAATCTTAAGTCAAATTAAGCCACTCCTCCATATTGTCACAGATATAGTCGTTCTTCAGAGTAGCTAACTCGAATAACAATGGATCGTTTTTGGACCACGTTTACTCTTACTGATAATCGGTCTCCCGCCGATTAGTGCGCACTAAAGAAGCTGTAACCGCTATATAGGGAAGCATTAAATAAGATCCAAATCATTTAATTCGTTTCAGTTCTTAGGAACTGGGATTGTTTCCTTTCACCTTATGGGAGAGTTTACGTAAGGATCTTCGCTTAAAAGCCTTAAGATTCAATTGTGCAGGAATTAAAGTCCTGCGAACATGGTTTCGCATTCGTCGAATGGACTGAAGCACAAATTGATATTGAATATTCCTTAAAAGTTTTGTTCTCCGATGAGACCCATCTTTGGTTGAATGGATCTGTGTAAATAATCAGAGTTATTGCATTAGGAGTAAGGATAATCCATAAGCTTTTGTCGAAACAGCATTACACCCACAGAAAATTACTGTTTGGTGCGCTTTAAGGGCTGGCGGAGTCTTTGCTCCTCCATATGTCTTAAAAAACGATGTTGTTCAGTATAGAAACATGATTAAAAATGTTTTCGTACATTAGTTAGCTGGCATTAACCTTGCTGACATGTGGTTACAACACGACGGAGACACATGCCACACAGCGAGCGCTACAATTGATTTTCTCAAAGAAACTTTTATTGAAAGAGCATTTTGACCTGATGGCCCAATTAATGGGTCACCAAGATCGAGTGACTTAACTTCATTAGCTTATTAATAAGTCCGTACGATAAGTAAGAAAAAAACATTTTATACAAAATCCGATTTTATTACTCAACATAGTTGAACAACAGAGCCCGTTTCATTTATATTAAACATGTATTTGTTTTATTATGATTTATACTTATATAACTAAAAAAAAACACCCTTAATTTCGAAGGGTCCTATTTATCTATTTCAACCTCATCACATTCGCCTACAGAAAGTGATTATTCTAGAGATTATCGCATATACGTTCTTATTTAACTCCACTTTTTACTCTTTTTAATGGAAAAACGAAAGATTTTCTTTTGATTTTAATCTCTATAGGACTCCTCTTCTTCTTATAGTGCTAAGGCTTACATTAAAAACAAACAAGAGCAGTAAAGTAGCGACCATGTTTTGAATGGGCTATACTTGTTGTGTTAAGCTGCATAGTAAGCTATTGAGCTAGTAACTGCGAACCTCGTTACTCAAGACACGCTAATTTGATTTTGTTTTATTCTGCTTAAAAAATGTTCTTGCAACAGAGATCATGAATGACCATAAATAATTCATAAGTTCTTATACTCACACTCATTCATACTCATTGCAATGGCTACTCATAGACATTCATACTACACTGAACCTCTCACCATACTCAAGCTTTTCAACATTTATGACGCTATTGTTTCATATTCATATGTACTCATTGTGCATAGACAATGAAACATGAATATGATTTGAATATGAATATTTGAATACTCATTACATAGTTTGGTGTTTGCTTATTTTTTTTTCTTTTAAATAGTCTGTACTTATATTCTAAATACTCAGGAATGATACGAATCATTCATGAGTCATCGTGAATACTCATGAATGATTAGAATCATTTATGAATAAATAAATCATTTACAAGTATTTTCTGAAACATGAATAAATGCAATGAGTAGGAGAGTAGCTATGCGTATGAGTACGACGTTTGATTCATACTCATTGCTGATTATACTAATGAATTAACGTTAATATGAGTATGAGTGAGTATGAGTAGTTGATGTGTATTCACTTATACTTATAAATTCAAGAGTGAGTATGAATAGCGATTTATTTATTTACAGGTAGGTCGACGAAATACTTATGTATATTACAGTTTTTAATACTACGTTTTTATTTTAAAAATTATTTAAATTATTGATACGTTGAGTTATACCAAAAAAATTTGTTTTTTTTTTTCAAATAAAGTGCAGTTTATTTGTCGAATAATTTCAATTGCTCTAAAGTGTACTTTTTTTTATAAATAAGAACCTTTTTTCGAAAGTGTTTAAGAGATAAATATTTTTAAAACTCTAAAGAAAATGTCACACCCTTTCTAACTATTTTTGTGCTATTTTAGTTGCTGTTGTTTGTGTTGTTGTTATAAAAAACTTTTAAAGTTCATTGACTTTTTCTCAAAATATTTTTAGTTTTATTTTTTTTTTAGATTTTGTTTTGTTTTTCAGTTTTCGTTTTTTTTTTTTTTTTTTTTTTTTTTTTAACACACACCCACTTAGTTTTATACCAACAAACCATCCAACTAACCAACTAAACATTCTACAATATTTGCTACACACACAACGAACAAACCGGCATATAAACTGGCATAAATACAGTCTGTTACACAATTAAACATACATTGATAAAAAAAAGTTACTTGAAAATATATGTTGTTTTTCTCTTGTTCCTTTTTCCGTGTGTCCTCTTTTTTGGAAATGACATCTATGTTTGTATGTTTGGCATTTTCATGCATGCATATGCATGCACTTTTTGTATTATTATTGTTATTATTTTTATTGCATGTTACAACTATTTTATGGTTGTCCATTTGATAATGGCTTTTTTCTATCTCTCTTCTCTTTTCCTTTCTTTCGTATTTTTATCTTTATGTAATTTTAAGGTGTGCGTGGGTGGGTGGGTTGTTTAACATGATAATTCTTCTACACCCAAACAAAACAAAGCCAGCAGTTCCAAAAACTGTGAATGAATTTTTAATGGCCTCAGTTATTGTCCACATGTGTACTATTCTTAAATTTGGGCAAAGGTATTATTACATTTATTTTAGAAATAATAACAATTTTGACAAAGTGTATCAAAAAAATTACTTTTTTAAGAAATAAATTTAAAATATTTCTGAAAAACAAATAAAATACTTTTGTAAAGAAATAAAATCTAATTTAAAACATTTTTGAAAATTTTTAAATAAAAAAAAAAATGTTTATAAAATACATTCTTTAAACCACAAATTTTTTAAAAGGCACCAAAAAAGTACTTATTTAAACCGAAAACATTTTTAATCTTTAAAGTTCTCAGATCGCGCATGGTTAGTGAATGGATAGTGAGGTTTGTGCGGTATCTCTTGACCGAAACGTTTATTACTGCCTCCATTGGGGAGGCTAACCTGATAATGACGGTGAATAGAGGAACCTCACAAAAGAGGGTTCTTTCGCCCTTGCTACAAAATATACCGTAGGGTGAGTGTTGGAGTATCTGCTGCAATGTGATTTATGGATTAGGCTTTGGTTATGCGACCGAGCTGCTAGTGTCAGGTATTGATCCGCTCACCCCTTCCTTAAGGTGTAATCAGGCCTTTAAACTTGCTTATGTAAGCGCCAATCCTCAAAAAACGAAGTTGATGCTATTTACTAGACAATACAAGATACCTGTACTTAATATGCCGAGACTCAGTGGTGTTCAACTCTTTTTGCCCACAAATGTGAAGTATCTTGAGGTTATTGCGATCCCAAGCCCACCTGGAGGGGCAATATAATGGATAGGGTGAAAATGCGTCCATAGTGCTTGAAACCTGGAAGAGGGTCGAAGGCAAGGTTTTGAACACAAGTCTGCCACCAGCTTTTGTCTCTGTCAGGCCGTAGTAGAATCTACTCTACTTTACTTCAGTGCTCTTGTAGGTTGATCCACAGGATACGCATGTAGCCAGCTATTCTGACAACCAATGCACTCTACTCCACTCCAGCCAAAGCCTTATTTGCTATACTAAACTGACTCAATACCGATCTTCTTTTGAAGCAGAGAGCTAAGCTGGAGGCAAATGCAGTCAACTTCTGGCCTAATCTGGACTAGGAAATGCTGGGATCTTTGGAGATCACAGACATAATCGGATCGATGACATTGTAGGTCATAATTTTTCCGATAGAACATTTGACTACGATATACCCACGTGGGACTTCGTACTAACAAACATGAGATTCCTCAAAATGCCATTGAGGCCTATATCGATGGTTCCAATATGCTGAGCGGAGTTGGCTGTGGTATATACATAGAGGGTTCTGACACTAGACAGTCTTATATGTTTCAGGTGGAGGTCATGGCCATACTGAGAGCTGTGCAATGCTTGTTGAGTGGCGGTATTTTCGCTGAAAATCTTCTGATATACTCTTACTGTCAGCTGCGATCAAGTTTCTTGCGAGTGTCACTTCGACGCCTATCCTCATTCATAAATACCGCAGGCTTCTTATGGAAATCTCAACTCATTCGAACGTAACACTCATATGAGTTCCGGAACACAGTGATATCGTTCAGAATTCCGTTGCTGATGAACTGGAACTAAGCTCAATATTTTCTAACGGGAGCCTATCATTGTTGTCACGATTGCTTCGCTAAACTCTGCTGGACCGACCTCGACCATAAGAAGACTAAATGTGTTCTTTCCCTAAATTGCATTTCCATACATGGCACTTTTGTGGTCCCCACGTATCATTGCCTGATTAGGTGGCATGTCGATAATCTCGGCAAAAAAATAACGGAAAAACCTTAAATATTTTTTTTATTTAGAGTTAAAAAACAAAAAATATTTTATTAAAGCAAAAAAAGTACTTTTTTCGTTTTTTTTTCAATTAAGATAAAACATTAGTATTTTTTTTAAAGCTATTTTACGTTTTCAGCAGTAGGAGATTGGTTACCACACGAGTTAAAGCCGATAGGCGTTAAGAGAATGGCGCTTGAACACCATACAAATAATTCATTAATCTTACTCGCGATTAAAAATTAATCTTTTACGACAATTCAAAGAGCAATAAACCTAAGAACCGACCACCAGCTAAATCAACGCCTATACCGAATATACATGACACCAATGTATTTTCCTTGCGTTTAGTGGAAAGGAGATGCAGAAACAAAGCATCCAATATATTGTTACGAAAATAAAAATTCCCAAAAAGAAAATACACCACATCAAGGGCTGAATTTTGTCTATTGGTTTGTGTTAAGGTTGAAAATGTGTTACCCTAGCAGTGCCGTACTGATTTGTGTATTTGACGGCATTGCCAATTCGATCATCTTTGGATAACACAATCTTACATTTTTAAAATTAACGGACATAAAATAGAGGATGTGAGAGCGTTTGAGACATTTCCGGAACATTCCAAACTGTAGGCAGTTAGGTATGTAAGGAGGTTGCTTTGCTATTTAGCCATAAATAAAAGTGTTGTATAAGCGAATATTAAGTGCAAGATAAATAAGTTGCTGCATTAAGATAAACTGTATAAAGATAGTGAGGAAATAAAAATTGTAAAACAGCAACAAGGTAGTGCTTATTTTATTTTGACGCAATTAAAAAAACTCAAGTATTTTAAAAAGGTCAAAACGTAACAATATTATATACTGCTGAAATCGAAACAAATGATTGCAGGAGACCCTGATTCGTTTGAACAGAACATGGAAAGAAAAGCGCCATGAATATGCGGCAAGACATGAAGCTATAAATTTGCATTAAGACTAAACTTGCTCACAGCTAAAAACTGTTAAGAAAATAGTCCAGGCCTTGGATTGTCTGGCTACCATTTGTTTCTATAGATTCAGACTACTCACACTTAAAAGAAAGAGCTGTACTTCGGACAAAGGTATAAGAACTCATGTTTTTGGTCTTAAAAAGTAAATAGTATTTTGTGGCGTAATCCATATGTTATTGAGATGTAAAAAATTTATAGCCCACGATATCCAATACATTGCAAATATTTGCCATATATTGCAAAAAAATCACGCTTTTTTAAATTATACAACCAAAATCAACTTGAAAAAAGGTAGTTGTTTTGCAAACAGTACATTTTCCAAATAAGTACTTTTAGGAAAGGTACTATTTATGAAATGTACTTTTAAGAAACGTACTATTTATGAAAACTATTCCTTTCCTCTAAAATTGTATAATTTTAAAATCAAATAATATAGTATTTTACGTCAATCTTTTTTCATCGTTTCTGTCACTTGCCGCCTGATATATCAAAAGGCGAAAAACAAGCCACCAATATTTTAAGTCATAGATCACATATTTTTAAGTCATAGATTACATATTTTTCGAAATGAGATTATCCTTTAATTGCTAGTATTGAAATGTAGCTGTTTTTCAAAAACCAATTTTAGTACTTTTCCTAAAAGTACTTTTAGTACTTTTCCTAAAAGTACTTTTAGTACTTTTCCTAAAAGTACTTTCTTTTCTTTTTTTGAAAAGTATTTTTTGCTTTTTTAAATTATCTAATTTTTCAGCAATTTAAACTCTAAAAATATAACATTTTCCGTTAATGTTTTATTTTGTTTAGTTTCCTCTGTCACTTGCCATCGGAGATATAAAAAAGGGGGGAAAAAAAGAAACAAGCAACGACAGCCATAAAAACTTGCAAATCACAGAAAATCAAAGCCAAATTAAAAGCAACAAGAAATGTTTATATCTTCCTGTGTATGCTGTATAAGAAAAACAATATACGAATGGCAGGCACTATACATACAGTTCGCCTTACACGTAACCACATAAAAAGGCCAACAATTTATTGCTTTCAAGCTACCAAATCAAATAGGACGACTTTGGCCATAAAACAAACTCCGTGAAAAGCTGTTCTATGAGAAATATTATTATTCTTGTAATGTTGCATAAACTACGAGTATTATGCTATTGCAGCATCTGTGGCTATGACTGCTGCTGCATTTAGCGAAATGTTTATTACTGTTGTTGATGACGTTGGCGATGATGATGATGATTATGATGATTTTTCACTAAACGGCGCAAGTATAAAATGAAAATTCTATTCTTTAAGGTTTTTTCGTCGTCTTTTATTGTGATTTTTATATATAAAAGAAGATATAAAAGAAGAAATCAAGGAAAACTTACGTTTGAAGAAAAATAACAATAAAATACGAGAAAATAAAGAAAACAAAGTGAAATAGAAAATATCATTATTTAAATGGTTGGAAAGGGACAAAAAAGTATTTTTTTTAAACAAAAATCTGAAACTAAACTTCTTCCTTCTGTGAGATGTGAGATGGTGGTAGATGTTATGTAGCATTATATACTGAATTAAAAAAATAAATAAAAATCTAAAATAAACTGAGAAAAAATAAAAGAGTTTTTCAAAAGTATTGGCAGCGTTTTAGGCGACAAACTGACGAGACATAAAACAGTGGGCGTTGGGTGATATTGGCGGCGTTAAGTTTGATGAATGCAACATAAGCAAATGTGTTTTAATATATAAAATATAATATATAATAAAAAATAACTCCAAATATTAGTATATACTTAAGGATAATGCAATTTGCAATTGGAAATAATATCAAGGAAATCGCAAAACAATCGAAGATTTAAGAAAATTTCGCAACTGAAGAAACATTTCTTATTTTCTAAATAGATTATGTGCTTACTTTTATTAATTCATATAAAAAAGTTTATTCCGAATAAAGTTCGAATTTTCGAAAATTCCTTGAGAAAGTAAACACTTTTGGTCATTCATTAAAAGACTTAAGAACAGTACCACTTCTGTTTCAATCTTTATGAAGAATGACCAAGCATTCACAAAACCGATTGAAAAGGCAAACCTTCTCAATTCAATGTTTGCAAGTGACTGCCGGAAAGCGTTCAACCACTGCCCGAATTTGAGAGAGCATCAGTGGCGTTGGTCAGTATATTCTTTTTAAACCATTCACGGATTCTTGCAAACTTTAACGCAAGTTAGTCTCTTGGGCTGGATGGTACTCCAGCGCTAGTTCTGAAGTAGTGTACTTCGGCGTTTATGCGTTCACTGTAGGTTTCAGTAGGTTTTATAGTGTCATTTTTTCCATCTTTGCCTTGTCAATGTCTCACCTTAAAATGGGTGAGGTTATTACTTTTAAAAGCAACCGCCCAATTGCAGTATGTTCGGCACTCTCCAAATTTAAAGAGAGTATGACCATCTTGTAAATTATTTGGCTTAGTTTAGCTAGAAACCCCATAGAAGTAGGAATCCCACCTAGGCCTGAGATATGGCCTATTGTAATACCAAACACATTAAAGCTAAGCTGGAGATCAAACAGTGCCCTAGGAAACTATTTTGACTCCAAAATAAGTCTCGCAATTGGGTATTTAGAGTCCAACCATTTGCTGAGTAATCTTTTCGAGAGGAATAAGTTCATTCATAGGTTTGGTGAGAGTAAGTTTGTGTCTCTAAATATTTTCAAAGCGTTTGTAAAAGGAGCTCATACCTAAATTTATTGCTTGTAGTGTCGGTAGTCATTCCTTTCCATCTATATCGAGCTTTCTCAGAAGTCGCTTTACAAGAGTGATTATGGATGAGTATCGCAAGGCTCTGTTTGTTTTTTCAACTTTATTGCTTATATTTATCAACGGCTTTGTTTCTCTAGCTTCTAATCTATGCACTCTTTCGCAGCATTTGCCATTCATATTCTTCTGTTCGTAAGTCAGCATCTTTAGTAGGTAGGTAATGACACTTGTACAAGTGAGTTGGCGTAAATCTCCGATGGTATGGGACGAATGCTAGTGATATTCTGAGCATGACAATTCATTGTGATGTCCATTGAAACGATCACATATTTCGAAATTAAAACGGTGCAAGCAATACTTCAACCCGTGTCATTTATACAACTCTCGTGTATGAGCCCGTGCTTCAAAGTCTATATTGGAAGTTCTCGTCAGCATGAAATCGAAGGATTAGTTAAAATAGAATGCTTTCCTTTGTAGCCAAAATCGTTCTTTATTTGCACAGTTTGAACAGTACTGTTTTCTCTTTCCCACTTTCCCACCCTATTTTCCTCATTCCCAGGTAATGATCTCAAGTTGAAAAAATAGTCCTAAATACCACCACGGATGGATGATACTCGCGGCGTTGTTTTTTTATTCATTTATTTATTTTTTGATGCGCAGAAGGTGTGATATATCTTTAAAATATTTTCAGGACGTACTGTAGAGGAAGCACGATTCTAAAATACTAAAACACACTCCCTACTGAAACTCACGGTCATCAGTATTACTTCGTGTCGACGATAAGGCTTTTATTGCTATTCAGTGCCATTCTGTTTACTATTTAAATTGTTACTCTGCTCAGATTTTAGCTACGCTTCGGCTTCATATAACATTTGAACCAGTCTTCCAATTAATTAATTCCTGGGGCTTAAGCATAATGCCGCTGTGTAAGTATTCCCCTGTGGTATCATAGGTAAAACACCCGTCTACCAACCAAAAGATCCCCGGTTCAATACCAGGCCAGACCATCTGAAAAAAAAAGTTTTTTATCAGCGATGTCACCTCATAACACAAGCTAGTAACTGATTGAGTATGACTACTATTGAAAACTTCGCTAATGAATTTACATTCCAAAGCCGGCGTGAAACAGTAGGTCCCTTTCAATGGTTCTAAACATAGATTCGGGTGCAGCCTATTGACTTAGAGAAGTCCCCGTGTTCCCTTATGGAATGTTATGGGAATTAATATAAAGCATTATGTCATATTTTCTAGTATACGTTTTCCTTCACACATATCTTAACCTGGTAGCGGTCTCTGGAAAGACATGAGTAGTGGAATTCGATGTATTCAGCGCTTACGTCTTTTTTTGTAGATTGGACTTTTTGAAGAGTTGTCGTGTAAACATTGGCATAAATATTCTCTATAGCTTCCATGGCTGTGGCTATAATCCATTTATCTGTCTTCGAAATTAACCAGAACATCCATCTTCCCTTTGGTAAGTGGTAGTCCTACGTTACCAGATTTATTCCCTTTGTCGTTTTTAAAAAAATTGCTTGTAACCATTAAGTTTGAGCTCATCTGGTGGTTTATGCTAGAAAACTTTCGAATTATTTTGTCGATCTCAGTTGACATAATCTTCTCCTGTACGGGTTTACTCTATAAGGTTTGGGCCAATTGTCTGTCAGATTTCCAGTACTGCTTTATAATATGCTGTGCTTATATAAGACAAAATAGTATTCTTCATATCGAGGGATTATTATGCTGCGCTTATTGGCGAATGAGCGTGTATATGTGGATGACATTACGAGGGCCAAAGCTTTATCATTATCGTTAGGAAGCTACCATAATGAATGAATTAGGCAGGGTATAGAGACTCGCCTGCCTCGGTATAACTTTAGCAATGAGAACGTATCTAACAGCGGCCTTGAAGGCCGTGATCGGATTGACGCCTCAACACATCTACGTAATGAAGGTGGTGGGATGTTCGGTGGCGGCGGGAAGTCTGCCTATTCTACGTAGGGTGATCAGAGAACCATCTCCGGCCCTGGATGTTATGCCTGTGGATCTGTGCCTTGGCAAGAGATTCGGGGTTGAATCCCCCAGTTGGTCTAAAGGGGCCTTAGTTCGGTGTGAGTTTGATCTAAACTGGTATACCAATGGCTTCAAAATGAATGACTGTGTCGGTGCTGGGGTTAATGGACCCAACCAAATTTTGTCGCTCCCACTGGGAAAATCGTTGAGTGTCTTCCAGGCTGAGATCAAGGCTATTACTATATGTGCGGAGGTCATCCTGGACAGCAGGCTCAAGGATAATGATAAGGGTCTCATTCTCTGACAGTTAAGCTGACTTAAGAGCATTTAGTTTGAGTCGCATGACATGTGGACGGATTAAACATTGCTACGGTACGTTGTAAAGGCTTTCTCTTGGAAATAAGGTCCAATTGTTTTGAGTACCTGAACGCTGTGGGATAAATGGTAATGATATAACGGATTCATTGGCAAGCAGCTCCACTTACTACCATCCTCAATCTACTCAAGGATGAGAAAATTGTCAGTTATTTAGATCACTAAAATGAACAAATGGGACTTTGCCACTCTAAGGAGGCGATCAGTCCGCAATTTGGGCGTCGCTCTAAAGATCTCAAGTATGGCAGAACGGCCTTAAAACTCATAACGAAGTCGCTTATCAGCCAATGTAGTCCAAAAGCGCAACGGAAAAGGATAGCGATCATGGATGTGGATGTTTGTTTGCAAGCACAGAGATAGGCATCAGAGATAGCGAAACACATATTATGTGAATGTGTGGTTCTTGATAGGTTTAGATGGAAATGTTTCAAATCTGCTGAACAAACTACAGACCCTAAGGGGCACAATAGATTCCGTGAGTCGCAGTATACTGCAATAGTGTCAGGTCGGTATTATGATAATAAAACCTTGATCAAGAGCTATAAAAAATTTGCCAGAAAGATGATCTGCTAGCTTAAAAGCAAGCCCTGACCCTAATAGTTGCTAGTATAGTTGCTAATATTATAAAAAGCTGTTATTGAGCGGATATTGTGCCCTTAGAAAGTGTGGTGGGGAAGCATTCTACATTGGCCGATACACCTTTTGTGTTCCAACAGTGATTTCTTCAATGGGGAAGCTGAACATAATAAATTTTGGTCTGTTCTCGATTTTATTTCAGAAATTAGTTTATTCAACAATAGTTGTAATACTGCAAACTGTTCAAGGCCTTAGGTCTGTAGAGAAGATAAAGTGATTTGTCTTACTCACAAAACCTTGATAATTTCACTTGGTTATCTTAAAATTGTTGCAGAAAGTGTTTTATATAGTGTGAGAAAGTTTCTCAGAAGGACTACGTCCGTGATATGAGAACTGCAAAATGTAAATACAGCGGACCAGCTTGACGACGACATTCGATAATAACATCACCTTCGAACGTTTGGCAAACATTTCTATAAAAAATTATTCGAAAATTATTACTGGAAGTGAAGCGAAAAACAGCTTATAGAGTTCACCCGTCGCTCAGTTTGTGCTAGAAAATCTTTGGAACTCGAAGGTTTGCCTGTGATGTCAACAGCAAACCTTTAGCAATATCTAAGGCGAATAACTTTGATTTGTTCTCTCCTGTTTTTTGCTTTTGCTCTCTTCCGTTTTTGCCGTTACTTTTGCTTTAGTATTTTTTCGCCTATTAATGCTAAAAACGGGAGATATTGTTTACTTATCATTTTTTTTAAAATATACATGTGAATTGGGAAGGAACAAAGGCTTTATGAAATGAAAGGTAATGTTCTATGCTCTATTAAGCATTTTTATTCGCCAAAAACACATATTTTTTTCGAAAATTCTTCGCTAATAGCGAAAAATCGTTTATTGCGAATCTCAGTTTTAGTTGTTTAAGAAACTGCCTTTTTAATCGTCATTTATCCAGATATCATTTCTAAAAACATAAATGGCATGGAATTTCAATTCATTCATTAATTTTATCATTGTTTTCTTTTTCAAATTAAAGAAAACAAATAATAAAATAATAAACCCGCTCATTATAGTATAAGTGAGTAAGTGTGTACATGTATATAAGCAGCATATCCTTTTTCACCATGATTCTTATTTCATTTAAAAGCCAATCAATAACTTCACACTTTTTATTGTATTTTCCACCATTTAAAACATGCTTAAGTGTGATTTTATTTTTTGTTTTTTTCGTTTACAATTTAAAACTCTAATATCTTACAATGAGAGAGTAACAGAATGTACAACAACACAAAGTACCTTTATTATCTACATCATTATTTAAGTGTAATTAAAATAAAATGTATTCTTCGTATCAATTTGCAATTTTGTTTTTCTCTTCCGCCCTCTCTCTTTTTCTGGTTTTACTGGCAAGTGGGAGACGTAACGTAACGATTGAAACAATCAGTTGAAGAACGAATGACTGAAAGAAAAATCACTGAATGGCTGACTGATTTGACTTAACTTGACTAAATGGAGGGAGTTTTGAAAAAATAATGAATCGAAAATCACAACAATTTACTTGCGTTTAACAATCAACAGCAGCAGCAGCAGCAGCCACAGCAACAATATGCCATAAAAACAATACATTTTAACACTTATTTGATTTCATTCTCTTCAGTCATTCAGTCATTTATTGTATTGTATTGTAGGAGAAATACTTTCAAAATACTTTTTAACCGATTTTGCAATACCTTTTCGCCGCCCTTATACAGTTAAGATTGTACACCCTGAAACCCAGTTGCCATAGACAATTTGGCGGACTAAATGAATGACTACTGACTAGCTGCTTGGCTACCTGACTGGCTGACTGGCAGTATAAAAGCAAAATATGACAGCAAATAAGATTGAGGAAAACAAGTTGTAGAGTAGGAAAGAGAGAGAGAGAGGAACGGAGATCT
Source organism: Wohlfahrtia magnifica (assembly GCA_023159175.1). NCBI lineage: Eukaryota > Metazoa > Arthropoda > Insecta > Diptera > Sarcophagidae > Wohlfahrtia > Wohlfahrtia magnifica. The sequence continues at coordinate 2,917,641 of JAKWBJ010000203.1, forward strand.
ATAGACTTAACTCAGACAGATGAACGACTGCAAGACACATAAACAGACAGACTTACAAACTGCTTTTTACAGATGTAATGATTGTATAAAATTTAAACCCGAGAGAATACTTTTCCACCACAAACCTCAGTAGCCAGTTGCAGTAGAGGTACCAAAGTTAAGTTTCGAGTTTAAGTTCTTTTTTTATTTTATTTTTTACTTTTTTGTGCTGGCTTGGGGTATTTAGTGCTGAGTGTCAAGTTTCTTGTTTAAGCATTGAATGAAAGTTCAGCAGCAGTAGCAGATACTTTTAATTCTTTTGCTTTTATTTTTTATTTTATTTTATTTGTTTTAAGGCAAATGCTTGCTATATAGTAAAAATGGCAAGTTTAGTTCGTTATTTGTTTTGTAATATTGGCAGAAAAGCTAAAAAAATGGGAGATTTTTGACAAGCGTTTTTCAACATTTTTTTGTATAATATTTCTACAAAATATTTCAAATTTATGCAGAGTATTGACCATTAGCGTATAGCGGTCACAGATGAGGACGTTTGTAGACTGCGCTCACAGGCATCAGAAATGGCTGAACACATATCGTGTGAATGAGATAGGTTAAGATGGAAATGTTTAGATTGACGTAGGGTCTTACTGGGTGTTATATCCACCATTATGGTTTCTAACAGAGTGTAAAAAATGTTCAACGACTCATTCGATTTGGCATTTATCAGCATCTCATTAGTCTTCGCTACCTTACTTCGTAGACCCACTTTATACGATTCCAGAGAAAAATCATTCAGCAGATCTGCTGGCATCCTTTAGGAAGGCAGCAAACAAACTATAGACCCGTATGATGATTACGATAATTGGTCTTTATTTTGAACTATTCTACAGACTTTGTGATATGCAAGAGAAGCTGGATGATCTTTCTCTGGAATCGAATAAAGTGGGTCAACGAACTAAAGTAGCTAAGACTAATGAGAGGCTGATTAGTGACAGATCGAATGAGCCGTTGAACACTCTTCACACTACGAAAGAATTTTAATACCTGGGTAGCATTATTACAGAGAGCTGGTGGAACTGTAAAAAATTTTAGAAGTCAGTTTATGCATTTACGCAATGCGCCAAAGACAAGTTGCGTATTTTTAAAAATTTGTTACAGAAGTCATGCCAAGTATATGACTGAGAATATTTGTCTCAAAAGAATTATCGAAATATTTTGGGCTACTCATAGTTACACATCGCAGCAGGTATTAGAAATATAAGCACCAAGATTCGTAAAAGAAAACTTGGTTGGATTGAATACGCGTTAAAACCAGATGAGAAAATGTGTTGCAATGTCCTTATCAAAAAATCAAGTGGCGATCCACACTACAGGAAATAAACGCTATATCGCATAGTCTTGGAAGAACATTCAATAATATTGAGGGCTATAAAGGCAGCCTTAGCGGGTGGGCCATCTATTGGTTTAAATTTGAACCAGTGGTTATTTCGAATCTGTCATTCGAGTCATTCTATTCTGTCACAAAATTCAGTATATTATTTCCACTGGCCGAAATGAATCGATTTACGCTTGTGCAACGTTGGAATTTATTGGAAACAAATTTAAAAACAAAGACAAGTGGTCGGAAATTGCAAAAAATCAAAACGAAAAAAATTATAAAAAATCATCTTCTCAGAAAACTCAAACGTGGTCTTACAAAAGCCAATGCATCAATTACAAGTGACTGTTTGGTGAGGTTTGTAGAGTGGAAGGATTATTGGCCCATATTTCTTTGAAAATGGGGAAGGCACAACCATTACGGTCAATGGAGACACCTATCGCGTCATGATAACCGATTTTTCTGTGCCCGCTCTCTGTTTGGTTTCAACAGGATGGTGCAACTCGCCATACGTCTCAAGCCACAATCGATTTATTGTGTCAAACGTTTAATGGCCATTTAAGTAGACGAAATTTCAGTTGGCGAAAGATGTCAGTTGGCAGCCAAGAAGCTGCGATTTGATACCGTTGATCTATATTCTGTGGGGCGCCTTGAAAAAGACAAGTGTTATGCCGACAAACCAGAGACAATTGAGCATTTGAAGGCCAACATGCGTGATGTCATTGCCGAGATATGACTCCATACACTAGAAAAATTATTCGAAAATTAGTCCGATCGAATGGGGTACTGTGAGGCTAGCCGCGGCAGCCATATTAATGAGAAAATATTTCATTTCTAAACGGGAGAATTGTACTTCACAACAACAAAATAAATTTGGTAAAATTTAAACTTTTAAATGGCCAACCCGATATATAAAAAAACAAACTGATTATGATAATCGCCTCAGTTCAAAGAAACTGATTTGTCTAAAGATCCACGAGTTCTTGAAAAATATACGTTGCTCTTCTTCTAATTGATACACACTGAGGAGTTTTTAGCTTTGGCACTCCATCGTGTATAAAAAAATAAAAAAAGAGGTTAAGAGTGTTTCCGAACAGTTGTTTTGTGGTGGTTTGGTAGTGGTGGTCGTGTAAACGGCCTTTGTTCTCTTTTGAGGCGGCTAAAATCAGTTTAGCTTTCAATTTTTGTTAATTATTTATTTTGCTTAAACGTTTAATACATCTTTTGCCTTTATTTTAAAACCGCCTTATGTTTTTGGTTTTTAAATATTTAATAAATTTGTTTTTTTAATTTTTTATGACAATCATTTAAACCTTAAGGTTATTGTCACTGAAATGTGTTATCAGTAACTGGCGTATATTTATTTTTTTAATTTTTTTTTTAATTTCATTTTCTCTTTTTATTTCGTAACTTAAGTTACCTGCTGTTTAAGGACTTTTTTATATTTTTATTTGCAATGTCTGGCAGTAGGCTATAAAAAAGGTAAAAAAGAGACATTTTAAATGAAAACAACTAAAGTTACAGTAAAGATTCTTATTAAGGGACTAATAACAATAATTTCGTTGAATTTCAGGACTAAATATAAAAAATCGTTTATAAAAAAATTAAATAAAAATTAAATATTTCTATATTGGTTATATAACTTGTAAATGCATGATTCACGATTTGTGTTTTTAATAAATTTATACGAAAACTTATAAAATTGTTTTAAACAAAGCTTTTGAAATTTGAAGTCGAAAAATCAGCAATCTAGCAACACCATACATATTTTGAAATCTAAAAACCTTTTTTTTGGAAAAAATCTGAATATATTTTATTTGCAAAATTGAAATAAATCAGTTATTAGATACATCTTCATCATTTGATAAAGAAGAATTACTGAATTTATTTCAACGTAGTCATCAGACAACTGGTAAGCACAGGGCATTTCCCATTTGATATTTGTGTTGTGTTCTTCTCAAATAAAAAATTACTTTATTACATGGTTGTTCAGTCAATTTTAAAAGCACCTTTTAACAGGATAATACTTTTTTTGTAAAAAGGAAAGCACCATTAGTTATTGGACGAAATAGGGTAAAACAGGGGTACGCAAAAAGAGAGAAACAGTTAAAATGAGAAATACACTGAAGTTAAAACGCTGTAAAAAATAGTTATTCAAACAAAGTATAGACAAAAAAGTATAGACTTATGTAGCTTATTATAAACTCTTCTCGGTGTAGAAATCAAAATTTTAACCATCTTCAAAATCTTTTAAAATTAAAAAAAAAACACAAAAACATGCGCTACGTTGCGTTGACGAGTAACAAGCCACTGAAAAGTTTTTGTGGCTCACATACATATTTTTTGTCGTAATTATTGTTGCCGTTTGGAATAATGTAAACGGAGCGTATGAATTTTTTTTATAAAGGATCCGCCAAATAATTCTTTTCTTTTTAATGCTATAAAAAAACTACTGAATATTTTCTCAAATTTCTTTGTTTTATTTGAAAGTACAACCCTTCCGATTAATAATGGAAAATAATTTTATTCAAATGGCTGCCTCGGCTGGCCATGCAGTAGCCTACAGGATCGATCCAAAATTTAAACACATTATCGATTGTGTGCAGCTGTATTTCACCAATGGCTTCACGAATATTGTCCTTTAAAGTGTCAATTGTCTCTGGCTTGTTGGCATAATACTTATCTTTGACGGCACCCCACAAATAATAGTCCAACGGTGTCAAATCGCAGCTCCAAGGTGGCCAAACGACATCAACTCTGCGGCTGATAATGCGATGTTCAAAAACAGGGCGCAAAACATCGAGTGTAGCTTCGGCTGTGTGGCACGTAGCGCCGTCATGTTGAAACCAAATGTTGCTAATATCCTCCTCTTCAATTTTTGTGAACAAAAATTCGTTCAACATGACCCGATAAGGATCGCCATTGACTGTAACGGCCACTCCTTGCTCATTATCGAAGAAAAATGGCCCAATTATGCCTCTGGACCAAAATCCGCCCCAAACAGTGACTCGTCTTGGGTGTATCGGCTATTCAATGTATGTGTGCGGGTTTTCAGTGCCCCAAATGCGACAATTTTGCTTGTTTACATACCCGCCAAGATTAAAATGAGCTTCATCTGAAAAGATGATTTTTTTTGGCAAAATCGGCATCTTCTGTAAGTCGATTGCAGGCACAGATTCCCAGCGTTGTTCAAGCGTATACACAACCATATTCGTCAAATCAGACATGAGCTAAGTGTTACCATTCACGAAATAAGCACTAGTTGAAAAAAAAAAACGTTAGATGGCGGACCCGTTACAAGATTTTTTAGAATTGTTAACTTATTAGAATTTATTAAGTTTTTTATAGAAAAATAAAACAAAAATAATTTTATTGGGAATTATAAGAGCAATATCAATAAATGATATATGCTGTTTAAATTGACAGAGTATGTAATAAATGCTAGCAATACAGTTTATTTTGGCACATTTCAGGAAAATATTTGGTAGGATTTTTTTGTCGTTTAGCAACCCTGCTTAGAATATTCACGAAAAGAATGAATAATTAGCTGAAAAACTTCGTAATCTGAATAATATGAATGAGCGTCACTGGTGTCAAAAAACAAATAGCAACTACACATTGCAATTGGTTTTTAAAATTATTTCTAAATATATTCCATCAATTTCAATATGTAAGAAATAGTGATGGTAAATTACCGATGGCACTATCGATTATAGCAACAGTATAAAATAATGTTCGAAAATTACACAAAAGTTGCTGCCCAACGATATGTATGGTGACACAAAAAAGCGTTTGTTTAATAGCATGTTGACACTGTAATATGCAACATATGGTTCGCTCTGTGAACTACGATTTGAACAATACTGTTCAAACGATTGTTCTCGTTTTTCTACATCATTTTAAAAATGCAGAGTTTAACTTTGAATATTGAAACACAAATTGGCAAACAAACATTCACAATTTCTATCAAACGTGGCTTAAAAATATTTTGTAATTCTGTTATTTCAGTTTAAGCTTTTAAGCCGGTGAAATATCAAATGGGGAACGAAGCCGCCTCAAGCCAAATAAGGTTGTATTTCTAAAAAAATACCTTCAATTTCTTACCGATTAGGTATGTATTTTTATTTAATTAATTTTTCGTAATATGAATATGTAATCCCTCTTACTTCAGTGCCTTCTGAAAGAATTTTTTCAATTGCCGATAGTAATATCGATATTATCGATTGTTAGCTATATATTATCGAAATATGTCAATTTTTATTACCATCGATAGTTTCCGATCACTAGTAAGAGATGGTTTGTACGGTTCAAAAATATTGATTTAGATTCGGAAGGAAAAGTCTGCCACCCAGGCCAGCTAAAAAAAATTCGAAGATAATGAATTGGAGGCAGTGCAAAAGCACTGAAAAAATTAAGCAGACCAAGATATGCTCGATTTTCAGAACGATCAGAACATTTTCAACACAATTTATTCAATATATTGTAAAGGCTGGTCCAACCAAAACGCACGATGTTGATTTTAAATAAAACAAAAAGTTTTCAGAGAATTATCTCAATATTTTTTTATTATGATAGAAGGATCTATGACAATTATGTAAAACAAATTATCGGCCAATTGCGGGTCGGTGGCATACCTCTATCCGTCGGTATATATTTCCAATGCTCTGAGGCATAATTGAGATTCAATGTCGTTAATGCGCTGAATTACATCATCCTTTAGCTCTTGAATTGTTATTGGCTTATTGACGTACACCTTCTCCCCAAAGAAAGAAGCCCAACGGCAAGAGATAACACGGCCATTTAAGTTCGTAGGCAAAAGAGCCATTGTTTCATTGGCATTGTTGGAACCACATATCCTTAAAGTCCATATAATCAATTTCTGGCCATAAGAAGTCCGTTATCATCTCGCGATAGCGAACACCATGCACGGTAACAGCTTGGCCGACTTCATTTTCGAAGAAGTACGGCCCAAACAGTCACTCTTTTCAACAATCGCTGGTGGATTCTCATTTGCCCTAATGTGGCAATTCTGCTTGTTAACGAATCCACTGAGGTGAAGTTGTGCCTCGTCGATGAAGATAATTTTCTTTGTTTTCTAAAGTTACTATTCACTTCTGTCTGCCCAACTAACCATTCGGCGTATTGACGACGCTTGAGATGGTCAGTAGGCTTCAGCTCTTGAATCAATTGAACCTTGTGAGCGTGTAAATTCAAATCTTTATTTATAATTCACATCAGTGATGTTTTGAGATGTTGAATTGTTCGGCACGATGACTATCGCGAACAACATTAATATTTTCCTCAGAAAGAACTGGCTCAGCATGCACAGGTGTTTTCACCTACTACAGAACCGTCTTGCTAATATTTGCTGACAATTCTCCCGATTGTGGACACATTTGTTCGATTATGCTGACCAAAAAATTCACGAAGTACACAAAATTCATTTTGATTTTAACGCTCATTTTCATAAAAGGCTTCAACAATCTTGCTCAACTGTGTACATTGAAACAAAGAAATATCAAATTAAGTTGGGCAAAAATCTTGACGTTAAGGTATGACTAACAATTAACTTCCTGCATAATGGTTGGACGACCTTTTAGAAGTGAAAAGTACATTTTTTATTTTTTATTCTGTTGTACCGTTTATTGTAAACGGTCCGCCATCTATCGTTTTTTTTTTTCAACTAGTGCTTATTTCGTGAATGGTAACACTTAGCTCATGTCTTATTTGACAGATAATTAGTTTTATCCTTCCGCTGAACAAATATGGTTGTGTATACGCTTGAACAACGCTGGAAAATATTGCGACATTACTTAGAAAATCATGGTAATGTTGCACAATGAAAAAAAGAAAAAAAAATCATCTTTTCAGATGCAGCTCATTTTGATCTTGGCGGGTATGTAAACAAGCAAAATTGTCGCATTTGGGGCACAGAGAACCCGCACGCATACATTGAAAAGCCGATACACCCAAGACAAGTCACTGTTTGGTGCGGATTTAGGTCCAGAGGCATAATTGGGCAATTTCCTTTCGAAAAAGAACAAGGAGTGGCCGTTACAGTCAATGGCGATCGTTATCGGGCCATGGATATTAGCAACATTTGGTTTCAACAGGACGGCGCTACGTGCCACACAGCCGAAGCAACACTCGATGTTTTGCACCCTGTTTTTGAAGATCGCATTGTCAGCCGCAGAGCTGATGTCGTTTGGCCACTTCGGAGCTGTGATTTGACACCGTTGGACTATTGTTTGTGGAGTGCCGTCAAAGATAAGTGTTACGCCAACAAGCCAGACACAATTTACGCTTTAAAGGACAATATGCGTGAAGCCATTGGTGAAATACAGCTGCACACAATCGATAATGTGCTTAAAAATTGGACCGAACGGTTAGGCTACTGCATGCCAGACGAGGCAGCCATTTGAATGAAGTTACTTTCCATTATTAACCGGAAGGATTGTACTTTCAAATAAAGAAAGAAATTTGAGAAAATATTCAGTAGTTCTTTTTTATAGCATTTTCAAAAAAAAAAAAAAAAAAAAATTATTTGGCGGACCCTTTATTATTAATTTTTTTTATCTTATTTTAAAAAAAAACCAAAGAGTTGTTAACTAAGCCTTTTTTTATTAACAAAGAAGAAATTTTTGATATTTTTTGATCATATTTTCGGATTTCTACTGCAGATTTTAGGCGCACAAAATACTTTTTTAAGAGCACATTTCTGGTTTCCCTGGCTATAAGACTGGCTCGTAAGTGAGCATAATTTTTAGTTTTTCAATTGGTATTTTTTGTATTTTTCAAAAAGCATATAATTTTTAAATAAAATCTTATTTTAACCCAAAGCCAGGAAGTAAATTTATAAACATTTTTGTATGAGCAGAGGAGGAGGTATAATAAACGTATTAGCTTACAAATGTAATTGTAAGCCGATGTAAATAAAAGCCAACAATTTTTCATTGAATTACTTGATATACATATGAAAATAAATTAAATATGTCTGAAAATAAATGCGTATTGTGTGTAACTAAATTACACACAAATTCTTTGTAAATAATTTTTGATATTTTGTTCAGTATAAAATGACTAAATTCAACTCCCTGACTACTTTCGACATTTATAACTAAAAATAATTATAAGCGTTTTATTTAAAAGCAATTATTTTTAATTATATGTAATTAACCTTTAATAAAATTTGTAAATATTTATCAGGTTTTATCATATGCACTCACACACCCATATATGATTTGAGGGCCACATATGCGAGTAGTGTTTTGCCATACGATAGCTACAACGAATACTTCAGAACGCATAAGTGCTGTGTTTCAAAAAAAATTTAAAAGGCCAGGCAGGCGTATGTTGAATATTTATTAAATTGAATAACAATAACAAATAGTGTTTACATACATGTTATCAAATAAAGCGGGAAGGAGAGATTGAGTGGGAAAACAGAACAGAATGGGAACAACGTATAACAAAAGAGAGTAATTGAGTGAGTGAGTGAGTACATAACCGCAGAAGAAATAATAAATAATGTTTTACATTAAACTTGTTATGTTTACATTTAAAGCAGAGTTGTATGAGTACAGTGAGGAAAAGAGTAGTGAAAGCATTTGTTTACACATGTTCGTAAAGAGCCAATAATGTTTACCGTTAGCATTTTAGCAAAGCAAAGATATACTCTTCATAATAATGTTCTCTCTTCTATAGTTCTCTCAAAATAATTTTTTTTTTGTGATATTTGAGTAAAACACATTTTTTAACTACAACAACAATTAGGCCCTTATGAAAACACAATAATTCCATTATACATACATAAGTAAATTGTAAACATCCCTGAACATTGTACGCGTAAATAAGTGAAAAGTCCATAATAGAAATGAAAAAATAGAAAAATGGAAAAATATACGGGAAGATTTATAAATTTAAGTCTTATGTGACGTCTTAGTCAGACGTCCACTGCCGATTTTGTTATTAAAACTTTCAATCACATCATCAATGGCAAAAAAGCTGGTCTGTTTTGTTAAGTACATCCAAACATTTTGAGTTTTGCAATTTTTGTAATTGTAATGAATTTAGTATTTTGTCACTTGTTATTTGGAAAATACAATGCTTGTCGAAGTAAAAATATTAAAAAGTTCAGGCGTTTAAATTACACGGTGCGACAAGACAAAACACCTGGAAATTATATATACGTCGTTTAAGTAGTCTTGTTTCAAGTAAACACATACATTTTTATTTAGCATTACCATTCATTCGTCTGATGTTTCTCGTCATCGCCAGAGGTAAGCTGGAATTTTTAGCCGGCCTCTTTTTAGATGGACTTGTCTGTAGGCTAGGAGTTGGAGTCTCTTTATTAAACACTCAAAACCCCATTAAATTTTTTCCGTCAAATTCTCTGCCGGAGAATCGAACCTGGGCCACTTGTGCTGTATACGTGCACTATACCATGCTACCTCCATGGATTCATGATAACGACATCATATTTGATACGCTCAATTATATAACTCCATCTCCGCAGCAATGTCAACCTAATTCATGCAACAGTTGCACTTTAAAAAGCTTAAACGTCAAATTCTTAAGTAAAATACGTCATGTGAACGTCGAGAAATTGTTGCAGATTCAGTTCACAATCAAGACTTTGGCTCACGCCCGCTATATTTACACTTTAACGTTTAAAGCGAACACTCTATTATGTTAAAGCAGTATGCAGCGGACAGTTGACTCTAATTGCCCGACCAAATTTTTAATATTAAACGCCAGAGAACAATTATGTTGATCGATCCGCTATTTTGATAGTAGATTTTTAGTGTTTTCATGCCATTTTCAAGCGAAATTGAATTCAATGTCAACAGCGATAGGTATAAAAACAAATCTAATGAGCACTTATGTGTGCATTTGATTGATTTCTTTGAAATCGTTATTTTCATGCTTTCAACACGTACGCAGCAAGTCAGTTGTTGTGCACCACTTCACTTTTCATCATTATGGTTGGAGTAACTCTGTTTCCAAGTGTTTTTTCCTTTTTCTTTTTTATTTGTACAGTTGTATGTGTATCCCGATACACAATGCACACACAAACACACACGTGCAGCTTGCCTTTGTGTATAGCCACTGTTCTTAAAAGGAAAAAAAAGTTCTATGCTTTAGGGATCTGCTAACCTTTACTAAAAAATTTCAATTAAGTTGTGTGTTGTTAATAATTCTTAGAATTTTCAGTTGCAAGAAATTTATAAAAAAAAAGTAAAAACTTATTTTTCTATTAAAAATATTGAATATGTTTTTTTCTTTCTTTCTTTTTTTTTAAATTGAAGTTAATAAAATGAGAAATATGTTATCGCAAAAATATTTTCTTTTTTAAACTATTCAGTGTAGAAGTATTAATATGCGTTTCAAAAAAAAAAAAAAAAAAAAAAAAATTAATTTATGTATTTTCAGAAATGTAATGGATTTATTTTCTAGCCTTGTCTTTAAATGCTTGACCGCGTTTTATTTAATTATAGGCAATTTCTTGTTCTTTAGATCCTTCATTAAGGAAATTACAAAGGCACCATTACTTTTCATAACCTCAAATTGCAACTTATAAATGAACAAATAGATGAAAAACAAACGAGAGGTGTTATGACAACACCCAACCAAAAAACATAGTCATAGTTTGCGTAAGAAGAGAATATGACAGAGCAGCATATATACATCCGGAGAAGTACCATTTAACACAGTTTTGCAAAAACTGATAGTCTTTTTCTAAAGAGTACGGTCTGTTTTTGTGCAATAAACGCGAAGAAAGTCAAAGTGAAGATAGGGAACAAGTGTACTGAGCTTGTATTTCGGAAAAGCTTTTGAAATATCGCAATAGGTTTGAAAACTGGAAAAAAACACTTATGATGGTCGGAATTTTGTTACTTACACATGATTTTAAAGCTTTATTGGTGATATTACTGGTCCAATAATTCTGCATAAAGTTGGAATTTAGAACGATAGCAAAAAGAAAATAAACTTGTAGCGATCAATTTCGGCGACTTCATCGTGACAAACTCTGACAATAGTAAATCATCGATGACTGACAATATATTTTCTTTTCTGTCATACATCACTTTCAAAAGTTATTGTTTACATTGTCATAGATAAACGAAGATGATTTTGTCATGCAGGCGTCCGCTTACTAGTAAGTCCTAAAAGACAATATCATCAAAAATCTATGCGTTTTCTTCGTTAATGGGAAGGGCAAGCAGACGAAATTCTGCATTATTTGTCATGTAGTCGACTCATAACAGACAATGTCGCTAAATTTCAGCATGAAGTCGACTCATAACAGACAATGTCGCTAAGTTTCAGCTTTCTGTAGTATGGTGGCATACAACGACATTATCATACATACATAGTTTTTTTTTGTGTCATTGTCACGAGGATTCATCAATGAAATTGGTCATTTATGATATAATACTACGTATTTCGACTTGATACTGATATTTTGACGATGATTCGTCGATGAAAATATCATAGTGACAATGTTGTTTAAACTCACCACCGGGTTAGAGCGTAAAGTTACTTGGTGCCAGTTCGATTATATCTCGATAATGACGAAGTTTAATGTCTTTGTCTAGCGAAATTTGTGTACCACCTGGTGTTCTCTATATGTATTTAGGCGTCTTTGGGTGGTGTTCAAGCGGTTTGTGGAAGTCCGCACGTTAGGAATTTTTGGATAAGTAAGCATTGTAGGCTTTAGACTAAGGTCCTATCTGTGATCTAATTATGATATTTGTAGAGCAAAGTGTGTATACCCAACAGGAACTAGTCCATGAATGTCGGGCTTCGATGAAAACGCTTCGCCTGCTAGACAGCCTGGTCTAGATGTGATGATATGGTACGATTGAGAGTCACTATTGCGAAGTGTGGAGTAAGATTAGATATTGATGAACTTTGTGGTCTGCCTATACACTTTGACCATAACGGTACTGATTTCTTTAGATTGAAAGACTAGATTGTCTCTGAAATAGATGACATGATGAACATACATATTGGGGAGATTGAACGGTTATTATTCGATCGGTTTGAACTGATTTGCTAATCTTTTATATGCGTAGCTATCATTGTACGAATAAGTTAGTTACGATTTTTCAGCTTCTGTTTGTGTGTGCAGTGCTATGAAATACCGCCTTAGTTATCTGGTATCTTGTTGATTTTGGGACACGTAGCCTGCTATGAATGATATTTTTCGTTTTTTTTTTATTCGATATTTGTTTAGCATGTTCCTCCTTCGCCTTACTTTTCTACCTTTTTTCTTTGCTATTTTTTTCTTTTTAATCTTTTTCTGAGGATTTTGTACTCAGGTATATGCAATGTTGTGAAAAGAAGAAGAGGTAAATCTAATGACTCCCTAATTTAATATCGAAAGATATGAAGCCCCAATACATGATTGTGATGTGACTCCAAAAGCAGCATATTAGCTTGTAGTTGATTGTAAATGCTATTGTCTTAAAGTTTTTCAGTAGATTTAAGCTTGTAAGGAGAAAAGCCTAACTTCAGCCGGATAGAAACCAAGCTTAAATAATTTCGAATGAATAGACGTATCTGTCCACTAGGGTTGCTTTGTTTTCTTAATTTTCTGTTTAATTAGTGTGACATAATCTAAATTTATTCTTATGAATACAGACAATGAAGTTGTATTGCATACAGAGCAAAATATAATTGTTTGGGAAGATTATATACAAAAACTTTTTCACTTATGAAAATCGCAAAAACTGTCTGATTTTCCAATATTAAAAAGTGAAATAGAATACGCAATTTAAGGAATAACATCTAATTAATTGATAGTAAATAAATTTTAAAACTAATTGATAATAAAAATCTTCAAATATTGATAAGATTTTTCAATCGTGTTTACGATTCAAGCCCGTATCCTTCAGATTGGTGAAAATCAACATTCATCACTTATCCGAAAAAGCGTAATTGAGCGCTGTATTGATTACAGATTAAAAAGTCTTAAAATATTTCTAAAAGTTTCACATAAAAAAATTTATAGAAAATGAAAAGAAGAAGGTATGGTCGAAGGAAGGAGATATGGTCGTCCATGTACTTCTGGAAAATGGCAAAGATGTAAAAAAAAGTATTTTTATATTTCATTGATTATGACAAACCATTCGATATTCTTAAATCCTCCTCTGTTGATGAAAAAGAAATTCGAGCAATTCAAAGCGCATATAATAGTTGATGGCGACAGTACGGGAGATATCTTAATATGGAAAGGTATTGGACAAGGTTGTATTCTTCCGCTACTTCCTTTTAATATCGAGAAGAATCTTTCAGGAAATATTAAAAAAACGTAGAGAAAGGTATCAGGGAAGGTGGCGTAAATATCAATATATTGTTACGTTTTAATATTTTTAAAACGTTTGAGTTCTTTTAAATTGCATAGCATAAAATAAACAACACGTTATCTTTATACATTTTATCTTTATAGAGCAACTTATCTATCTTGCACTTAAGATACGTATATATCACACTTTTGTTTACGCCTAAACACGACTTTACTTTATGACTGCAAAACGATAACTTTTTTACCTAATACGTAAGACGCCGCCTTTTTTTATACAATTGATATTACTTCCGAATGTTCCTGTTCTTACCACAACATCCGATTCATATATTCGTTATTTTCAAATGTAACAGCCAAAATCGGTACGGTAACACCATTAATAACACAAATTAAGTATAGCATTACCAAGGTAACACATTCAAAACATTGACACAAACCAATAGACTAAAATTGAACATTACAGTCCCTGCTATGACGTATTTTATTTTTTTAGACATTTTTATTTTCGTAACAATAAAGTGAAGCCAGTCCAAATATATAATTGTTAGCCGAAGGAATTTCTACAATAATACCTTTCTCATAATTAACAATGCTTCCATAGAAAGATTGAACAAAATTAAATACGTTGGTTGTCCACAAAATGATAATATGGGTACCTCGAAAGAAAAAAAATGTCGTTTCGAAACAACCTGCATTTCTTAAATATGGAAATACATTTTGCTGTCAAAATTTCAGCCTGAAACACCAATTACGCTTTATAAAATGATATATATGGCCGGTTCTTCTGTATGATGTGCAAATTGGACCTTAAAAATGTCTGATATGAACAGATTAGAAGTATTTGAGATGTTGATTTTGCGAAGAATGTTAAAAATACCATGAACTGCTCATGTTTGCAACGTAGAAATGTTACAAAGAGTAAAGGGAGAGAAGAAATTGTTCAGGTGCATCAAACGAAACTCCAAATACGAAATTTTACTTATACTTCAAGCAAACATCGAAATCAGAAGAGAAATCGGTCGTTAGTAGCTATCTAGATTCCAACATATACGACAATGAACTGGCATACAAGTGGACCATCTATTAGAAGCGGCTCGAGACCGTGACTTATTTTCAAATATTGCTAAAAATCTATGATATAAAAATTGATCCTGTAACTTCAAATCGCTTAAATTCGATATCGAATAGCAAATAGAGAAGAATCTTAAAGTTTAAATTTGTGTTCGCGTTATATTAAAGCCAGAATGACATGAAGCTTTATGACTTAATTTACAACTAATGCTAGACTTTTAATATTTTTTTTTTTAAATTTTTGCACGTTCGCTTAGCCTTAAAAAATTATAATTAAATGGTAATTCTTACAACATATAAAACGATGTTGATCACATTTTTATTAAATTTCGAGCCCCTACTCAATAACGCTTTACAAAAACAAAACCAGAACACAATATTGCATGTAAACAAAACATTTATTTTAACAATTGAAACTTAATGTCAATACGAGTAAGTATTCACGTATACAGAGAAAAACAAAAATAAAATGAAGAACAATTTTTATAAATAAAATAAAAGCTCTCATGTTTCTAGAAATCAAAACAAACCAATGAAAAACTAAAATTAAAAATTTAAATAAAAAAATTTAATTAATTATTCTTTTTTTAATAAATGTTGCTCTACAACTATCTTAAATGAGAAAAAAACAATTATTTTAAGTAAATAAGTTTAAGTTTCTTATACTTTTTACCACTTAAAACACCTGTTGCTTAAGCAATTTTTTATCAGCTTTTCTCTGTAGAAAGTGTTAATATGTTGGCTTAAGGTTTTTATTATTTTTCTCTTTTATTTTATTACACATATAATGAAGCTTAACAAGTAAATTTCTCAGAATCTTAAACTATTTTCCAAACAACTTTTACAACAGCATACCTTCTACAAGAAGAAAAACTTTAATTGAGCGATGGCATTTACAGGAGTGGTACGGAATATGTGAGCAAAAGCATTGCACAGCTTATTTGTATACTAAAAGTCAGTGTTGTTCAAATTTAAAAATGTAGTTGTGGTTGAAAATTGCTCTCTGAGAATTAAATTGAATGGGTAATTAGCATTGTTAGTAACCGAAATAATTTATTTTTTATTAAACATATACATAACATACATAAGTATTATCGTAAAAAATAAATAAATAATATAGTTTTAAATAAAAAAACATAATATACTTTTGCTTACTTAAGCTACTATCAAAAACTCCACGAAAAGTCTGTCAAATACTTAATCAACTTGTGTTAGTGAGAACATGAAAATTACTATCTGAGAGTTAAGTTGAATCGGCAATTAGCATTAATAGTATCTGCATAATTTTTTTATTATTATTAAAAATGTAAAAATTTCAAAATGTTCTATAAAAATTTAAGTATTATCAAAAAAATAACACAGTTTAAATCAAAATTAAAAAATTTTTAAGCACCCGCCATACATGTTCAATAGTCGCTGGTTCAGTGACGAATAAAAGTAGGAGCATCCATTGCACAACTTGTTTCTTTGTTACTGTTGTGCATATAATACACTTACATATCTTTACGTACGTACAATGCGATCAGTTTTTCCCAAAAAGTAAGCAAATGAAACTAAACGAAGATTTACCAAAAGCTTGTTAAGTACATTACAGTTATACACATTTGATTTGATTATTTTTATTTATTTGATTACTTGCACAGTCGTTAAAGCTAGCCTACGCATATTACGTATGGGTCTTATAATATACTTTTGAAACAGTTGTGTTTATGAGAACATGAAAATTGCTATCTGAGAGTTAAGTTGAATGGATAATTAGCACACAGTTTAAGCAAAAATTAAAAAAAAATCTGCATACACCCGCTCCGCATGTTCAGTCGTCGCGGTTGTATTGACGACTAAAAGCAAGAGCTTAAAGGCCCAAACATAACATACTTAAGCTACTGTCAAAAGTTCAACGAAATGTCTGTCAAATACTTAATCAACTTTTTGGTGACTTTTTGAATAGTTGTGTTAGTGAGAAAATGAAAATTGCTATCTGAGAGTTAAGTTGAATGGATAATTAGCATTATTAGTAATTGGATAAATTTATTTTTTATTCGAAATATAAAAATTTTAATATTTTGTGTAAAAATTAATGTTTTATTTGAAAATCAACACAGTTTAAATGAAAATTAAAAAAAATCTGCATACACCCGCTCCGCATGTTCAATCGTCGATGTTTCAGTGACGAAAAAAGCAACAGTATCCATTGCACAATGTGCTATTGTTTTGCATATAACACACATACAGCTGTTTACGTATGTAAAGTGCGATTGGGTTCGCTCAAAACTGAACGAAACTTGACGAAAAGTTTGTTAAGTAGATTATGGTTACACACATTTCATTGTGTGTATTCATACAGTCGTTGAAGCTAGCCTGCGCATATTATAGTTGGGCCTTAGGAATACATGTGAATGAGCATCAACTATTGTTATACGAAACGATTACCACCGATATATAGGTACATACACATGTGTATAGGGAAAATTTCATTTTTTATTCAGCTTCAATTCGAATCCGAATTATTTGAATTTGTTAAACGTTTTAAGTGTAGGATGCAGAGTGTGGAGTAAGAAGTAGGAAAAGGGGGACTTTAGTCACATGAGTGTTTTAGGTGTTCGGGTCGAGCGTTCGATTATAAATTAAATGAATCAAAGAATGATTCTCTACCTGAGGTGCGAGATTACGTTTGAGGTCTTGAATTTTTCTCAGGAGCTTAGAGTATCTTACGAACTGGGCATAGGGAGGGCGAATTAAGGATCTCCATGCCTATGGGCAAATTAAAAATGCTGCCACAGAAAAAGCGTACAAATTTAAATACCCTGGTTGTCTACTAAATAAAAATTGTGATGCCTCAACAGAAATAAGATGTCGTATTGAAATAGCCAGATTTGTATTTCTGAAATATGGAACTATCTTTCGCTGACGAATTTTCAATCTGAAACTCAATGCTTCGTAAAATGGAATGTATGTTCGGTTTTTCTGTATGGTATGGAAATATGTCTGATATTAACAGATTAGAAGCTTTTGAGACTGCTCATGTTTCCAATGTAGAAGTGTTACAAAGAGTAAACGGAGAGAGGCAATTGCTTAGGTATATTATTCGAAAATAAAACATCGTATTTGGGACACATAATCCGACTTAAAATACGCAATTCTACAACTAAAATTATAAGGAAAGAACGTAGGCTGAAGAGGAATCGGTCGTAAGCAGCTATATTGGTTTCTAAATATAAGGCAATGGACTGGCATACAACAATTGGGTCATCTCTCATATATTTTTAAAGGTCTTTGATATAATAATTGTTTTTGTAATTGCTTAAATAAAGCAGAGCTGGACAGAGGTTAGGTAAGGTGGAGGGAATACAGGTGGAAGCATTATCTTAGGGTCGCACATTGGGAGGGAGCCCGAGGAATGCAACCGGCCAAATGGATGGTGGAGATCTTCTCCAATGGAAAATGGCTGTGTAGTTTACGGAGGGTGGACATTGGTATGAGGGTACGTTTCCTGTAAAGCTACTACTACCTGAGATATTATCCCAACAAGATACATCTCTTAGATGGGACGTAAAGTCGGCTTGGTCTGGAATAGGATGCAAACGCGGGGCACATTTAGTTGAACTGCTTTTGCACAACTTTTCAACCAGAGTCAATTGAATCCGAGTTAGATCACATCTGTTCTCAACTATGGGGGACAATTGAGTTGGATAATATCAGTGAACGATTGTGGTTAACTGGGCATCATCGCATATTTCGTCAGTTTTTCGGCCAATATTAGCTAAAATGCACTCGTTGTTAGTGGTACAGATTCTTTATGGTCACGTGGGCCGTTTTCAGCTGCTTTGGATTGTCGTTTTTTTACATTTCCGAAAAGATTCGAAGCAAAAATTACTTTTTCTTATTAAATTTTTTCAATAAGGGGCCTATCTGCTGTGTTAATAAACTTTTACAAGCCCCTAATGTAGGCTACAATAACGCGGTGTAAACAACAAGTAAATTAAAAGAAAATTAAAATTGTAGGCTTTATTTTTTGTTTATTATGTTATTTTTATTTCTGTAGCCGTTGTTGTTGTTAGTTTTTGTGGTTATTGTGTAAATGTTACCATTGTTGTTGTTCTTGCTGTAGCGTAATTTTTGTTGACGTCAAAGCCTCCTCATTATTTATACTTAACAAACAACCAGGCACGTACATGTTTGTAACTTGTTTATATATTTTTTTCTCTTTGTTTCTTCACTGTTATTTACACATACACACATACATGTGTATATTTTAATATAAAAAAGAGAAAGCAAGAGCAAAACTTAAAATAGTGTAGAAAAGAGGTGGAAAATGAAAAAGAAGAAAATTTTAACAGCATGAGTACAATAAAACTGTGGTTTTTTTATTACAGTTTTTTATTTTAAATTTCCCTGGGCTTTTGCAATGACACGCACTTATTCCCTTAAGAACACTAACCGCACTAACACACACATACACATACACACACATGTACAGTTACATTTAAGAATACAATTGCTTTAAAGAAGAATAGCAAAAATAACAACCAAAGAGTACAAAAGGGAGTGAAAGAGAGAGAGAGAGAGACAGACAGGGAACATAAAACTTTTGCAGGCAGCCAACAACAACGACTAACAGAAAGAAGATAAACACGTTTAAATACAAAAACAACACAAATAATGTGTAAATGAACAAACTAACACTATTACACTAATACATACAATGTTATAATATTAAAAACAATATCAACACCATAAAGGGAGTGAGTAAACGTGAAACAGTTACGAGAATGGAAGGTGAGAGAGAGGGATATTAAAGGCATTGTATACTATTTAGTGGTTTTTGGTAAACAATAGCTATAACCCAGTAAACGATTTTGTGTTAATGATGTAATGATGTAATGATTTAATTAAAATTTTTGTTAAAGTAAGTTTAAGGAAAATTAAAAAAAACTTGCTCTTATCTATTCTTGTTCATTCTATATAATGGGTCCGCCATCTAACGTTTTTTTTTTTTCAACTAGTGCTTATTTCGTGAATGGTAACACTTAGCTCATGTCTGATTTGACAGATAATTAATTTTATCCTTGCGCTGAACGAATATGGTTGTGTATACGCTTTTTTTGCTTCGCTAAGTGGGCCTGCGATCGACTTACAGAAGATGCTGACTTTGCCAAAAAAAAAAATCATCTTTTCAGATGAAGCTCATTTTGATCTTGTCGGGTATGTAAACAAGCAAAATTGTCGCATTTGTGGCACAGAAAACCCGCACGCATACATTGAAAAGCCGATACACCTAAGACGAGTCACTGTTTGGTGCAGATTTTGGTCCAGAGGCATAATTGGCCATTTTTCTTCGAAAATGAGCAAGGAGTGGTCGTTACAGTCAATGGCGATAGTTATCGGGTCATGTTGAACGAATTTTTGTTCACAAGAGTTGAAGAGGAGGATATTAGCAACATTTGGACGGCGCTAGTTGCCACACAGCCGAAGCTACACTCGATGTTTTGCGCCCTGTTTTCAAAAAAAAAAAAATATTTGGCGGACCCTTTAGAACGGTGATATATGCGTACACTTCCACAGGCGGAAACGAAAGATCCTTTGAAACATCTGCCCAACTACCTGAAAGAACAGGTGGCAAGAACATATTATTGGTGGAGAAGAAATACTTCAGCAAGAAAGCTTTTAGACGACAAAGACCACGAAATATTAAGCGGACAGGGAAGTCATCGGTTTTACGGTAAAAGGACTTGGAGGCAGTGATTACTATGAGGCACTGATGACTAGGAGGCAGTGATGATAATAAAAATATATAATATACAGGGGAAACTCGAGGACCTCAACTACGCCGGCGATATTGGCTTGCTGACTCATATTTTTATTACTATGCTAGGTAAACTGTCATAAGTAAGAGAAGCAGGCCACGGAGTTGGTTTAAAGATTATCATACGGAGCTTACGTATAAATATTGAGAATACCGAGCACTCTCACATACCAGGCCAACTAAACAAGAATGTTACTTATTCTGTTATTTGCGATATACAACGCTCGTCAAACGTTCTGCTTTTTAAAATCTGTTTGGAATCCTCAATAATATCGCAGAAGACAAAGTTGAGTCTATTTAATTCAAACGTAAAGGCAAAAATCAATACATCCAGACCTTTAGCAACAACTGCCTGAGCAAAATCATCATAAGACCATATCACACAGCCGTTTGTGGTCTGTTACAAGGCAAAGGCCAATTGAGATCTAAAAACAAATCAAAGCTCACTTGAGCACACGGTAACCTAACCAGCAAAGCTGATTTCACCGGCCTCGATTAAAATCACAACTTCCAGCCCGAAAGCTTAATGAATCTAATAACAGTCATGATGTAATGGAACGTTTGCTTCATTAAGCTATCACGAAAGGACGAGCCAAATGAGTAAGAAGTCTACTTTGAGCCAGAGACGGACATTGATATATGAAGTGTGGTACACTCTCTTCTTTTATGTCGATATCATTCACAGACATGCGCAGCCTTTCCGCATACCTAGCCATTACGCAATGAGACTAGACACAGCCTTAGAGATGTCCCTACGAGCAATAGTTGTTTATTCAGCTTATTTCCCATTTACACAGATAAGTCTAGAAGTGAGCAAAATTCCTCCTCAGCCCAGGATCTATCAGCGTCCAATAAAAACTTTAGTTTGATTAAGTTATGAAGAATACCAATGTCCCGAAATGAATGGACAACGGGTATAAATGTGACCACACAATTTCGTGGTAAACTATTGTAACAAAACCGTTGCGAAAGCAAATCCAGGCAATTGCGACTGTCTCCAACCAATTTCGATATAACATTCGCATTCGAAAGGGTATCTGATCGCATGTTTGATGTCAGAGAAAATAAAGATGTCAGTGGTCAGAGCTTCAACTCTTAGAATCAATCTTGCAGAACTATTTATAGCCATTACTTCGGCCTAGAACACGCTTCTATAAATCAGTAAGCGGAGACATATTGAGGTTAAGTCCTATAGAAAAAAATTCAGTGCCAACCCTAGATCTCCATCGAGTCACCCGAGATGACTATGTAAGAGGCCCAATCATCCCTACATGCGACAACGGTGTGGAATTTCTTATCCAATCTCGGTTCAAATGAGATATAGTCTATTTCATTCAGAACCACAGGATCCCATGAGGTGTTTTCCAGGCGAATAACGTGGCAGTCGTTATACCGCGGCAAGTAATTTCTATAGTAGCCAATAAAGCGTCTCAAAAAGGGCTTTCGTAGAAATAGTACAGTAGTGCGCCCGTGATCTGTATCGCAATTGATGTCATGAAGTTATTAAGGAGTTTTACAATGCAATCTTTATTGATGGCAGTCATACAAAAGACTACTTTATAAAGAAGATTATGTTTGATGACTAGAATGAAGTCGCTATCTTGTACCCACTGTTCTCCTACCGCTTAGGTGACAAACGCTACCTTACGAGGCATCTCAGCTAAGTTGGCTTTCCAATGTAATCCCAAGTTAAGAAGAATTAGGCCTAGATATTTAATCTTAGGGTGGGTGGAGCGCACGCAGAACAACACAAACGATCCAGGTTCGCGCTCCAACAGAGGACATGACGAAGAAAAATTTAATTGTGGTTTGGAATGTTTAATAAAGAGGCTTCAGCTTCCCTCCAGACAACTCCATCTAAAAAATAAAGAAGCCCCCTTGACTTTCCCCCATTTCTCTGGCGATGATGACGAACATCAGATGAAAGGTCAGGAAAACACGCCATCTAGTGGGAAAAAATTACAATGCTAAAGTAAAGATCACCACCAATTAGCAAGGATCTTTACCACTACGCACAATCAAGTTGGGGAAGGTATATTGGATTAGTCGTCTACTTAACTTGAAAGATCATATTGATTAAAAAAACTGTAACAAGCAATGGATGCTTATTATGTTATGCTCCCTAGAGGAGTGACGGCAAAAAAAAAAAAAAAAATTACCTTAGAACTCGAATGTAGTCTACTTCTATTTATACTACATAATGTGAAGTGGGGCATCTAAAACCTCCTCGTAATGAGCATTGTATCAGTTTAAAGAGGACAGACACCAAATCTAAACTCCCTTCAATATCTGGATACAATTGAAGAGGAATAATTGAATTTATCAGATAGTTCCTAATCCACACTGGAGAAGTCAAATTGAACGCAAAGCTGCTGGATTATATCTAAACTAGAACTAAAAGATCGTACATTGGATAGAGCACAATGGAATTCAAGTGTTGCGGCCTTATGCTCCTTATTCCTATAAGGAATGGATATATTCTGAGGAAAGAATATATGCTGAAAATACTGCTACTGCCACTAAACATTAACCACATAGCAGTTTGGGATGATTTAAAATTGGCTGTTTGGCTGGCTACTCAAAAAGGCTATTGACCATATGAATTAAGACAGAGAAAATTGATGAAAAATCGACCACCAGTAAGACGCTGCTAACGCATGCAACGAAGCAGTTTTAAAGTGTTATTGTCAAAAGTAGAAGACTGTCCACACACGAAGTTAAAGCCTGGATTAATAACAAACAACGTAATATGAGGTTTTTATTGGATTATAAATGGTATCTATTGTTAAGAGGCGCTGTATGTAGGCGAGACTATTAATTTTAATCTATACGGCTTTAAGCATGACCGTATACGGCTTTAAGCATGGACGACCACATAATCCAGAAAGACCAGCCGGAATAGTCCAATGAAAAAAGTGAAGTATGCCATTATAATAATGTCAAGCCGCATACATATTTGATGATGACCACAGCACAAAAATGTTTTGCCTGCTAAATTTTAAAGCACCACACTCCGAATAGCCTTGACTTTGAACTATTTGCTTCGGAATTGTCTGCGAAAAGTGGACAATATTTGCTAAACTAAGAACTATCAAAGAGTGCTCGATCTACAGTGGTGGCATAAAGATAAGCGCTTATCGAATAATGGCCAACGATAAAATGTATTTGAAACTGATTTCCAATTTAAAAAATTTTAGTTACAAAATTTATCAGAAAAAACCGCTTATACTTCTTATATAACCCAATATTTGGCAGCAACTATTTTTAATGTCTCCCCCAATATTTTTCTCTTTTTCATATTCCTGTGTATATGGCATTGTTTGTTATTGCCTATAAAAACATTTTTGTTTATTTCTTTGGGTTTTTACTATAAAATTTTATATCCTTTGAGATTATTATGTGCTTTCTTTAGTTTTCGTTTGTTTGTTGCTTATGTATAATTTATTTTTATTGTTTTATTGTCGGCTGGGTTATAACACATTTGCTCCCTCTTTATTATTTAAAGTTTTTGTGTTGATTACATTATAAGCGTGAGTGCCACACACATACACACTCGTACACGTATGTTATTGTAATAAAACTAAAATTAACACAATTAAATTATTTGTAGCATACCTTAAGGCACTATGACTGCAATTTTTTTTAATTTTATATTTAAATCTTAGTTTAAATGCTTTATTTTGAAGCTTTTTTGGACCTTTTTTTGCACGTTTATTTCATGATTTAGCAGTCATTGTCGTGTACATAGACCGCATTTAGAAACTCGTAAAAATGTACAAACAAAAACACTTTAAATGATTGTAAAAAATTGCAATGTTTTTTAGGGAAAACAAAATAATTGTTAGAAGTACAGTAGGGAAGGGAAAAATATAGTAATGATACAATTTAGGCGTAGTGAGTAACAAAAAACGTATAAACGCCTTAAAAAGAAATTCATAAAGAAAGATGTAAAGAAGTGTTTATGGTTTTGTTAATATAAAAGTTTGTTATTAAATTTATTAAAAATATCAATTTACTTTAAATTTACTTTAATAAAAATCTTGTTTTTTGCAACACCTTTTTAGTCTGGTGCTTATTAATTAAATTTTTCTGTGTATGACAAAGCTATTCTTAGAAATCTAAAAATAACAATACAAGAAGGAAGTTTTATTATCCTGCTCCAAATCTTGGCTTAAATTATTGGGTATACAAGTTAATAATGTCGATTGTTAGTTTGAAAAATGAATTTATTACAATAACCAAATGGATTGATACATTATTCAAAGTATTGTCCATCGTTAGCCACTACTTCTTCTCATCTTTCTGGTATCATATGTATTCCACGCCAAAAGAACTGCTCCGGTTTTGAGGTAAAGAATAAATCTGAAGTGAAGCGTATTCCAGTAAGTTCGTTCTGCATCGATCGAAACAAATGCTAGTCAGAAGGGGCAAGGGCTATAAGGCTGGTGAGCCAAAGCTTCCCATTCATTGTTTTGACCATTCTTGCAACATGTGGACGAGCGTTGTATGATGAAAGATTATGGCCACGTGTCTGGTCCTCCCTTCAAACGAATCAATTGTGTTCGGTACAGGTCACCTGTGATCGTCTGACCCGATTTCAACAACTCATAATAGTAAACACTCTGCTGATCCCACCAAACACAGAGCATTACCTCTTCGTCATGGATATTCGGCTATGACGTTGATTTGGCTGGCTGGCCGAGCTTTACATATGACTTTTTGCGCTTGGGGTTATCGTAATGTGTCCATTTTGCATCACTAGTAACAATACGAAGCAAAAATGACTTTTTTGTAGCGTTCAAGCATTACTTCCGACATTCAAAATCGCCTTTCAACGTCTCTCAGCTTCAATTCATATGGACCCCAATTTCCCTACTTTTGAATGAATCCCAATACTTTTAAACGTAGGTAACTTCCTATGATAATGAAAAATCTTCGTGCGTTTGAAAACAAGATTTGCCGACTAATGCTCCCAATTCAATTTTCAAACTTTGTCCACTGACCAGGTCTCTCCCTGTCTTCTGTGTCAAAATTACCAATTTTTAGTCTCACCAACCATGGTTCACAAGTTTTTTGAGTTGGTGCATGTTTACCGTAAGCTTTTACCAACAATCGATAACTTTCAGCAGTCGTTTTCTTCAAATGAAAGAAGGTTATCAGACTTCCCTACAAAACATCTTATTTAGGCACAAAATTCCACATTATTATAGCGATTGAAAAATGGCGTCCATCGAATACTGAATTATAATGGCAGATGTTTACCCTCCAAAATATCTACCATATTTATTATTATTGACACAAACCATATGCTATTGTTATACCATATGTTGTTCAAATCGACGTTATTAGCTTGTATTCCCAATATGATGCTACACGTTTGTCATAAACTCGGTTTTTACGATCGTTTTATTAAACAGAAATTAATTTTTTATATAATTTTTCCCTGCTTTACGGGCTATAAAAAATGTGTTAAAGACATAACGACCCATGAGCAACAGTATTAAGTTTTTAAATAATTTTATTACTTTTTTTAAATTTTTTTTTGGACTATTTCTTTAAATAAATTTCAAATTTTAAGTCAGAGAACTAAAACTTGACACAAACTTCGTTATACCAGCTAAAACCTGGCGTGCTTCGCAATCCCCATTTTAATTATTTTCTCAAATGCTATCTTAGTAAAATTTGTTTACCCTTTTTCAACATTTTGTCCCCAGATATAGTTTTTTTCCTATAGTTTTTTCTAGAAAGACACTGTAGATTCCACTTTTTAGCTGTATACGGTCTTCAAACAAACACACATTTGTATGCACTAGCTTGTACTTTCTATCATATCCCTCATTTATTACAACAGTGCCATAACTCAAAAAACAACATTTCCCATTACTTAACATTGAAATGGGAATAAACACTTTCCGCCTTCCGTACTCATAAATTTATACGAATCGCAAAGAATTTTTCACAAAATATACACCACAATGTTCGGCATATTTTAGAATACTTAACTAAAAAATCACATTTTTTGAGTTATGACACTATTGCAATAAATAAGCGATATGTCTTCATAACATGGAAAAGCGTATTCGAATTTTAATTTGATTTATTAATTTATAACGACAATATCCTTCTTTTACTAAGAAAAAACCGCTACTTTGCGTACGTCAAAACAGTAGCACGAAATGGTTAGATACAAAAGTACCACGCCCACTTTTTAAAAAATAATTTGTATTGACTATGAAATCATTCAGACCAAATTCAGAAACTTTTGATTTAACCATTCTCAAGATATACTAAAATCAATATTGTTACGTTTCTATCTTTTAAAAAACATTTATTTATGAGTTCGTAGACTGCAGTTGAAATAAAAAAAATTCTTGTGCTTGGTTTGTAATTAACAATTCTTTACCTAACTCCGTTTTGCGTACCACTGCTCGCAATCTTTACATGAGCAATAGCAACATCTATTCTTAATAACTCTTTCTGTGTACTACTTTGTGAACAACAACAATTACTCGACAGATCGTTCTATTTAAAGATCTTTCTCAGTGAGTTTACACATAAACTGATTGCTCTCCACATCGATGTGCTTTTTATGTGGCTGAGTAAACAATACTACGAAAGCTCTCCAACCTCTTGATATTCCAGGTAGATTCTATTTCTTTCCTTTTAGTTCTTATGAAGCCATGCGAATGTAAACATCCACTTCTTTTAGTTCTAGTTGTTTTGTTATTGTTTGTTATTTGTTTTATTTTCTGCCTGTTTTGTTGTTGTCGTTTATTTTTACTACATTTTTCCTTATGTTGCTGTAGTTTTGGTTATTAGTATGCGCGTATATTGTTTTCGCGGCTTTTGTATTTTTTTTTTTTTAGCAATGTAATAAACGACAGTGGGTTATAAACTTGATTTTCATATGTACTTTGCATGCCCTCTTATTCAATTCCGCCTTCTTTTTGACTGATGATTTGTATGTACTCTAGAGGTGTTTGTAACCATTTTGTAGATATAGAAAAATAATTAATTTCTTTGTATGGGCGTGGCACCGCCTTGTAGAAATTTTTGAAATTTATGCAGCTTCAATTTTAGGGAAATCGGTTCAGCCGTTTAGCTGTTTATAAGGCACACACAAACAACAATACATACGTGCATACAAAAAAAAAACCCTAAAATTATGTTAATCATTTTTATATGTCTGCCAAAACAAAAACTGTTGATCAAGAATATTTTTCCAACTACATTTTTCCGTAATTAAATATTTTTCTTAAAAAAAAGTTATATACGAATATACTTTGAAAATGAAACTCCCACTGCTTACTTTTAGGCTTTCGAACATTAATTATTTTTTGTTTGTAAATAACGATAACAACTATTACCAACAATTAGCAAAACTCATTAATAATTCATCTAAGCTCCGGGAAAATAAATTACTTTTATTCTTTCCCCCAAATAAACATATCCTTTTTCCTTTCTCTCTATAAGATACTATATTTCTCTCATAGCATAATAAAAACCTTGAGTTTATTGTATTGTCTCATACATAGACTGACATTTTTATAGGCTTTATTTGTCATAGACACTTAGATAAACTATTTACTTTAGATGAACCTTTAATAAAAGAGACTCTTGGTTGGAAATGAAAGAATGCATGTCCTGAGCACCATATGTAAGGGACATGAAATAAGGCTCACTTTAAAGATTTATATGTTTACTAGCGAACTATTTAGAGTTAGAACAGGGAAAAAGTTTTCTTATTAAATTTATTGTTTTAATAATACATGTGGGGGAACATTCATTCGACGAAGATTTATGTGCTGGACGGCTAAACTTAACTGTATGGTGGGTTTTAATATGTCGGACTTAAATGGCATTCTTAAGTCAATAGCACTAGCATATGAGTTAGAATATAATTTGTTTAATAGTCTTTCTAGGAAACAATTATTGCCTTTGAAATCGTTTATTGAGTTTTTCGCAAGAAAGTTAATCTTTCCACTAGTTTATGATGACCCCACCGTATTAGCAACTCATGAAAACGCCGAAATAATGAAATAAAAAGTACTTTTACTGAGGATTCCAAGAACAATCTTTAGAAAAATTGGTGATGACGATTGCATCTCAATCAGCTCTGACTTTTCTTTAAGTTTTGCAATAAAACGTATGTCACAGAAGCGGTCTAATTTTGACTAAGAATTTAGGCGTTAGCATGATTTAGAAGCTACAAAATGATGGCAATGAAGTTTTAAAAGTATTATCGCCAGTCGCAAATAATTTATCAAGTTTACAGAGTATCCTGAAGCTTACAACTAAGAAGACAAAACGTTATAAAGCAAAGGTCTCCAGCTATTTGAATAAGAGATTTCAACCCCCGTCAGACAAATCCACCTAAAAGAAAACTGCCCAAGACGGCTGTCAAGTGGACATTTAAGATTATCTCTGGCGACAATGACAAACATAGCACAAATAAACGGGACAAAACGCCACCTACCGAAAAAAATGGGAATGGGTACTGGCGACTCCGTTATGGGGCCGGAACTGGAGGTAGCACGTGGATGTGTTCTCTTCACTCACGTGCTGTGGCTGTGGCTTAAACCTAAAACGCAGGCAGAGCGTGAGGCTCGGTGTGGTGTTGCATCTCCTCAACCTGGTGCTATGACCCATATCTCAGCAGGAATTTAGATTGTCTGCAACACTTCACTAAGATGTGAAAGTTAGTGTCCTTAAAACGTGCCTTTGAATTTTGGGTGGCGTTGGTGAAAGCATAGTATTCACCCGTGCCATGGGCACCGTGGGGTATGCTAGCGCGGCGAGACTCACATTAACTAAGATATCACCACTTAGCTAGGGTAGCTACAGTAAACTAGACATCGGCTTAGCTTGAAATCAACAGGTAAATGAAACTGAAACAAGGCAATAGATAGAAAACATCACCTCTTTGCAAAAAGAGAAAAGAAAATAAGGTAGGAATCTATGATAAGCAGCAAGACTTTTCACCACTCTACCAAGTACACAGAGTTCGTTGTTTCTAGACAATGACCGATGGTAGAACCATCATCCGCTCTGGATCTGCTAAAGTAGACCGCCGGAATATAAAAATAAAATAGAAATGCTAGAGTGAAATGGAATTTCTAAGCTTATTGTGAAGAAATTAGTGTCATTCTAACCGTGCTTTATACATTCATTTATACAGGATCTAGACCTCTAATCAAAAAGCGACAAACCGCCAAATGACCCACCTTTTTTTTGACAATCATGACATGTAGATACTTTCAGAAAGCTGCTTGTA
This sequence comes from Wohlfahrtia magnifica, assembly GCA_023159175.1. Lineage (NCBI taxonomy): Eukaryota > Metazoa > Arthropoda > Insecta > Diptera > Sarcophagidae > Wohlfahrtia > Wohlfahrtia magnifica. The sequence goes on from JAKWBJ010000203.1 coordinate 2,947,456, forward strand.
TGTGGTTGCTACGAAAATAAAAGCGCCTAAAAAGATGTACCAATATTTAAAGCTATAAATTTTATTATGAAAGTATTTTCTTGGTTTATGTCAAGGCTACGATCACCCTGCCAAGGCTATATTTATTTGAATAGTGCTACAAATTCAACTTTGGGTACTACGACTTTACATTTGAACTAACGTAGCTAAATGGAAAGTTGTGACATATACTCGTACATTCGAAACTAATGTTGCCAGATTCTGCGTAATCAGTCAGTCATAATTTAACAATCAAAGTCATGGTAACGCGTTAGTAAAAGTGTTTAGTAATTTATGCACTTATTGGAGGTTAAATAAGTCTGACACTGTATAAAGACAAATAAAGACTATAAAACAAAAAATTCGTGTCATTTATTTTATTTAACGCAACTTAAAAAATTCAGACGTTTTAAAAAGGTTAAAACGTAACAATATCATCTGTTGCAGTTCACACTCACGTAGGGCTTCAGTGTTAACTATATGGTTACCGAATGCCCTAGTTCTTGGTGTACTCAACGCTGGGCAATCCAAGAGAAGTAGTTTCCTTATACTCTTTCGTGTAGCATCTACAAAAAGCATGTTTGCCAACAGGACAATGTTCCGCTAGTAGTTCTATTATTACAGATACCATATCTCTCTGAAAGTTAAGTAGTCCTTTTCATGTCCACTCGTCTTGCTTGTCAACAACTGTCAACAACTGTTGCCCAAAGTGTAGATAGCAAGTTAAGATTTGTTATACCCTGTCTAGCCAACTTATCTCTCTATGCAATTGCTTGGGATGTTGCTGAGTTTTGGTACCTAAATGAGCCTGATGTTAAAACACTCAGCCATCATCCTTAGTGATGAGTCAATTTCCTTCACCGTTTTGATAGTCGAACGTCACATTCTTTGTCACCGGAGAAGCAGAAATAGCCGATAATATAAGGGAGCCTACATCGCGTAGTATACCTGACGATGTGTAAATTTCCCTGCTAACACTAATCAATGCCGATCTCTAAATCCTCATCAAGAATTCCTGAATTTACTTCCTATGAAGGGACTACCACTAACTTGCTATACCACAACAAAACTAAGGCCACTAGTTATACTATTGCGGTGGGTTTGTATTATATAAATTCACAAAGTGACCTTTGTAGACAGTCCTGCGCGTTTGCTTCGTGTCTTGTGAACAATAGAGTGCAACAGATACCACTCCGACTATCTCCACCTGTCCACGTTAGGATAGCTTTCTGAATAATCCTAACATACTTGACTTGCTATAATTTCACTCCATAAACTGGCGGTGGTTTAAATTCCGGTATCTTATAATTTTTAGAAAACAAGAAAAGCTCAGCTTTAAGCGAGTTTAGTGATGGACGGCCTTTGGCGACCAAGTAAAGTAAATTGAGGTTTCTATACGAACAGATGAATGACCAGATAAATACCCGACAATTATCGGCCATCTTGACTATAAGCAGTTCGTTGACAGTTTATTCACTGTAATGGAGACAGAATTCCACCCTGAGGTGTCCCTCTTTTAACTTTCCTATCAATTGTAACCATTCAGCACTGACAGAACTCACTTAATCAGAAGTCTCCCGAATAGGTATGTCACTGAACTTTCAACCCCTAGTTCGTATGGTGGTTCAGGATTGCCGTAGGTGAAATAGTACTGAAGGCTTCCCTAATACACATTAAATTCCCCAGAGTGTAGACCTTTTTCTAGACAGAGTTCTCGATTTTGCTGACTTTAGTGAAGAGCCGTCTTAGTTGAGTTCTCTTTGATAAATTTAAGCGTAGAATTGATTGAAATTTAGAATATCGATCGTATATATTAGCAGGCGTAAAGGAAAAAATTTTGAAATAAATATTCAAAATCGCGGAGCAGGCTGTAAGTTATGGCATTTATTCGAACGAAATGCAGTCACTCGCTTTCTTTCGCAGCAGCTGACCACTATCTTACGATTCATCGTTCGCTTGGCTCAACATTTTAAGCGTAATCCAAATAAATAACTGGACTGGATAAAAAGCTCTGGTACTATAGGCATTTGACAGTAAAAAAGGTAAGCCAACTAAAATACAGTATCAAAAATCCGTATTCGTGCTACTCTAAAAATTGATTGACCTGAATTTCGGTATTTTAACAAATTTATGATTAAAACGCCCTCTCGGTTTTAAATGGCCTATAAAAATATCATTTAAAATTATTTATTTTATTAAGAATATCTGAAAAGATGTATGAATATTGATTTGTCATACTGTAAATGAATTAATAAAATAATAAACAAATAAATAAAATTTATGAAGACAATTTGTATTTCTTTAGTGCGATTATGACGACCCATTTTCGAGCCCCAGCAGAGGATATGACGAATCAAAATTTAACTGTGGTTTCGAATGTTTAATAAAGAGGCCTCAACTTTCCTCCAGAAAACTCCATCTGAAGAATACAGAAGAAACCCCTCTGAATTACTGGGAAAAAACTACAGTGCTTAAGAAAAGTGGTGATCTTTTCTCACTTAGCAAAGATTTTCATCACTACGCAAATTCATATCGAGGAAGCTACAGTGGATTAATCCTGCTTAGCTTGAAAGATCAAATTGATTAAAGAAACTGAAACAAAGCAATGGATGCTTTGTGGAAAGCCAAGATGCTCCTTAGAGGGGTGATGGAAAAGAAAAAGAAAAATGCGATCGTGGCTATAAACTAAAGTCTTTATAGGATCCACATACCTAGCAACGAAACTAAGTGCAAGAAAAATCATTCAAGAACACTCCAGTGTGCTTTTCATAACACGTTATCGTTCGTATTCATTTTCTCTCGGATTGAGAGTATTAGTAAGTCGTAAACCAGTTGTTTTTCGTTCGAAAGGATAAAGTTTTTGGCCAATTTAAATCACTATATGATTTGTGTTAAGCAAAGTTTAATCAAACTTTACTTTTAGTGCGTACAAGTATATTTTTGACAAAAGAATTACAAAAAAAAATCTGCAACTATTTCAACATTATCTCTGGTATCACCCACCTAACACACATTTTGACTACTAAACTAATCGACTCTTATGGCAGTACTCAAAGACAATGAGAAAAAACAAAGAAAAAATCCTTTAATTGTAACTTAAACAAAACACAATGATTGGCTTAATTTAAAGCTACAGCAGTGAGAAAGAATGAGAAAATTGTGGCAGTACTCTTACGTTAGATAAGAATACAATTACATTCGATACAAAATAAAATGTAATAAAATCTACATCTGAATACATTGACAGAGTTACACACACACACACACACACACACACACAGAAACAAATAAGTCCTTTTTATTAGAAAAATATATTGTAGATATAAATTTATTGCCTTTTCTGTTCTGGCTAAAAATAGAAACCTTGTTAAGGAATAGAAAGCAAACAAGCAAAAAAGAAAAATTCAAATAAAAATATATTATAAAAGAGAGAGATACGATATGCAGAAAAAGAAGATAAAATGATACAAATATATTGTCTAGGGATTACAAGGATACAAGTACATACATATGTATGCATGCATTCATATGAAAATTTATCTCCAATATCTGTTGGGCTATGGGAATAAAGACTAACTTACTCCTTTGCATACAATATGATTATAATACAGTAGCAGCACTAAAAGAAAATGAAAATTTATAATTTGAAATTGAAATTTCTTATAAAAAATAAATTTTCATTGATTTTTAAATTAAAAAAAAAACTATTCTTGGCTTTATCAGCCAGAAATGTCTTGTTAAAAAACTTTAAAAATTTTTGTTTGAAGAAGGAAAAAACGACAGAATTATACTTAAAATACTAAATTTACTCTTAAGTTAATATTAATCATATGCCTCCTTACAGACGCCAATAAACAATGATTAAAGAAAAGATAATTAGCTATACCTTTATGGGTTTGTGTCTAGGCTGTTAATGTATCTGCCGCACCACATTATCTGTGCTATTAGCAGTGTTACCACTTGCGTATCGAACGGTGCCACTGTACCGATTTTGGTTGTTACATTTAAAATTAACGAAATTAATCGAATGTTGTGGTAAGAACAAGAATATTCGGAAGTAATATCAATTGTATATAAAAGGCGGCGTCTATGCATAAGTTAGTTCAGTTATAGTTTTGCAGTCATAAAGTAAAGTCGTGCTAAGGCGTAAATAAAAGTGCTGAGTATTTGTGTATTAAGTGCAAGATAAATATGTTGGATACTGAATAGTTATAATTGTACAAGTGGAAGTTAGATAAATAAGCGAATAAAGTAAAACAACAACTACGTATTATTTATTTTATTTAACACAATTCAAAGGAACTTAAATGTTTCAAAAAAGGTTTCAACGTATCAATATGTTTAATTAAAAAAAAATGAAAAATAAATAATAAAAAATCAAAAACACAGTCAAGTAACTAAGGTCACATATTCCTTGTTCTCTGGAGTGAATTGAAATTACGATCTGTTGGCCTAGCACAACACGTACTAGACTATTAGGGCACCCAAAATAATTAAGATCAATTACAATATATACAGCTAAAAATAGATCAGGTTTAGGACCACTGCTTAACTAACTTTGAAGTTTATTTCCGGCGACATATCATGAGAATAAAAAGTTACTTATTCCGGAGAAACGCGATGCCGGCTTTTTATCATTTCTGACAGCATTCTTTTAAGACCTATTTCTGTGAACTTAAATGGACTTTTGGTTACCGTTGCCGTAGTCTTATCATACTACCCTGGCTAAATCGACTTAACATCTCTAAAAAATTCAATAGACAAACCCGCTTTTTACCGCTATTGGGTAATAAGATTCTATTGGTCAAAAATTGCTTCCGACAAGGTTCCGGATCGATAAAGGATGTCACGGAACCTTTCCTACCTAAGGCATTTGCTATTTTATTATCATCCAGGCATCCAAAACAACTGAACATTATTCCTGAACGTAGCAAGCCAAGTGCCCTTAAGATAGCTTTGCTGTCGGATAAGATATCCAGTAAAGGGTGGACAAATTTGAGGTTAGGAAGTAAATTGTCCTAAAAACACATTTTTATTTGATAAATCAATGGGAATTAATAATGGAATATGATGTCGGGCCAATGTCCGCTTCTAGCACGTCGGCAGACATCCGCACTTTTCACAAAATTTTGAACCACATTTTGCAATAAAGTTTCGCTTATCTCGTCAAATCGGAGTGTCAGTTTTTTGTGGTTTGTTCACGTAAGCCCGGTCTTCAAATGACTACAGAGAAAATAGACCAGCGACGTTAAATCACAAGAAAGAGGCGGCCAATTGCCATCGCCAAATCAAGAAATTACGCGACCGCGAAATTTCTTATGCAATGACTGACTTGTTTAGCTGGCTGTGTGATTTGTGGCGCCGTCCTGCTCAAAACAAAGGTAACTAATATCAGCACTAGCCAATTGTGGTGGCCACAAATAATTGGTTATCATGGTTTGGTAGCGCAAAGAACTCATGGCGACGAAAAAATATGGGCCGATGAAGCCGCTTAACCACAAATCATACTATACGGTCACTTTTTTTGGATGTAATGGTTTTTCGAGGGCTGTTTGGGCAGTTGTGAGCCCCATATGCGACAAAATTGTTTATTTACATAACCGCCTAATTGAAAATGGGCCTCATAACTAAATATGATTTTATTGAAAAATGTGGTTCGAAATTTCATGAAAAGAACGGACGTCTGCCGAGGTGCTAGAGGTGGACATTTGCCAGACATCAACCTGAAATTTGCCCACCCTTTGCTTACACACGTCCGTAGTCTAAGACCACATGTGTTGACCGCTAAAGAATGGTCGTGATGTTACATTCCATGAGAATGATCAAATACTGATCCTTGATGGACCATTATCATTTGCATATAAAACGACCCGATCCGAAAAGTAGCCCTGTATGATATATAGCAGGTAGCGGAGAACGTATAAAATCTGCTAATCCTGTACGACTTGCACCTAATTTGCAGTAGGTAAGCTCAAATATGTCCAACCACCAGGAGAGCCACGTAGAGACCATGTGGTTCATGGTGATCATCCTGTAGAAACAATAGAAGATAGAGAATCCGGAGAAAAAGTAGAAAGAAAGAACTACGGAAAGAAAAAGAACAACCGATGTGGAAAGTCCAACCGGAGGAGAAGGTCCAAAAGCGTCCGGGATTGTGGTTATGTGAACTAACCAAAGCTATTTAAGCCCTTTAGCAAATTAGAATATAGTAGTAGGTTATATGCCCGAAAAGAAAAAAATCGAACTATAAATCTATGCCTTCTGCAAGAAATTCTAGGGCAGTGACACAGTATGCGTTCGATCGTCTCCATTTCATCCTTATCCTCATGCAATCTAGAAAAATCGGTGTCGCTATTGCCCTATTTACAAGTCAGTGAATGTAAGGCACAGTGGCCCGTAATGACGCCCGAAGCCAGCCTAGGTTTTGATTTGCTCAAGGAGAGAAGGACAGATGATCTTTGACCAGAGTTGGCCGGCCAGATGCACCTTGAATGCCTACATCTCAGCTCATTGTATCAGATATGACCAGCTCTTCTGGCGAAGAATCCTTTAATTTCACAAATATAGTGGCATAAGGACGGCGGACCAACTCCTCAGCCATCGCAATTCCCACTGTAGTATTACAGTAACCCTGTAAACAAAAAAGTCTCCTTGAGTCTTCACAAAGCTATTCTGCAATTTAGTACGATATTAGGTTCAACCGAGTATGATTTTAGCGGCCTGAGAGCCATTCGACTGCTAGCGCTAGAACCAAAGAGGTTAGCCATGATATAACTAAGCATGTACTAGCATTCCTTATTATTCTAGTCTAATACAATTCAGAAGCCACAATCACAATGAAATTTACCCCAGTCGGTAGATTGATTTCCTGAAAGTGGCCAAGCATAGTTCTTTAGAACTATTGTTAGGGATAATAGAGTCTTTGAAACCAGGGTCACAACACAACACATTAGTCGTTTAAGAATCTCCTAAAGGGTCCGCCATCTTGCGACATTACTTAGAAAATCATGGTAATGTTGCAGAATTAAAAAAAGAAAAAAAATCATCTTTTCAGATGAAGCTCATTTTGATCTTGGCGGGTATGTAAATAAGCAAAATTGTCGCATTTGGGGCACAGAGAACCCGCACGCATACATTGAAAAGCCGATACCCCCAAGACAAGTCACTGTTTGGTGCGGAATTTGGTCCAGAGGCATAATTGGGCCATTTTCTTTCGAAAAAGAACAAGGAGTGGCCGTTACAGTCAATGGCGATCGTTATCGGGCCATGTTGAACGAATTTTTGTTCACAAAAATTGAAGAGCAGGATATTAGCAACATTTGGTTTCAACAGGACGGCGCTACGTGCCACACAGTCGAAGCTGCATTCGATGTTTTGCACCCTGTTTTTGAAGATCGCATTATCAGCCGCAGAGCTGATGTCGCTTGGCCACCTCGGAGCTGCGATTTGACACCGTTGGACTATTATTTGTGCGGTGCCGTCAAAGATAAGTGTTACGCCAATAAGCCAGAGACAATTAAAGTTTTAAAGGACAATATTCGGGAAGCCATTGGTGAAATACAGCTGCACACAATCGATAATGTGCTTAAAAATTGGATTGGCTACTGCATGGCCAGCCGAGGCAGCCATTTGAATCAAATTATTTTTCATTATTAACCGGAAGGATTGTACTTTCAAACAAAAAAAGAAATTTGAGAAAATATTCAGTAGTTCTTTTTTATATTTTTTTGGCGGACCCTTTAATATTTTTGGCCCCTCTTGCGGTCTATACAAGAAGGTTTATAGCATCTATCGTCAATTTGGACTTTTTGAAATCAAATTATGATCGAAAAGTCTTTTTAACAGCTTTCGAAAAGTAGCTTTAAGACAAATTAGTCAAAGATAAAATGATGCAAGTAAATAAATAGTATACCGGTAAATGATAGGAGCATTGGTGTCTTATGTCCACTATTTATGGTCAAGCACGCTAATCACATTGACTCTTGCCTACAAACAGTAGTTTCACTGAATTTGAATATACGAAGTTTTTACATTTTCTATGGAATGAAATATTTTGGGAGTAAAAATGTATTTACAAGACAAATCAAGTATCAAGTGTTAATCCAACACCAGTTTCTTAGCTTTTTTTAAGATTTTGTTTCAAAAAACATTGATTGATTTTTTTATTCATATACTCGTACATATGCCTAAAAATATTTAATTTCTTTCATTATCTTTAAAAATTGCTTTAAAATGATTATTTTCTTCCATATTTGTAACCAACGAATTTTTTTTTTTTTTAATGTGAAATTAATATTTTTGACTCAACTGTGTTTATAAGCTTAATTTCTAATTCTAAACCAAGAACACACATACGCTCACACGCATACACAATGCTACTTTCCCAAAAAAAAAAAAAAAAAAAAATAATAATTTTTAAAAACAACCAAAGAGTGAAGAGGCAGCAATAACAACAACAGTTACGAGAAAAGTAAACAAAAGTTACGTATACACATACATACCACACACATCAGCCATCTTAGCACAAAAACTTTTCCTATGCACTGTGTGTAGAAGAAATAAAATTAGAACAACAATTGAAACCTTTCTCTGTGTATGTAAAATAACATGACATGACACGACACACCTCAAACACATAAGCAAATGAAAAAAGTAGCAAAAATGGAAAAAAACATGTTTTTGTGTGTCTGTTATTTTTGGCTTATTTTTCTTAGGCTATAATTGTTGGTTTTTTTCTATAAGAAGTACAAAAAAATATGTGAACAATTTTAATACAAACGAAATGCTTTATATACGAATATTAAAATGTCCTTTTTTTTGAACATATAGTATTACTTTTGCAAAAAAAAAAGTTATTTTCTATAGTATTTGAAGCATTTTGAAAATCATTTTGTTTATCCGTTTTAGTTATTTTTAAATTTTGGTAAAAAAACACAAACAAAAACGAACACAAATATTTCCTTTTTTTAAAAGCATAAGTGGTTTAGATCCGAAAAATAAACGAGGGATGTTTTAAAAATTAGTTGGCAATAAATCAGGTCACAGTTATGTGAAATTATTGTAAAAAGCCTGGTTGGGATCCGCTAAAACTATTGTTACGTTTTTACTTTTTTAAAAACGTATTTTTATGAGTACGTAGATTGTAAATAAAATAAAAAAAGTTAAAAATCTTTAATTCAACACAGTTTTGTATACCACTGCTGGTAATCTTTTTACAGGAAACAACAATTTTTATTCTTAATTACTCTGTCTGTTTACAACTTTGTAAACAACAACAATTAACCGACAGATCTTTCTTCCTAAAGATCTTTCAACCCGATCGCAGCTATAACTTAGACTCGATCACAACCTTTTCAACCAGAGGTTATCCACACTTAACTCTCTTTACTGAGTTAGCACCAACTAAACTCGTTTTTACTTCACTACTACTTCACGAGTTTGCTTCTTATAAACTCTCTTCACACAAACTGCACGCGCTGAGTTTACTTTACTTAAACTGCCACTTGTTCGCATTGATGCGAAAAGCTCTCGAGCCTCTCGATATTTCAGGTAGATTCCATTGTTTTCTTTTAAATTATTTTTAGTTCTTTTGTAGCCATGCGTATGTGAACATCCACCTCGTTCAGCTCTTAGTATTTGTTGTTGCTTGTTTATTGTCTGTTACTTGTTTTCTTTACTGCTTAATTATTGTTGTTGCCGTGTTACTTTTATTTACTTTACCTCCGCTAATGTTTGTTGTTGTAGATTTGGTTATTTGTAAACAGCACGTATAAGTTGTTCTTGCAGCTTTTGTTTATTTATTTTAGCGATGTTATAAACGCTGTGATGCCCAAACTTATTTTCGTAACACTATTATACCTATAAAAGCATTAACCAAGAGTATTATCACTACCATATATCGGGGTTTTTTTTATAATTAGAGAAGTTTAAATCAGAAATATATTCTTAACGTCAATGAAACGGGCTTTGTTGGATAGAAATAATAATTCTTAGAATGTTGATTTCCAAATGTTCAATTGCTTCTGGTTGATCGAGGTCGGCATATGTTTTTAAATAACCCCAAAGAAAATAATCAACTGGGGTTAAAGCACAAGATCATGGTAGCCCATTAACTGACCTACTATATTACGTGAAATTAGTCTTAAAAGTTTATTTGAATTGAAGAGCGCGCTGTGTGGCATATGGCATGTGTCTCTCCTGTTGAAAGCACATGTCGACAAGATTAGTGCTAACTATTTGAATCATGTCCGCATACCATTTTCCATTGACAGTAACATTCTGAACATTATCATTTTTGAAGACACATAGATCATTGTCTCCGCCGAACCATGAAGCGCACCAACCATTCATCCTTATTCCAATTGTCGGCGTCGAAACAAAACGACATGATTTTGAGTTGTTTACTTCAAATCGTAATTCTTGTTGTCGTTATCGAAGATTATCGATGACTGTTAAAATATATTTTCCATTCTACAAGCGAATGTGACGATGTTATTGTGTTTAAACGACTTTTTGGTAACGACTTCGCTTGATTTAAAGCAAAAAATGGAAAAAATCGAAAAATTAAAAATAACAATTACAACCCAGTTTGAAAAATTAGTGGAGGAATTGCAGAAGAATCCTTCTCATGCAGCGTGATTTCGCAAAGGCACTGTTCCCAGTAATTTTAAAGAACAGTGGGAAGATGTTGGCAAGTCATTAAATTTTCTTGGCCCGCCGATAAGTTCTGGAGATGGATGGCAAAAGGTATGAAATAATAAGCTTAAATAGCTCAATAAAAAATTAAATTTGTTAAGAGGTTTGGCGAGACTTGAAATTTAAAGTTCAGAAGAAAATGTTCGTCAACAAAACTGAGTATCATGCAACGGGCGGAGGTATATTTAAGCAGTTCACTGTTAGCCCATTAGAGGAAGCTGTTGCAAATCTGTTGCAATTTCAAAACCAATTATACCCTGAGGGAGATGCTGTGGTAGGTCCGATAATAAATTAAAGGAGGCAGAAGTGAAATACCTCAAAATATGCCTTCTACGCAAATAGAGATCCTTGAAATTGTGCGCTCTATGGAAGTTAATGAAGACTTAACATCCATCACAATACCAGGAACAGTTTCACCTTTTACACCTTGTATGGGAGGAATGAATATATGAAAATGAGCAAAACACCAAATACATCAACCCGACTTAATAAATATTGAAAATAGAAACCAGACACACGCATACACACCTACCCACATAAAGTGTCTGAATTTATTTCACAAACAAAAAACATTTTTTAAAATAACAATCAATCCACACAGTTGATTAAAATATTTAGCGAAGTGTATTTGATTTGTTGACATAATCGATAAATAGCCAAGGTCGCCGTCATTTTCTTATAAAGGGTCCGCCAAATAATTTATTTTTTTGAAAATGCTATAAATTAAAACTACTGAATACTTTCTCAAATTTCTTTTTTTATTTGAAAGTACAATCCTTCCGGTTAATAATGGAAAATAACTTCATTCAAATGGCTGCCTCGTCTGGCCATGCAGTAGCCTACACGACTGGTCTAATTTTTAAGCACATTATCGATTGTGTGCAGCTGTATTTCACAAATGGCTTCACGAATATTGTCCTTTAAAGCGTCAATTGTCTCTGGCTTGTTGGCGTAACATTTATCTTTGACGGCACCCCACAAATAATAGTCCAACTGTGTCAAATCGCAGCTCCGAGGTGGCCAAGCGACATCAGCTCTGCGGCTGATCTGATGCGATCTTCAAAAGCAGGGCGTAAAACATCGAGTGTAGTTTCGGCTGTGTGGCAACTAGCGCCGTCCTGTTGAAACCAAATGTTGCTAATATCCTTCTCTTCAATTTTTGTGAACAAAAATTCGTTCAACATGGCCCGATAACGATCGCCATTGACTGTAACGGCCACTCCTTGCTCATTTTCGAAGAAAAATGGCCCAATTATGCCTCTGGACCAAAATCCGCACCAAACAGTGACTCGTCTTGGGTGTATCGGCTTTTCAATGTATGCGTGCGGGTTTTCTGCGCCACAAATGCGACAATTTTGCTTATTTACATACCCGCCAAGATCAAATGAGCTTCGTCTGAAAAGATGATTTTTTTTTTGGCAAAATCGGCATCTTCTGTAAATCGATCGCAGGCCCAGATTCCCAGCGTTGTTCAAGCGCATACACAACCATATTCGTTCAGCGGAAGGATAAAACTAATTATCTGTCAAATTAGACATGAGCTAAGCGTTACCATTTACGAAATAAGCACTAGTTGAAAAAAAAAAACGTTAGATGGCGGACCCTATAAAATGATAAACTGCTATCGGCGTTGAAACAAAGTGATATTGTCTCAAAAATGACGGCGGCATTGACGTCGACAACTGGAATCAGGGTGATTATTTTTCTATAGATGTAATGGTGTTGTGGATTATACTCACTTCAAATGCGACAATTCTGTTTGTTTACTTACCCGTTCAACCAAAAATAGGCTTCATCGGAGAACAAAATTCTGAATGGATATTCAATATCAATATCGATTTGAGCGTAAGCACATTCGCCGAATTAGCGTCAACTCCGGTGGTCGCTTGGCTTTTTTTCTGCACAGTTTGAATTTTAGAAGCTTTTAAGCCAAGATCCTTTCATAAAATCTTTTAGAAATTGGAACACAATCCCAGTTGCTGCGAACGGCAACAATTGTTCGGCGTCTCACGGGATGCACATTATCAGTAAAGGTTAACTTTGTCCGGAAGCGATCCATTGTTATTCGAATTAGCCACTTTGAAGGACGATTATGTACGCCATAAAGTGGGCGAAGTGTACGATACGTGTGACTAATAGAACCATTATTTTGATAAAAAAAAAAAAAAATTTTAACAATTTGCAGACATTGCTCTGGTGTACACTATTTGACAAAATAAAGTGCAAATTACGTTTGTTAAAAGAGTCAAACTCCGTATCTTTACAGGACATCAAACTGAAGCTGTTGTCGAAAACTATTAGGAATCTCTTAGTAAAAAAATGGGCTATACAAAGAATTGTCCAAAAAATAGAACATATTTATTATAAGAAGCAAAAATAGCTCTTAAGCTCTGCAGGATCCGAAAATCAAATGAAAATTAAAAAATGTCTGAGAGAAAGTTCAAGACTACAAAGCCTATATGTTCGTATAATAATCCTATCAAAAAAACAAAAAACAAAAAATAATTGTTTCTACTTCTAGGGAGATTCAGGAAGAACTAAATTTAAGTGTTTGATCACATACAATATGGTAAAGGCTTAGCCAGAGCAGTCTAAAAAGTTTTGACACAAAGAATAAACGATTACTATGACACGCATATATAAGAAAGCCTTTGGCCTTTGCAAAATGTGTGTAACTGTATCAGAATCATATTTGAATCGAGTGATTTGTCCAGATGAGTCGAAATATAAACTAAAGAAGTTCAAAACATGTAAAAAGAGTATGGTGTGAGCCCTTAAAGAACTAAAATCTAAACACACTGTATATAAGGGGTGTTTTTTATAGAGGTATAGAACTTTAAGTTGCAATAAAACAACGTTGTATTATTCGATTGACATGAATTTTATTTATCCGAAAGATAAGCTTGTGGCATTATATTTTAAATATGATTTCTGGCATATGACCGCCACGGCAGGCGTGGATGTAGTCCAATCTGGACGTCCAATTTTCGATGACTTTTTCCAAATTTTGTTGCCGTATATCGGCAATAACACGGCCAATGTTGCGTTTGTGGCTTTACCGCATAGACCAATGACTTTACATAGCCCCACAGAAAGTAGTCTAGCGGTGTTAAGTCACAAGATCTTGGAGGCCAATTCACAGGTCCAAAACGTGAAATTAGGCGGTCACCAAACGTGTCTTTCAATAAATCTATTGTGGCACGAGCTGTGTGACATGTTGCGCCGTCTTGTTGAAACCATATCTCCTGGACACCATGGTTATTCAATTTAGGAATGAAAAAGTTAGTAGTCATGGCTCTATACCGATCACCATTGACTGTAGCGTGCTGGCCACCATCGTTTTTGAAAAAGTACGGACCAATGATTCCACTAGCCCATAAAGCGCACCAAGCAGTCAGTTTTTCTAGATGTAACGGTGTTTCCACATACACTTGAGGATTACCTTCACTCCAAATGCGGCAGTTTTGTTTGTTGACGTAGCCATTCAACCAGAAGTGCGCTTCATCGCTGAACAAAATTCGCTTATGCAAATCGGGAACAACGGTAATGTCGTTTTGGGCCCATTCGACGAATCTACACCGGGCGTGAGTCTATTTATGATGAATTGCCAAGCCAAACTGAGAATAAATCACTTGACAGCTGTTAAATCGGTCGCCATCTTGAAAAGTAATGCCAACTTAAAGTTCAGCACCTCTATAAAAAACACGCTTTACTAGAAAACACGTTGGAGAAATTCTCATGCTGTTGGGCAAGTTTTCTTTCCTGGGAGTGGGTCGAATAGTCACATTGTGTTAAGAGTAGTGATATTGTCATGGGCTTGTGGTACTTTATCTTCCAACAAGATAATGACCCCAAACATACGAGCAAGGTCGCAAAGAACTATTTTCAAGAAAACCATACCGAAACACTGAAAGAAGAGCCGATCTTAGCGCCGTAGAAGACCTGTGGACTAAATTAGATAACAAGACTCTAATGGAATATCGGACTAACATTAAACATTTTGTAAAGAAATGTGTGCCAGAGAGATTCCTATACAAATTTTTGAAATACTTGACCTCAAGTATACCTAAAAGACTTTGCGAGGTCATATTTAATAAAGTGAGAGCTACTAAGTTCCGATTATTATAATATCCCTTCATATTTCTGCGGTTATTATCCAAGATTTTGCACTTTATTTTGTCCCACCGTTGGCAGAAAGCATTTTAATTTATGTTGTTTTGCTGTAAAAGTTTAATTAAAATATAGAAGACTATGTTTTTTATATTAAAATGTAAATGGAATTAATAAATTCAATTAGTTTTTTAACAATTGTAATGAATTTGACTCTTTTTTCTCTGATGAAATATAACAAAGATAATTTGCACTTTATTTTGTTCAATAGTGTAGGTCTATGCATAATGAAATGTCAAACCAAACTATACAAGAAGCAACTATCAGCTGTTATATCGCTTGTCGAATAAAGCAGTATTGCCAACTCAAAGTTATGATCCTCTAAAAAAAAAACACCTGATACTTTAAGTCAACCTGTTTGTAGGTTGACAGACAAAAGAGAACATCACTGCAACTACGTTTCTGCCACGGTGTACATGGTATAGTAAGTATGTAGTACTTGTGTTGTTGAGTGTATGTTGTTGCGATCTATTATGTGCAGCGTTATTGCAGTAATAGCATTAGTGTTGGTGTCTAGGAACTTATTTAAGGTATTAAGATGACTCTAAACAACATCCGAGAAAATAATCAAAGGATTTTTAACGCTGAGCATCTTCTATGGCAAGCAGACCAACTGGCTTGTGTAAACAAAAAATCGCTTATCATGACTACTTCATTGAGGATCATTGATGTTTAGGATGACAATTTAACAAATAAACTGTGAAACTCTTTAGGCGCCAATGTAAATATGCGGACTGGTGACTGTCAGTGGTACTTGACACCATAATCGATCGACATTGGTGCCCATAAGGTACACTTGGTTTTACATGGTGCCTGGGTGATCTAGAGTATGGGGATGACAAATGTATGTCCTCTGGCACACAGACACTACCGTATAGAAAAAGAACTTCATCACCAGAGTAAGTCTGCAGACCAAGTTGATGGGCATTGATATCGACAATATCCGACCTATATTTCCAGATGGAAGACCGGTGAAAGTCGGCGATTCTTTCTGCTACTTAGGAAGTATTATTTCCAGCAATGTTGGTCTGCTGAATTGCTGAATTTGGTAACAATAGTTGGGAAAAACTCCTTAGCCACCTGGGATCCTTTGGCTGTATGCGGACAGCTCCGGTAGGTAAATAGGGTTAGCGTGAGTGTGTGCATTAGAAATTTAAGTATTGGTAAGTCCTTTAGACTCATGAACAAATATAACAACCTTCAGGCAAAATTTTTCTCCTTTTAAGATCCTGCAAACTGGCTGGCAGATAGATTTTCTCACCGGTCTGTATATCATATTGGGTTTCGTTGGTTGCGATGGTTACTAATTTAGATGCTACCCTGGTGACATATCATTAAGAGAAATAAAATTACTGACAGACTGTCAAAGATGACTGCTTGGTGGATGGAATGCTTGCGCAGTCGGGTACTATTATAGATCTCAACGAATTGGTTGGGTATATTTGAACTTCACTGCGAAAGCGAATGAGGACTTCTTCTATAGACTAGCAGGAGGACTCCTTCTATAGATGGTCACTGAATAGCGAGAATATTGTGACTTGGTATGTAAAGATTTCTGTAGGAGCTGCAATGGCCAAGGCGAAAAACAATTAAAGAAGCAACTTCTTTGCTATTGCTCAACTATTGATAAACTGAAGCTGTTGAGATAGATTCTATGACAAGCACAACCTTGCTTTCATTAGGGCGATTAGTTAGCTAAAGGAGATGGACGGAGGCTATAAAGAATTGGGCACTAGGTATTGGAATTGGTGATACAAAAGCCGCGGCTGCCAAACAAAGCTAACCAGACTGTCCAAAGTAAAAGTGTAGCTGGAGACTTTACAAGTTAAGGATATGTTTGGATCAAGAAAATTTTGGGACCAGGAACATGTTGGGATAAGGAACATGCCTGCGTAATGACGTGAAGTGGCCAAGTTTGGTGTTTTCTCAAGGGCCTTCTTGTAACCAATTTCAGACAATATCGTTTCGGATTGTGACCATCCCATACAAAACTGGGTACGGTTGTAAATGTTTCAGACAATCCATGACCTAATTTTCCTATACCAGATCCTAACCGTTCCAAACAGCTTCACATCTTGAATATGTAGTTAAGATGGTTAAAAAGTAAAATTTAAAGTTTCTTTAAATTCTTTGATTTCATTTAAATGAAACAGACTTCTGGACAGACTGAGACATACCCCAGCTGGAAACTTCAATACAGGCAGCCTACAATCGTTATGTTTCTCTGTCTGTATGGTTACATAAGTAACCATGTAATTTAGGTACACAACCTACGTTTTTATTTTTTTGTTTTTGTTTTTTGTTTTCTATTTATATTTTAAGCCATTTTATGCAAACAATATTCTTTGAAATAATAAAGTTTCTCTTTAAATAACACAGCCTTTAAAGTATTAAAATCTCTTATACTTGTTCATGTTTTTTTTTTTTTTTTTTTTTTTTTTTTTTTTTTTTTTTATGAAATAAATTGTTGACTTTAATTGGCAACAGTTTCCTTTTTTTGGGTTTTTTTTTTATTTTCAGATAATTATTTTTAAATATTTTTTATACAAAAGCACAATTTGCTTTGTATAATGTGATTTTGTCTGACTGAATGTCCTTTGAAATGTCCTTTTTTTAAAACTGCGTTTTTTGTTAAAAACAAAAAATAACAAAAACCAATCAAATTCGATAAAATCGCAACATTAGAGAAAAAAGTGCAATAGTCTCAGATGGAATTCAAAATTAAAACACAAAAAAAGGCCATTATTTTGAAATATTCTAGGAATGGAAAAATAGTTTTGTATTTCATTACACATATCGTGTGTATTTTTTTTTAACTGTGATAAGATGATTTTTTTTTTTTTGCCTACAAAACCACTTTACCCCATTATCACAATGGGGGGAGGATTCGTAGTTACAAAACAAAACAGTAACTCTATTCTAAATTTAGAAATAGTGAAGTGAAAATAATCCTTTGCACTTATGCCCGAAGAGCTTTTTCATATCCAAAATATTTCTTTTCCATAGTCTCTGCAGTTTTCTTCCTTGAATCTTATTAATTACTTTAGTTTTGGAGGACTTAATTGTCTGAACAATGTTCGCTATATATAAGGAATTACCTTCCCATCAAAATCTTCAATACATAAAATTTTATGACATACGGGACAAAAATAAAGTGTCCCTATTATTTGCTTCAACACTGTATATTTATTATTGTTCTTTCCTTTTCACTTAAATTCTAATATTCTTGCCACAAGTAGCACTCAAAAGAATCAGATAGTTTCGATAGTTTGCAAAAAAAAAACTATCGATACTATCGGATTCTTTTGAGTGGGCCGACTATCGATAGTTGTGCAGCTCTATCTCACGGACAATTGTACGTTGCCTATTCAGGTGTCGGCAAACCATCTGTATTATTAGTTTATTGTCAAGAAACTGACAGAACAAAAAATATTGTTTATCGTTGAGTATTACAATACATATATAATGTGATTTACAATTGTTTTGGTCAAAAAAAATTTAGCTTTGGGCGGAACGAATTTCGCCGGGTCAGCTAGCTTTTTATAAAAAATTTCTTTAAATAATGAATTATGAGAAAAAAAAAAAACAAAAAACTTATTAATTTCAAATAAAAGAAATCAATATGATTACTATAGGGTCCGCCATCTAACGTTTTTTTTCGACTAGTGCTTATTTCGTGAATGGTAACACTTAGCTCATGTCTGATTTGACAGATAATTAGTTTTATCCTTCCGCTGAACGAATATGGTTGTGTATACGCTTAAACAACGCTGGGAATTTGGGCTGCAATCGACTTACAGAAGAGGCCGATTTTGCCAAAAAAAAATCATCTTTTCAAATGAAGCTCATCTTGATCTTGGCGGGTATGTAAACAGGCAAAATGGTCGCATTTGTGGCACAGAAAACCGGCACGCATACATTGAAAAGCCGATACACCCAAGACGAGTCAATGTTTGGTGCGGATTTTGGTCTAGAGGCTCAATACGCTTAGTAGGACGATTTTTCAACTTTTTTATACCACGTGAATAAGACGATTTTGGGAACTCCTCAAAATACGCATTAGTTTCGGTAATCACTTCTTAATTTAAGATGAATCTTTTTCCCGCGAGCCATTTTTTTAAGTTTCGAAACAGGAAAAAGTCACAAAGGGCTATATCTGGACTATAAGGTGGATGATCAACCAATTCGAAGTGGATTTCTCGTAGTTTTAACATCGTATCTAATGCTGTGTGAACCGGTGCGTTGTCTTGAAGAAAGACCACTTTTTTCTTGTTTAAATGTGGTCGTTTTTCCTTGATTGCATCAACCAACTGATCCAATAATGCACGATAATACTCTCCTGTGATTGTGGATCCCTTTTCAAGATAATCGATGTGCCATTTTTCTTCGAAAATGAGCAAGGAGTTGCTATGTGGCGATCGTTATCGGGCCATGTTGAACGAATTTTCGTTCACAAAAATTGAAGAGGAGGATATTAGCAACGATTGGTTTCAACAGGACAGCGCTATGTGCCACACAGCCGAAGCTACACTCGATGTTTTGCGCCCTGTTTTTGAAGATCGTATTATCAGCCGCAGAGCTGATGTCGCTTGGCCACCTCGGAGCTGCGATTTGACACCGTTGGACTATTATTTGTGGGGTGCCGTCAAAGATAAGTGTTACGCTAAAAAGTCAGAGACAATTGACGCTTTTAAGGACAATATTCGTGAAGCCATTGGTGAAATACAGCTGCACACAATCGATAATGTGCTTAAAAATTGGACCGATCGTGTAAGTTACTGCATGGCCAGCCGAGGCAGCCATTTGAATGAAATTATTTTCCATTATTAACCGGGAGGATTGTACTTTCAAATAAAAAAAGAAATTTGAGAAAATATTCAGTAGTTTTTTTAAAGCATTTGCAAAAAAAAAATAAAATTCTTTGGCGGAGCCTTTATTATGATTTATGATTCTATAAATTACATAAATATACAGTACAAGTACATACATAAGTACGTATCTAAATTTGAATTTATTATCCATTTATCGCATTTGTGTTATTTGCTATTTTTTTTTAATTTTATTTTTTCTTGATTGGTTGTTGTTTATGTGAGTACGCTGTTGAAATGCTGTTTTTTCCACATCAGTTTGGTTTACAGCTTTTTGGTAAACAACCACAAAAATAAAACAAAAACAACAACAAAAACAAATAAAAATAACATCAAGAAATATAAAAACTCATAAATAATAAACATAAAACAGGAGTAAAAACAGTTTTTTTTTGGGAGAAAAACAACATGATTTCTTATCCACATTCACTTAATACAACTCACATATGTAAGCAGAGGGAGAGATAGGAAAAGAGCTAAGAAAAGCCAAGAAATTTTCTTTTTGTTTCTGTTTTTTATTGTGCTTAAGACGAATGGAAGAAAGAGTTAAAAAAATTGTATTAAAAATAATAAGAAAAATATCGAACGTAAAAGAAAAAAAACACGTTGACAGCTTAAAAACAAACATAACTTTTAGTTTTGGTGACTTATATGTGCATATACAAGTACATATACATACATACGTACATATGTGCATAAGAAAGTAGGCAACACATAAGGATATGCTAAAATATAAAAACAATAAAAAAAAAAAATTTTTAATACGAGTGCGGTACCAAAATTAGATGACTAAACAAAGAAAACCAGTAAGTTGCGAGTTGGCAGAAAAAATTAAAACGAGCATAACGAAAACAATGAAGAAAACCGCCTTCAAATTGCCTCTCAACATCTCGCCCGCCACTAAGCAATACGAAACAAAGCATTTTGTAGCGCATCACTACGGGAGATGAGAAATGGTGCCACAGTACATATTGTTACGTTTTTACCTTTAAAAAACGTTTATTTAATGAATTCGTAGATCGTAAATAAAATTTAAAAAAAAAAAATAATTTTATCACTTTATTGCTTAGATATATTGCTGGGTTACTTATTAAATTTCAGCGACCCCTTTGTGTCACACTCAGGGTTGGTAAAAAACCCCACCCACCGGGTTTTATTGGGTTTTGTAAATGCTTCCAATTTTCGCTCAATTCAACAATGCTTTTGATGAGCTCAAGGTGGCATTGTGTACTATAAGCTGTTAAAACTCGGTGATCGAAGCAAACTGCAATTACTTCGTTTAAACCATGCGCTATGAGCAAAATGGCCGGAATATAAAAACAGACATGATTAGGTTATGATACATCGCAAAAGTTTCAAAACAACATTGAAAACATTGCTCCTTCCGACTATAGCCAGCTGCGACGGATACAATACATTCATACCTCTTTATAGGTCCTCTAGCTATAACGGCCTGTTTAAGTTATGGAGCTCTCGTTCTACGACTAAAAAACTGTGGATTCAGCGTTTTTTAACAAAAAGTGTATGGGAAGCAAACGCCACACATTTTCATATCGTTTTGCGGCAGTTAGATTTACGGTCTACATTTTCAAAACCTATCTAAACCGTTTAAAGAGTTATGAGTTTATCTTTTACCATGTCACTACTTCACCTTCTGTGAAGAAATCAAAAGTCGTCTTCAAACTTGGAGCGCCTTAAAAGACGAGAAGTTTTTCTGGGATTTGGAAATTGGCTCAGAGGTGGAGAAAAGATGTAAGCTGTGATTTGATAAATTTGTTAATTCATTATCTTTTTTGAGCTCAAAAACGGAACGTCCCAATATGTAAATAACACCCATTTTTGTTGTAAATAAACTACGAAAGCCTTTAAATAAAAAACCCATCCGGGCTTTTTTAACTATAATACTCAATTAAACCCGGGTGGGTTGCCAACCCTGGTCGCACTCGACAACTTCAACTTTTCACTGTTTTATTACAACTGCCTTGCCACTCTCAATGTCTTCCCTTATATACAAGTGCAGAAGGTTGTGGAAAGTCTCAGATCTTCTGGTAGCTTCGATCATTTGGTAACTTCGAGTACATCCCATATGGTGTTGTTCTGGTTCTTATTTGTTTTAAATCGTCTTTTAATTTCGCAAAATTTTCTTTTGTAACACTGCACGCCCACTTGAGCCTGTTCGTCTCGAATAGGCTCACTATTTCTTATTCCATAATTCGCCAATCGCTCTATATGTATAACGTTCTTTTTTTTCCGTATGCTTTTATGCTTCTGTATTCTGTAGATGACATCGTTCGATTTTTTCACTACTTTGTAGAGTCCATACCAGTCAGTTTGTAATTTAAGAGACAATCTTTTTTCCGCTGGGGGTTGTAAAGTAGAACAAATTCCCTCTCACGGTGGCCTTCAGCGTTTGCTGTTCGGTCATATCTAACCTTCATCCTGCCGCTAACACTTTTTAATCGAGCTCGCGCAAATTCATGTAATTAATTGAGGTTAAAACAGAGAAATTATTGGGTAGCTCCATCAACTACGTCAAACCCCAAAGTCAATCTGCGTTTGGTAGGACTGGAAGAGCAAAGTGCACTAAAGAATGTTCGAAAAGAATGTACACATAAAGGATTCTAACACTAGACATAACACACATAAAGGGTTCTGAACACTTTTGTGTATTTCAGGCGGAGGTCATAGCTTTACTGAGAGCTTTGCAATATGCTTGTTGAGTGGCGGGATTTTCCTTGAGAATCTTCTAATTTACTCGGACAGTCTGGCTGCGATCAGATTCCTTGCGGGCATCACCTCGTCGTCTATCCTTGCCCATGAATGCCGTAGGTTTCTCATGGAAATCTCGGCTCATGCGAAGGTAGCTTTCATATGGCTCACGGAATACAGAGATATCGTCAAGAATTTCGTTGCTGATGAACAGGTTAGATCGGAGTGTCATCATCTTTGACGGAACTTTTCAGAATGAAGATCACCGTAATTGCGAGATTTATTTTGGAGTCAAAACGGTTTACTATTTAGAATGTTTGATCCCAGGTATCACAATGGCCCAAATCTCTGGCCTAAGTGAAACTCGATCACTCCACTTAAGCTAGCCTATGCCAGTTTAGAAATAGAAAATGATTCTATGCATCTAAATCTGGCAGATAAGATAAGTGAGATATGTGCGTAATGGGCGTCAAACAATCAAACAATACAAGCGGTCCAGGTTCGAAAGGAAATGAAAATAAATGTAATTGCAGTTTCGAGTGTTCAATAAAGAGATTTCAACTGCGCTCCAGACAAATAAATCTAAAGAAGCCACCTGTCCTTCCAGCTTACACCTATCGACGATGATAAACATCAGACAAATGATCAGAACAAAACGCCGCCTACTACGAAAAAAAAAGTAAAGATCACCACCACCAAGGATCTTCACCACTACACAATCATATGGAGTTGAGCTACAGTGGATTAATCATCTACGTAGCTTGCAAAATTAACTTGATTAACGAAACCGAAAAAAAGCAATGTTTGCTGTGATAAAGCATATATGTTTCCTAGAGGATTATGTGAGCTAAGTAGGTGATCGGTTGAATGTAACAGGTCTACGGTGAATGATGATGTTGACATATACTGTTGCCTATTGTTGGGGCATTATTGCTCTCCATAGTCTCCTACCTTTTTTCTCTCTATTTTTATTTATTTTTTTTTTAAGAGATGGCATTGCTTCTCGACCTTGCCATGATATTTTGCAGATGATGTTAGAGGATAAAGGGACTTTTTGGATGGCTCATCTGAAGGGGGTGAAAGTCATAATGGATAGTTTCTTTGTGCTAGCTAGGAACTGAAACTTGGTGGCTATGTGTTGTGTGGAAGAACGTTACCTACTGCACTACGCCACCTCTGCCCCATTCAGCATACTCGCCAGTTTTAGCTTTAACAGACTTCTGCTGGCCAAACAAAGTCTACTTTAACAGGCTTTTTATTTAAGTGTCATAACAAATTGGAAAATTAAGGATTTGATATATCAAGATTAAAAGAGACGTTGCTGAGAAATAAAACGCTTTTATGCCAAAAAAATAGTTCACAAAGTCGCCGTTATAACGAACTGCTCTCGTATATCGATATAGATGTGTGAAATTTTTTTTTTTTTTTTTTTTTTTTTTTTTTTGTTGAGTCCTGTTAAAGGATTTTTGTTTTCAAAATAAATTTATATTAAAAAATTTAAAAAAAGACAGTAGTCAACCAGCCAACTTTTATAAAAGTTCTTACACCACTAATGTCCTTATATGTTTAGCATGTCACTGTAAATGTGTGTACGTAATATGCATAGTACATATATATATGCACATACTAACCTATGTAGGTAAGTACGCTATTTTCTTAAAAAAATAAAAAAAATATTAAAAAACTTAATTTACAACATGTCGGTTGTCGGTTGTCAGTTGAATGGCGAAAACCATAAAAATAAAACATATCCATACGCATAAACAAACACACACTAAACACGACTATTTCATAAAACAAAAAAATCCTTTTGCGTCCTTTTCAATACTTTCAAAACAATAGAGAAGGACAGGAGTATATAGCAGTTAGATAATGGTGGGTGGGTTTGTGGTAATAAGTAATGGTAAGAAAAGTTTTTTTTTTTACACAAACACACCCACAAACTTATGCTCACCTATAAACCAATTTTATGTTTTTATGAAATTAATTTTATTATTTTTAACAGATAAACATAGAAAAGAAATAACAAAAATATTTCTTTTTTATAATGACAACATAAAAAAAAATTTCGGAAGAAAATGGAACGAAGAAAAATAAAAATTAAATAAGAAAAATATTTTTAACATTTAATTTAAAAAATTTCTTTATCTAAAGGAAATGTCGATACAACGAGTATAGTGATTCAATATTGACATTGTCAACAGTACTACTGACCTATTATACCTCAATTAATGATTTTCGGTATGGACATTTTACTAGCTAGTGTGCTTAAAACCATTGATTAAATAGTAGTTTTTGAGAACCATATGAAGATATTAGAAGCAGACATTCATTAATACACTTTGATAATTCTAGTCTATACTTAAGGAATTTTATTTTACTAAATTTTCACAGCAGTAAATATGGGTGCGGCAAAGACAAACAATTTAAGTCAAATACGTGCATATGTATACATATTTCTTTCAATTTCTTGTTTTATTTAGGAAATGAATTAACTTATAAAATTAGGGTTTTACACGGTCCTTCTACTACGGTTTAAGGCTAATGTGACTGTTAATAGTTAAACGATAAAAGTGATCACTTGGAGACACTTGACCAGTGGTCAAGTATAGCTGGGAAGAAGACGAATTAAATAAAATAATTAAAAATATCTTTACAGATAAAGCCGCCTCCTTCAACTAAATAAAAGCAAAAACAATTGGAAAAGTCTTATAAATTTAAAACATAAATTTAGACCTAAACTATGCCTAAAAAGCCTTAAGATAGGCTGATACGTATCGTTATAAAGTTTGTTTTTTTCTACAACAAAACAAATAGAGGATAATGCATAACAAGTAAAGGAAATTAATAATGTTTTAGTGCAAAAAACACAACGGGTTATAATTCTCATTTGATTCATATTATAATTTACATAAGAAGTTAGGTTTTGGTCTACGAAGACGGACGAGCTGACATGGCAAAGCCGACCACAAAGACTACACTTTTGTAGTTATTTTAGATGTTTTTCTCGAGTGTGAGGCTTTACTTTTTCATGCTGCCACCGTAGTTTTATGACCAACTAGCTAAAACCCGGCGTGCTTGGCTAAGCCCATCTTAGTTATTACTTTAAATGCTATCTTTTTACATTTTTCTACCCTTTTGCATGTTTGGTCCCCTTCCGTTCTAAATTCAATCACTTGAGATAGCCTATAGTTCCTTTTAGAAAGACATGGTATGTTCTACTTTCTAGCTGTATACAGTCTTTAAACAAACACACATTTACTTTTATATAAGTTGTATACGTATATAGATAGCTTTTTTCCGGTGTGCTTCCTGTAGTTCCCGCTTTTTGGCTGATGTGGATAGATAGATAACGCAGCTTAAATAGTTGTCGTTCTCCACATTTCCAAAATTTAATATTTAGTATGAAAGTAAGGTGACAAGCCCACTTATCCCATCTCACCCGGTTACTTACTGTGTATTGTTCGCAACGTAATTTGAACCTAATTTAGAAACTTCTACTATTATAATTTACATTGTATAGGGTCCACCATCTAACGTTTTTTTTCAACTAGTGCTTATTTCGTGAATGGTAACACTTAGCTCATGTCTGATTTGACAGATAATTAGTTTTATTCTTTCGTTGAACGAATATGGTTGTGTATACGCTACTCTAAGTGGGCCTGCGATCGACTTACAGAAGATGCTGATTTTGCCAAAAAAATCATCTTTTCAGATGAAGCTCATTTTGATCTTGGCGGGTATGTAAACAAGCAAAATTGTCGCATATGGGGCACAGAAAACCCACACGCATACATTGAAAAGCCGATACACCCAAGGCGAGTCACTGTTTGGTGTGGGCAATTTTTCTTCGAAAATGAGCAAGGAGTGGCCGTTACAGTCAATGGCGATCATTATCGGGCCATGTTGAACGAATTTTTGTTCACAAAAATTGAAGAGGAAAATATTAGCAACATTTGGTTTTAACAGGACGGCGCTAGGTGTCACACAGCCGAAGTTACTCTCGATGTTTTGCGCCCTGTTTTTGAAGATCGCATTATCAGCCGCAGAGCTGATGTCGTTTGGCCACCTCGGAGCTGCGATTTGACACCGTTATACTATTATTTGTGGGGTGCTGTCAAAGATAAGTGTTACGCCAACAAGCCAGAGACAATTGCCGCTTTAAAGGACAATATTCGTGAAGCCATTGGTGAAATACAGCTGCACACAATCGATAATGTGCTTCAAAATTGGACCGATGGTGTAGGCTACTGCTAGGCCAACCGAGGCAGCCATTTGAATGAAATTATTTTCCATTATTAACCGGAAGGATTGTACTTTCAAATAAAAAAGAAATTTGAGAAAATATTCAGTAGTTTTTTTTTAAAGCATTTTCAAAAAAAAAAAAACTATATGGCGGACCCTTTATGTGGGGGGTAGAATGCTCACTTATCCAATTCTGACCACTTTTTTACACATGATTTGTATTGACTATGAAGTCATTTAGACCAAATACTTAAACTTTAGCTTTAACGATTCTCACGATATAATGAAATAAATATTTAGATGATGGTAGATACCATGCCCACTTAACCAAATCCTACCAGGTTTTGACTGAGGATATGCATTGGCTATGAAGATAATCGAACAAAATTCTGAAACTATGGTTGTAACCGTTCTCAAGATATACTAAAATCAATACTTACTTTGTATAAAAGGTAACAATCCCTACTTGCCAAATTCCGCCCAATATCTGACTGATGATTTATATTGACTGTGAAACTATTTGAGTCAAATTTATGGACTCTTCCTGTTTGCATTTTCGAGATAGAAACAGATATATATTCACTGTGTATGGTATACGCGTGGCATCGCCCAGTCGTAATTTTTGTAATTTATATAGTCTATAGTTCCTTCCAGATATACAGAGTGATACTCTTTAGGCACTAACGAACACATATATGTACATACAAACAGACATTTATTTTTTTATAAGGTATGCTTCAAAGTGATAATTCATCCAAACTATGAAATGTTATGTATGGTCACCTTTAAAAAAAAATTCTACGTTTAGATAAGTGAATAATAAGCCGGTTTTGCTTTTAGAGATGTACCGTTATATTATGTTTATTTATATTCATTTGGAATATAGAGGAAGGAGTGTACTTTTAGATATATTGGTGACATTACAAAGGCAGAAATACAAACAAGAGCCATGGAAATTATTAAATGAAAATGGTTTGCAATTTACCACAAAGTACCTACACAAATTTCGTGTAGGTGTCATATAAATCGACCGCTAGATGGCGGAGTATTCACATAATGGATACAAAAACCGCATTCATACAGATGGCAATGCCATATTTTTCTTGTTGTTAACGCAAGTTTTAAGCTCTATTTTATTTGTGTGGTTCCCCGTTTTTATTGTTGCAGTCTGTATTTTCATAAAATATCATAGTCAGTTGAATTATTACAAAAAGGTGGGAAAATTTAACATGGGCAGAAAATCAAGTGATCTTTCAGATGAACAACGAAAAACAGTAATAGATCTACACATTGATGGAAAATCTTTACGGAGAATTGCCAAAATAATGAAGCACAGTACTTCCACTACCCAATAGGTGGTGTCAAAATATAAAAAAAAAAACCGGACAATTTAAAAAATCGCAGCGAAATCTAAACCAGCGCAATTTAACAATAACACAGTGCTCATTCCCAACTACGCATCGATCCTTCTATAAGTGGCGTTACACTGGCTGTAAGTTTGGAACAGAACTTTGCAATTCACGTTACACCTCAAACAGTTCAAAATTTAATTAAAAAAATTGTATTCAAGAGTCGGTATGCTGTCAGAAAACCATTTGTCAGCATGATTAATAAGCAAAACGGGTAGCGTTTGCTAAAGAGTACCGAAATAAGGATTTAATCTTCTGGAAAAGAGTTATTTTTACGATGGAGTCCATATTTAATATAATATTACCGGATGGACGCGTTATGATTTCGCGAGAGAAGAACACGAGCTTATTTCGCCATAACCTAATTCTCACATTCAAGCATGGTGTAGGCTCGGTAATGGGGTGGGGTTGCTTTTCAGCATCAGGAGTTGGGAATCTACATTTCATTGATGGAATTATGACAGCAAGGGACTATATAAATATTTTAAAGAAAAATATGAAGCAAAGTGCAGAAAAAGTTGGTATTTCCAGGGATTTTATCTTTCAACAGTATAATGATCCCAAACAGCGCTGGATTCCCGACTTTCGACTCTGTAACCGTCCCAAATACCTCAAAACGCCACCTCAAAGTCCAGATCACACTCCTATTCAGAATTTGTGATCAATTAAGGACGGAATGGATTAAAAATCACCACAATTAACTTCCAAACTAGTGGAATCAATTCTGTCATAACGCAAAAAGGATATACAACAACATATTAATTTTAATCCTTATGCATAATATTCTTAGTTTTACTGAAATTGTTACTCCGTATGAATACCGAATAATAGATAACAATAGCTTTTGAAACTCTGAGGACCATAAACGCCTATAAGCAAATATTCATTCCTCTCGTTCCAGTGAGTAGCGTAGGGCAATGACAAATATATTCGTACCATATTTGCTTAGTACTAGCGATTTGATCTCACTTCAGATGTTTCCCATTGTTGAAATTTCGGGATTTAGTTGTCTTCGCTTAATGTGGGCGGTTCTTTCTCCTCTGTAGCTACATTGGCGAATTAAATTTAGCACGATACGTGCTAGGTCGCACTGGGATTTCCGCAGTATATAACCAACACAGTTTCATTTACGTTTCAGAATATTCTTCGCTTGGGGGGAAGACCATGTTCATAATATTATCTATTTACTAGTTACTTAACTTTAAATTTGAGATGGCAACACCGCTTCATTTGACAATCGCTTTAACGGCTGGTAGTTGCTTTTTGTTTAGTTTGGTTTGATACTTCATTATGGATAGACATACACCAGATCAATGCTTGTAAATTGTTGCGATTTTATCAAAATAATGGTTCTGTTCTTCAAAATTTTGTTCTCATTTTTGTTTGAATGGATACGTAAATAGCAGAATTATCATATTTGAGGTGAGGATAATCCACAAGCTTTTGTGGAAACACAATTACATCTACAGAAAATTACTGTTTGCTGGGCTGTACGGGCTGGCGGAGACATTTGTCCATGTCTTCAAAAGGGTTTTGATGGTCGGAATATTACTGACAATGGTGGACAGTATACGAACAAGAATAGAATTTTTTTTTTGTACCGCAATTAGCTGGCATTAATCTTGCAGACATGGGGTCCAACAGGAGGGAGCCACATGTCAAACAACAAGCGATACAATTGATTTACTCAAGGAAAATTTTGATGAAAGAGTAAGTTCAAGTAACGGTCTAATTGATTGGCTCCATTGGATTATTTTCTTTGAGTTTATGTAAAGTCACTTGCCTACGTTGATAAACAACTGCGCATATGATGCGAGAGGTGTGTGAAAATTGGTGTATCAGATTGAACCTTGTATGCGCCAGCTGTGGCTGCCACATGACCGAAATTATATTTAAGCATTAATTTTATAAAGTTTTCTATTCAACTTGTTTTATTATAATTTAATTTAATTTTATTATAATTGTTTTATTATAATTAAAAAGAAACACCTGATTTTTTTTTACATAATTTTATGTTAAATTTTGATGGCCTTAATTGAAAAAAGGTTAACAGTCTTTAAACTTTGTTAAGATCAAATAATTATTTTTAAAAATTTTCCGTTTTGAAAAGAAATCATTTTCGCACTAAAGGCCGGTTATTAAGGGATCAAATTCAATCATTTTCGGTTTTTTTTCCATTAAATAATTTCAGTTCTTATTTTCCATTACGCCCTGAAATATGTTGTCTCAATGTTTATCAATATTTTGTTTGTTATTGTTATTGTTGTTGTTGTTTTTGTTGCTACTTATTGTTAATAGTATTAATATTCCGCACAATAAATTCCGTTATATTGTTTGTCCTCGTTCGATTTTAGCTTTTATTGTCTTGTGTCTTTAATACTTTACTTGTTGTCTGTCGCGTCAGGTTAAAGACATTTTGCGTATTTTTAGCCATGGTTCGTTGGTTGCCATTATAACTGGCAAAAAAAAAAGAACACCACCAAGTAGTATTATACCATATACTATTTGATATTTTTTTTTTTTTTTTTGTTTGACAATATTTCATATTTACAATAAAATATATAAGAAGTATACCACACCGTATTGTTGTATATATATATCGTATTGTATTACATTAGACACATAGACAGCCAGTCAGTCATTTTGATAATCAGTCTGTCAGTTGGAATTCTTCTTTTTTTTTAATTGGTGTCTACGCACTTTATATTGATAGATAAGTTGGGTCACTACAGGTGGTAATATTTATTTTACAAGACATTATAGGAAAAGAAAGTTAAAAGTTGAGCTATTAGTTTTGCATACATTAAGGCAAATTAATGTTTTACAGGAAGAGCTGCAACAATAAGCATCATATTGACTGCTATCTCAGTCGATTAGTTGGGAAGTACATATAATAGTCTGCTTGTTTGAAAAAAGCTACTGTCATATTCATATAGGCAAACATGTTGCATACTTTAAGGTTTGTTGATGTTGATATAATTGTAGAGCTGTGTAAAAATATAGTTTTGTGTTTAATAATTCTTATATTTTTTAAATTCATTTTCTTCTATCATTTAAAAAATAAAGCCTTCTTTTGGGCATGCAATTTAAGGTTTTATTGATATTACTCTTGTAACTACAAGCCTTATATTATTGATACAGTAGTTTCCGCTTAATTGAGTTGCGCCTAATTGATTTGCCAGCTTAATTGATTTAAAAAAAAGCAATGATGCTTCTCCATGCAAGATTTACAGGAAAATCACAATTTAATTGGGTGTCGTTTAATTGCATTACTCCTTTAATTGAATCATAAAATAAACACCTTTTTGTAAAATCGTGTACAAAAATACCCGGTTAAATGCAAGTTTTCTTCATGTTGTGTGTTTGAAAATTTTAAATTGTAACGTTTTGTAAAAATTGCAATGTTAACATGTGTAAAAGAAATCACACAAGTTTAAAAGACAAATTAAATATATTGTTGATGCTTAAAGAAATATGGAAGTGTGTGCAAAGTATAACTGTTCCAAAGCTACAATCTATAGAATTTTAAAAACTATTGGCTCAATTACGGAAATAGCAGAATAACAGATCAGAAACCTATCTTCTTAAAGGAAATGAACTTACCCGTGCATTAAAGTGGAGCTCGCTTTGTTATTGTGGTTTAACCAAATAAGGGAATCTGCTGGCGTAATACAATACAACGTTATATGATATTCGATAAAGCAAAAAAGATTGCTATGCAATTTAAAAATATAAGCCGCAGTTCTGGCAAGCTTAAACGTAAGCAGAATATGACTAAAAAAAAGTGTAGGAGTATTTCCTTAATTGAGGACGATGTGCCGTTAAATGGAGTTCTTCTATTTGCTTCGGTAATCAATTATGGTGAAATCATAAAATGAAAATAAAAACCAATTTTTAAAAAATGTGGAAAAATAGAAGTATACTTTAAGGATATAAAAACATTTTAGTTTTAAGAAACTCTATATACTTATACAAAAAAGGCGTTTTTGAGCTAACGTATGTCTCCACATCACTCTAAAAAGGCGACGACCGATTTCAACCAAACTTATAAACAAGGTATTAAGACCTATATGGTTAACGTTAAGTTTGGTTGAAATCAGAAATCGCATGTGTGTGTGGTAAGTAAGCCCAAAAGAGCCATCTGGCAAAAGCAACGCAACTAAAGTTATGTTGCCATCCATAATCGACCCATAAATTTGGTGCATATCGGTTCGTAGTCAATACAAATCAACAGACAAAATGTGAGGGGAATCGGATAAGTAGGCACGGTACCCCCTATACAAAGTAAATGCTAATTTTTGTATATCTTCAAAACGGTAATGGTAAAAGTATCTAAATTTCATTTAAACAACTTCTTGTATAATACACGTCATCAGTTAATAACTAAGCAAGATTGGATAATTGGGCATAGTAATTTCAATTCGTACTTAATATGGCGTTTTGCATGTGTGGAGAACAGTGACAATTCAAGTTATCTGCCCACATTGGATAAGTGAGTACATATTACTTTTTTATAAAAGGATGTCTATGTAAAAGGGTATCTGTTTTTGTATGTGTATGTATGTATTTTTTTAAGTCTATATACAGCTAAAAGGCCCCTTTTGGCCCCCAGGCTAGTTGATGAGGTGTAGAAAAAGCATAGAAAATTATAATTAAGATAGTAACTGAGATAGGGCTAGGGAAGCACTCCGGCGTTTAGTTGGTCTATAATAAATTTTTATAATGACAGAATATAGTTTTAGACAAATTACAAAAACAGTTTAGATATACTTTTAGGATATAAAAAAAAATTGAATGAATTTGGAACTTCACAGCCTTAATTTTAAGAAAATCAAAAATAAATCTTTACAACATAGAAACAAAGTTTGATAAAATTGGAAAAAATTAAGATACAATTTTAGGATATAAAATTCTTTATATCATTGGAATAGGGTTTTCATGAAATTGTTGAAACTAAATGCATAATTTTAGGATATAAGCAAAAATTTATGAAATTGTAAGTTTTCAGGCTTAATTTTGAGAAAGTATATTGTTACGAAAATAAAAATGCCGAAAGAGAAGATATACCAACATCAGTACATTTAGTCTATTGGTTTGTGTCAAGGCTGTCAATGTGTCATCCTGTAAATGCCGTAATTATTTGTGTTATTAACAGTGCTAACAACTGCATATTGAAAGGTGTTACCATTTCAACGAATCTGAATAGAAGACTTGAGAAGGTTTAAGACTTTACGAGAACATTATAAACTATTGGCAGTCAGGTCTATAAGTAACGCTGTTTTGCCTACGTCAGTCAGTTATAGCTTAGCCGTCATAATGTAAAGTCGTACGAAGAGATGAGTCTTGGGTAAACTGGTGCATTAAGCGGATATTAAATAAGTTGGATACTGTATAGTTATAATTGTTTAAAGTGGAGGTTAAATAAACGACTGTTTAAAGTAAAACATTAAATTCGTTGCTGTAGAACTCAAACGTCTTAGAAAGGTTAAAACGTAACAACATAATAAATCTTTATAATACAAAAGCAAATTTTAATAAAATCATAGACAATTCATGGTATACATTTAGAATTTTAGAATTTAGAATAACTTTTGACGTCAGAGCGTTAACTAAATCCGTTCCAGAAAAAGCATAAAATTAAATTTACTTATAACATATTTCAAGAAAACATATGTATATATTGCCTACTTTTAGGAGGAATTATTTAATATTAATACTTAGGAATTGCTTTAACCAATTCCTCGTTAATTTTCTACCTTAGTTTCTTTTTAATAGTAGTTTCTGTTGTTGTGTTTTTCAATACTCTCCAGTATGTCTATGTATGTATCCTTAAAAGAAAAGGACAGCGGCAGAGTATGTGTTTATGTGTGAGTATATAGTTTGAAATTATTTGTTTAACTTTCGTTTTACCATTTCATGACAATCTCTCTCTCAATACATATGAAATAAAATATTATAATATACATACATATATACATATATACATATATACATATATACATATATACATATATACATATATACATATATACATATATACATATATACATATATACATATATACATATATACATATATACATATATACATATATACATATATACATATATACATATATACATATATACATATATACATATATACATATATACATATATACATATATACATATATACGTATATACATATTTATGTTTCATTATTATTATTATTATTTCAGCCTTTGGCTGGAATTCACCTACCCTGGATGCCTGTGGTATCAAGTGGTTAGGCTCACTATTGCTATTATTACGGCCTACTGTGCATAGATTAGTACTTATATTCACAGTCTTCAGAAGCACTGCTTTTTGTATCCGGCTATGAATTCTTCTATCTATATTCAGCTTTTCTAGATATTTCGAGAAATTTCTAGTAGTAATACCTGTGGCTGATATCACTAACAGGATAATTTCTATATTCTGTTGATTCCGTAGTTCTTTCACTTCTATAGCCAGTGGGGTATACTTAGAAATTTTTTCATGCTCCTTCTGATGTGTATTTGCGCCATTTGGGATTGAAATGTCTATCAGGTACGTAGTTAGTTTTTCTTTATCTATAAATGTTATATCGGGTCTATTACATTGCATGGTTCTGTCTGTTAAAATAGTTCGAACCCAATATAATTTTAAAAGTTCGTTCTCAATTACATTTTGGGGTGTATATTTATAATATGGTAGTTGCTATTCGCTGGTGTAAAATTTTGGCTGCTAAGTTATGTCTATCAGTATAGTCTATTGCGGCTGATGTTATACATCCTCCAACTATATGTTGGATTGTTTCGCTCGCTTGCATGCATCTTCTACATTTATCTTCTACATTTGTCAACGTTGTCCTTTACGATGTATTTTCTATTATTTCTTGTCGCTGCTACCTGGTCTTGAATG
Source organism: Wohlfahrtia magnifica (assembly GCA_023159175.1). Classification (NCBI taxonomy): domain Eukaryota; kingdom Metazoa; phylum Arthropoda; class Insecta; order Diptera; family Sarcophagidae; genus Wohlfahrtia; species Wohlfahrtia magnifica. The sequence continues at coordinate 2,982,492 of JAKWBJ010000203.1, forward strand.
GCTTGGATGAAACCCTCCATTTCTGGAAGAGGTAACCGTCCTTGACCCATGAATATGCTAATTCCTTATCAACTTGTGTATCTGCGACTAAATTGTAGTGTTGACCATGTAATGGTTTTCGCCTCCATTTTTCCTTAAGTTCGGCATTTTTATAAGGATAGTGTTGTGTTTGAGTTGCCGACAATTTGAGGTTGAGTGGTGTATATTCGTCATGAAATGGGACAATTGCGTTGTGCAGTGATTTATTCCTGTCACTAAAGTATTGAATGAGATTGAATAATTGACTCCTATGCATCTGTAGGATGCCTACCAAGCCTCTTCCTCCTTGATGTCTCTTTAAATTTACCCTTTCGATGAAAGAATTGGGGTGCAGATATCGAAACTTAGTTAGCTGCGTACGGTTCAATCTATTCAGTTCTTCCAAATCAGTCTGAGATCACTTTAGAATACCAAATGTGTACGTTAACAGGGGAATAGCATATGTATTAATGGCCTTAAAAAGATTTATCGAATTGAGTTTGGATCTTAGTATGCATGTTAACCTGTGTTTATATTTTATTATTATTATTGTTATTGTTATTATTATACAAATAGATAGAATTACATGGCTACAGGTATTGGCGTAATTATCAAATGGCATAAATACTCGTAAGTATTTTATCATTTATATGAAATTGAAGCAGAAAACGAAACAAGGCATGTAAAAAGGGGGCAACTAAAAATATCGTGAAAAAAAAGAAACAATAATAATAAGAAAATCATTTGTGGCGAGAGCAATGGCGGTGGTAAGTAAGCAAAGTTATTTTATATGGTAACAGAGAAAAACAACAACAAAAATATAAATAATTTGTCATTTTAATACACAATCAATAGCCATATACACAACAAATATACACCGGCTATTAGTAGTGGCCGTTAAAAGTTGACTGCTTTTCCGTTTGTAAAATATATCAAAGCCTAATAGCCACCAGACATAAGGTGGGTGCGTAGAAGAAAGTTGAAGGTGAAGAGAAATTATAAAACAAATTTTTTTATTCAAATATTCTTACAAACAAAATGAAATAAAGAAACACCGGAAAGTAGGTTTTAAATTTTCTTCAAAATTTGATTAAACATTTTCGCTATTGTAAGACAAAGGACTTATAGGTTAGTGGTGCTGTACATTGTGTTTTTGTTGAACTTAAAATATCTTGAAAAAATGCGCGTATCGTGCCGGTACTTTTCCAACAAATTAGAATTTGTAAATGCAACGACAAACGTTAAAAAAATGAGGTTACTAATCCTTAAAACTAATAACCTAAAGCTGTTTTTGTGGTAATAAAGGATATGTTCAATTTACACTGTATAAGGTATTCAAAATCTAACAATATGCTGTTTTTGCTGGCACTAGTGTACTGATGGCCTGCTAGCGTGTCTCTTTGAGAAGTGCACTGATTACATTTATATTTTTGATAATAGTGAGGGTATCACTTTGTCGGTAGACACTTCGCACCGTTCATATTGATATCACACTATCCGAGTGTTTATAGGGGAGGTCGACGTGTTCAGCATTAAATCAGGGGCACTACAGCCGATTTCAAGTCACTGATGAGCACTCGCTTCTTGACAGAGCATAGCTTGGAGTATTTTACGGTTGGATTTAGTTCTATTTCGGAATTTATTCAGAAAATTAACAAAAACAAAGTTTATTCATCTAAATCTATATTGTCCCATTAAAAGTAATACCCATCGACTGCAACAGACTTATGCAAGCGCTTGATCCAATCCCCGAAGCATTTTCTATATTCGGTTTTTGTTATGTTCCCCGTAATGGTTTTTTAACTCGATTGAACAGAAATAAGTCACATGTAGCCAAATCAGGTGAATGGAATGAATGAATCGGGTGAAGTATAATGATGACAGTGGGCGACAGTGTGTTATCACGGTGCAAAATCCACGAGTTTTCAGCCCACAATTCTGGTCTCTTTCGGCGAATTGCTTCACGCACACGTTTCATAACGCCCAAATAATACTGTTTGTTTACTGTCTGGCCTTCTGGCAGAAATTCATGATGCATTACGCTGTTCTTAATCATGAACACCGCGAATATTGCTTCCTTTTTTGACTGAAAACGACGTGGTTTTTCTTCGGCTCATTTAGTAAACGCCATTTACTTGCCTGATGTTTAGATTGCGTGTCGTACTCATACGTCTCATCTGCAGTAATGATCCTTTGATGAATGTGGGATCGGATTTAGCCTCGCAAATCATGTCTTTTGCGACCACAACACGGTCAAAAGTGTAAAAAAATCGCCAACACACATAGAGATAGATGTACTCTTGACTACGTAGCTTTTGCAAATATCAAGCTATGACGCTAAGATTTAGCGGAAATATGGACATCAGATGGTTTCATCCGAGAACTTTTTGGTAATCATACGAAATTTAGCTGACCCAAGAGCTGCTGGTAAACAACCATCAACTAACGTCAACAAACAAAATTGTTGAATTCGGAACGCTACAAACCCACATATGGTCTTAAAGCATCCACTGCATCAAGTAAAATTTACTATTTGGTATGAATTTTTGGCTGGCGGCGTCATTCGTCCACATTTCTATATGAATAACGTTTAGGTCGATGATTGTCATCTCCTTTTGGCCGCGGAGTGCCACAATCCTCATGCCACACTGGATATTCAGCACGAACGATTTAAGGACATGATCATGCGCTCACGTGAACTTGCCTCCGAAAGCGTGCGATTTGACCACGCCAGACCTTCTAAGCAAATAAAAAATGTTTAAACTTTGATATCTCACATAGCCTTTGTTTTATTTGAATTTTAAAATGCATACTAGAGACTTACAGTTGTCTACACTAATTTTGTTTTATACAGTAACATATAGACTGACTTATGCCAGGTAAGTTGGGTAGCGAACTTTCCACTTAAGGTAGAAGTTGCGTCCATTGCTATACTACAAGCATAAGAGCTTACCCGGGGATCAAACAGTCTTCAAAGGAAATCATTTTTTTTCAAAATTAATCTCGCCATTGCCGTTATTTTCAGATTGAAGAGTTCGGTCAAAGATTATAAGAAATGAGAGGCAAGGCTTGGACACTAAAATATAAAATTCTTGCAGATTCATAGCTCTTGAAATAGACGAGCGAATTTCGAGTTTATCTGGTTAAAAAGACCTTCTAACAACGAAATTAATTTTTTTTATATACTGCCGGGAGGACACCTAGTTTAACTGAGCCAGTCGCAACACCTATACCCAGCTCTAGATTGAAAATTGTAACCTGTACCCACTCTAACCAGTTTATAAGCAGCACAATTATCGACGATATCCTATATATCCTGAAATGCATATAAAAGTTCCCTTTGAAAGATCCGACATTTAATTGAGAAATTTCTGGCATTCATGAACGTCGTGGTGACGTTTATAATGCACTTGATTACAGCCTGGCTAGTAAATCAGAAGATTTTCAGAGAAAATCCTACCACTCAATGAGGATTGTGTAGCCTTCATTATGACCATGATCTCCGCTTGAAATGCACTGTACAAATGCGAAAATACATATGTAATTAACGCGATATCCGAAGTAAAGCAAGGGTGACTTCTTTCATTCAATGAGCTGCACTCGATTCTTTTTTCAGACTCATTAAAAGGACCTACAGTTTAAATTGCTAAACAGTTAAAAATTGTTAGATAACACTATGCAACAAGCAAAAATACCTTGAATAGCCACTATAATTTTTTTAATGCGATATAGTCGGCTTCAACTTCAAAAATCATCAGCATTTCAGATTATATTTTTGAAGAGGCTGCTTCGTACATGTTAGATTATATATTAAAAAATTCCAAATTATACCAGATTTAAGTCACTCTAATGTAATTTTCTTAATATAACCCGTATTTTTGGAGTTATTGAGAAACAAATTATAATTTTTTTTTTTTTAAATTATGATATTTTCGATTTATAAAAATTCGCAAAAAATTGACTTTAACTTTTTCTCTTGTTTGTCTCCTTGGTTTACCTTCAAAATAATGTTGGAAACAAATGAGAGACGCGAAAAGTAGGTGGTGTGGAGATTGTGATTTCTAGCCGCTTCTATACACCAACGCACTTCACAAAATTTCATTCCTAAAAACTTGATATATAACTTTTATTTACTATTTTCTCTTTTTTGTTTTTATGTTTTGTTTTCTTCTCTTTTTTTTTCGAAAAAAGCCCAATTTCCAGTTTTCATCACACTTTTCGTTACTTTTGACCACTGCTAGCTGAGCGAATGTTGATGCTGAAGCCATGCATAAAATTATAAACTTTTTTAACGTTTTTTGTTGTTGTTGTTGTTGTTGTTGTTGTTGTTTTTGCTTTTGTTTTAACAAAGTTATTTTAAAATATTTTGCAACTGTTCTGTTCATTTCTCAAGAAAACACCAAAAAAATTATATAAATTTTCATCAAAAAGGAATATAAAAACAAAAGTTTGAATTTTAATTTAAAAGAGAAAGAAAAAAGAAACCAACTTTCTATTTTACCATTGTTTTAAATATAATCCCACCATTTGAAAACTTAATTAAAATACGCTGAGAAAAAGCAAAGTAAAACATAAAAAGAGATAGAAAATGAGACAAAGTTTTTGTTAACAACACCCACTATTAAAAATTAACAAAAGCCCTTCAAATACTACGTGATGGAGAGAAGGTATGCCTGCCTTAACACATATTTTTTGCTTTTTTTTGTAAAAAAAAAAATCGGTTTAAAAATTAGGATTTTTTTTTAAATTTTGATTAACGGTTAACTTAGGTGTTTCTTCTCACAAATTTAAATATTTTTCATAATAAAATGATTTTCACTTTTATTTACAGGAATATTTATTACAATTTCTCAGAAGAAAAATTACAATGCTAAAGTAAAGATCACCACCAATTAGCAAGGATCTTCATCACTACGTAAAAATCATATGGAGGAAGCTACAGCGAATTAATCATCTACTTAGTTTGAAAGATCAAATTAATAAAAGAAACTGAAACAAAGCCATAAATGCTTTGTGGAAAGCCAATATGCTCCCTAGATGAGTGACGGAGAAAAACAAAATATGGGAATAGTAATAAAGTAACCAGCTTTTCGGCCTCCTCAAGAATAAGTCAACAAGCAAATTTGAAAAACACGAGAACGTAAAGCTGCACAATGAAGGTAAAACATATGAAAATAGTGAAAACATTTTCAATTAAATGCCTGTTGGCACAAAAAACTATGATAAAAGGGATTGTTACCATAAATAAAAGTAACTCGGCTTTAGAACGAATGCTTTTTGTTACAAAAATACGATCAAAATTGCTGTCAAAAGGCAAACAACACCATCCCGATCGATCACTCGCAGAAAACTTTATAAAGACGAAAAACACGACCGAGTTGTGCGGATAATTCCTTTCATAAGCAAAACACTGTTACGATTTAACTTTTTTGAAACATTCGAGTTCTTTTAAATCGTGTTAAAATAAACGAAGCGAATTTATTATTATACAGTTTTCTTATTTCAGTTTAAGTTTATACACAATGTCCAACTTATTTAACCTCCGCTTAATACACTAATTTATTTAATAATAAGCTCTTTGGAATACCTGGAAAGAGGTCGGTGAAGGACGACATAGGTAGTATCCAATTCTTTACGGACGGGTCAAAGCTGGATTGTGGAGTGCATTACGGTATCTATTCTCCCGATCTTAATATAAATGAGTCCTACAGTCTGCCGGATCACTGCAGTGTGTTTCAAGCAGAAGTGGCTGCTATCTGCGGGGTTGCTGAACTACTGAGGGATAATGTCACTACGATCCAGAAGGTCTGTAACTATATGGACAGTCAGTCCGTTATTAAAATATTGTATGTATTTCATCTGGGTACCGGTACATTGTGATATTCCGGGCAACTGTGTGGCAGATGAACTGGTTAGGCGGAGTACTGCGGCCGATATGAATTCGACGGCGCAGGGATTTGGTATACTAATCTCTACCTATCGGCTACGTATAGGACAATATGCTGATGGTGTATTTAATGAGAGGTGGAGACGAGCTCTGACAAGGCTCTACAAGGCTAGAACTCTTTGGCCAAGGGTGGACAAGAGGAAGTCAGGGCTACTGTTGAACTTGCCGACAGGCAGAATATCTGCGGTAATAGGGGCACATACGGGTCACTGCTTAGTGGGGAGACATGCTATTAGGCTGGGCCACAGGGACTCTATTCTATGTAGGTGCTGTTTAGAAGAGGAGGTGGAGACTAAGGAACAACTGCTGTTGGAATGTTTGGCGTTAGCGTGGCTTAGATACAGGATTTTCGGTGCATACTTTGTTAGTATTGGGACTTTACTGGAGACTTCTGTAGGGCTGATTGGCAAATGCATTGAGAGGGCTAACTGGTCAGATAACTGACCGGCCTGTCGGAGGAAGTTTATTGGTATCACAATGGGCTTTATGGGCCTAAGTGTGGCGGGCATATGTCTGGCAGCCCCCTGTAACCTAACCTAAGCTCTTAGTTCGACTTTACTTTATGACTAAAAAATTATAACTGACTCACTAAGGTATAGTTTTATAGTTAAGTAAAATTAGTTTCAAAGGTTCTAGTACATTCCACAACCTATTATTTAGTTTCCGTTAAGATTTGAATTACAATTCCGATTTATAGATAGATCTGGAAAAATTTCCTAGATCTTGAATATTTTTTTCTTTCGAAATACATACATATATTCCCTTTCCCCACTAGTTTGTTCGCATCATTTTCGCTAGGCATTTATCATTTAAGTATTTATTTCTTTTTATTAGAATTTTAAACATCTCATTAATTCCTTTAAGGACTAGAATTGTAATAAAGTGCTGATCAGCATCATGCACAATAAAATGCAGAGTAAAAGATTTATTCAACGAAGTTTCTTTCTCACTCCAACTTGGTTCATTTTGTGTTTTATTAACGCCTCTTTACGTTTATCTTGTAGTTTTCATTTTCTTGCTCATTATCAGGAGACAATTTCAAGGCAAAATCATAACCATTATTGAACATTTTATGTACGGTCCCTAGCAGTTGATCGTGTAGGATTTAATTGTTGGTGGTTAAGTCGTTATCTCTTGTCTTCAACTTTCCACTAGTAAGGCATCCCCTTCATCTGATTTTACAAAAAAATTTCAAGTGAATTTTTGTCTAAACATTTTATTCAATCGAAATTAAAAAATTTTTCTTTGCTCTTATTAGCATTAACGTTCTTATTAGCATAACGTGATAAAAACTGTCTTGGGAGATTCACGATAGCAGTTTTCCCTTCGAAGGAAATGAAAGTTAACATGGAAGATAATGTTATTCACTATTGGGGTGATTGTTGTCTGTTGCTTACTTTATTGAAATGTTTGCCTGCTTCCTTGATTATGGTATATCTCCATTTGTGTTTTTTGACTTTCCTCGTCTCAGTGTTCCTTGTGGTCTTTATTTCAGTATAGAATGGTATACCTTGTCATAAGGTTTCCTAACTGTGTCCTAGCCAAGAGCAAATACTGCGTCTTATTTGAGTATTTGTTTTTTCCTTTTTTTGATAGTTGCAAAAGTTCTTCATTGCAGATTATCCGTGACCACCATAACCTCAATATATTTCTCAGATATCGGTTTATAAAATATTTGAGTTTAATTTTTATTTCGTTAGTAACCAGACACGTTTCGCATACGTTGACGCATACGTTACAGACGTTAATTTTAGTCATCGGGGAAAGTTTGCTCGATTACTAGATGCTTTTGAGCTAATGGTAGGAAATTCTGGGCTGAATTATGCGATTTCACACGTCATCTATAGTAACTCCTTCTGATGTGGTCACGCTACCTAAATAGCAGAATTTTTTTAACGTTTGCACCCATCTTTAAAGCAATCACTTCTGTGCAGGCGATTGAGCACGATTTCGTCTTTTTTATGTTCACCCGAAAGCCTACCTTGGCAGTGGTTGAAACGAGGTCGTCGTTTTAGTTAGCAATGATCTCTTCTGCTGCTCTATAGTACGATATCGTCAGCGAAATGTGTGTACTGATATACTTGCAAGACGATACCCATCTCTGTTGCTGTTATTATGTCTAAGATAGCAGCTAATATGAAGGGGAATATCAAAGGCGACAATATGCATCCTTTTTTTACGCTAGTGGTAATGTTGAGTAGTTAGCTAGTTTTGCCTAGCGCTAGAGCCATTCATTCTATATATAATCAATTTGCCTTTCATAGTTACAAACATGCGGTCAATAGAATCGAAAGCATTTTTAAAGTCAATGAAATCCAGGTATAAAGTCGAAATTAACTCATTGCAATGTTCCATGATTAGGCTGTTAATGTGATTAAAGAGGCTGTTAATGTGATCGATGAGGCTTTTAATATGATCAATACATGCATTGATGATGGTTAATAGGGGTTAAGGTACGATTTGATAAAAATTTAACTAACAGCTTGGTTAACGGGTTAAAGCAATGTTCCGCAAATCTGAAAAAATCTCTGATCGCCTTTTTTGAGAGTTTTTATGATCAGGCTAACTTTCCATTCATGACGAATAGTTTCCGTTTGCCATATGGCCCTAAAAAGCAATGAAAAGGCTCAGCAAATGTGTCTGTGTATGGTTTGTAAAACTCAGTTTGTAGGCTATCTATTCCGGCAGTTTCACCGCTTTTCAGTTCTGTTATTGCCTGCACATTTTCAGGTCTATCCGAAGATAGTTTCCTATGGAGTTATCGGGTTAAAGAGTTCTGATCGTCATTATTTTTATCGGTGCATCATTTTAAAGAAGTGCTCACACCATCTGGCTACTTGTTCTTATGTAACCTATCATTTTTTCCTTTGATAGGCATATTCTACAAATTCTTCTTGTTAGATAGCTTTCGAATGAAGTCGAACACCGTTTTACTGGCTGCCTCACCCTCGGCTGTAAGAATGTTTATGAAGCTGCGTTTGTCATTTCTTGTCAAAGTTAAGGACTTCTATGATTTGTAAGAAATATAATGGAGAGATACATATATGTTTCACGTATAACTAATGATGCTTTGTCCTTTAAGTGAAGAAAGCCAATACTTAAAAGGACTTAGTGGTAAACAAAAGAGTGGTACTCGAAGGGTATGCGTATTCTAAATTAACCACAATCTGATGAAAAAAGTGATAGTTAATAGCGCCTAATTGGAAAAGTTTTATCTTACAGGAGGACATATGGCTGATAATTTAGGGATGGCTTAATGTAGTGGTTGGAAAGTATGGATATCAACACAAACTGCCCATGTTCGAGTCCCAGCAGAGGACTGGACTAAAAAATGTGTTTTCGAATGCTTAAGGAAAGAAGTTTCAACTTCCCTCCATCTAAAAAATACAGAAGAAGCCTCCGTGATGCTCAAGCTTACCTCTGGTGATGATGGCAAACATCAGACAAATGATCATGAAAGAAATGCCACCTACTGGGAAAAAATTACGATGTTAAGTAGAGATCACCACCACTTAGCAAGGATCTTCACCACGACACAATCATATCGAGGCAAGCTGCAGTATATTAATCATCTATTTACTTAGCTTGAATATCAACTTGATCAATAAATCTGAATCAAACAAATCAATAGATGCTTTGTGGAAAGCCTAGAGGAGCGACGGAGACAAAAATATAGCTGATGAGAATATGAATATGTGGGTGTGGCTAAAAACAAAAATTATTGGAAGGAGTACACGAAATATGACTCAATTAAAAGACTTATTTATTACAACTTAACTATTTTCATCTCTAGAAGTGTGTTAAGAGGGCATATTTTCTTTATAAACACGGTCGGCAAAAAAGTCTCACAGTAATGGCGATAATTGCGTATACTAACTCATCAAAGAAATAAATTGCTTACTTACCTATGACGCTAAAGATCATACCTTTCCCTCTTCAGTTGCGAATTTTTTCTTTATTTTCTTTATGACAGCCGTTTATGTATATTTATGGTATATGCTTGATGACGCTAAAGAGCATACCTTCCCCTCTTCAGTTGTGAATTTTTTCTTTATTTTCTTTTTTTTCGCTTTTATTTATTTGGTTAAATAATGTTCAGGCGACTCAAAAGAAGCAGAATTAATAATTTCGTCAAGAAATGTTTAAGAAAAAAGGCTAATTTATAATGCTGAGACAACAGTATTTCAGCAATAAAAAAACAATTTTTGCTGTTGATGTTTTTTTTCCTATTTATTTATACTTTTTTTCTAATCATCAAACACATAGACCACAGCAAGCTACACACTGCAAGCTGTCAATCACAGCTACAATTACCAAACTAATTTCTAACGTTTAAGGCGACAAGAAACACTTTAGTGCTGCCAAAAAAAGTGAATTAATATATTGTATATTGCGATTTTATTTTTGTGTATGTATCTAAAATGTTAAAAGTAACACCACCGGTAAACAATATTTTCATCAATAAACAGCTGCTCATCAATTCGCTAATTTGCTGCTGCCTTTTTCGATGTCATTATGTAGCTGATTAAATGAAGGCAATTGCAACCAACTGCTTTCATCGCTACGAACTCGCGTAGTTTGCTGTGGTCAATGTGTTTAATGCTTAATATTAACAACAGTTATCATGATGATGATGTTGTTGATGATGGCTTGCATTAGAACTTATAAAGTTTTTGTTTTTTATTAGCAATTTTAAGGATGTACAACATTATGAAGAACGTAACTTAAAATTTTCGAAAGAATTCTTTTAGAAATTACCGCAAACTGTGCGTTTATGACGTGCGACAATTGAAAAAAAAACGTATTGTCACGTGTTTAAAGGCCAGACTGAAAACAATATTGAAGGTGACTCTTTTTATCATTTTCATCAAAAAAGTAAAAAAAAAGTACCAAAGCCATGTTAAAGTATTTAGGCGTTATAATAAATAGCAGATTTTTCTTTAAAAGTAATGTGATGTACGTCAAACAAAAGGTCAAAATGTCTGCTGCATCACTGTGTGGGTTCAGACCGAATAAAAAGTTTCAAAAAACGAAAAAGTATGACATTGGGCGGTTCTAAAGCGCGTCATACTGTATGCTTTATCTACTTTGGCCAACTCTACTCTATATTCTCTGTGTAACACTACGTACATATACAAAGTGGCAATCGTCGTATCGTCATATCGTGATTTTGGTAGGCCTGTTAAGGGCATAGTTTTTATTTGTATTTCAAGAAGGTATTTCAAAGAAAGAAACTCACGCAAGAATCATAGAAATTAGCAAAAAAAGAGCGCCTGCTGCTACAAGTGGTTTGATGACCTAACTAATTTGCTGCCGAAGAAAAAGTACAGAGGATTTAGAGCTTTATATGGCGAAATTCACACGGACTTAGTTTTTACAGACAGTATTTCTACCGTTTTCGATTGGCCAGTACGCCTCCCTCTCTCTTCTCTCAGCATGATTTGATTGAGGACTCTGAATATGTTTTGTTTGTGTGTGCTATAAATGAGCTTAGTAAGTCTAATGACATTTGGGAACTGAGATAATATATTCTTACATTTTAACATTTGAGTTCGTTTATAATGCGTTAAAATAAAATAAAAACAACATTTTTATTTTAGTTGTTTTACAATTTGTCTCTTTTTTTATTATTTCCACTGTAACTTTAATATACTATGTCTTAATACAGCAAATTCACTTTTACAACACTTTTTATTTGCGCCTAAACAGACTTTACTTTTTGACAGCCAATTCAAAACCAACTAAGTCACCAGCCGCAGTTCGCCGCTTTTTATAGTATTTTATCATTAGTTTAGAATGTTCTAGTACGGATACGAACCTTTGATTTTTTGACGTCAATTCAAATGACACAAAAAGTAATCGATCCATGCACTTGGTAGCACCCTTAATTAATGCAGGAAATTTTAGAAGTTTTTAAGACTTGACACAAGCCAATAAATTTTTTAGCTAAAAGCTCATAATAAGCTCTGACGTGGTGGATATTGTCTTTAGCATTTTCATTTTCGTAACAATATTATACGTCTGATGATGGACTTAATTACAAATTATGTGAAGATTGCGATTCTAAACACCTCGTGGGAAGAAAACGTAGGCCTATAGAAAAAGTTAAATCAGCTATTTATCACGGTGGTTAAGCTGAAGAATTTGCTCTTCTTTAGACTGCCTGACACAGATTTCCGACTCTCTCTACAAAGTGAAGGAGGAGACGACGAAGTATATTATTTCTGAATATATTACTTTGACAAATATTCGGAGGCAAATGTTGGGCCAGAACAGGTTCGTCTAGAACCCATTGGGGATATTGTGGCCTTTATAGGTGAAGTTGAGGGTATTCCGTCTTAACCGTCGTTTGGGGTACTTTAAGGTATTGTTACACCAAGAGAAAAGCCACAACCATATGGATGATATAAAAGTTACCAGATAAGCTCTTACATATGGAATGGTATCGAAGTAACCAGACCTTCAATAACTTTACAGAAACTTGAGGACATAGCGAATGACAATTCAATAGCGATTAAATTGTGTATAAAGAAAGTTGCATTTTACAACAAGAGGGCGCTAAAGATCTTAACTAAGAAACACAAAACAAAATACAAAACGAAAAAGTTTTAAGTGAAGACATAAATTTTATGAACAGTGATATAAATGTTGTATAAGTAATAATGAGCTTAAAATAACAATATCGTATAAAAATTTTCTTTCTATTTCACGTGCAATCTTCGAACTCATTAAATGATATTTTTAGAGTGTAAAATAGTGGGGAAATTATTTTATTGGTTATTGTCAATGCTGCCAATCAAATCCGCAAGTGTTGTAACCATCATTGCCAGAAAATCATCGTTTGGCGAAAAAAAATCATGTATTGAAAACTAAAATCATCGTTTTTTTATTCAAACATTTTATTATAAAAATATAAAAGTATAACAATTAACTTTTTTTAAGAAATTATGTTATGTTAACTAAGCATGAGCTAAAATTAAAAACGTATATATATTATAATCAAAATTTGTGCTGTGTGAGGAATGTGATTCGTATCGATACGAAAAATTATGTTCAGCGACGAAGCACATTTTGAATTCAATGGCTACGACAACAAGAGCAACCAGCGGCATTTCAAGAGCCGTCAATAGGCTCAGAAAGAAGCACGGCTTTTTGCGTTTTGCCGGCTGGCGGCATCATTGGACCGTACTTCTTTGAGAACGAAGAAAATCTCAGTTACAGTAAATGGAACAAGGTACCGTGCGATGATTACCAGCATATTTTTTCCAAAATTAAAGAATTGGACTTGGTTGGCAAGATGGTGCCTCATGTCACACGCGCACGACATCATGAACCTGTTTTGAAGCAGTTCATTGGCCGCCAATCGATTATTCGACTTTTTCAAAAACCACTTTTCGAATAATTCAAAAAGTAGCACTTTAAAAAAACCGGTTTTCAGTTAATAATAATTCAAATAATCGGTTAAACGGTTGTTTTATTTAAATAAAATTGTTCCTAATTCTTGAAGCGCAGAACTGGACCATGTCGTTTTAAAAATAAGCAGAAGTTGATGGAGAGCTTAAAATTAAAGTGAAAATCAATACTAATAATAATCCTAACAAATCTCATAAAAACTATGCCAAAACGATGTGCGGAAGGCATAAAAAATAAAGTTTATTACACAAAGTACTGAAAAACGCTTAAGTTTCGAACAGCTACTCAAGGAGCTAATTTCGTTTTTGTTGTAACGGGTCCGCCATCTAACGTTTTTTTTTTCAACTAGTGCTTATTTCGTGAATGGTAACACTTAGCTCATGTCTGATTTGACAGATAATTAGTTTTATCCTTCCGCTGAACAAATATGGTTGTGTATACGCTTTTTTCGCTTCGCTAAGTGGGCCTGCGATCGACTTATAGAAGATACCGATTTTGTCAAAAAAATTATCTTTTCAGATGAAACTCATTTTGTTCTTGGCGGGTATGTAAACAAGCAAAATTGTGGCATTTGGGGCACAGAAAACCCGCACGTATACATTGAAAAGCCGATACACCCAAGATGAGTCACTGTTTGGTGCGGATTTTGGTCCAGAGACATAATTGGCTATTGCCCTTCGAAAAAGAGTAAAGTGTGGCCGTTACCGTCAATGGCGATCGTTATCGGGCGATGTTTGTTCACAAAAATTGAACAAGAGGATATTAGCAACATTTGGTTGCAACAGGACGGCGCTACGTGCCACACAGCCGAAGCTACACTCGATGTTTTGCGCCCTGTTTTCAAAAAAAAAAAAAATTATTTGGCGGACCCTATATTACTTGGTAGAGAATGGAACTAAATGCTTGTTATTATAGCTATAAATTAGGTGCCTAAGATAACAAAAATTAAATGTTTTACTTTGAATAAATCTATTAGAAATATACAAGTCCTTAATTGCCTCGACAAGAAAATTTGCTTAGATTTCCAACTAAGAAGTCATCCGTTCAATCCCAGGCCACACCATCAGACAATTTTCAACGGCGATATCACCTCACTACGTTACTAGCGACTGGTTATATGAATTTACGCTGTGGAAAACTTGACTAACTAATATATCTGCCGTTCGGAAGCGGCGTTTGTGGTTTTGTGGGCTTTCAATGAGTCTAGTTGATCATTCTCCATATAAAAAATCAACATTTATTTACAGAAGATAAGAAAAGTTTATTTTTGCTTAAGAGTGCATATCTTTTTCGATCTATCTTGGTCTGCTCGTTGGAATCTTCTCGGTCGAATAATAGCCGTCCGATCTTCCTAGCCGCTAAGTTCATGCAATATGACCCAACTAGACTAGACTTTCGTTCATAGACAAGTCAACTACAATTCCAGTAAGCGCTGTAAGCCAATATTACGGCCGCTATTATTGAGATACCGGCAGATATGCTGGATATGTGAGAGACGGAGCTGATGGATAGACTACTGACGTCGTAGCCTCGGGCAACATTTACATGAAATAACCTTTTAGAAGCAAATGACATAAATTCCCTTATCGCCCTAAACAAATATTTAATTTAATTATGAAAATTTTCTGTGTTTTAAAATATAATCTCTTCCGATATTTGGTTTCATTTAAGTTGACTTGAATATATTCGACCAACGCTTTCAGTAGATTTAGGAAAACTCATTAAATTTTTGACAAATTTTCAAAAGAATGGAAATCTAAAGCTTTTCTATTTATAAGTTTTAAAGGGTCAAGATAAGAAAGCTCTTATTAGACAAAGTCGTTCAAATCACTTCACAATCAAAATTTCTTTGTATTTAAAATCATTGATTTTATAGTTTTCACACTGTTTTCATCTAAAGAAGTTCCATTGCAAGTAATTAAATAGTATGTATGAACATACATAATAATTGATACTTTTTCGTATTAATGTCTTTTTCTTATGAAATTAAAAAAAAAAAAACTTTTTTTTAACAATTATTTATCTTAAAAATGCTATTTAAGTTACTTCCTAATGGCCGGAAGCAATGATACATTTCTGTGTATATTAGATACAGGCTACATAGTAAACAAAAACAAACTACAAGTTGATTGGCACAAAATTTCTATGATTTAATAACTATTAATTTTTGCTTTTGAGAAAAATTATAATTTGTTTAAACTAAAGAAATCATCATTTTATATAAAATATCATCAAATCATATTCTGTTGAAAAAAAAAAAAAAATTATAAAATCATCATTCTGGCAACACTGGTTGTAACTATACCGATGAAACTATGAGTCAAATTCAAATCTCAGCATTTGTAACGGCAATGGTATAGTAGGTTGTAGAATTTACTAGAACTTTCGACACTAATGTGAACTTACTATAAAGGGAGGCGCATTCTGCTTAGTCAGTCAGTTATAATTTAGCAGTCATAGAGTAAGGTCGTTCTAAGAGTTGAGTACTGCATAAATTTGTATATTAAATGGAAGTTAAATAAGTTGGACATTGTCTATAGCGTTAAATTGAAATAAGAAAATAAGAAAACTGTATATAGCAAAACAACAAATTCGCTTATATATGTTATTCTGCGCAATTAAAACGTTATAAAAAAGTTTAAAATGTAAAACTTTTATAGCTGTAGTACTAAGTTCTTAATACCAAAACCTAATGTGTTAGGCACCATACTTTAAAGATAGATTATCAGCTTTTTCAAAAGCGCTGATTTAATTCGAGTTCGAACACGGTTATAGGAAATTGATGGCCCATGAGGAGGCAACTGTTTGCTATTCTGACATGAAACTGGCAATCCTTTTTAAATAGGCCCCTCAACGAAAGTTTTTTTTTAAGAAAACCTACATTAGACAAAACTAATATTATCTCCGTATTATTAAATGTTAAAAAGCTATTAAAAAAAGATATGCATCAGTTAGCTTTTTTTTAATTACTTTTCAAAAACCAGTCCAAGTTTATCACAGTTTTTTTCTTTTTCTTTAATAATTTAAATTATTCTTCTACAAAAATAAAATAATGATACAATAGTAATAGCGTGTACCAAACAAGCAGATTTAATTTGAGTGTCATTGTAATGAAAAAAAAAAAAAACAAAAACAAAAAATCAGATTCAAAAAAAGGAAAAATAATCATATCCACATACACATACACGCATACGTAGATACGTATTAGAACAGATAAAACTGTATTCAAAGTATCGACTTTTTCAATAAGAACTTTCCCTTCCAGCAGGGAGAACATGGCAAAGGGAAATAATATGACAGTATTGACATTTTACTTCTTCACATATCAACAGAAGTAAAACTAATGTCAATTGTGGCAATATATTAAATTTTGTTACTTGAAATCTAAAAATCCGCAATGAAAATGGTACATACAGAGGAATTTTTCTGAGTAATTTTATTAAGAATTTGATTAATAAATTTCTGCTTTGAGCCACAGCAGTGTTGACAAAAAATCCTTAACAATTGGGTCTACAACACATAGGTAATATTGCGAATTAATTTAAGCTTTACAAGCTTACCATTTACTGTATGAATGGATTTCGGCTGAATGGTTTACTAAACCATCCTCTTATTTTTCTAGAAAAACATGTTTTTTGACTGGCCCCTATTTGCATTTGCCTGGATAAGCAAACTAAATGCACTCAAGAGCAATTGTTAAGAAGCTATTGATGAATACCTGCTACTATAGCATAAAGGCAACAAGTGCCTCAAAATAATACGCAGTATATTCTGGCCAAACAGAATCAGCAACACGGACCTTTGGCAACCAATACTTAAATAAATAAAACATAGAAAATGTCCGAAAAAGTCGGACAACACCACAAGAAAGGCACTAGAGCGGAACAAAAGTGGCTCAAAAATCCGCGGTCGTCCAATGACCACCAGGACACGCACAATCTAAAACATATGTGGCTATAGTCGCACAAAAATGCACACGTTTAACCCACTCCTTGACCAAAAGCTTTCCGGAATAACCCCCGTGTGGCGGTCCCATCGTTCCGACTTTATTTATTTTTTTGTTAAGTTGATACATCTGTATTGATATTCCCGCTACATCTTAGCCTTATAGCACGACATTTGCAAAAGCTACGTAGCCAAGAGTACATCTATCTCTATGTGTATTGGCGATTTTTTAAAATTTCAACCGTGTTGAGGTCGCAAAAGACATGATTTGCGTGGCAAAATCCGATCCCACATTCATCGGAAGGATCATTACTTGACACGAGACGTGGGTTTATGAGTACGACGGGCAATCCAGATATCAAGCAAGTGAATATCGTTCACCAAATGAGAGAAGACCAAAAAAACCACATCGTTTTCAGTCAAAAAAGAAGGCAATGCTCACGGTTTTTATCGATTACAACGGTGTAGTGCATCGTGAAATTTTACCAGAAGGCCAGACAGTAAACAAAGAGTATTATCTTGGCGTTATGAGAAGTCTGAGTGAAACAATTATCCGAAAGAGACCAAAATTATGAACAGAAAACTTGTCATAACGCACCGTCACACAGTGTCATCATTTTTTGAAATTTTTTGACGAAACATACAACAAATATCACACAACAGCCACCGAATTCACCTGATTTGGCTCCCTGCGACTTCATTCTGTTCAATCGAGTTAAACCACCATTACGGGGAATGTGTTTCAGCAGCCGAGAGGTAATAATGGAAAAATCGCAGGAAGCACTGATGGACATTCCGAAAACCGAATATAAAAAATGCAAATGTCATGCTATGACGCTAAAATTTAGCGGGAACAACAACTTAACAAAAAAAAAAACGAATGAAGGACCGCCACACGGGGGTTATACCGGAAACTTTTTGATTAAGGTAGAACGTATACACCCGAATGAAAATGAAAATATTCAATAGAGAATAACAAATAAACAACAATTTTATTCAGTTGTGTGATAGCTTTTGATGAAAGCAAACGTATGTCGCTTTGTGTATCAAAATTTACTAGTACTACAAATGCAATTTTCTCTCAATTAGCATCTATTGATCTAAGACAACCTTACCTTAAAAGGAGCGAACCCAACAGCCACAAACCCAGTACGATGGAGTCATATGCTCTTAACAGCGGTAATTGAAAAAACATGCTAAATGTGTAATTTTGCATTCTCAACGGGTACGTTTTATTATCTGGAAGCGTGATTGAGCCCTGTATGGCGATAATTCAGCTAGAATTGCGGTGGTTAGACTAATGGATCCCCTATGCAAAGATGTAAACAACTAAATTTTGTTCTATTAATGATAATTTGGATCCAAGTAACAGCCTGAAACATGCCTGCACCGCATTTCACACAGCTAACGAAATAATGCATTTATTACAAGTCAACTTTCGCGATTGCTGGGGTCTTGAAACTAAACACCAATCTATTATTTTTCGTGGGCACATGTTAAAAAAAGACCCTCTTTGCAGGACCAAATGAATTGATTACGCCTTAAAACCTAAAATTCCTAAAGAGCTTAATAAAATAAATCTGCCATGGATCTATGTCATGATCTGCTTTCCACTCGATTTACCCTTTCCAATACGATAAAACTTTCAAAAAATGTTCACTAAAATTTGTGTTTTATTTTTGTGTAATAAAATAAAGTTCTTATGAAAAAACCCTTTACATAAACAAAACATTATTTTTTTATAAAGAATTCAGTCTATCTGTGTGTTTGCGTGTGCCCATATTACAATAACAACAACAATTATAATTTCTAAGTATAAACAGAAGGTTGAAGGACATTTTTAGTGAAACGCACTCACTCAGTTCTAGCTCGTACTCACACATAGACACACACACAGACACTAAGTCATATGAAATTATGAAAATATTTTGAAAGGGAAAAACGAAAACCAAAACAGAACAAAACCCCATCCAGTAACCAGTATAACAGTAAGCATTACTTGTACACAAATTTCTGTAAAAATTAATTTTCAAATATATTTGTTAATGTGAATGTGTGTGTTAAAGAGAGAGAAGGGAGCATATTTAAAATACTCTGTGGTCATCATTGTGGTTGTAAAAAAACACAATATTTTTTTTCTAAGTATGAATGTGTGTGTGTGTGTGTGTAAATGAAAGAAATTGTTTTGGTTTTTATTTATGATTTGAATATAAAAAAACGTTAAGCTTGCCTAAGTATATGTGCTTACATATTAACATATAGCTTGTATGTGTGCATGTAGAAAAACTATTACCTTTTTAACCTACTTCTACTCTACTACAATATGGCGTGCAGAAATTGTTGTTTTTTTTCTTTTCTTTTTTCACGACTTCGTTTTATTATTTTCCTACAATTTTGTTCTTTTTCATAACAATACTCGTATATATGTATGTGTTTGTGTGTTGAATTTGTCTATGTTTATGGAAATGTGAGCTATTTTTATACTGCGTTTAGGCCGTTTATAATATTTTTTATATCAAAAGTATTTTTAACTTCTTGGCTAGGAAAAGAATATGAAAAAAACGCAACGTTTACCTGAAAATAGATGAAAAATATGTAAAAATAGTTAAACGACAAAATAATTATAGTGGAGGTACACTATGAACAAGTACAGGTACACTACACTACTTGATGAATTTGCTACTATTACAGAATTGAAGTTAAGGAAATATAGGTGAGGTAACTTATAGTTGATAATAGCTGAGAATAATGTGGAAATAGTTAAACGGTAAAATAATTATAGTGGAGGTACACTATGAACAAGGATAGGTACACTACACTACTTGATGAATTTGCTACTATTACAGAATTAAAGTTAAAGAAATATAGGTGAGGTAACTTATAGCTGATAATAGCTGAGAATAATATGGAAATAGTTACACATTAAAATAATTAGAGTGAAGGTACACTAAGAACCAGTACATGTACACTACACTACTTGATGAATTTGTTACTGTTACAGAATTAAAGTTAAAGAGCTATAGGTGAGGTAACTTATAGTTGATAATAGTTGAGAATAATGTGGAAAGGGTTAAACACTAATATAATTTTAGTGGAGGTATACTATGAACAAGTACAGGTACACGTTTTGGCGAATTTGTTATAACTACAGAATTAAAATTAAAAAATAAAGGTAAGGAGATAAGCCAGATTTGGAAAAAAAATAGAAAGGGTTTATTATTTGCTTGAGGACATAAACCTAAGCCAGCATTTGGTTATAATAAGCGTTTTGTCTAACAAAAGATCATTTATAATCATAGTTTTGTGAATATAGTATCTTCTTCAAAATTCAAAAACTAGTGGTAATACCAAATCTGTAGTGAGGAGTTATAGACAAATGTAAGGAAGAGTTATAGAAAACAAACACTTTTATCACTAGTAATCAGGCAGAGGCGGTAGTAATGCGACTTCATATCACATCAGCATGAGAGAAAGAGAGATCGCCATAAACTTTGGAGAAAGCCATTATTGTGAAATTTCCAAAAACTTGGAAGTACGCCATCATTGTGAAGCTACCAAAAAGTGGCGACTTGAAAGATTGCAATAAATGGATATTCTACATACAAGGCACTAGCAGTCATAATGCAGGGAAGCCTTTGGAGCAAAATAGGAAACGTAATGCGAGAAGAACAGGTAGGCTTCGGGCCAAATAAAAGCTGTGTAGACCAAGCCAACAGTCTACACATCATAATAGCGCAGTCTCTAGAATGATATACCCCTCTGTATCTTCTGTCCGTCGACTACAAGAAAGTCTTCGATACATTCGAATGGACTGCCATATGAAAAATATTGAGAAAAAAAGGGGCCCCAGGTAAAATAATACGAATAATAAGAGCAATGCACGAGGATGCAGAACACTCTGTTCTTCACAACAGGCGCATCACTATTCCATACTAATGCTAAAGTAAAGCAAAGATGTTCACCTTTACTATTGACCATTGTACTGGATGACAACATGAGCGACATCTCTTCTCAGAGAAGAGGTATAACACGGCGTTTCTCAAATAGGGTTGGCAACCTACTGGGTAACCCATTAAGCCCACCCGGGTTTTTTGGGTATTATATTTAAAAAAACTCGGGTGGGTTTTTTTTATTTATAAGTTTTCTGAGTCGATTTTCGAATCCCGTTTCAGAAAAACTTCTCGATTTTTGAGACAATCCAACTTTGAAGCCAGTTTTATATTTATTGAAAAGAAGTGATTCGGTGATATGCTAAAAGATATTGTACCTGTCGAAACAGTGAATAGTCAGAGGGACCAATGTTCGAAAAATACGGCGGATGCGGCATTTGATCGTTTCCGACAATCGTTTGGCAGCGTTTGCGACGTGAGGCCGATCGTTGTCATGCAAAATAATAGTTCAATCATGTCTATTTTTGCATTGAGTATACAAGTTAATAAAGTCGATTTGCACAACATATGGCATAACTATCGCATATGGTTTGTGCCAGCAATAACAAATATGGTTTTTTTGAGGGTAAACATCTGTCATTGTGCCCAAAAAAGATGTTTTGCGGGGAACAATCTTTCATTTGAAGAAAAGGGCTGCTGAAAGTTATCGATTGTTGGTAAAAGCTTACGGTCAACATGCACCGACTCAAAAAACTTATGAACGATGGTTTCTGCGATTCAAAAGTGATAATTTCGACATAGAAGACAAGGAGAGGCCTGGTCAGCCGAAGAAGTTTGGAGATGAGGAATTGAAAGCATTAATCGACGAAGGTTGTTGTCAAACGCAAGAAGATTGGGATTCACACAAAAAGCCGTTTCGGGAATAATGTTTGGATGCTACAAAAAGAATTCATTTTTGCATCGTATCGTTCTTCGTGATGAAAACTGGATACATTACGATAACCTCAAGCGCAATAAGTCATATGTAAAGCTCGGCCAACCGGGCAAATCAACGCCCAAGCTGAATATGCATGACGCCAACGTAAATCTCTGTATTTGGTGGGATTAGAAGCGTGGTGGGATCAGAAGCGAGGACCTGTACCGAACACAATTGATTCGTTTGAAGGGAGCAATCAACAAAAAACGACCAGAACATTCGATCAGGCACGAGGCCATAATCTTCCATCATGTCAACGCTCGGCCAAATTTTGCAAGACCGGTCAAAAACTATTTGGAAAACAGCAGATGGGAAGTTTTGGCTCATCCGCCTTGTAGCCAAGATCTTGGCCCTTCTAAAGACCATTTGTTTCGATTGATACAGAACGCTCTTACTGGAATACGCTTCACTTCAGAACAGGGTATCAGAAATTGGCTTGATTCATTCCTACCACAAAATCGAAGCAGTTCTTTTGGCGCGGAATCCATATGGTTCCAGGAAGATAGGAAAATGTAGTGGCTAACGACGAAATATACTTTTAATAATGTATCAATTCATTTTGTTAAAAGAAATCAACATTATGAACTTGTATGCCCAACTTCACAGTGTAAACGAAGTAATTGATATCTTTTTTTGCAGCTCACAGTACACAACGCTGTCTGGACCGGACCAGGAGTGCAAAATTGCATTATATATACTAAAACAACGTAATTGTACTAACAAATAAAAAATATTTTCTAACTGAACGAAATTGGAAAGCAATAAAACCCGGTGAGTAGGGTTTCATTTTAAAAACCAGGGTTTTTGCCAAACCTGCTTTCAACACAACTAGAGGACCTGGATTACGCAAATTATTTTTGTCTACTCTCACACAAGATCTTCAACATGCAGTCGAAGTTCGAAGGTCTAGAAAAAGAGGTTCACAGTGTTAAACTTGGAATAAATATTCTTACGAATATCTAGTTTTAAAACCAGTGATGTATGTTACATTGCTAAAAAAAATAAGGCATAAAAACAACTACGTTCTTGTTTACAAATAAAAATAAACTATAGCAACAAAGCAGGCACACAACGAAACAAACAAGAAACGACAACAACACAAAGAGCACTGAAACAAACAAGATATTTACGATAATATCGAAATAGATTCTACCTAAATATCGAGAAGCTCGAGAGCTTTCGAAGTGTTGTTTATTCAGTCATATAAAAATCACATCGATGCGGATAGAAATCAGCTTAAGCAAAGTAGACTCAGCGAGTACAGTTTATTGGCTTAAACTCGGTGTAAAGAGAGTTTAGTGTGGATAAACTCTTGTTGAAGAGGTCGTGAGTGAACCTAAGTTGTAACAGCGATCGGGTTGAAAGATCTTTAGGTAGAAAGATCTATGTAATAGTTACTATTGTTGTACACATTGGATGTAATCAGAGAGTAATTAGGATTATTTGTTATTGCTTGTAAGAATGTTACGCGCAGTGAAACACAAAACTGTGTTAATAAAGGACTATTTAATTAAAAATCAAATATAATTTTTTTTTTTTTTTTTTTGTTATTTTAGCTGCAATCTACGGTGTCATTAATAAGCGTTTTTAAAAATGTAAAAAAGTAACAATATCAAGCAAACCAAAGCCATGAGAATTAACAACAATATCAAGAAAAAATCATGTTGCGGAGCTAACCTATTGAGTCTGTAGATTGCCTCTGCTATCTGGGAAGCCCAATGGCAGCAAAGGACGGTGCAGAAACGGACGTTAACAATGGGCTCAAAAAAGCAAGAGCTACGTTCAGGCAAAACAAGCTTAAAACGTTCAACTCTTGTGTATAGTCAATTCTGTTGTACGGCAGGTATTCATCAAAAACTGCCTTAGAATCATATGCAAGATATTCTGACCTAAGGAACATAGAACCATGGATTTAACTAATTAAAAACCCATACTGAAGCAGATAAGACAAAGAACGTGAAGATGGATGTATGGTCGATCCATACATTTTAACCAATCTTAAAACATTTGAGTTCTGTTTAATTGCGTCAAAATAAAATAAACACCATCTTGTTGTTGTTTTACTGTTTTTAGTTTCTTACTTTTTACAGTGTACAATTATAACTATAATGTTTCCAACTTATTTATCGTAATACTCGTTTATACAACGAATATATTTACGCCTAAACACGACTCTATTTTATGACTGAAAAACGATAACGACGTAGGCAAAGCAGCCTCCTTATATACCTAATTTCCTACAGTTTTGAAAGTTCCTGAAATGTCTCAAATGCTCTCATATCCTCTATATTATATCCGTTAATTTTAAACATGTGAGATTGTGTTACCCAAAGTTGGTCGAATTGGCAATGCCGCCAAATACACAAGTCAGTACGGCAATACCAGGATAGAACATTATCAACTTTGACACAAACCAGCAGACAAAAATCCCGCAATACAGTCCCTGATGTGGTGTATTTTCCTTTTAGGCATTTTTATTTTCGTAACAATACCTTAAGGAAAAATCCCCATAGTATTACAAGGGTGGCACTGGCGTGGAATATTCAAGGATTAAGGAAACACGGTGAACTAACCAACATTAAAATTGTCCAAAAACTAAGACAAAACAATCCTAAATGAGAAGAGGCAAAGACAAAGACAGATCGAAAACTCTGTGAAAGCCTTATGCACCCAAGGGTAGTAAAGGACAAAATGGTATTTTTATCATTCCAAGATGTAGGATAAGATAATTACTGCTTTCGTTAACATTATTTAAGACCACAAAAGGAACCCTACAAAGCAAAACCGTACACTATAGTTTAACGGTGTAAGCAATAATCGAAACAGCATTCTCTGTACTAAAAAAAAACGCATTTGATCTATTAGATATATGTACAGTAGCCTAACGAAAATTTCGTTAGTTTAAAAACAAATACTTTCATATATAACTAGTGTACCTTATCCAACAAGTCACTATATATTTAAGTCAGAAATATTAAGTAAAGAAAACTATTTCTCTGGAAAACATTTCATGAATAGCACAGGATATATGATGGGTACTCACAACTACACCTTAAGAGAAGCAAAACATTTCCGTGGTTAATAGTTTTCTCACAGAAAAAAAACAGTAAAAAAACTTTTGAAAAAGACGATTTTCTAAAAGAAACACTGAAATATTTTGAATTTTTTTGTGCTTTTTTTTCCATCTACAATTATTTCACTAAATTATTGATATAAACTACTACTTTTGTTCTTGTTTTTATTGTTGTTGTTGTTCAATTTTCTTTACATACATATATTAGCCGTATATTTTTTAAATATATAATAATAGTACGTCATATACGTAAATAAATTGAAAAATATTTGCTTTCATTTAGACAAGAAGAAGGTGGTTCTTACAATGAACAAAAAAGCCACCAAATTCTGTTTTTACCTTATTCTTCTTCCTCTTAGACTGCTTATAGAGGAACATAAAATTGTAATTTATTTGGTTAATGGCTATAATAATAAAGAAAGGCAGAAAGTAAAACAAAACTAAAGGAAAAACGAAATTTCCATAAGTATGTAACAGTGATTTTAAATTAAAAGGTAATTTTTGTAATGGCTTATAGGTACAAAAATGTATATGTATGTAAGAATAAATTAAAGCATACTTTTAGGTTAAAATAAAGAAGGGTGGGTGTGTTTCTTTATATAATTTATAAATAATAATAGAAAAACAATTAAAGCATATTTTTAGGTTAACTAATATTATACAAATTATAAATATGACACTGCATAAGTTGAGGATGTAAAAATATCGTAGGATATTAAAAAACATATTTTAATTATTGAAGATTTTATCAATGCTGCACAAAAGGGAGCATATTTTTAGGGTGATTAAATTAATTATATAGGTATTTTTTACAAAGAATTATCCATAAAAACAGAACGGCCATAAAAGTACGCAATGAATACTTTTTAGATGCTTCACTTTTAGACTTGAAAAAACTACAAGTCACCGCTATTATAAAGACCTGCTCTCACTGAGGTTGCCTCTGCGTGGATAGACTCACTACACTACCTACATTCAATGGTTTTCAAGCAATATTAGCAAAAGCAGCCGTGGTAATTGCGTATGTTTCTCATACCCATTGACATATTGGCCGCTGAAAAGAAGAGGTTATATCACTGAAAATTTAACTACAACAGGTAGGAGACTATATTTTTAAAAAAAGCGAGCACTGTCAAAAGGATACATCCTCTAAACAAAAATGGAACGGCGATGATGGAAGACGTGATTTAAATCAATAAGAATTCAACATACCCAAAGAGAAATTAGAACTTATGCAACATTATTACCGGCCACCTTATGCCTTATTTTCATTCGGTTGATTGGCAACAATTATTTGATTTAGTGTAGCAATAGTATTTTACAAAATATCTCAAGAATTTTAAAGCATACATTAAGGATTATATAAAAAATAGCTTATAGCATATATTTAGGCTAATATAGCAAAAATTCATAAAAAACAAGTTTTGCGCCTAAAAGCATTTCTAAACGAACCCCTCAAAACAAAATAAAAAGGTCATTTAAATAAAAGCAAGTTTATGTTAACTGCGTTGTTCATTTTTGTTCATTTAACAATACAAAAATTTTCTCCTCCATTCAACCCCAAATCTAGGCAATACTGTTGTTGTTCATGTTTCACACTTATATTTGCCTGATGACATTTAAAACTTAAAAATTTAATTAAGAAGAAACCACTATCCTATTACAACAACACTTTTTTTGTTAAATTAATAACACTTGATGAAAAGACATTAATAATTTTATGAAAAGCAGTAACGCAGTGTAGCAGCAACATCAGCAGCCGCGTGGCATTACACACAGCTTTGTAAGCAGCAGTAATAAAATACCTTAAATGAATATTTCCCCTTTTTATTATTAAAAACTTGCAACATAACATTACAAAAGTCTAATACTTGAGTTTTACCCTCTTTTTTATGTTTTAACCTTAGGGGGGATTGTCTTAACGTATGTGACTGTTGAGTTTGATTGTCTGTGCTTTTTTTGAGATATGAGCGATATTCCCTTTAACGAAAAAAAAAATAATGCAAAATAAAATGAAAAAGAAAAAAATCTAGGGAAAAAAGTACTGCAAGCCTACTTAAAGTATAAATAGGAAGAAAAGTAAAAAAAAAACAACAACAACAAATAAATATAAACAATAAAAAATTTAATGCAAAAAACCCTATTTAAGCAGGAAAATAATACGAAAGCAACAAAAAATTCAGTCTTAAACGATTGCTGCTATGGCTAACGACTTTTAAAACGCCCTAAAAGTAGGCTATAAATATAAAAACTACAAACAAAAGAGAAGTTCTTTTGGGTATGCTTTAACTTATGATTGCATATGGTGGTTTGAAACAAAAGCATTCACCTGGATATTTTTATTTAAAAGTAAAAACTACTTAAGACGTGCGAACCAGATCACAGCACAGTATTTTACTGTACATTTTCCTGCACCATATCCGCTAATGTGGGATATTCAACAGGCTTATCTGCAAACACATGTCATAAGACTTTTAAAAAATCGATGAAATTGTTAATATATGCTGGGTATCACTGAAAGAAATAGCAAAACCGTTGAAGTTTACCATCAAGTGTTTTTGTGACAATAGGAACGTTAAAGGTAACTGTGTGACACAAAAAAAAACCTATTTGGATCGTTAAAAATCAAATAGACCTTAGACGACTGATAGCGTAAGAAAGACGTCTCAGAGCAAAAGAAACGGTAGGTAAATGTAGGCACCGGTTAAGTTAGGTCAGTTGGCTAGATAAAAAACTTTGAAACTATATTTCGTACCTGTGCCAGTTAAGAACATAGAAAAATAAGGACACAAAAAGGATTTGCTGGCACCCTGAGCTGCCAAGCCATTAAAGAAATTTAATCTAAGAAACCTTGGTTGTTTGCCTGCCAGACCTGGACATTCACAGAAATAATGAACAACTGTC
Source organism: Wohlfahrtia magnifica (assembly GCA_023159175.1). NCBI lineage: Eukaryota > Metazoa > Arthropoda > Insecta > Diptera > Sarcophagidae > Wohlfahrtia > Wohlfahrtia magnifica. The sequence goes on from JAKWBJ010000203.1 coordinate 3,010,658, forward strand.
TCTTTCTCAGAAGTTTCCCGGCAGCTATTGCTATAAATGTAAAAGGCAAACCCTTTCTCTCAGCAACGAAATTGTCTAATGACTCGTGTACAGCGCTACGAGCTTGAAAATAGAATGGCGGGAATCCTCAGAAATATCCGCGTTCTCGAAATAGCACAAGAGAAGATGGTGCTCCTCCTTACTAGCAAGTTCATCAGATCTTTTATCACTACAATGTCCCTATCGAAATTAATAGCTTAATCTTTTTCCTACAACGGAAAACTAAGGTCGAGGTGCTACCAGGCGCAACCTGTTACCAAACTAGAAAAATGTAAAAAATTGTTTGTAAGGAACTATTAAAAAGTTATAAACAAAAATTTTTTATAGACGTGCCCAAAGGACTGAAAATTCCGTAAAAATAAATACGAAGAAACTGCAATAATGAGAAGAAGAATAAGTCCACGAAACATCTTTAAATTTTGCCCCATGGAGAAAGTCTACACTCTTTTAACCCTAGGATGTCCAACTTGATCTAGACCATTTTTGACTTTAAAGTTCAATATATTTTAGAAAGAAGTTAAAAAGAAAAGAAACTATGAGTTCTACAACTAAAGTGTTCTGAATCGAAAGAAATTTATTTGGAGTCGATCGGTACACATTAAGTGGCTCAAATTCCCTTTTATAATAATAGTGCTCTAAATGCACCCTTGTGTTTTGCCTGGACGACATATTATTTTACTACGGCTTTTACGATTTTACCATGGCAACACTCGTCCAAAGCGCCAAGAATTAGTATATTAGTTGCCATAGTGTAGAGTATTCATATACCCCAGATCCAAATTTGATGGTAGATTCTTCCAGATTTTTCCTTATTGCTGACATACTAGATTAATCCGGTTAAAAACCAGTCTAATATGGCATAAAAGTACGATGGATATGTGACTCATGAATAAATTATGCATTAAGAGATGAAATTTATACATATAAGAGCTCTGATGGAATACGGGAGTTAAAATAAGAGGAAAGAGTAGTGATGAACTTGGCTCTAAAGTACTTTCGTACGGGACGTAATATACACTGTGCCAATTTTTTTACTAGATTAACTCTATTAAAAATTTTGACGGAAGTTCACCCTGCTCTTCTTGGTACAGGTCTCGATTACAAAGTATTTGTGCCACTTTAATTTAGAAAATCACGCCCTGTTGATTTCTTATGAAGCCTTTTGGTATTATGAGAATAGGTACGCTTTGTGCTCCTATATCCCCAAATTACAGCGTATGTATATAATTGCAGAAGATGAACTAGATAGAGCAACGAACCAAACATTGTCAAAAAATCTAACCAAATTATTGACTACAACCGAAATAAAGCAGGAGTAGATTTAATGAATCAAATGGTATCGCATTATATCTGCAAGTATGAAACAAAACGTTGGCCTTTGGCTATGGTTTTCAATATGCTGGACAAATCAAGATTGGCTGCATTTATTACTTATAAGAGATGGTAAGAGCAAAACAAACGCTTTCCTATTGAATTATCAAATCAGTTAGTACGGCCACATATGGAATTTCGTGCATCTAATGCTCATATATTGCGTTACCTACACATCAGAAACTTACCCGTATCATACATTTGCATATAAGAATAAATAATATTCAAAAAATTAATTTAAATAATCTTTTTCTTGTGGTCTGGCCAGACCACAATGGTGCACTTAGTGGTGTAGTGTTTATTGAAAATTCTAGGGTTAAAAAATCGACCAGGTAGTGGCTGGCGAGATATTAGAACTTTGGTACGATTGTGGTGCCAAAGTCCTTATTGGTAATACAATGGTGACTCGTGAGCTGCACAAAACGATTTAGTGTATTTTCTAAAAAAAAGCTTACGGGCACACTTGAATGGGCGCCCTATCAAGCCCAGACAATATTTGCCGTGCTTGTGTGGAAAATGATGAGACCCTTACAAACTTCATATGCCACAGTCTGGTTTTATATATTTCATTTGTTTCTTGGGTGAAATTCACTAAGAAAGTATGCCAACAGTACGGAGTTGATCATTAACTGTACAAATAGGTTTTTCTTTCTACCGAAACCAACAAAATTGTCGGATTATTTGGGCTCTAAAAATTACAAAGACATTGTTACGTATCTATCGCGTGATTAACGTATCACGTGACGTGAGCAGTCAACCTTTTCTGGAAAATTAGGCTTGAAATGCGATACGCTAATGGATCACATAAATATAATATTCGATATTTGTACATGGTCCTTGAAAATGTTTTCTGTCAACATCTCAACATAATCGTACATTAGATCCAAATCTGTACACGATCAGGTCGAAGACCTCGGAAGAGTTTGGTGGTGGTGTCTTTATTCCTGCATGTGGAAGTAATTTCGAACCACTGCAATTTCTCAGGTGGAGGTTTCTGCGAAAAAAAGGGAAGTAATTAATGTACTGTAGGGTATTCGATGTTGATATCCGGATCTGTACGGAAAGTCAGGCAGCGATTAGAAAGCTCTCCGGTATCTATTCGACATCGCGGCTGGTATGAGAATGGCGGGCATCTCTAAAAGTGATGCCGAGGCATTTAGACCTAGAGATTATCTAAGTGAATGGTAACGCTGACAAGAGGAATTATGTAGCCGATGGACTAACAAGGGATTTCTTTGTTCTTAGCGACGACGAGAAACTAACTACCTGATTGCAATGCTACTTTTCTCTTGCAGGCTTCTAATTCTGCAATATTTTTCGGGCAAGCCCAGCTACGGTAATAGGATAAACCCACCTGCTCTGTATAGACGCAAATCTGGCTCAGTGTCTGAATCCTGATTCCTATGCGTCTGGTTGGTTTATTTATGGCCGGAGCATGGACATGTACGTTCATCTGGATACTAGCTTTTATGGGCATTACATCGATATGGAACTAAGTAGACTGGACACGCGTCTGGCTACCCGTTGCATTGTTTTAGTTTATTGATAAAAATAATCTTTCTACGGTAGCAGAAGTAGGATGGAAAATGGTGCCATCTGTCGTTGCCTAGAAACGTATTTGGTGTAGTTGGTATCAAAAATTCGTATCTTTTTTCCCAGAAGTGACGTAGCTTGACTGACTGACTGATCATGAATTATTTGGAAAAGATCAAATCCCCTTAATTATTTAAAATTCAAAGCCATGACGAAAATTGTGTTTCCCTTCGCCGGGGTTTTGCATGCCAGCACTTTAACCACGCCACCTCTTATGCTTCGTGTAGGGTACTAAAAATAACAACTGTTTCATCAAGTACGACCTAACAGAGAGATAGACAACTACTTATCATTTATGTGTATGTACTTGTTTTAACTGTCAAATGAACGCACACCAGAGATACTTTTTTGTTGTTTTATCTTCGACGTTTTGTTTTTTCTCACTCGCTGGATTGTGTCTTGAAGCCAGACAATTTAGCAAGAAAAAAAGAAGAAATACAACAGAGTATTATTTGCAACAAAAAAAAAAAAAAAAAAAAAAAATGAAAACAAACGAGGGGAGAATATCTACAAGAAAAAATTTACATGATTAACCTTTTTTGTTAAGAGAAAAAAAAGAAGAGAAAAGAATAACTGTACGAGTATATGTAGGCATAATATAATATCAACCTAGACTAAGAAATACTTGAGAACAGGCAACAACAAAAACAACTTCACCTTTAAAATACTTCAAATCACACCATCAAGTATAAGGGGAACCTAAAAGTCACTTACAAAATACTATAATGAAATGAACTTTGTTACCCTTGAATGCAAATAGTCCGTACGATACATTAGACAAACACACTCACACACACACACACACACCAACTGACTGACAAGTAGTGAGACGCACGGAAGGACAGAAAGGACTAAAAATTTATGAATGAATAACTCAAAAACTTATCATAGCTAAAGCAAGGCATCAGTCAGTCTATCATTGAGTGAAACACCATACAGTTTCAATTTCTGTTATTCATATAGAAAATTATTATTACAACAGTTAACAGCCAGTTGTAATGCAAAAGAAAACAAAAAAGGGACGACTTTTACCTTTACCTTTGCTATTCCTTTACTTAAGTTTTCTTATTTTTTTTTTTTTTTTTTGCATTTAAAAGGTCTGACAAGGTTCTTAATGAAGAAAGCAACATAACGAATTACTCAAACGAATTACAACTGAAGCATCAGTGCAGGAAATTACCCTTTTTTCCGTATGAATTTTTATGAATGAAAAAATTAAAAATAAAAAAAAATTATTTAAAAAAAACAACAACAACTTGTACAGAGAGAAGTGTTGAATGGTAATGCAATTATTAAATGAAAAAGTTGTGACTGTAAAGTAGATTAAATCATTTTGAATAGAATAAGGAAGGCATGCGTAAGGAATAGTATTGTGTTATTGTCATAAATAAACCCTATTTTCCATTTATAATTCAATTGGCAATACGCAAATAGAATATTAAAAGGGCGATATATTACCTGCCTCTTTCTTCTTCGAGGAATATTAAAAATTAAGAAGGATCATAAAGAGATTAAAAAATAAAATCAAATAGATGAAAGGAACAAATTGGTTTAACTTATTTATTTATTTATTTAAAAAGGACAAAGAACTAAAGAAAATTATTAGCATTTATTTTTTTATCTTTTTTTATAGCCAATATGGCGTATTTGCCAACCTAAATCCGACTACAACTTGTAGTATAATGCGAAGAACTATAAGCTTTTGAAATTTTTCAAAAAAGATCATTGGCTTAAAAGTTGGCCTTATATCCTTTTTAGGTAAATGAACAAAACTAATTAAAATAAAGGTAATCTTAGAAAATTGCTACGATATAATTAAATATCATTAAAAAATGAGATGAAAAGAGTAACTAATATGTCAAAGATTGAAAGATTTACAAGCTTGTAAAATTTTTCAAAAAGGATGTTTTCCTTAAAAGTTGTCCATATATCCTTTTTTGGCAACGAACAAAACTAATTTAAATTATAGAAATTTAAGCAAAATGCTACGATAAAAGCCAATAGTGGGCTTTATAAAAAAGCTAATAGGGGGTTTTTAAATAATTTCAACAATTTTCCTAAAAATAGATATATTTTTTATAGCAAAAAAGTTTTGTTTGCTGTGATAACTTTAACTACAACCTGTGGAGTAGTGTAGAGCTTTATATGATCATTGAATTTTTCAAAACAGATCATGTCGTTAAAAGTTGCACATATACAAATACAATTAATTGAAATAAAGCAACAAGACTAAAATATGCAGTTAAAATGAAATTGCAATCACTCAGAAATTGTGGAGAAATAGTATTAAAGTCGATGATTTTATAGAAATTACTGTCTCTGAGTAAAAATTTTAGGCTACAATTTAAACAATTTTATACAAATTACTAGGCTTCAAGAGATTTTGTGAAAATATAGAGCTTTAGAAAGCTAACTGTATATCCTTTTTTGGCAGCCCCTAAGAACTTTGTGAAAAATCACGCAAATCAATAGTAATTAACTAACTACACTGGTCTACAAAAAACAGAAAATTTTTTTCGCCTTTAAATAAAATTATATGAAATAAGTTTGATTTTGTTGTACTGAATTCAAATCCATTCTCAGTTTTTTCCATCGAACTCAATTTTTTTTGTGGGCGTGGCAAATTTTTTGCCCAAAATATTGCAGTTGTGTCAATATATTTCATCATAACTTGAAAACGACTTGACCAATTTTTATACAAGTACAACCCAACGCTTAGGAACGAAATTTCCTATAAATCACCTAAACATCATTTTTTTGTAAGAGGTACAGAACTTTAAGTTGCAATAAAGCAACGATGGATTATTTGATTGACATGAATTTTATTTATCTGAAAGATAATCTTGAGGCATTACATTTGAAATATGATTTCTGGCATATAACCGCCACGGCTGGTGCGGATGTAGTCCAATCTGGACGTCCAATTTTCGATGACTTTTTCCAACATTGCCGTATATCGGCAATACCACGGCGAATGTTGTCTTCCAAATGGTCAAGCGTTTGTGGCTTTACCGCATAGACCAATGACCTTACAATTTTTAAATCACAAGACCTTGGAGTCCAATTCACAGGTCCAAAACGTGAAATTATTCGGTCACCAAACATGTGTTTCAATAAATCTATTGTGGCACGAGCTGTGTGACATGTTGCGCCGTCTTATTGAATCCTTCCGCAAAATCTTCCATAAAGTGGATGGACACAGATTCAATTCCTGTGCTCGATGGCGGATAGACTCATTCGGGTCTTCCTCAATGCTACGCTCTACAGCAGCAATAGGTTCTTCTGTACGCACCGTACAGCGTCTCTGGGGATGCGATTTATCAATAAGAGTAAACGTGGTGCGAAAACGTTCCATGGTTAATCGAATTAACTGCTCTGATGGACGATTTTGTCGACGATAAAATGGACGTAGTGCGCGATACGTTTTCCGTACAGAGCCATTATTTTCGAAATAAAGTTGCACTAATTGCAAGCGTTGTTCAGGCGTGAGTCTCTTCATGATATATTGCCAAACTAAACTGAGAATAAATCACTTGACAGCTGTTAAATCGGTCGCCATCTTGAAAAGTAATGCCAACTTAAAGTTCTATACCTCTATAAAAAACTCGCTTTATATTCAACAGATTCGGCGTTATTCACAACTTAACTGCGAAAAAAAAATTTCTTTGCTCAAAATTAGAGCATTTTTTTTTTTTCAAAAAGACATAAAAATTTTTCTGAATAAGCAATTAAATTAAATTAAATTAAAGTTAAAAGCATTAAAATGCTTAATATGTAAAATTTATATTCTAAGAATTTTTTTTTAACGTTTTGGAAATAAAAGGCAAAAATTTCCACTAATTTTGCAAGAAAAAAATTTTCCGTTGTTTTGCAAGAAAACATTTTTTCACAAATTGTGAAAAAAAAACATTTTTTTGCTAATTTTGGTCAAACTTAGGTACCTGAACTTAATTTTGAATAAAATCGGCAGTAGCCAATATTTTAAGCTTTAATTTAAGTGCTTAACATCTAAAGTTTTCATTCTGAAAATTTTTTTATGACTTTTTGAAAATAAAAATTGCTCTAATTTTGCGCAAAACTGTTGAAAATACAAAAAAAGTGATGTTCAGAGCGATTTATAGGAAATTTCGTTTCTAATCGTTTGGCTATACAGGGTGTCTGCCCGCAAGATATACTACTTTGTTTTGCCGCCATTTTGCTAAACATTAGTCTTAACAGTTCATATTTGGCAAATATTCGTAAACCAACGTGCTTTAATCGTTAAAACATTTTATCAAAATCAATTATCGATTACTGTGACGATGAGAAAGTTACGTGAGAAGTGACGTGTGGCACATTTTTATTTGAATGGTTATGTGAATAAACAGTATAGTCGGTTCTGGGCAGTGAAAAACCCTCAAATTATTCATCAGTCACCTTTGTATCTATTAACAGTAACAGTCTGGTGTGCAATTTGATCAGGATGAATTATTGGACTTTACTTCTTTGAAATTAAAAACGGCGTAACGATAACTGTCAATGGGGAGCGATATATCGTGATATGACTGAAAACTTTTTAACTCCACAACTGCATGCTTTGGGCTTGACTAACATGTGGTTTCAACAAGACGGTTAGAGCTGTAAAATTATCGATAGTCAGCCCATTCGATAGTGTTTTTGCAAACTATCGATACTATCGGATTCTTTTGAGTGCAACTTGTGGCAACAATATAAGAATCTGAGTGAAAGGGAAAGAATAATAATAGTAAATATACATAAATATACAGTGAAAAAGACTGCAGAGACTATAAAAGAAAGCGTAGAACAACTGTCAGTTTTGATAAGCTTTTAATTCGTACTTGAAAGATTAATTCCTTCAAGTCATCAAAAAGCCTCAAAAATGAATTTATTCTCATATTTTAACTCGCACAATAAGAAAAAAACTTATAGAAATTAGACTTATGGGTAAGAGTCCTTGAAATGTATCAAATCTCAGCAAACAGAAGCAACACCTGACGAAATGAAGATTAATTTGTTTGGAACAACTGCAAAATCGTATGTCCGAACATATTTTAGTTACCATTCATACTTTGAGTTTAATAAACAGAAATTTAAGAAACTCTTAAACTGTGTGCCTATGTAACTATAAAAGGTTACAGACGTCTAACAACCTGCGTCAAACAAATTTCTGCTAATGTGACATTGACTGTGTACCTATTTATTATTTACTCTTAGGACTTGACGATAGTATCGATAGTGAAAAAAAAAAACTATCGATGGTCAGCCAAACACAAAATATCGATACTACCGATAGTAGTACTATCGATTGTTTTGCAGCTCTAAAGACAGTGCCACATCGCATACAGCCAGGATTGCAATGGTTTTACTACGCGACCTCTTTCCAAAACAAATTATTTCAGGGAACGGTGATGTTGATTGGCCTCAACAGACGCCTGATTTGACTACTCCGGACTTCTTTTTGTGGGGATATCTGAAAAGCAAGGTTTATGCAAACGAACCAGAAACGCTGGAGAAACGCAGAAACTCAAACAAAAAATTCGTGATGAAATTAACGAAATACCACTTAAAATGTGTGAGAATGTAATGCAAAATGTGCTCAAAAGCGCGCGCATTTGTGAGGCTAACAGAGGCGGATATTTATATGATATTGTATTCCATACATAATTGCCGACATTAAATAAAACATTTGTCAATATAAGATCCATTCTCTTTCATACAATCGAAAATTATAAGCAAACTAATTAATGTACCTTCCCGGCGGGCACCATGTATTTGCATCAAAATCGGTCAAGGCGTTGTCGAGTTATGATGAAATATATTGACATAACTACCACTATTGAATTCAGAGCATCAAAATCATTATATGTCATATAGTTTTTTTTAAAAGCATTTCTTTGCTGTAGACCAGTGTTATCATTTTTCAGCTTAATAAACTCAATAAATATGTATGTGTTTTTGCATAAATTCCTTTGAACAGCCAACTATTATTTAATTGTAACTGTTTTTAATTTGCATAAATTTTCGTTAATTAAAATATAATTCCACGTATCAAGTTGGAATGTGAAAGAAAAAACCAACTAAAACGTAACAATAATAATTAAAACACAAAACAAACAATTAAAACCAATGAATTTTTAAAATGCAAATCCCTAATGGCAAAAGTGTATTCATATAGAATTACACAGTTTTCATGTCCATAAGTATGTATGGACGTAGGATAAGTGAGGTCTTACGTGTGGTTAAAACGCTTACAAACATCAACAATTATTATGATAACGTTAAAGTCAGCAACAGTATTTGAACTTTTGAACGCATAAAAAATGTATTTCCAGCAAACAATTTTTTCCAGATTCGCATTATGAAGAGAAAGTTTTATGGTTAAAATTTTTCTTATATCTAAAAAATAGTTTACTTTAACTTTAATAAAAAACTTCATAGTAATATCCATAAAATTACAAAAAAAATTTTTGTATACATACATATTTTGTTTAATATAAATTACTTACTTAAATTATATAAAATACTTTCAAAAAGTGGTTGGTTGACTTACCTAAAAAGAGAAAAAAGATATTTGAAAAAATTAACGATTTTATTGAAAAAAAAAAAATTAAAATAATGTTTGTTTTGCAAATTTAACAGGCTCTGATACTATTTCAAAACACAAACCAGTTTTTGGCAAATTCGCTTACAATCTAAAGCTGGTTTGCGGCCATACGAAACCATTTACCAAAATTTCGAAATTAGGAAAAAGGATATATGCCAAGAAACCACTAAATTCCAAGTTTTTTAACAATATTTAAAATCGTATATTTAATGGTCACGTATTACGACATGTTAGCAAAAGAAATTGTTCAAAAAGTAAAATTTAATTTTTGTTAACAACAGATTTTTTATTAAAAAAAAGGATATATCTGATAAGCTCTGTAATGCAAAAATATTAAAAAAAACATTAAATCATAGTGATAACAACTATAAATCATAATGTATGAGTAGATCTTTAACAAGAACTTTTATAACGTCTTCAAAAAAGGATATATGAAAACCAATATTAAATGCTTTTGAATTTTACACATTTTCAATTTATAGAGCTGGCGAACACTTATCTCAACATATTAGCTTACAAATTATATAATTTTCTAAAACTTTTCCTGAGTTTAAAAAAAGGATATATGAAGAAAATCTTTAAATGAAACTTTATTTGAAAATTTTTCAAATCAAAACAATTGCAATCGCATACTGCGACATGTAAGCTTAAAAATTATGTACATTTACTGTAATTTCTCTTAAGTTTGAAAAAAGGATATATGAAACAAAATTTTTTTTGTAAAAGTTTAAAAAAAAAATTTAGTTTAAGGTTATATTAACCACAAATTACAACATGTAAACATGACATTCATTTTTTTCATTACTTTAGAAAATAACAGAAAAGGCTTTTACTTTTATTTTAAGAAAATTTCATGGAACTTTTGCTATTATGTTGTATATCAAAATTATCTACACAAAATTCAACTGAAAAATATATTTCCTGTAACTATGTACTTACAATGAAAAGTAATTCAAAGCCTTTGAAAACAAAATCAATGTCAATGATTTAATGTCAATATGTGTATGAAAGTTCTTTGGAATCCAGGGCTTTATAGGCATACTTAAGGCGGTATATGCAAATAAGGTAGACTATGTCAAGATTTTTTATAAAACAAATTATTTTATTATTTCTGTGCTTTCCATTAAGTTTGCTTATGCACGTGTGATTATCAACAAATTTTACTTTCAAATTGATTGATTATTTGTTTGTTTGTCTGCTGGCTTTTATACTAATTTCCTTACTGCTCTTTGTTATAATTGTTGATTTTTTTCCAACGCATATTTTTAGGGTTTTTTCCATTAAAAGTTTAATTTGTTTTTACTTACTTCACATACATATATCTGCTGAATTATATTTTATGTAGCGCTAGTTGTTATAGCAATTAAGGGAGGTGACAGCAAAAACAACACCAAAATATTAATAAAAAAAGCAAAAGTGACAACTAAAATCATGTTAAGTGTACGTTGTAAGCACACAAGTTTTATTTCATGTTTTTGGGTGTTCTCTTTAAAAACTTTTCAATCCCTATGAAAGCAAAAAGTCCTTGAAAAGGATTAAAAACATTATAATTAAAGAGTAAAGGACAATTGTATTTTTGGTCACTAAACCAAAGTCATTAGAAAATAATACACACATTTATTAATCAATGTAAATAGCAATCATTAAAGGGCAGGGTCATGCATCAAAGTAAAGTTGAAGCAGTGGAATATTAAAACTAAAAAATTCCATCACTTAGTTGACCAATATTTTTGTTCTTGAATTGAAATTCCTTTAAAACTGTTGGTAACTACATTGAGTTAAGCTGTTGATGTCTCTCTTAAGTTTAAATAAGTATTTATTCTGTACACTGAAAACGTTTACAAATTATGTGGTGAAAGGTTAACAAGCGACTGATTAGCTGGGGATAGAAAGAAATAAAATATTTTGCTGCACACGAGTTCAATAAAATAATAGATTTTTTCTTATAGCTTAAGAGAAGCAAGAGAAAAAGACAAGCAGGCGATCTCAGTTAAGAGGGGGAGTCAAAAACTGTATCAACGCGCTCATAGTCGATTATGGTCATAGAACACGGTCTTATTAACGCAGGACAGTATGAAATAAGTCTCTCAGCAACCCTAGAATCTCTAATATAATAATCATCCGAATATAGTCCTTGTTCAGCGGTAAAGGTTTATCAAAATGTTGCTACTGCAGCCTGCACTAACAGTATTATCTCTCTGATTAGATCTACCTGCTCGGGCCACCTACTTCTTATATGCGTAGGACTACACCTAAGATCAGGGATTTATCAAGGGTACAATAGAGTTAATCTAGGTAAAGTGGGAGAGTCTATATTATATTCTCATCCTGAGTATTAGTTAGTATGGCTATGTTCTGTCTCTTATAATTTCTGTCCAAGTTGAATTTTTAACATCTTTTCATGACGTGAACCTCTACTTGGAAAATGCTCCGTTCTTACGCTACTTTCGGATTTTGAACCATTTTTGTACTACATAAGAATCTGTTTTTCCACTTACTCCTATTGCTTAGTTTGGCCAAACTTACGAGTTTCCTTGTCCTGTCCAAGGAATAGTAAAGGAGGGATTTTAAAGCTATTTGAAAATCCGCTATAGAAGCAATCCACTCTATTATCATTGATTTATAAGCTCAAGATCGCCATGACAGTGGTGGCCATAATATCACTTATCTGCACTTTCAACAATTCAAGAAATTGTGTAGAAATTGTCTATAAGGTACTAGATTAACCCTTCCCGCTTTGCGAGGGGCATTAAAGAATACACTAAAACTAATGATTTATATTGACTACCAAGTTACCTAGACCAAGTTTAGAAACTGCTATTCTAACCGCTCTCTAGATATACAAAAAACAATATTTACTTTGTTTGAGAGGTGCCACATCCACTGATTTAATTTCGTCCAATACACATTGTATTGACTACGAAATTATTTAGACAGAATTCAGAACCTTTCACAAATACCGTTCCAATGATATACAAAAATCAATATCTACTACTATGGAAGGTGCCACTCCCACTTATCGAATTCCGCCCACTTTTTGACCTATTTATTTGTAACAACTGCAATGTTAGTTGGGCCTATTACCATTTTAAGATATAGACATATATACGAATTTTATATGGGCGTGCCACCAACCAATTCAAGCAAAACCATCAGTGAAAGTAAACCTTTCCAACGCACGTATTGGTTTGTAAATCGGTTTTGTGGTTCTCGAGTTTTAAAAATGCGAACAAGGGAATACGGCAGGTGGGGGCAATTGCCTGTTTTCGGCGAGCGTTTGCATGCAAAAAAATAAGTAAATCATGTCTGTCTTTGTATTCCGGCCTTTTTTCTCATATTGCACGGATTAAACTAAGAAAGTGCAGTCTGCTTTAGCAGCACATAGTACATAGCGCCGCTTTGGTCCAATCAAGAGTACAAAATTGCATTATAATTTTATTGAAAAATTAAAAAAATATTGTCCAATTGAACGAAATTAGGAAGCAGTTATAAAACCCAATAAAACCCAAAACCCGATTTAAAAAACTCGGGTTTTTGCCAACCCTGATATACTATATAGATGAGGAGGGTGCGTGGTGTAGTGGTAGTGTGCACGTATAACAACACAAGCGACTCCGTTTCGTTATATTATGGTTTCAAATGTTTAGGAAAGAGGCCACACCTTTCCTCAAGACAACTCCATCTAAAAAATAAAAAAGAAAACCCCATGACCTTGCAGTTTACCTTTGCCGATGATAGCAAACATCAAACGAATGATCAGGAAAAAAAAAACTCATCTACTGGGAAAAAATTACAATGCTAAAGTAAAGATCACCACAACCAATTAGCAAGGATCTTCTACACTACACAATCATATGGAGGGGAGCTACAGTGGATTAATCATCTACTTAGGAGAGTGACAGAGAAAAAAGAACTATTAGATACACAATGCATGAAGTCTGGGCTTCGCTATGGATCAGAAATATGGCCTCAGTAATGAGGGCAAAACTTCAGAATTTTATAAATAGCTGTCTTAGTAATATCCTTCACAATATCGGACGAGGAACTTTAGAGAATTACTCATCTACAAAGCCCAAATAAGAAAGATAATAAATGGCTGGATTGGGCACATTCTGCGAAAACCCTGCATATGCTGCTCTAGGCTGGAACACGCAAGGTATGAGACCACAAACAATAAGGCATCGAACTGTTCTCAGCGAGACTGGCAAATAGTTTAGCGAACTAAAACAAATAGCAAGTGACAGAAATAACTGAAAATCTTCAGCGTAAGCCTTAAGCCTCTAAATTTAAGCATGGATAAGCTAAGCAAGCGAATTCCATTCACGCAATATTAACAAAATCATAGAGAAATAATGATCGCATAACAGAGTGACATACAAGTCACTATATAATCATATTTCCAGCACTGATTCAACGTAACCATTATGGTCTTTTTTAATGAATTTGTTTTCACTTTCATATGTAGAAATGTATGATAAAAAGAAGTAGCAAGGCTCTACCAAGTATACAGAAGGCGTTGTTTCTGGGCAACAACAACATCCATCCTAGACACCTGCTAAAGTGTACCAATCACCTGCTTGGCTGGAACAGAAGAGTTATTACACAAAACAAACTAAACCAGGGCAAAGCTCACCAGAGAAATTACAGAAAAAAGCACGATTTTTTAAAACAAAATAACTAATTGCGATATAGTCAATGTGGATTTCATTTACCAGTCCTTATACGTAAAAAACTAGTCTTCGAATTGAATATTTTCATACCTTAAAAAGGCCTTAAGCACTAAAAACAAGAAATTTTTAATTATTTTACAACCATTTTTGTTGTTGTAATTTTCATGTAAAAGTCCTATTACCGCAAAATCTTAATGAAGTGCAATTGGCAGCCCTAAACCAAATTTAAAGAGCATTTTCATGTTTTAAAGGAGATAGAGAGAAACTCTTACCTTTTTTACAGTACAGTTACAGTTCTAAGGGCCTTTTTATGATGTTAAATGATTTTACACAAAGGTCACTTTGTTAATATCCTTTACCTCAAACATACAAACTTACGCACACTTCATTGCACTTGACTGTAATTGGAAAATGACATTGTTTGTTGTTGTCACAAATAGTTGTTTTGTTTTTACAATATTAACCATAGTTTTCAGTTACTTGTTAAGTGTACTTGTAGTAGTAGTGGTAGTAGATGGCCTTAATGACATTTTATAACTTGTGGTTTTCTTTATATCATATATCATCATACACCTACACATAAGCACAAACACATCGATGTACATATCGCACACTAAGCCATAAACAATCACAGCTCAAAATTTTCAATTTTTAAACATTGTTGTAAAATTAAATTGATCTGTTATGGTATGTCACCACTAATCGATCACAGTGTTGCCTATAAGGTTGGTATGTTACGTTGCAACTATGGTGTTACAATATGTCACTTCTAACTTAAGCTTTAGATGATTATGTTCAAGCGACAGAAGTAACATTACAGTTGTTTACTAATCAAAGAAGACAAATATGCAAACAAATTTTTGTGGTCGTTAAGAGACCTGATCTGTGAATTGATTTACCCACAAAAGCGATTTTGATAAATTTTCAATTATGATTGTTCATGATTTACTGTACGTTACCTTGCACATAAAGTCCCGGACAAATATTAATTAATATAGACTCGCATTTGCTATACAATACTTGTGGTCAGAGCAATCTTGTTCAGGTGAAATGAGTAGACTCAATATGTTATGGGTTCGATGATTATTGTATGCATACAAAACATAACTATAACTGTACACATCTGCTCAAAATAACAGATATATAGAGGAAACTATAGGATATATCGATTTTCTAACTAGGCGGTGCCACGCCCATACAAAATGTTTTTTTGTTGTCCATATCGTTAAAATGGTAAAAGAAATTTTCTCTAAATTAGGTCCAAATAGATTAAAGGTGAAGGAAAAAAGTGGGTGGAATTAGAAAAGTGGGCGTGGTACCTCCCATACAAAGTAAATATTGATTTTATTACATCTTGAGAAAGGTTAAAGTTAAGGCTTCAGTATTTGGTCGCAATAACTTCATACTCAATGCAGTTCAACAGTCAAAAAATGGACAAAAAAGAACAAGTAGGCGTGGTACCTCCCATACAAATTAAATTATGATTTCTGTGTATCTTGAGGACGGTTGAAGTAAATGTTTCTGAATTTGGCCTGAATGACTTCATAGTCAACACAAATCATCAGGCAACAGGCAACGGAATTAGGCAAGTGGGCGTGGTACCTCCACATAGCGTAAAGTAAATATTAAGTTTTGTATATCTTGAGAACGGCAATCGCAAAAGTTTCTAAATTAGGTACAACCAATGTAGTGAACAATACACATCCTCCTTCAGTAACTGGGCGAGTTTGAATAAGTGGGCATGGCACTTTCCATTCACCAAATATTAGATTTTGTAAATGTGGTAAACGACAACTGTTAAAGCTTCGGTATCTATCCACATTAGTCCAAAAGTGAGAATTGCAGAAAACACACTAAATAAAATTCTTATGTCATTCTATTCTGTCACGAAATTCAGTATATTGTCTTCACTGAACGATATGAATCGATTAACATTTGAGCAACGTTGGGATTTATTGAAAATTTATTTCAAAAACAAAGACAATGGGGCGGAAATTGCAAAACAATAAAAAAAATAAATAAATATAAAAAAATATCTTTTCAGAAAAAGTTCATTTTCATCATGGCGGGTACGTTAATAAGCAAAACTGCCGTATTTAGGGCTCAGAAACCCAAACGTGGTATAACAGAAGCCAATGCACCCTTTACCAACGACTATTTAGTGCGGCTTGTGGAGAGCGGAGGCATCATTGGCCCATTTTTCTTTAAAAATGAGAAAGGCGCAACAATTACGGTCAATGGAGACACCTAACGCACCGTGATAACCGATTTTTTTGTGCTAGCTCTTCATGGTTTTGATGTGAACGATGTTCGGTTACAACAGGACGGTGCAGCTTGCCACACATCTCATGTTACAATCGATTTATTGCGTCAAACGTTTAATGGTCGTTTAATTAGCCGAAGTAGTGATGTCAGTTGGCCGTCAAGAAGCGTTGGACTATTTGCTATGGGGCGCCGTTAAATACAAGTGTTATGCCGACAAACCAAAGATAATTGAACATTTATGATGCCATTGCCGAAATACGACCCCATACACTCGAAAAAGTTTTCGAAAATTACTCCGATGGAACGATTGTACTTCACAACAAAAAAGAAATTTGACAACATTTTAAAGCGTTTTTAAATTTAAACTTTTAAATAGCCCACCCGATATATATACGTATATATGTATATGAAAAAACTCCCGTACAAAAATCACGGGAAAATGGAAAATTAAATTAGCCGAATAGCAGGAAAAAAGCATAGTAACTACTAGCAAGATCGATTATTCGACTTCTTTCAAGAACCGCTTTTCGAATAATTCGGAAAGCAGCACTATTTAAAAAACCGGTTTTCGGTTAATAATAATTTAAATAACCGGTTCTTTCATTTAAATAAAATTGTTCCTAATTCTTGAGGCGCAGAGCTAGACCACGCCCTTTTGAAAATAAGCAGAAGCTGATGGAGAACTTAAAATAAAGTGGCAATCAATACTAACAATAATTCTAACAAATTTCATAAAAGCTATGACAAAACGGTGTGCGGAGAAGTGCTTAAGTTTCGAACAGCTATTCAAGGAGTTAATTTCATGTTTGTTGTATTACTTGGTAGAGAATGGGGTTAAAGGTTTGTTATTATAGTTATAATTTAAGTGCCTAAGATAACAAAAATTAAATGTTTTACTTTGAATAAATCGATTAGTAATACACGAGTCCTTAATTGCCTCGAAAAGCTTAGAAATTAGCTTAGATTTCGAGCAGTACTGTATGTAAATGTATGCACCAAGTATTTGATAGTGTGTGTGTCACTGTGTGTTGGGTAAGAACCCATCTTCCAACCGGGAAGTCGTCGGTCCAATCTCAGGCCACACCATCTGACAATTTTCAACAGCGATATCACCTCACAACATTACTAGCGACTGGTTATGTATATTTACGCTGTGATAGACTTCACTAACAAATATATCTGCCGTTCGGAACCGGCGTTTGTGGGTTTGTCGACTTTCAATGAGTTTAGTTGGTCATTCTCCATATTAAAGTCAGTATTTGTTTTAGAAGATGAGAAAAGATTATTTTTGCTCAAGAGTGCATATCTTTTTCGATCAACCTTGGTCTTCTCGTTCTTTGTGAGACGTTCAAGGTTGTCGTATATACAAAAATAATTAAATTTACACAAATAGTTAAACGATGAGCATATTTTCAATAAAAAAAAATTATATAAAAACGTATAAAAATTTGATTTATTTAAATTAACCGGTTATTTGTGTTAAATTAACCGGTTTATTCGGTATTCGAAAATTGAACATTTTTGAAAAACCGTATTCGACAAAACCAAAAAAACCGTTTAAAACTGGTCGAATAATAACCGTCCGATCTCCCTACATATTCTTTGGTACAATTACGACTTGAACAACGCAAGGTATTGGTCAATGTACAATTTGTACAATCCACTTAGTTCGTTTGGTAGCACCTCTTATTTATGCCCACTCCTCTCGCTGGCCTCACAAGAAACTCATAGCACTCATAGTCAATCTGAGCAGTGTGCTTGTCTGTTGTTATGTGGGTTACGATTTTAATGCCCAGACTCTGATCTGTTGCGTTATGAGGATAGTTTAATAGGTCAATAAAGCTTGTTTCAATTGGCAATGCATTTTTCTAGTACTTTTATTCTTTTTCATGATTGGTAGCCACTGCTTTTGCCCTAAATTAAAGCTATTCACGTTAGGAAATACAAAACTTCTTAGAATAATTCAACTGCCCTCGAAACGAGTGTGTCTTTATTTAGCTTTTTACTAATTTCTTAATCAATATCATCAATATCATATGCATATACGAAATATATTCAAATATTCGTAGACAGACATATGAGAGCAGATTATGTGTACATTTAGCTGCCTGAAAAAAAAAATTACACAAAACGTAAAACACGCATTTAACCATTAACGAAAATCAACAGTATGTCCTTGAACTGTGACATTTCGACAATACACACACAATTTTACTTTAATTTTTTGGTATATTTGTCAGTCTCATTTTTTTAGCTTCAGCTGTCCTTATTACGAAACAATTGTCATATATTTATATTATAATATTACGAAATGCGTATTTGTTTTAATACAACAAACTGACATTGTTTTCTTATTTGACTGGCTTTTTTTTTAAATAAAAAAAAAACAACTAAATATTTTTGGAGCTTACTACGTTAGCAAAAGAAGGCCAGAAAAAGCAACAAAAGTCAACATTAATGACAATGAAAGTAAAAAAGAAAAAAAAAACAAATGAAGATATGAATATAAAAATAAAAAATAAAACAGTAAGACTAAGCAGTAGAATGTGCAGAAATATTATAAAAACAAAGCCATAACAAATGTTCTTTCCTAAGCCTATTATCCCTTTACTCATAAAAACATTTTTTTTATAAAATATTTTGTGGTTGGTTTTGTTTTATATTTCCCCAAATTACCATTACTTGCATTAGTGTTTAGTGCAGATGCTTTAAAAAATAAAAATTTTGTCGCGAAAAATTAAAAGCATTTTTCATTAATAATCAACTTTAAATATTACCCAACACAACTCTCGTATGTATATAAAAAACACAAACATCAAACAAATTTTATAGCCTACCTTAAGGCTTTCAGAAACAAAAACAGAACGATTATCTTTTAAATCATGTTTATGCCATTTGTTTTAAATTAAATGTCATATTTTGTTCGACTTTTTTTTGCTGCCTACTTTCAGGCTGTTTGTTAGTACTTGTTTGCAGACTTACGTCTTTGCATATCTTAGATGGCCTGTTAACCCTGCTTAGTGTTGCTAAAGGCTATAAAAGTCCCTGAAGTCGTCTGTCAAACTGCGTGTAAATATATATAAATTGTTTTAATGCATAGAGATAATTTATTGGCATATTTTTAGGCGGCTGTTTTAAATAAGTTATTAAAATTTTATAAATCAAAATAAATTCACAATAAGATAATAATGAAAATATAATTTTATCAAGTTTTAAAAGTAATTTGTTTTCTTTTTTACAGCCTAAAAAAGGCTTTCTTGAAATTTAAAAAGAAAAACGGAAAAAAGTTATTTAAAAAATATATTCATTTCTTAAAAAATAGTTTCTTAGAAAACTTTCTTTTTTCTGTGGTTTGTGTGTTCATTACTTCCGAGAATAATGACCCAAAAGACTAAACACAACAATTAATAATAATATACCTAAAAATAGATATTAAGTTTTAAAAACGTTCGTATAAAGCTTTTTGTATATATGTACATACATATATAAGAACTTGTCATCTTTAACTTTTAGTGTCAGTCATTTTTTACATTGACAAATAAATCACTTTGCCTGAAAATATTCTGCATTAATTTTATAAAAAAAAGCTTAAAATATTGACATGAAATGGAAATTTGGTTAGTAAAATATATTAGCATTTGATTTATGCTCAGTATGACCCTTAAAGTAGGCATTTACCTTTGATATAATGAACTTAGTATGTTTTATAGCTTAACCCTTTGACGTCGAACAATTTGCCAGTGGAAATTTTTAGAATTTTATTGATTCCTCCTCGGAAACGCAACTTTAAAAAATTTAAAAATTGCCACTCCTATGAGAATAATCATAGATCATATGTGTCACATTCGTCGTCAAAGGTAAAAATTTAAAAAAAAAATCTTGTCGTTAAAAGAAGTAAGCAATGAGCCAATTCCAATGAGCGCAGTCATTATATGAGAATGGTAATGCAGCTGATTAATTTGTAACTAAATGACCAAGGGTTTGCGAGCTATAATTTGTGAATAAGTTTGTGGTCTTATTTGCACTGTGGAAAGATAGTTTTCATAAAATTATTTTATTATTATTTTTTGGCTGATGAATACTATTGTCCACAAAATTGGGACACATATGTACCATCATATTTTCAGGCCGCTAGAGAAAATTGTAAAATCAATTCAATGTTGGTTCACAGATTTTCATGAGATATTGCTACATATAATACTGTTACGCTTTAAGCTTTTTAAAACGTCTGAGTGCGTTTAAATTGTGTTAAAATAAAGTAAACACCACTTGGTTGTTGTTTATAGTTTTTTTTTTAATTACTGCACTATAACTTTCATACAGTTTATCTTAATATAACAGCTTAGTATTCGTTTTGACATAACTTTTATTTCTGCTTAAACACGACTTTATTCTATGACAGCAAAACGATAACTAACGGACGTGTAGGTAAAGCAGTCCCTTTATATACTTAATTGCCTACAGTTTGGAAAGTTCCGGATGTGTCTCATATCCCCTACTTTATATCCGTTAATTCAAATGTAACGTAAAAATGAACGAATTGGTAATGCTGCCAGATAACGCAAATAAGTACGGGATATCCTGTCAATCCCGTACTTACACATAATTACCAAATATACCAAAACCCTACAATACAGTTTTAAAGGCGCTGATGAGTGTTTTCTTTTTAGGCATTTTTATTTTCGTAACAATACTAGAAACCTAACTAACTGTTTGAACTGGAACGCTAGATATTAGAAAACTAAAATTTAAAAAAAAGATAAATGCGAACTTCTGACATTGAGATGCAGTTATGCCCAACTTAAGCAATACCTCTTATGTTAACTCGAATATTAAAGAATGCACTTGTTCCTTAATAAGGTAAAGTCGTGTTTAGGCATAAATGAAAGAGTTAAGTATTTGTGTATAAGCGAATATTAGGTGCAAGATAATAAGTTGATGCATTAAAATAAAATGGAAGTTAAGGTGTGTTAATAAAGAGATTGTAAAATAAAACAACAAATACGTGTTATCTTTTTTATTTTACGCAATTTAAAAGAACTCTAACGTTTTAAAAAGGTTAAAACGGAACAATTTAAGTTGAAAAATAATAAATTCTTAAATTTCATCAATTCTCAAAATTGTGTGCTTCTTGAATAACAAAACGTCCAAATAAGGTTTCTATTTTATTTAAAACCTTTTCCCAAGTGATTAATAGACTAACTTTATCCCTTAAAGTACATTATAAAAAATTTATAGTTTTATTTTACCTCTTGAATTATTGAATATCTAGTTGAATTTTATTCTTTCCACACCTGTCTTCACCCATAGAGTAGGCAAGACATTTCAAAATATTCCATTATAAATTCAAAAGAATTTCTACTTTCTTTTACTATCCTTTTTGTGTATTTCTATTGGACCATCATCTTTCACGAAAATTACTTAAAAATGAGTACAAACCTTAAGTGACCAATCAATAAGACGTTAGTGGGGTATCATAACAAGAGAAAGCTGACAGTAAAACAAATTTCAACAACTTTTTACAAAATTCGTTAAAGGAAACAACAATAAATGTTTGTACATAAATTTATCTTCCTACATAAAGGAAAACATAGACAACAGAACATGTAAGAAAAACAAGAAAGAAACAAAAACAAAAATATGATTGATGTAAAACTGTCAAACGACAAAAAAAAATTCCTATTAAAGAATGTACAGTAAAGACAAGCAAGTCAGTAAAAGAAAGCAAAAAAAGGACAAAGATTACTTTACGTTTTCTGCTAAAAAAATAGCATTTTTTTTTGTTTAATAAAAGAAAATACCCAACAGCTACAACAACAATAATAAGCTCATACTTAGCAAGTCAAAAGTTAAGAGAGCAAAACGTTGTTATTATTTTTTCAACACACACAGAGACATGAAATTTGCAACATTTGCAGACATGTGTGTGCTTGTGCAAGTAAGTGTCAGAGTTGTTTGGTGGCATCGGTAACAATAACAATAAATGAACAATATCGTGGCATGCAACACAAACAGCTCAAAAACTGATGAAGATTAATGATAAGTCAACGCCAACCAACAATATTGCGAAATATTTTAACCAGAAATGTTGAAGGCGGCAAAGCCATTATCTTGAAAGCAATACAAGATCTATGAAAAGGGGGTTGAATTAAGTACTACAGAAAACGTTGAACAAGACAATTTATTTCAATTTGCAACAAAAAAAAAAAAAAAAAAAAATCCAGTGGAAAAAATTACGAAAATTTCATGTACTGCTATAGGGAACTTAAAGTTATTGCTAGTTTCTAAAAAAAAGTACAGCATATTTTTAGTCGGAATTATGATTCATATTGATGAATACTCTATAGATCACAATTAAAAAAGAGAAAAATAATGGTTAGAAAAATACCAAAATAGAACAGCATATTTTTAGGTACCTTATTAAAATTAATTTCTAAATTATGGCAAAGCTTATCTAGACGTATGCCTTTTGGGTTACAGTTCTTAAGGGTTAGGTTTGAAAAATTAAGTAAAAGTATTATTATCAAAACCTCATAAAAATTTGCTAAAATTGTTTAGTTTTTATTTGTATAACATATTTTAAGGCATTTTGTTGTACAAAAATATATATTATACGTCGTCTCTATCTTATATTGTATATACAAAAAGGAGGCAATTTCTGGCTTACATCACGCTCAACTACTTTGACCGATTTCAACTAAATCTGTACACAAGATAGGTACTGGGACCAATATGGTTAGTTAAGTTTGTTTAAAATCAGAAATTACATGGGTGCGATAAGTAAGCCCAATATCGACTCCTTTTTTATCTATCGGGTGTACCATCCATCGGTTTAAACTTGAACCAGCGGTTATATTGAATCTGCTAATACTTATGTCATTCATTTTTGTCACAAAATTCAGTATATTATCTCCACTGAACGACATGAATCGATTTACGCTTGAGCACCGTTGGGATTTATTGGAAATTTATTTCCAAAACAAAGACAAGTTGAAAAATCATATTCTCAAGTGAAGCTGATTTTCATCTTAGCAAAATGCCGTATTCGAGGCTCAGAAAACCCAAACGTGGTCCTACAGAAGCTAATGCACCCATTACTAGTGACTGTTTGAAGCGGCTTGTGAAGCGCAGGCATTATTGGCCCACATTTCTTTGAAAATGAGGACGGTGCAACAATTACGGCCAATAGAGACACCTATCGCACCAAGATAACCGATATTTTTGTGAACGTTATTGGTTTGAATAGCATGGTGCCACTTGCCACACATCTCATGTGATGCGATTTTTTGAGTCAAACGTTTGATGGCCGTTTAATTAGCCGAAATGGTGATGTCAGTCAGCCAACATTAGAGATGCCATTGCCGAGATACGACCCCATACACTTTAAAAAGTTCACGAAAATTAGTCGGATCAATGGGGTACTGTGAGGCCAGTTGCGGTAGCCATATTAATGAAACAATATTTCATTTCGATCAAGAACAAATGTACTTCACAGCAAAAAAAAAAAATAATTATAAATTTCGCAAAGTCTCAAACCGTTTGTGTTTTATTGCATTTTTAAATTTAAACTTTTAAGTGGCCTACCCTATATAATATAAGTACAAAACTTGTTTTATGTTCGTCATTTAATAACTCCAGAATCACTCCAAATTCCTTGGAGTCACATTTCATAGCCTTTTTTGATCCTTGGCGTATGTCACTGCAATTAGCAATACTTAGGGTACAGATAAGCAAACCCTGTTATAAGGCAATTTGCCTGTCATTAGTGAACTATGCAGAGGCCGCGAGTTCTCCAGTAGTGAGCCCAATACAGTGGGGAAATATACCGAGATGTTAAAATGCACCACTAAGGACCTTCATCGGCTGTGTCTAGAAGACATCAAAACAACACCTTCACGAAAAATCAAAGATCCTGACAGTCAAGGAACATAATACCCCAAAGAATGCAAGAGCAGGTCTTCGCCAATGAAAGATGAGATTCAACAATGTCTCACGGATCCATTTGGTCTGGCCTAATATAAAACATCTGTAAAGGACATTCAAAGTGATACGGTTGAATGGCTGTTGAGAAACTCTCACGAGACTGTTGACCTAGGAGACCGCCCAAATCCCGTGGCGAAAAATGAAAAATATCTTCTCAGAGAGACCAAAGTTGTCCTAGCTCAACTAAGATCCGGTCAATGCACAAGGCTATACTCATGCATGGCTGGCATTGATAAAGATACTTTCAAAATCTGTCCGATAGTAGTAGCTCACCTCCTGAGCCTTAAAATAGAAGGTGAAAAAAAAGACGGAGATATATACTTTTTTGTTTTTCAGATCAAGCTACTACAACAACAACAAATCAATGCATGCGTTGGAGAGGTATACCTTCATGGCTGTTTTTTTTGAATATTTATTGCTGATATCTTTGAAACGGCAACAGTATGATTCGCCAAATTTGGACCATATCAGCCAAAAAGCGGAGGAGATTAGATAAGTGTGTATTACTTTTTTATAAAGGGATAGGTACGCACACTGAGTAAAAGCTATCTATACGAATTTATCTAAGAATGTGTTTTTTTAGTACGTATATATGTGTTATGAAGCCCATAGGCTGAAATTTTTTGCCTCGGGATCGTAAGGAGATGTAATGCTAGAAAAAAATAAAAAAATTTAATCAAAGTTTAATTACTACTTTAATTATAATATTTTAGAGGTATCGAAGCATGTCGGGACTTAGCTAGTTTTTATACAAGATTTTGTATGAAACTTTTGTTTAAAAAAAGAAATATTGTTTTGTTATTTGTATAGGTCCTATTTTTAGGCTTTAAGAAATTGTAATATATTATAGCATATTTTAAGGGTTGGTATCTTAAAAATTCCATAACATATATACTGGGTTTTCAAGTTAATAATGTCGATTTGGACAACATATGGCACATATGGCCAAACATCTGTCATTATAATTCGTTAGAAGCCAAAGTGTAAACACACACATTTTTTTTCAATCGCTATAATTATGTCGATTTTTTTCCTAAAGAAAATGTATTGCGGAGAAGTCTGATAAGAAAACGGCTGTTGAAAGTTATAGATTGTTGATAGAAGCTTACGGTCAATATGCACCAACTCAAGAAACTTCAGAACGATGGTTTGCACAATTACAAAGTGGTTATTTCGACACAGAAGACAAGAAGAGAGCTGGTCAGCCGAAAAAGTTTGAAAATGAGAAATTGGAAGCATTACTTGACCAAAACTGTTGTCAAACGCAAGAACAACTTGTAAGAAAATTGGGTCCCATATGAATTAAAGCCGAAAGACTTTGAAAGGCGAATTTGCATGTCGGAAATGATGCTTGAACGCTACAAAAAAGTCATGTTTGCTTCGTGAAGTTACTGGTGACGACAAGGGAAACATTACGATAAACCCAAACGCAAAAGGTCATATGTAAGGCCAGTCGAACCAGCCTAATCAACGACGAATTCCAATATCCATGACGCCATAGTAATACTCTGTATATGGTGGGATCAGAAGAGTGTTTTGTATTATGAGCTGTTGAAATCGGGTCAGACGATCACAGGGAACCTGCTCCGAACAGAAATGATTGTGACACGTGGCTATAACCTTTCATCATAACAGCGCTCGGCCACATGTTGTAAGACCGCTAAAAACTATTTGGAAAACATCGGATGGAAAGTTTTGGCTCACTCTCTTACAGCCCAGACCTTGCGACTTCTGAATACAATTTGCTTTAATCGATGCAGAATGCCCTTACTGGAATACACTTCACTTCAGAACATGGTATCAGAAATGAACTTGATTCATTCTTTACCTCAAAACCGGAGCAGTTGTTATGGTGCGAATTCCATATGCTACCAGAAATATGGGAAAAAGTAGTGACTAACAATAGGCAATACTTTGAATAATGTATCAGTTCATTTTGCTATTATAATAAATGCATTAAAAAAATTGACATTATTATCTTGTACACCTAATAATTTATAAAAAATTCAATTTAAACAGTTAAATACATGTAAGTATTACATCTAGAAATATCTGTAGAAATATATGTAAGCACATTTTTAGGCGCTCAGGTATGAACAAATGCTTAAATAATTACTTGAAATTCTGGTTAAATATTAAAAATTTAGGATAATCAGTATAAATATTAAAAATTTGCACATAAAATGAAAAATTTTAACATCTATTTTGAATTGAATAGTAATTTTTGCATAAACAAAAATTTTAATTCTTATCAATCTTAAGCCTACTTATAGGCAAAGTCAACAACGATTTAACCACACTTAGAACAAAACACGCTTCACTTTCACTCTACATGTATTGTATATTATTTGTGTTATGTTTCATATAAATTAACTTCCGGTCTGTTGGTGTTGTTGTTGCATATACCTTCACGGCTGTCAATTCTCTTAAATAAATCATTGGAAAGAACAATTTTCTATTCACTTAGAATAAAAATTTGCTTATGATCTCAAAAGCGAAAAATTTAAAAATAATGTTTCAATTGTTAAAATTTTGGGATCAATTAGAACTCGAACTCGTATCTTCCAGTTCGAACAAAAAAGTTATATATAACGAGAGTAATTCCTTAGCCACCTAGGCTACTTTACATATCAGTTATGTAATGACACTATATAATGTAGAGTTAACGTAATATTGTTGTACCTATCAGACGCAGTATGATGGTAAAACAAGAGAATGACATGAACATGAAAGAACATGATGAAAGAGCTTCGACTAACTCATTAGCTGTATAGAAATTGGTAATTTCAATATGCAATTTCACTGAACTATGTGTTAGATAGTTGATGTTCTAGAAAATGAATATGCATAACATAAAGGAGTCTAATGATGACTTCCGTAGTTGGGGTAAGAAACATGTCCAGTTCTGCTGGTGCTGTTGTTGCATATTTCTACACGGATGTCAATTCTCTTGTATAAATCATTGGAAAGAACAATTTTCTATTCACTGAGAATAAAAATTGCTTATGAATCTCAACATTTACAAATAATGTTTTAATTATAAAATGAGAATGTTGAACTCAATCATAAATAATTTGTAAGTCTATTGATATCCTACACAATTACTGTAATTATTACTTTTTTATCGTTTTACTTAATGTACACAATTAATTAAATTAATGTTACGAAATAAAATAATTCATACATTTATTAGGACTTAAAGCAAACCTAAACCAGAATGACAAATTAACTTAAAACCATTACAAAAAATGAAAACTATTTTTAGGCGTCATTGTTAAATAATTTACACTATCTCGCCAACCACATTGTTGTGGCAGCAGACCAACATTTTATTTATTTATAAAAAATCATTAATAATTAAATTATTTATGGAAATAAGAGCATAAATTTAAAACATGTATGATTTTTCCCCTCCTTAAATTAGGCAATAAAAGTTAAAGCAACTAAAACTCAGTGATATTTAAGCTAAATAATTTATTGAATTAATTAAGCTGAAGAGGTATTAACATACAACCTCATAACAAAGTTAATGACCTTTTTTCTAATTAAAATAGAAATGCTGTTACACAAACACATACTAATAGCGCATACATAGTTCGCAAGGACATGTTTTAAATATAAATAAAAATAAAAATAAATTCAATTAAACTAAAGAAAGATGTGTGAAATATTATATTTATAATGAATTTTTAATGAAAAAAGCAAATCCCACAAGCACACTATGACATATACAACACTCAGACACGTGTTTTAGGGCGCACGGGATGTCGTATGCGAATACAACTGATGCTGATGCTGATGTGTTTCCTTTAGACCAGGCATTAAACTGTTGTGTATATACGATAGATGTTCGCTTATAAATCAATAAATAATGACATCATCTCTTGTGGGAAACAAAAACAACTATCTGTGGCTCTTAAGAGTAGGCAAATCATGAATGAAATACTGAATGAACTAAAAAGCTTGAAGGAGCAAGAGAAGGAAAGATATAGAAAATCTCATGTGGGAAATGAAAAAGAAAACAATATATATATATATATATATATATATATATAAATAATTTTAAGCCAACGCGCACAATTTTCAAATAAAAATATAAAATAAACTACTTCATTTATAGAAAAGGATATATAGCCAGCTTCGAATAAAAAACATTTACGAACAAAATTTTGATGCAGTATTAAAGTCCTATAACTAATACAAATCGTAGGCATATTCTTTTAATATGTTTTACTTAGTGTATAAAATTAACACTTAATTTACATAAAATCAATAAATTATGTACATTTAAAAAAGGATATATAGCTGCCTTTTATATCGACAAGGCTGCAGACACAAATGCTATACCGAAATAAGGCTTATCACCAAGCACGTACCGTAGGCAAATTTGAGCAAAAACTTTCTTATACCAAAGCATAAAAAAAATTTATAATATAAATCATTAATTTACTATATGGTAAAAACGTATT
This sequence comes from Wohlfahrtia magnifica, assembly GCA_023159175.1. NCBI lineage: Eukaryota > Metazoa > Arthropoda > Insecta > Diptera > Sarcophagidae > Wohlfahrtia > Wohlfahrtia magnifica. Next base: position 3,039,652 of record JAKWBJ010000203.1, read on the forward strand.
AAGAAATAAAGGAGTTCAAATTAGAATTGTGTTTGTGAAACAAAATTCATACTTTTTAGTAAACTGGAAAAAGTTCTATATACAAGATATACTTATGAATTTTAAAAACAAGACTTCAACAAAAATAATAATGCTGACAATTACATCGTAGGTATATAAATTTGTAAATAAATTGCCATTAAAATTTTTTGAATATAAATTCATCATTGTTTTAAAACAAAATAGTTTTTTAATGATTTTACTTTATTAAGGAAAAAGGATATATAGACAACCAACAAACTTAACCTCCTATGCAAATTATTTTTATGTTAAATTAATTTTAAATATAAGGAACATATTATAATCTTTAAAAAATTTAATTTTTCTGGTGTTTTACTAACAAGACTTTGCAGAAAGAATGCTGGTGTATCGTTCATTACAAAAAATCTCTTAAAATGTTAAAACAAAAATTTTTTTTTACAAATTATGCATTGATTTTTCTAATTTTCAAAAAAGGATATATGGACAACTTCGAAGACATAGCACGTATTAACTTCATTTTGATACAGAATATAGTTCTAGAAAATAGACGTACTGTTAGCATGAATTTAATATTTTCTTTGTCGTTTTAAAAAAAATGTCTACAATTTTTTACTTTTCAAAAAAAGGATATATGAAGATCGTGAAAATCGTATCCCGCATTAATTTCATTTTAATAGAGAACAATAGTTCTATACAAAACACGAATTGTAAGCATAGATTCAATATTTTTAGTCGTTCTAAAGAAACATGAAAATATCTTTAAAAAAAATCTTCTTTTAGGATTTTTCTTTGTTAGTTGCTTTACTTTCACACACTCATTAAGCTTGTTAATTTTTTAAAATATAAATAAAAATATTTTTTTAATAGGCTATAAATTGATTTTTTAATTTTTCAAAAAAAAGAATATATACGGAGGTCATAACTCGTATTAACTTCCTTTTGATACAGAATATAGTTCTATTAAGAGTATAGTTCTATTAAGAATATAGTTCTATTGTAAGCATAAACAAAATATTTTGTTAGTCGTTCTAAAACATACCTTACAAATATTATATTCCCAAAAAAGGATATATAGAGAACGTCATAATCGTATACCGTAATAATTTCATTTTAAAACAGAACAATAGTTCTATAAAAAACACGCATTGTAAGCATAATTTTAATATTTTTTAATTAAAATATTAAAAAAAAATGAAATCCCATTTTGGAATTTTTCTTTATTTGTTTGTTGGTTTACTTCCTCACACTCATTAAACTTGTTTTCATTTTTTTTCTCTACACATTTCCTTTAATATTGTTAGCATTGTTATTACTAAACTGTGTGATTCATAATTATAAAAACCAAACATATTCTCGCATTTTTACAAATACTCTTGCTATACGTGCTAAAATGACATTTGCATTCATAAACACTTTGGCACAATATTTTAACATATACAATCACACAAAATACATGTGCATAAGTGTGTATGGTGATGACGTTGGTGATGATGAGATGCTGCCAACAACAGCTTGCAGCCCGGACCACATCCGATTTCCGTAAACAGAAAAAAGCACACAATTTTAGCGACAACAACAACAGCGACAAATAAGTAAAAAATTACCCAAAAAAAAAAAATCAAAAAAAAAAAAACTTAGAAAAAAAAATAACAAAACAATAAACAAATCTAGGAGAGAGATAGGAATAGAGAATACAAGTGTAAGAGAAAAATTTGAAAAAAGTAAAGGGGAAAAATTGCTAAACAAACCACAGGACATTATAATTCACACTGTCTATGACAAGTCTATACAAACACAACACAGTTACACACACTCGCATGTAGGTAAGTATGTATGTATGTATGTTTATATAAATAAACAGTTTAAAAGCAGAGTAACACAGAGAGAAAGAAAGAGAGAGTGAGCAGGCCTGTGTTGGCCTGGGAATTTGTTAAATAGTATGAGAACATTAGCAAAAATAAAAGAGAAAATAAAAAATTCTATATAAACCTACATAACGGTTTTTATTTTGTTGCCACGCTTTTTCTTGTTCTTCTTCTTAGTATTTAAGTTTTTATTGCCTACTTTCCAGCGTTGTCTCCAGGCAAACAATAAAACTTTATAAATATATTTTTTTCCATTCATTTAGCATCTGCTTCTCTTCTAATCCTTTGCCTAAATAGCGACTATATTTATGAATAAACATAAGAAAATAAGAAGAAAAACAGGACAGAGGATACGTTACATTAACATTAAGAAGGATTTAGTTTGTGATGTGATATGATGTGTTTTGTAACACTAAAATTGTTGTTGTATATGTTTGTAAATTGTATCCTCTAGTGCCGCTGTATTAGGGTATTTGTGTTGGTTAATTTCTGCAATTATCTGTTTATTTAAAGAATTATAGCATATGTTAAGGGATAAGTTTATTAAAGAAATTAAATTAAGCATGTAGCAGCTAAAAAGACATTTGGTAGAAAAGAAATAAGATAGTCAGTCGTAGGTTTCCCAAGCACGATATATTTGTCCAGTCACTTTTCTGTGGAGCATATTAGCTTTTCCACAAAGCATCCATTGCTTTGTTTCAGTTTCATTTATCAAGTCGATTTTTAAACTAAGTAGTGGTGAAGATCCTTGCTAAGCGGTGGTGGTGGTGGTAATCCTCACTTAAAATTGCATTTTTTTCAGTAGGTGGGCACTATTCTTAAGATCATTCGTCTGATATTTGTCATCCACGCCGAAGGTAAGCTGAAAAGTCAGGGAGGAGCTTCTTTAGATGGATTTGTTTGGAGGGAGGTTGAAGTCTCTTCATTAAACACTCGAAACCACAATTAATTTTTTATAATGTCCGCTGCTGGAGTTCGAAACTAGGCCATTTGTGTTGTATGCGGGCGCTTTAACCACTATGCCACGATACTCCCAACCAAGATTTTGCCGTTTTCATTTTTTTTTTTTTAATTTGTATAGCTTCTAGGATCGCATAATACTAAATTTAACGCCTTCATAAAGGCAATTAAATTTGTTGTCTGATAAATAATTCAGATATAGAAACCAAACTTGATAATTTGAAACTTACTTAAAATGTAGTAGGATTCGTTGTTATGTTTTGGATAAACAATTGGCGAAATTCTATTCCAATATTCCATGCGGAGTCCATACATTCTCGGAGAGGATAGCCGCAACAGTATCCATGTATATGCAGATGCGCTCTCGCATGTTATTTGGCGATAGTGAAAAATCGAGCCATCATCGAGTCTAGCTTCTACCGAGAAAACTCCGGATCCAGCACCATGCCTCATATTTGACTCATTAGTGTAGATCCTGATGTCAAAGCCACTGAGTGGATCACCACGAATTCTTTCAGAGCAAGAAGCGGTTCTCACACCGAATCTCTTGTCGAAGTTGAGCTCCGGAGCGCATATGATTATACTCTTGAAGTCTAGTATAATCATATGCCTCAGCCTTCCACACTCCAAAAGACGATACAGGAGTATATATCATCGATATATCTGAGTACACTCTATCGATTTTGACTCACGATAGTTTTTGCGGTTTGACAGTGCTGATTGCGACTTAGCCATTAGCCCACTAAGAACTTTTCCAAACTCCAAAAAAAACTAGCAAGAGTGTTGATTAGTCACTCAAGCAACAACTTCAAATCTGTGGACATTAGGGTGCTCCTTATATGTATGAGGTAATTTTTGCTTTAATGTTTGAATCGTAACTTGCTCCAGAAATATTTTGCGAAGCCAAAATATGTGTTATGAGAAATTTCAGGCAGATTGCATCAGAGAAAGGCGTGCCTTGTCTGCTCACAATAGGCTGTGCCCCTTTTTTTTGGCCAATTTTTCTTTTTTTGGTAAGATTTGGGCCCCACAGAAATGTTTCCTGTAGCAAAAAAAAAAAAAATACATTACATCTGCCAACAAGTCCATTAACTTAGCATTTGTAAAAGTTTCATACGAATTTGACATATTTTGACAGCTTGTAGGTTGATGCGCCTAGTTCATATAAAGGGTCCGCCAAATATATATTTTTTTTAAACAGGGCGCAAAACATTGAGTGTACCTTCGGCTGTGTGGCACGTAGCACCGTCCTGTTGAAACCAAATGTTGCTAATATCTTCCTCTTCAATTTTTGTAAACAAAAATTCGTCCAACATGGCCCGATAACGATCGCCATTGACTATAACGGCCACTCCTTGCTCATTTTCGAAGAAAAAGGGCCCAATTATGCCTCTGGACCAAAATCCGCACCAAACAGTGACTCGTCTTGAGCGTATCGGCTTTTCAATGTATGCGTGAGGGTTTTCTGTGACCCAAATGCGACAACTCTGCTTGTTTACATACCCGCCAAGATCAAAATGAGCTTCATCTGAAAAGATGATTTTTTTTTTGGCAAAATCGGCATCTTCTGTAAGGCGATCGCAGGCCCACTTAGCGAAGCGAAAACGCATTGGACACAACCATATTCGTTCAGCGGAAGGATAAAACTAATTATCTGTCAAATCAGGCGGATCCTATATGACGTCACATGCCTTTTGACAGGTAGTCTGTTTGACTACCATAGAATATGCTTCACTTTAGAACTAATTATTTGAAACTGCCCTCCAAAAAATTGCAAATTCTTTGGCGTATATAGCCACATATAGCCAGATGTATCAAACATTTCGTTTAGCCCTTCCTCTTTCTTTGCCTAGCTTTCAATTTATCGTTTATTTCTCGATTAGTCTGTTTATATATCAAACTAGCCATTGTTCCATTTATTTGTTTGCCTATGTCTGTTTCGGTTGATCATCTATGATTCAGAGCAATTTATAAATTTGTCTGATTGTCTGTCAAACATTTTAGTTACTTGTCTATTTGTTATCTGCGATCTTTACTAATCTACCTCTTCATCTGTGAGACTTTATTGTTTGACTTTTTTACAACCTTAATAATTCAATTTAAATTTGCTTGACTAACTGTCCATATGATTTTTTGTTGCGCTGTCTGTTTGTCTGCTTCTCATGATTATCTGTGTTATAGTTAATTTGCTTGTATATCTGCATGACTTTCTATTTCTGTTTCTTTTTTAAAGAAAGCTTATTAATTAATTTGCTTCTTTTAAATTTTTTTTATTTGTCTGACAGTCTGTTCTTTAGTTTGTCTGCTTATTTCAATGTCATTGATTTTAACTGTATGCTTAATTTCTGTTTGTCTTTAAACCTAAACATAAACTGTTTATGTTCGTTTGCATCTGTGCTGTATCCTTTTCCAAGTTTAAATGTCTGTATATTCTACTTCTCTGTTGATCTATTTCATATTTGTCTGTTAATTTTTTAAATTAATTATAATATGCCATTTGGCATATTTGTCTGATGACCTATTTTATCTGTCGGTTTATTAAGCATTTAGTCCCTGCTTTTTATCAGTTTTTGTATTTTTTTGTCTTCTTTTTTTATTTATTTTTATTTATCTAAGCATTTACTTTTTAAATATTGTTCTGCTTCCCTCTTCTTTACTTAAATGTCGGTCAATAAAAATTTCTTTATGTCTGACGCTTTTATCTGTTTTTCGGCCTTAACAGAGAGTCTGTATTTATTTATTTTGTTAACTTATTCTTTGAGCTCTTATTAATTCCTTTTGATTCCAGAGTTTTATTTTGGCTGGCTCGTTTTTTAAGCCTTAAAGTAGACTACATATTTATTTAAAAAGAAAATAAACTTACACTAGGGCTTAAACTATTCGGTGTTGGCTTTGTTTAACTTTTCAACGTTATTTTTAGTTTTTTTACTCCTCTTTTCCCTTTTCTTTCTCTCAGTTTAGCAAATATAGAACTTTTTTTATGATTTTAGTTGGTTGGAAAAGGAGTATGATGGGTAAGAGAAACGTTCATGATGTTGATGCTGATGATGATGACATTATTCTATAGGTCTAAGTAGAAAATGTTTATGTATGTGTGAGTATATGTAAGACATACACAGACAAATTGACGACAGCTTTTCTCAACTAACAATACAAAATATCTGCCAGATAAATGGCGTAAAGAAAATAGTTTTTTTCTTAAGTCTTGTTGCTGCTTACAGGCGCACTTATAAAACTAGCAAAACTCATTGACTTGGTCCTTAGCAAAAACATATGTTTCTTTACATTTATTATTATACTAAGAGACTGGTAAGAAAACTATATCACTAATAGTATAAAATGAAGTAAATTTTTAAGTATGAATCACTTTATTTATAAGGAAAGGATACTTGATTTTGGTTCATTCATTGATTATGGAATCAATGGGTTTTCTACCGTTCTAATCGAGTATATAAAAATTTTGGCTTTATTATGGCTGTAAAAGTGAGAATGTATATATGCTTTCCTCAAGAGAAAAAACAGCCAAACAACAATTTTGTTCCAAAAAGCTAAAGATGATGACGCTGTTGATTGTCTGCATGGAAAAACCCACAGTTTTTTCGGATATTTTTTGTCTTGATTTCTGTTTGTTTTTCATTCTCTGTTTTTAGTCAATGAAGCGTCAAGGACTTTTCATACGTTATATAGAGACATATATACAATATTTATAATAAACTCATACACAGATTTTCTTCTAGTATTGTATTGTTTTTATTATTGCTGCTGCTGCCACTGCTGTTAGTGATGGTATGTTAGTGAGAGTGATGTGGATGATGATGAAGATGGCGTTGACGATGATGCAATCGGCTATTGTTGTTTAAATATCTTAAGCAGACATTTAGGCTCATCAAATATAGAAAGAAAAAAATCTGAACTTTTTGTTGTCCTATAACTGTGCTATGCATATGAGTAAAAGTCATTCATTAAAAACGGAACTATTCTTATATACGGGCTAAGTATCACATGATTACAATATACGAACGTAGCTTGGGCCAACATTATTGATTATTTTTCATTCATTTACTTATTATCTTTTGTCATTCATTCTTCTTAGTTTTTGTATTCATTCATAAAAACCTGCTGTAAATCATCAGCAATCATCTGTGCTCTGAGGATAACAGCGTGAGCGGAGTTAAAGGATGTTTATATTTATAGGTCATATTTTTTTCTTGTATAACCAAAGGAATAGATAAATTAGATAAACGCCTTTATAAAAATATGTGTTAAATGCGATGCCATAAATATTCGACGTTTAAGCTATGACGTAATAAATGTATAGCAATTTATTTCCATGGAAAAGAAACTGTAATTTAATATTAAAACTAACTTCCGGTTGTTAACTTAAT